>OX336388.2:39221070-39821070 GCA_946902985.2 Meconema thalassinum
TTGTTGTGTACACTCCAGGGAAGGTTTCTGGCTTAGTAAATCCAGTTTTTAATAAGTAGTGCACGAGTAGATTCAACAAATGAGCGACGGCGCGCGAATCGTTTCCACAATGTCCCGTATGTGGTCATATATCGTTCATCCGATTGCGATGAAACCTTGGTGAATCATTGAGTACACTCAAGAGAAGGTTTCAGGCTTAGTAAAACTATTTTACAATAGGTAGCGCATGAGTAGATTCAACAAATGTGTGACGGCACGCGAATCCTTTTTTAAGAAAATCCTGTGTGCGTTCATATGTCATTCATCCGATTCCGATGAAACTTTGATGAATTGTTGTGTACACACAACGGAAGGTGTTCAACTTGGTAAATCCATTTCACAGTTGGTAGAGCACGAGTGGATTCAACAAATGAGTGACAGTGCACGAATCATTTAAACAAAATCCCGTATGTGTTATATGCCATTTATCGGACTGCGATGAAACTTTGGAGAGTTGTTGGGCACGCTGCCACGAATGTTTCTAGATTAGTTAATACATTTCGCGATAGTTTAGAGTCAGCTAACAGAAATTGAAAAACATATTGTGTATCCAAAAGCACTTCAAGAAGCAAAGTTACAACACTTTCTTTGATTGGCAGGACAACGTCTGCCGGGTCAGCTAGTATATATATATAATACGCTAAGTTCATCCGTCAAAAAACTCATGCTCCTGAACCAGAAGGAGTTTCGTGCCAAAATCTTCCAAATCGTCCGAATATTTCAGGAAAAATCTTTCATTTCTTGAAAAGTCAACGGAAATATATTTATTTGTTTAAAAAGTGTGTTTAAACAATGCACAGGACGATAGGTCCGGCCAGAACTGTGTCGTGTCCAGCCCACATAACACTCATGCCGGGCGGGTAGTCTGTACACATGGGGCGCACACAGCCCATTGTGCATTGAAAAGAATATTGAAAGAGAATTATTACCCGCAACAATGACAAATTGCACTCTGATTAAGGGGCTTCGGTGGCGTAGTCGGTAGCATGCTGAACTGCTGTGCCCAAGATAGCGGGTTGAAAACCGGCCGAAGTCGTCGGATTTTTTAAGAGCGTTAAAATCCTTCAGTATGCCTTCCTTCGGAGGGGAAGTAAAGCCGGCGGTCCCATGTCATACATTTATGGCATGTAAAAGATCCTTCCACAGACTAAACTTGTATGAAGCTAAATTGTTAGGGTAGATTTCGTAGGAACGCTCTATCCAAGTTCCAACGTTCATCATTAGGTATCATTGATATCTGGTGACGAAAGTTGTAAGTACTTGAAATTGAACGGAACTTGTAGCTCACCCTAAGGGTGTCCGCTGGAAGCAGCTACAGACTCTGGCGAGCCGAACATGTCCTCGGACACTCCCGGCACTAAAAGCCATACGATAGATAAATAAATAAAATGCACTCTGATTTCATAAACAAATAAACGGAATTATAGAAGCCCGCATAACAGTAAAGACGGGCGGTTGGTAAATGAAAATGCACAGGTATTAAATGACTCAGCTTGTCCACCTAAAAAAAATTTAATGCCTAAAGCGATTTCAGTGGAGCTTAGTAAAGACCCCGTGTTACCAACGCAACATGGCGGTTGCTCGAAACTTCGCACCAGTGCTCAATATCTGCTAAACTCATATCAGTACCTGAAATACTGTACATGGCCTAGAAACAATGGTTACTAACTAGAGGTAAAACAGTAAGATCGAAGCAACTAAAATGACATTTTTGAGAACATCTCTCCAGAAGACTAGAAGAGATACAATCCGAAACTTGAAAATTAGGCAAGAACTAAATATAACGGAACCATTAGTACAGCGAATACAGAGGTCGACATTAAGATGGTTTGGCCATGTGCAAAGGACAGAGCTGCAAAGACAGAGATGGTTGATTGATTGATTGTATTTTCACGGCTACACTTAGAGCTTAGGAGCTCCTTTACAGTAGCGCCCTACATAAAATAAGATTAGGGCTTAAAAAATAAAACATTTGATTTACATTCACAATATAAACAATAATAGTCTAACAATTATAGTAACAAAAATACGGTAATAATACAATAGTAGTCTAATACTAATGATTAGGGCTCGGATTCGAGCATATTTGCATATTTTTTACCTGAATAGTATACATTGGAAGAAGCCTTTCGGTGGTATTTTCACCTCTCTGGGACCAACAGAATTGAAATTTATCGAGCATATAAATGCATAAAACCGTGGTTTTCAGAATAGAAGCATATAAATGCATATTCTTGTGGTTCTCGTCTAAAAGGTATGTTTTTCTTCGAATTCCCCCCATCCTCTGGCTGATAACAGTGCAAATCGTCAGATAAGCTCTCGAAGCCCCAAGCATCCTTTGTTGTGGGGTTGTGATGATTTTAGTGGTGTGCCTATTTTGGGAACCAGTATTGTTTAGGTGGCTTTTCCCATGAAGTGGTGGAAGATCCGACACGGTCAAGTGAAGTTTCTGCATTCTACTCGCAGTTCTCAGTTCGTAATCGTATCCGTACATACCTATCGAGTTCTTCTGATTTCTAAGTACGCGATGCCTAAGTTAAGGAATCTATGAGTGTTTTACATGAGCCTACATGAGTCGTCATTCCTGAGGCCATCCTAAAGTTGGAATCGCGAGGGATGTAGTTGGTTGAAGTGGTCGCTACAATACAAGAAGTCATCCAAAAAGCCGACTCGTGGTCTGGAGAGACTGGGAAAACCGTGAAACGAAAGTTGGAGTTCGTACTGGCTCGAAATCCCGGTTGGAGTGCAGCGTTGGACTTGGAGAGGATGCTGCGAGGCGAGTCTGCATCGTCAGAAGATTTTCCGAACTACTCTGCACAAGAAGCAGCATCATTCAAGTATTTACCTCTCGTGTCAGTTGACGTCGAAAAATCGTTCGCGTCATTGAAACTTTTATTGACTGATTTAAGAAAAATCATTCAAAACTGAAAACATGGAAAAAATTCTTGTTGTACAGACCAATGTAGATCTACTTCATTGACTCGCCTAATTCTGAACATTTTGTAAATGAACTTTTATAAGAACACTTCTCATATATACACAGTACTTGAAACTTGAATCCGAGTATATCGCAGTGGATCATACATACAATTAGAAAATAATGTTCCTATATAAATATATGTTATTGGTTCTTTCGTTTCACTTTCCTTTCTATAGGTTTTAATGGTGTTTTGCGAGCATGTTCTGCATATTTAGCCGCATATAATGTTTTTTTTCGAGCTTATCTATCGAGCATAAAATAGGTATTTCGAGCATAAAACACATGGTTTTCGAGCATATCTGGAGATTTTATCGAGCATATCGATCCGAGCCCTAGTAATGATAATGGAAACATTATATACAAAAGAGTGCATACAGACACAGTATCAGCCCGAAAAACAAACACCATATACAAGAAAAGTTATTAAAGTAGGCGGGTTGTCAACTATGTCCTGATGTTATAATTGAACTAAAAGAAAGTATGGTATTTTAACATAATGCAGTAATCAGATGTGAGAGGTGTACTGCTCCAAGAAGATGTCTTTTGAGCTGCAGTGCTTGCAATGTTGACGAACTTATATAAATCAAAGGTGTTAAAGAGCCGTGAGGCGGTATTAGATCGGTTGGAAGGCCGAAAAAGAGATTGATGGGCCAAATCCGACAAGACATATGTAACATTGGACTGTATGTGGCAGAAGTAATGGAGCAGGAGAAGATTAAGAATATACAGCAGTGAAAGAGGCTGGTTTACAACACCCGGGTGACTGGAGTTGATCACGGATGATGATGATGATGATGATAGATGACTATGAAGCTCTAAGTTTACATATGAGACTGGACAAATCTTGATAATCACCAAACCTACATTGTTGGCACGCGAAGTTCAAAAACACGGCATGACAAACTCTGTATAGAGCTTAATATAATGGTATGTATTATAATGTAGCTGTTTTGAGAAATTCGAGACAGGCTGTATAGAATTTTAGAAAAGCCTTTTTCACGAGTTGTCGCTTATTGTGGTCCGTATTGACGTTAATATATTGAATGAATATTAAAATATCCGTTTTTTCAATACAATTTATTAAATACTACTCAAGCAAGCAAGGTGAAACTCAGTGTAATGAAGTGCTCTGCAGGTACATAAATCTATGACTTTGTAACCTAACATTTGTGAGTTACGGAGGCTCTTCCTTGTTTCATTCATTTTTTTTTGTCGGGTTGCCAGCCATGGCCATAATGGTGGACCACCGCCGAGTGTCTTATGTGTTTTGGGTTATAGAGATTCTCGGTGGTGGTCTGGCTATTGCTGGTAGGTGCCTTTGTATGTAACCGGGTGGTCTTGGCTGATATTGAAAAGGTTCCTTGTAATGGCAGAAGGTAATCATGGAGATTTTGGGTTGTTTGAGTTCCTGCCATGCTGGATGGGGAGCCATTTTATGGAATGTTAAAAAAGTATTTATAGTTTAGATTGCATGAGAACATCTAGTAAAAAGACTGAAAGAATTGTTTAATAAAACTAAAGAATATAAGAATAGGAGTTGATGAACATTAAGCTTATTGAGGGGTATTTATTCTTCCCTTATGAAACTTGTTGCTGGTTGTACAAGAGCTTGCTATTATGAATAAACTGTCTATTTTTGTGAAGACAGTGTATTGTGTCTTTGTGTGAGATTCATCTTTTGCAAGTATATTGCCCCACTATCCTGAGGTGGCTAGCTCAGTATTATATAAATCACAACTTACATTTAATATACAGGGGATGTCTCGTAAGTGATGTCGTATTTTAAAGAACATTTTATTTGGAAAGTTTTCTGACAAGAAATTAAACTATTCTTCAAGGTTGAGCCCATCAGATTCTATGGTCTTGAGCCATCTTTCAGAGAGCTTTCTTATCCTACGACGGTACCAGTCTCTGGGTTTTGATGCGAAGAATTCAGCGAGACCCACTTCCCCAGGTTCAATGTTTTTGAAATTTCTTCCACGCACGAAATGGGCCATGGATTGAAAAACATGGTAATCTGAAGGCACAAGATCAGGGCTGTATGCTGTATGTAGTAGCAATTCGACTTCTCCCAATTCATGAATTTCTGCCTTGGTTGTTCGTGCAGTATAACGTCTCGCATTGCCCTGTTGCAAGAGAACTCTATTTCGGATAACTTACGCTGGGTATCTCCGTCTCAATATTTCATGAACTCGTTCCAGTGGTAGAGAATAAAGATCCGCATTGGCTGCACACCCAGTGAATCACTCCTTCAAAATTCCACCAGAAACCGATCGTTTTTAACGATGACTTCGGAAGGTTGACGGGAACTGAGCCACTGTTTCAAGGTGTCAGCGTTGCGGTAATAGACCCATTTTTCATCACTTGTGACAATTCTCCTGGTGAATCCTACTTTTTGTATTATCTTTTGTATTGATAGCAAATTTTATATGAAGGTTTTTTAATAGATATCCCTTTTATTATGTCAACGGATAGGGCGGATAAGCGCTTGTGCGAGGGTAATGGGCCCTCAGCAGAAGGAATTGCTGTTGAAATCCCATTAGCTGCAGCGTCTCTACTCCATGTTAGGGGCGGCCTAATTGTGTGCTGGCAGCAGCTATAGAATGCTTGGCGACAGGCTATGTGACAAGCAGGCTGTAAAAGGAATTCGTCACATCCCCATGACATGCTGTCTCAAAGACAATTCTCCTGATAGATCTATCATACAGACAAGCTGACGACAGATATCCACTCTACGTTGGGCCTGTTCAGGGGTCAATTCATGAGGTACAGATCTACAGCTTCTGTTTGATTTTCCAAGTTTCTCAATCTGGCGATGTAAGGTATCTTTTGATGCACCAAGTTCTATCGACAGCCTACGAGTACTTCTTTGCGGATTTTCTTCCTATCCCATAGTTTAGGTCTTCCAGAACGCGCTAAATCTGTAGTGTTTTCTTGTCCAGTGTTGAAACGTTGGAACCATTGTTGTGCCACACGCTCACTAACGACACCTTCTCCTTCCACTTAAAATATTCATCGAGGCGCGGCAAGAGCTTTATAATCTTGTTTCCTGTAGTGCTTTATAAGGACCCTAACCTCCAACTTTGTGATTGTGTATTAACGACTGACGGATGATACTTTCTCGCAATATACGCAATTCTAGTCATGGCTTCCTGTAAATAGCACCGAACTTAAAAAACGACATTACTTATGAGACATCCTAATAATGTAGAACCTATAATCACCTGTATAATATGATGTTCCTCCTTAACAGCCGCGCTTTTCTTTTCAAATATGTCAGCAGCCACATCCAGCAGGTTATCTGTTGGTAACTCATCATGTGTCTCCTGGGAAATAGTATGCAAGTAAGATCCAATGTAAAACATATAGACAGAATATGAGCTCTAAATTAGGTATGACATAAAAAGATAAAGTTAACAGCCTACTATCTGGTAGTAAGTACTCTATTAAGTCATTAAACCATGGCATATTGGTTTTCACAGTCAGTGAATTAAACTCAGGAATTCTTCTAGGTTTGTGCCGTGTCTTGTGTGGGATGTGGCCGTGAAAACCAATATACCATCTTTTGGAAGCCTTCAAAGGGAGGTTATGGCTGCTTGAGCTTTTAGTTCACGCAGTAAAGTAGTGCAGTTGCACTTTATATAAAGGGAGGTAGCGCGCAGTTCGTTACTCCTGTGGGGGTCCGAGCGGGGACACTAAGAGCTCGCTGATGAGCCAGCTTGGTGTCCTAGGCGAAACCCTACACAAGACAAAGCACAAACCTAGAAGAATTGCTGAGTTTCATTAAACCATGCACAACACTAAGATTGTATTGTTAAACAATATGTGGATTAAAGAAAACTTACTGTGTTAGCACATTCATCTGTATGGGACAACCAAGCAGGCTCGATTTTGATGAATAATTGTTCCTCCATCAGGCTCAGGAAACTAGAACACATGAAGGGCACTTAAAATTAATTAAAGACAAGACTTATATAAGGTGCGTTCAAAAATTAACGAGCCGGAGGATGTAATGCGCAAACCGGTGACGACATCGGCTAATCGTGGCGTGTGTAACGAGGTGTGGTTCCGACCAGAGCGTGGAAGGTCACAGCCCGTCGCTAGAGGGCACGCGTGCACGCTGCCAGTCGCATTGCAAACAGTGACATGGAGGCATCAAACCAAGAGCAAAGAGGTGTCGTTCGGTTTCTGACAGCGGAAGGAGTAGGGGAACGGACATTCATCGCCGAATGCTACACGTGTACGGCGAACACTGCATGTCCCTTGCAAGGGTCAAGGCGTGGCACAAGCGCTTCACGGAAGGACGGGTGTCGTTAGCCGTTGATGCCCGGTCTGGGGCACCCCCCTGCATTACCGATGACAACGTCCAGCTGGTTGATGCACTCATTACCCAGGACCGCCGAGTGACAGTGAACGCCATAGCCGCCGTGGTCGGATTGAGCGTCGGAAGTGTGCACACCATCATGAAGGAACGACTGCACTTGCGCAAAGTGTGTGCCCAATGGGTGCCCCACAGTCTTCAACCACACCAGGTTGCATGTCCAATGGCCCACTGTCTTGGTCTTGGTTGGACGATAGATGCATGCTGCTGCTCGCTTTGTATCGTCACGTGACGTGCACGCGTGCCCTCTAGGGACGGGCTGTGACCTTCCACGCTCTGGTCGGAAACACACCTCGTTACACACGCCACGATTAGCCGATGTCGTTACCGGTTTGCGCATTACAGCCTCCGGCTCGTTACTTTTTGAACGCACCTGATAATACTGGCAATCCGAATATAGCCACCAAGGTGCAGAGTTGTTTTCTATAAGAACATCTGCCCGGCATTCCGAGGGACCATGAACATCGAGAATAACATACAGGTACACTGTTTTACATTCGATATAGGCTACATGTGGCAGCACTTCCAATGAAGAAAGAATACGCTCGCCAAAGAGCACAGAAGACCAGATATAGACAGAGTGGAATTATTTTATTATCTCATTGGATCTGTTTATAAGTTTTATTGTTTTTCTCTATTATTAGTGAGGAAAGCAATGACAAACTACCTCACTCCTCATCTTGTCTAATACGCCTCAATATAGCGCTGCCTTGGGCTTTTGTGGGTATATACTCACATAACCTAACGGTGGTACTTTTTGAGGATCCAAGCAGCCTTCAGGCTGACTGCCTAACAGCTCTATTATTACAAATGAGTCAATAAACATCATTTCTGAAAGCGAAACTAAATACATTACGATACACCATATACATTATTATTTAACATATGGATTTGGCTCTCAATATGTTAAAGCAGATTTTCGTTAGATAATTTTCTTTAAGGATGTCCACGTCGAACATGATAGCTGCTTCCTGAGGTCCCAAAAATGAGGCATTTCACTTCCCATACATTTTTAGGCAGATTATATCTATGGTCTAGAAATCAACATCAACCGACAAAGTCAAGTCCCAATTTCAAATGACAGGATGCCTACAAGATCTGGAGTTGGTGTATGATTGTGTATATCTGGGCTCCATAATCAGTAACATGGGAAATCGTGATAAAGAAATAAAACGACGTATTGTCCTAGGTCGTGCTGCAATGATTAAACTTACAAAGATCTGGCAGAACCGGGCATTATCCAAAACAGTGAAAATGCGATTGGTGAAATCACTGGTGTTTTCTGTTGTGAGACCTGGACTGTGAAGGCTAATGACAAGAGCCGAATAGATGCCTTTGAGATGCGGTGTTGGCAAAGGATTGTACGTATACCATGGACAGAAATACACAATTTGAGGAGACAAGGAGACCATTTAGGAAAGACCATTCTACAAGGCAAGATTGAAGGTACCAGACCAAGAGGTAGAACAACAAGTAGATGGTTAGACCAAGCAAAGAAGATCACCGGCCTACCTCTTCACGATATCTTACGAAGGGCTGAAGATCGCTTAGGATAGAAACGTCTCGTCAAGGATGTAGTTACTAATGAAGTGAAGAAATGAGGCCATGATGCTCAGCAATGGGTAAACGACTAATGATGATGATATCTCTCACTCAGCTGAGATATGCATGGTAAATAGCCTCTTTCTCCTCGTTGATTCGTACTGCTTGATTAATGCCCACTTCCATTCGTACCGTGGGGCCCATGATCAAACCTCTTCTGTTCTTCCTGTCAATGACAACGATATCAGCTCTACGGTGGCCGCCATTTTCCCATCTGCGGTGCACCCACTCATGAACTTCCCATTTCAATTTCCTCGGGGAAGTAGCTATCGATGATCGTACTCTGGAATGGCGGGGATTTTGTAGCAGCTCCTATTTAGAACATGTTTTAGCGTCTCTGGTTGGTCACATCCTGGTTGTCGGCATAAGGTTGTGTGTTGGCTTCTCTCCGCACAGCTCTCACCGCTGAGATGTTGCAGGACATTTTGATGGCATTCGTCCATTCAGAGCACGATAAGACTTTTCTGGTATAGATCCACGAGTTGTTCTTAGGATGCAGTTCATCAACTTCCACTCCTTTATGAGGAAGTTTGCACCAAGCTTCAAATGACTGTTTCCGTACCTCATTTCGTGTCCTACGTCCTGATTATGATTCAGTACGATCACTGGATGTAACATTGAAATATTGAAGCATTTCCTTCTTCTCCCCGTCCAGATTTCGACAAATATCTGAATGAACATCTTCCACTCTGAGTAACTATTAAAATGCTGTATATGTGCTTCCCACTCAAACCTCAACTAATCCCAATCCTCAAACATTTTAAAACATATCACTGGGACAGTCATGTGATAACCCAATGATATCCTTGATAGTTGATCACGAAAGTTTATCAACATCGGCCAGGAGACTTGATGGCATTTTGTTTAACGGTGTAGTCTGTAATGAATGAATCAGGCTTGACCTAATATTTGGGTTAATTATGTTTAACTTCTGGTTTCAGTAAACAAGAAACTGTGAGGGAATTCATGTCTTTTTCTAAACTATTTATCAATTAACTCTTGTCAAACAAAATTTCAAAAGTTACACCTAGGTATTTTACGGCTTCCCGAAATTTTACAAATATCAAAGCAGTCATTCCAAGTGTCGCAGCATTTCTCTGACAAGGGTTACCTTTCTTCAATGTTGATCATTCTGCATTTTCAATAATTCATGGAAAGACCTATAGCAGATAAACTATTAACGGCGGTATTTAAAAGCACTTCTGCTGAAGCTTCCTCTATAGCAACTAATACAATGTCACCCGCAAATGCTAATGCTAAACATTTTCAACTTCAGATGGCAGCTGATAGCAATACTCCTTAACCCTAGCAGTACCAAGCCATTTTTTGAAACGCGAAATACCGACGGAGGGGTATTTTGAGACCACCGAACTAATTTGTTCTATTTGACATTATAGCTTTTATTTTGAGTTAAGTTATTATATGGAACACCACCAACAACAAGAGTAATCTCGATTAAATCATATTCACACACAAATTTGTCTGCTTTGGTATGCCTCATGGATTTTTTTTACATTAAGCAATATTGTTCAGTTCATGGATTTCTTCACTCATCACTTCCTTCTGAATCACCATCGCACTTTGCACAAATGATTGCCTTGTTGCTATGCTTTCCACACGTGTATCTCTTGCAAGAAGCACAGATCATTGTTTTGTTCACTTTTCACTTGGTTGTATTTCTGTCCTTTGGAGTGAACTACCAACGGGGGCGGGGTGAGAGGGGAGGGGGGGGGGGGGGAGGAGGGTACTCTATGCCCACCAGCAAAAAAGTGCTATTAGCTTTTACAGATGATACAAAATTAATAAAGCAATTGAATGGTACAATGACAGAGTTAATTATGGACAATTACTTCTCTTTCAGGATGCATAGGAAACATATATTACACTGAAAGTTTAAGAAATCGAAATGGTGGGCATAAAATACCCCCCGTTGGTACCTCATGATCTGTGAGTTCTTTGATTGTATCGTCTATTGCCAGGTTGAATAAGGCAGGTGAGATTGGGGAAACCTGAGCAACACCTTTCCAAAGTTCTATGCTCACTGTTTTATCAATACTATATTCAACTTTGATATTGTTACCTTGATATGGCTTTTCCTTTTTATAGACTCCTTGATCTCTATGGATCAGCCATAGTTAATTGTCTTTGTTTCTTCTGTATTCTTTGGTAGATGTCTGATACGCATCATGTACCAGTATGTGTTAAGTTAAGATTAATAAAACCTAACAAACAGGTTTATCAAAGTGTTCATATTTATTACAATTTATTAATCTCAACTAAGAATGGATCGTCTACTAATACCCGAGCGTCTGAACATCGACCCAGAATCTAGCAACGCACAACAAGAATGGAATCACTGGTACAGCACGTTCAGGAACTTCATAGTGTCTTACCAAGTAAGTGACGCCGACAAATTAAGAATCCTGATAAATCATGTCTCACCTTCAGTATACGAATATTTCAATGAAGCTAAAACGTTCAATGACGCAATAAGAATTTTGGTTAGCACGTTCACAAAACCGGTGAACGAAATATTTGCGCGTAACAAATTAGCAACCAGAAAGCAGCTAGCTGGAGAAACAGTGTCGAGATATACAGTATAGAATCTTTGAAGCGTCTGAGCAAAGATTGTAACTTTAAGGCTGTAACAGCGGAAGTAAATAAGAGATGATTGTATTCGCGACGCTTTCATTGCCGGTCTTCTTAACTCCAATATTCGTCAGAGACTATTAGAAAATCTTATTCTCACTCTTGAGGAGGCTTCAATAAAGGCATAGGCTTTAGAGTCAGCGATGGAACAGTCCCTTCAGTATCAAGGGCCTGTTTCAGTCAGTGCTGTTCAGAACCGTCGTGCTAGTTCACCCAGACCACCCTCAATTACTTATGCCAGCCGTGACAGCTGCTCAGGGAATAGTGAAGCCTCGTGTGAAGTTGTTGCAGTGACAAACAGGAAGTGCTATTTTTGTGGACTTGCCTATCACAAGAGGAATGAATGCCCAGCAAGGGAAGCTATTTGTCGTGCATGCTCGAAAACTGGTCACTACGCCAAAGTTTGTAGAAGTGCCAAACCGAATAGTTCCCAAAAATCTTACCATTGCCATACTGCAGTTTTATCTTCTGCCTCTTCCACACCATCTTGTCTGGCAAAAGCAATAATTCCCATTCACTTAAATGGAATGAAAGCCAATGCTCTGGTTGACACTGGTAGTTCTACAAGTTTTATTTCTGAGAGGTTGGTTCGGAAGCTCCGGCTCCCCGTGTGTGCTAGTAGTCTCACAGTAACAATGGCCTCAACATCTCTTAGCTCATCTGTTAAGGGAGTTTGCTCAGTCAATCTAAAAGTCAAGGACCATGTATATGAAGACGTTCAGCTAAATATACTGACAGATCTATGCTCGGACGTTATTTTGGGTCACGACATTCTTGGTCGCCATTCATCCATAGAAATAAAGTTTGGTGGCAGCAAAGAACCGTTGAATATCTGCGGATTGACAGTGGCTAATGTAGAACCTGTCCAACTTTTTCGTAACATCCCTCCAGACTGTAAACCAATCGCTGTTAAATCTCGACGTCACACAGCTTCCGATGCCAAGTTCATTGATCAAGAAATTCAACGACTCTTAAAGGAAGATGTCATAGAAGAAAGCTTTTCTCCATGGCGTGCACAGGTTCTTGTTACCCACACCGAGAACCACAAGCGCCGCATGGTAGTCGACTATTCTCGGACAGTAAATCAGTACACCCAACTAGATGCATATCCACTTCCACGCATTGAGGATATCGTAAACAAAGTGGCAAATTATGAAGTGTTCAGTGCTATCGACTTAAAGAGCGCCTATAATCAAATCCCTATCTGCGAAGAGGACCGTCCGTACACAGCATTTGAAGCTAGTGGTAAACTTTGGCAGTATAAACGAATTCCATTTGGCCCAACTAATGATGTGCCCTGTTTCCAAAGAACTATTGATTCGATCATCCTGAAAGAGGAACACACTGGAGTAGCAGCTTACCTAGATGATGTCATAGTAGGAGGCAAGAATCAGCAAGAACATGACATGAATCTGAAGAAGTTCCTAAAAGCCGTAGAAAAGTATCGCTTGACAATTAATGATAAGAAAAGTGTCTTCTCAGCTCGTACAATAAAGCTGTTGGGTTATATAATCTCCAATCATGAAATTCGCCCAGATCCTGACAGACTCACATCCTTGAGAGAACTTCCAGTTCCATCTGATACTGCTTCTCTTCGAAGAGCAATGGGCATGTTCGCACATTTTTCAAACTTCATTACCAGATTTTCACAGAAAATACATATCCTTTCGAGGGGTCACTTTCCATTAAACGAAAAGGCTGTTGAAGCGTTCAATACTCTGAAAGAAGATGTGGAAAACGCACTCGTCTCAGCTATAGATGAGAAGGTTATGTACACCGTGGAGACTGATGCTTCAGAACATTCTATTGGAGCCACCCTGTCACAAAATGGGCGGCCTGTAGCTTTTTTTTTCACAAACCCTCAACAAGTCAGAACAAAGACATTCATCTGTGGAGAAGGAAGCTCAGACTATTATCGAAGCTGTCAAGAAATGGAGGCATTATTTACTAGGAAGACATTTCCGCCTCATCACCGAAGTCAGTGGCCTTCATGTTCGACAGCAGGCGTCATGGAAAGGTAAAGAATGAGAAGATACTGCGTTGGAGATTGGAACATTCATGTTTTGACTATGAAATCATCTACAGACCTGGACAACACAACGAAGCAGCTGATGCTTTATCCAGAATCTGTTCGGCTACCCAGTGCTATGGATTACGACTTAAGAACATTCATGAAGCCTTATGTCATCCGGGATTGACGAGAATGAATCACTTCGTTAAGTCAAAGAATTTGCCCTATTCGTTGGAGGATATAAAGGTTTTATCAGCGTGTAAAGTCTGTGCTGAGCTAAAACCCAGATTTATCCAACAAGAGGGAAGTCTCATCCATTTGAACGAATAAACATGGATTTCAAGGGACCTCTTCCATCCACTTCCAGAAACCGATACCTCCTCATCTTAGTAGACGAATATTCCAGATATCCTTTTGCTTTTCCCTGTACGGATGTTACTTCCTCCACCGTTATATCAAAACTGAAAATCCTTTTTTCAATTTTTGGATTTCCTTCCTATATTCATTCAGATCGAGGTTCTGCCTTCATGTCCCAAGAATTGAAGTCATATCTCACGACTGTTGGGGGTAGCGACGAGCAGAACGACACCGTATAATCCCAGAGGCAACGGTCAGGCAGAAAAATACGTAGGCATTGTCTGGAAAACTATACAGCTTGCCATAAAATCAAGACAATTGGATATCCGACAGTGGGAAAAAGTTTTAGATGATACCCTCGATTCTATCAGGTCATTACTTTGTACCGCAACAAACGAAACACCCCATGAGCGTATGTTTAAACACCAACGGAGATCGACTTACGGACAAGCAATCCCTTCATGGTTACTGACTCCAGGACCTGTATTTCTGAGGAATCATACCAGACATTCAAAGTATGAACCATTTGTCCTAGAGGTCACTCTTGTTGAAGCGAACCCCGAGTACGCTCACGTACAACTTGCTGATGGACGGGAGACTACCGTTTCAACTAGAGACTTGGCTCCAGTACATTCTCCAGGCAACATTTCTCACGAATGGGATGAAGAAAGGGAGCTAACAGAAGAGCAGCATTCCAACAGATCTCTTGGACATCACTGGCCTTCAACATCAATGGTTCCTCCTCGACCATCGGAATCTTCGACTCTGGTTCCCCACGTCCTGACTTCTCCAGAATCTCAGAGGTCGTTAGAAAGTCCAGTTGCGACTTCTCCTCCTGACCAGCAACCTAGGCGGAGCACTAGAATCCGTCGCTCTCCCCCTTACCTCAAGGACTATACTTATCAATTAGGTGGGGGTGAATGATATGGCTTTTCCTTTTTACAGAGTCCTTGATCTCTATGGATCAGCCATAGTTAATTGTCTTTGTTTCTTCTGTATTCTTTGGTAGATGTCTGATACGCATCATGTACCAGTATGTGTTAAGTTAAGATTAATAAAACCTAACAAACAGGTTTATCAAAGTGTTCATATTTATTACATACCTGAAATAAGGTCGATTACTAAATATCGAAAGTTGTTCGGCATATTTACTCGATTAATGCACCGCTTAAGATGCTCATGGCCAATATTACGCCTTTGAAACATCCAGGAACACCACACAGCAGCTAGTTTTCTTTATTTTAGTCACTGCCAGCTGGATCGCATCCCTCCTGGCTGCTTTAGACTGCCTGCCCATTCAACGATTACAGCATTGGTTTATGCGTACAACCTCGTTTCCAAATATAGACGCTAAGAGCAGCACCAACCCGCTGTGATCGCCACTTTTTCAAGTCACTGTTGCAGACATTTGTTTTGTATTGGTGTTAATGGCGTCAATAATAATAGCCTGTTCTTTATTCGGTGTTAACTGTATTGCAGAAGCATAACTTTTCTGGGATTTCCTGGGCACATTGTGGGTAGAACTGTCGGTAAGGTTAGGTACGGTCTGACTTCCTTGCTTGGTAAGAAGCCATTGCTTTGAGTGTGAAAGGCTTTGGAGCCTCGCTGAATTACGATGTTCAACCGTTTGTTGTTTGTTTTCCGCGAAGTTGTGTTTTGGATTTTAGGATGCTGTACTGCTGCGTGCTCTTTTGTAAATCAGAAATGAAATCTGCAATTAATATATATCTTGTACGCCTCTAAGCGTTGAATGGGCAGGCAGTCTAAAGCAGCCAGGAGGGACGCGATGAAGCTGGTAGTGAAAAAGCCGTGGTGATCACAGTGAGTTGGTGCTGCAACCTATCTAGTACGCCTCTGAGCGTTGAATCGGCAGGCAGTCTAAAGCAGCCAGGAGGGATGCGATCCAGTTGGCAGTGATTTTAGTATAATCTGAGGTAACCATTAATATTCGAGGTATTGACATGCTTACCAGAGAGATTAATGAATCGCCTTTGATGTGCGGCGAGAACTCTAAGTATGATCGTAGTCGCCTGTCAATCACTTTATCTAGAGTAGGCCTACGTCTGATTACTGAATATATGGTGATAATAATAATAATATCGTATGGCCTCGGATGCCGGGTGCAGGATTTGTTAATTGACACCCAGAGGGGAGCTTGCATGTCCAATTTAATGCTCCTTGGAGCGTTATGAAAAGACAAGGAGGTTAGATATCTAAGCTCCTTGACACTACAGCGCTTTCTAGTAGAGAAAGGAGGAACTTTTTGAATGGCGGAAAATTCCGAGATTAATTTTGCCACTATGAACACGGCCTACTGAATTCAAATGGGTTCCTTAACATGCCAACATCGTATGACATGCCTATCGTGAATTTTGTCGCCTTTTAGAAATCACTTACCATGGCCAGGAGCAAACCTGCAAGCTTTTGGTTGGTAGTCCGACACGATAACCACTCACCCACCGTGGCAAGCATATGGTGATAGGTCTCCAGTTATTTATTTCTTCAGCACATCCTCCTTTGTCAATAAATACTGCTCTTGTTGTTATAAATATGTCGGGACATTTCTTAAACTTTAGCTTACCGTTTGCAAGGAGACTCAATATGGTACTTTTGTTGTTTTAAGTTCATTCAGAGCTCTGATAATCACTCGGTTAAGATCAGCATCTGGCAAGAACTGAATTAATTTCAGAATCTTCAATTTCAATGTCTTCCGCGGTAGAAACGGCATCTGTGGGTTGCAAGTGAGCCAATTCATTCCCGTTTCTAAATAAACCTTGAAAGTGTTCAAAAACTGGAAGTTTACATTGTGTAGCATACTATTTTGATTATTCATAATCATTCGTGTGCCTTCGTGCATTTGATTGAAACACTGGTATTGCATTACTTCGTACTGATATCTTTTCCTAATGTTAACACCGTTTCGCTTTGTTAACCTTGTTGGGTTTTAGAACATGAGTTTTATGATCCTCCCGTCGTTTTCTCCGCGCATTCTAATAGAGAATAGCTGCATGTTTAGGCCCTGAGAGCGAACTAATTGAGTTAGCCAAGATAATTCTGGTGTTTGTGCGGACTTCTTGTTCAAGTGGAACAGGTTAGTGTGACTGTGGAGCCGATAGACAAATGGTGAAGCACATCATTCAGGACTGTCCTCTAAGAGCCTATGGTGGTTGTTGTTTGAGTCTTCAGTCCTTTGACTGGTTTGATGCAGCCCTCCATGTATCCCTGTCCTGAGCTAATTGTTTCATCTGTACATAGCTACCACAACCTACTTCCGAGGCAATCTGTTTAACATATTCTAACCTTGGTCTACCCCTACAGTTCTTGCCCTCGACCCTTCCTTCCATAACTAAGCTTGCTATTCCTGGGTGTCTTTGTATGTGTCATACTAACCTATCTCTTCTCTTCATTAGCAGTTGCCAGAAACATCTCTCCTCTCCCACTCGTCTTAATACCTCTTCGTTTGTAACCCTATCTACCCATCTGATCTTCATCATTCTCCTGTAATACCACATTTCAAATGCTTGAATTATCCTCTTTTCTGCTGCACCAATAGTCCAAGTTTCACTTCCATAGAGCGCCAAGCTCCAGACAAAGGCCTTCAAAAATGACTTCCTAATACCTAAATCTATATTCGATGTCAACAGATTCCTTTTCTGTAGAAATGCTTTCCTTCCCTGAGCTAACCTACTTTTTATATCCTCTTAACTTCGTCCATCACTGGTTATTATGCTTCCTAAGTAACAGAAGTCTCCTACTTCCTTCAGCTTTTCACCTGCCAATTTGATGTCCATAGAGGTTTCCGATTTATTTTGGCTGCATTCCAGTATTTTTGTTTTACATTTATTAATTTTCATCATGAATTCTTTCCTCAAGACAAGAGTCCATACCATTCAAAAACTCATTCAAATCCTCAGGCGTGTCGGCCAAGATGACTTATGTCATCGGCAAATCTCAGAGTTGAAATTATTTCACCTTGAATCCTCACTCCCAGTTTAAACTTTTCTCCAATTTCCTTCATTGCTTGTTCAATGTAAAGATTGAAAAGTATGGGTGATAAGTTGCAGCCTTGTCTCACACCTTTCTGAATACCAGCTTCTCTCTCTTGTCCTTCAGCTCGAATGACTGCTGTCTGGTTTCTGTAAAGATTGTAGATCTATATGGTGGTAACATGATGGACTCCTGCATCAGTGGACTCTATTTTGAATTTAGATGTTAAATTATGAGACCATCATTTTTTTCCTTTTCAATATGATGTAAGTGTGTAACATGCCATACGATTAATAATAATCCGGTAGTTCAAAACTGTCTCAAAAGATTCAATATCACTGTTTGTTATGACGTCCGTGAATTTTTGTTCAAATTTCCTTAAAGCATCTAATATGGGAACCAATGCAGCCGCACCATTGCCACTAGCACTAGCTGATATAAGTCCATCGGAACGAATTGGCCCGTGAGTTAGAAACTGAAGCTGGCCACCGGGCCTACCTCAAGTTCAATGACTGCTTGCAATGCAGAAGAGGGTTGGGAAGGGGCGAGAGAGGGCGAAGGAAAAAAGGCTGCTTCTTGTGACAGATTTATAACAGAGAGGTACAGTCAGCTAGTTGTTCCCAACATGCTACTTATTTACCAGTCACATAAAAGAAGTGAGGACTATCACAAAGATATGAACAGTGAATATTATATTCGTTGGTTAAAAGAAAAGTTGATCCCTAATTTGGAACGCAACTCAGTGCTCGTTATTGACAACGCATCGTAACACAACACGCAGAAAGAATGGTTGATTATTAACAGTACAGTGCTGAGCTATATACTGCTCGAGTCTAAGCTGCGTGGACCTGAGAGGAATGTGCATCGCAGACTATTAGTAGTGGTGGTGACGAGTGATGAGGTTTCTCGGTCCTTGCGTAGTAACAGAAGCAAATACATTAGTCGGTGACTCACCCACTCATTCGCAACGCCACACTGGATTCAGAAAAGACCCATGCTAGCAGTATTGGAATAGACGAGAATGTCAGGTAACACGGCGGGCTGTCGACAGGCTTCTCAATTCTCGCCTGCTCCTACTCTGGCTCTGCCCTTCATACCGCAAGTTCACAGAGCTTAGACCCGAGCAGTAGTCATACAGTTTTCGTTACTATATTATTCCATTGCACGTATTAGTGTCATTTAATTATTCTAATCACCTAATACAGTTTGTAACGAGTGAATTAAATACTGGTTGTTATCGTGTGAGTCACAGTTGCTGCGTGAACAGAGTGTACTTCTGACGACTGACGGGTGACGCAGCGGACAGCACCCAGCAGGCTGAGAAAAGCTGACTCTCTCTTCAGCTTCCTACTAGATTTTCACAAGGTTTAATTAGTTCTGAGGCAGTTATACATAACCAATTCATTCATTCATTCATTGAGCAAGTGACTCCACATCCATCGGACTTTCACGAGCTTTGCACTGAGCTCTTGTATTTTTACGTTAAGCCTCCAAGACAAACGTCTATCTAATATATAAAAGTGAAAGTCTGTATGTATGTGGGTGGGTGGGTTGGTTCCGTATACAAATCTACACCGTTCCTCCAATCTCAACCAAATTTTGCATACACATAGTTTAGGACCCAGAAGGAAGCGCTGGCTACATGAATTCTCGATGGTCTTTTTCATTCTTCTGATTTCGGCCCTTTTGCACTCAAGCGCAGGCTAATCAAATCATAAAATATACTCATGAAGGAATGGCAAGGCAGATAGTTTCCATGGCAACATACTGATATCGCATCAGGAGATGGCAGTCCAACACGCTGTGACGGGGTGCGGGGAGGTCTTGCAGTACGCATGCGCGGCCCTCATATTCCAAACTTAAATATATCGGCTTCGCGCATGCCAATCGCTGTTATTGCAGCACACAACACGCAACCAGTGAAAGAAGGAATGTGCTGAGCGAGTGAAACAAGTAGTGACTAACTGAATGTTTTCGGAATGCGCGATACGCAGTGAGCGGGAAGACATCTGCAGTTCAAACCCAACTGCCAACTCCTGACGCGATATCAGTAGCTCAAGTCGAGACACGGCCGTCTGGATGCCAGTGGCGCTCTGCACTACCGGTATAAAAAATGAGGATCTTTACTTGAAATCCCGTTAGTTACTCACCTACTCACACAGCCCTGTCAACCGAGTTTAGCATAACAAAGACTTGACACTATCTTCTACTATATATTTGTCAAATACTACTCACTCACTCACTCATTCATTCATCACGAAATCTCAGAAACCACCGAACGGATTGGAATGAAATTTGGTATGCTGCTTCCCCAAGGGCCGCAAATGCCTACTATGAGAGGATTTTTGTATATTCAGGTTCTAAAGGTGTGTTAAGGGGGTAGACCTGCATTTCCTTGAATAACAATATCTCCCGATTGGTTTCATTGGGGGATGTGATACACGGCATATAAACTCATCATTAAAATAAGAAGACACGAGTCTGAGGGTTTTTCGATGTGGCGTATATTATGAGGTGAAGGGGGGGGGGGGTGAAAAGTGGGGATTGAAAGATTCCTAACGGAGCGTGTATCTCTTAAACGACATAGGCGAGGAGTTTTAAACTCAGCGGGAAAAAATCAGCATAAAAATAAGTAAATATGGGTTTGACCGTTTATTCATAAATCCAATTTAAGGGGCCCATGGGGAGGGGTGACATTCTGGAGGGGGGGGGGGGACAGGAAAGAAAGTGTCCTAACTGATTATCTGACTGACACACTCATCAAACTCAGGGGGAAAAACTGCCTTAAAGTAAGTAAATAGCTGTTCGACATTTTTTTTTCATAAATCAAATTTAAGGGGTTCATGGGGAGGGGTGAAATTCTGAAAAAAGAAAATTGAAAGAAAATGTCCTGACTAACTCACTCACTCACTCACTCACTCATCATCGCCCAGCCAAAATTATTGAAGTTAGAAACATGGCATTTTGGGGATATGTTCATTGTATGTCAAAACCGACTACTAAGGGATGATTTTCGGATACTCAGGTTCTAAAGGGGTCTTAAGGGGGTTAAACCTGCATTTCATTGAATAACAATATCTCCCGATTGGTTTCATTGGGGGATGTGATACACGGCATATAAACCCATCATTAAAAAGTAAGAAGACACGTTTCTGAGGGTTTTTCGATGTGGTGTATATTATGAGGTGAAAGGGGTGAAAAGTAGGGATTGAAAGATTCCTAACGGAGCGTGTATCTCTTAAACGACATAGGCGAGGAGTTTGAAACTCAGCGGAAAAAATCAGCATAAAAAATAAGTAAATATGTGTTTGACCGTTTTTTCATCCAATTTAAGCGGCCCATGGGGAGGGGTGAAATTCGGGGGGGGGGGGGGGGGGGAACAGGAAAGAAAGTGTCCTAACTGATTAACTGACTGACTCACTCATCAAACTCAGGGGGAAAAACTGCTTTAAAGTAAGTAAATAGCTATTCGACAGTTTTTTAAATCAATCAAATTGAAGGGGTTCATCGGGAGGGGTGAAATTCTGAAGAAAAACAAATGGAAGAAAATGTCCTGACTCATTCACTCACTCATCATCGCCCAGCCAAAAATATTGAAGTTGGAAACATGGCATTTTGGGGATATGTTCGTTGTATGTCAAAACCGTACACTAAGGGAGGATTTTTGGATATTCAGGCTCTAAAGGGGTCTTAAGGGGGTTAAACCTGCATTTCATTGAATAACAATATCTCACGAGTGGTTTCATTTGTGGATGTGATACTCGGCATATAAACTAATCATTAAAAATAAGCAGACATGTGTCTAAGGGTTTTTCGATGTGGTGTATTATTATGAGGTGAAAGGGGTGAATAGTGGGGGTTGAAGGATTCCTAACGGAGCGTGTAGGGCTATCTCTTAAACGACATAGGCGAGAAATTTGAAACTCAGCGAAAAAAAAAAGCTAAATAAATAAGTAAATCGGTGTTCGACCGTTTTTTCATAAATTAATTTAAGGGGCCCAAGGGGAGGGGTGAAATTCTGGTAAAAATAATTGAAAGAAAATGTCCTGTCTGACTCACTCACTCATCACGCCCAGCGAAAACTATAAAAGTTGGAAAAATGAAATTTTGGGAATATGTTCGCTGTATGTCGAAAACGTCAACTAAGGAATGTTTTTTGTTTATTCGGGTTTTAAAGAGATGTTAAGGGGGTAAACGTGCATTTCATTGAATAACGATATCTCATGAGTTGTTTCTTTGGGGATGTGATATTCGGTATATAAACTAATCATTAAAAATAATCAGACATTTATCTAAGGGTTTATCGATGTGGTGTATATTATGAGGTGAAAGGGATGAAAATTGGGGGTTGAGGGATTCTTAACGGAGCATGCATCTCTTAAACGACATAGGCGAGAAGTTTGAAATTCGGCGGGAAAAACAGCTTTAAGTACAAGTAAATAGGTGTTCGACCGTTTTTTCATAAATCCGATTTAAGGGGCCCTTGGAGAGGGGTGAAATTCTGGGGGAAAAAACAGGAAAGAAAGTGTTCTAACTGATTGACTCACTTACTCACTCATCAAACTCAGGGCGAAAACAGCTTTAAATAAGTAAATAGGTGTTCGACCGTTTGTTTCATAAATCCAATTTAAAGGGTTCATGGGGAGGGGTGAAATTATCAAAAATAAATGAAAGAAAATGTCCTGACTCACTCACTCACTCATCATCGCCCAGCCAAAATTATTGAAGTTAGAAACATGAAATTTTGGGGATATGTTCGTTGTATGTCGAAAACGTCCACTAAGGAAAGAGTTTTGAATATTCAGGTTCTAAATAGGTGTTAAGGAGGTAAACGTGCATTTCATTGAATAACAATATCTCACAAGTGGTTTCATTTGGGGATGTGATACTTGGCATATATACTAATCAATTAAAATAAGCTGACACATGTCTAATGGTTTTTCGATGTAGTGTATATTATGAGGTGAAAGGGATGAAAAGTGGGGGTTGAAAGATTCTTAACGGAGCGTGTATCTCTTAAAAGACATAGGCGAGGAGTTTGAAACTCGGAGGAAATCAATCAGCTTAAAAATAAATAAAATAAATAGGTGTTCGACCGTTTTTTCATAAATCCAATTTAAGGGGTCTATGGGGAGGGGTGAAATTCTGGAAGAAAAACGTCCACTAAGGATGGATTTTTGTATGTTTACTCTCATCGACCAACCCAAACTATTAATGTTAGCAGAATTATATTTTGGGGATATGTTTGTTGTGTGTCAAAACATCTACTAAGGAGGGATTTTTAGATATTCAGGTTCTAAAGGGGTGTTAACGGGGTTAAACCTGCATTTCATTGAATAACAATATGACACGACTATGACGCGAGCGAAGCGAGGCTAAAAATGAGATGGTGTGTGTCAGTGTATTACTCAATCACGCAAGTACCACTGGAAGTAGGTGATTTCCCTGGTTAACATATAAGTTACTTTTGATTTCAATACTTTGCACTATTTAAAGATGGCGACCATTTTAGTGACGTCACTACACCCTTTGGTTTCAAACTTTCATATTTCCATTTCAAATAAAAAGAGAACGCTAAGAAATAGCAAACTTTTGATGGCATATACGAGGTTTAAAATTACATTTTCTATCCGAAAGGTATCTCCAACGGTTAGCGAGTAAAACCTAAATTTGTGCTATAAAACACGGTCAACGCCGAACGGTGTAGTTGGACAAAATGTTCCATCCTTAATCTCCCTCTGCGCAGCACCTCGCCTATCCCCTGTTTTAACTGTCACTTTCACATTTTAATTTATTTATGACGCGTAGCGAAGCACGGGTACTTCAGCTAGTATTTCATAAAATAGAATCCACACCCATAAAACAGTTCTATATTCCTACTCCTCTGTCACTCTCAATTATTCAGTAAATGGGCAAAACAATTATTTACGGCATCCTCCAGTCTTTTGCCAAATACAGGGCCAAACAATTTGAATGGAAGAGAAGCATATTTTATTGAAGATTCTTTGTATTTTGAAATAAGTTACATCTTTGTAGTTTCAGGAATTTTTAAAAGTATATTTTGAATCAAAAATACTTCTTTACAAGTATTTTGTACCGAAAATAGGCTACATTTTTGGAATATTTTGTCCAACTCTGCTCACCATTAACGTTAGACTTGATAGGAACTGAATTAAGGGAAAATGTCGAATGGATGTTAGTATGAATAATTGAAGTAGAATCTCTACTTTACTTAGTATAAAATAAAGTCCCCGATACTTAGATATTCCCGGTAATCTCGAGAACCACTGGATGGATTTTGATGCGGTTTTCACCATTCTGTAAAAGATATCTAGGGGAAGGTTTCTGCAGAAAATAATTTATTTATGACCAAATGAAGCCGAGCAGTAACGATTTCCGAGAAAGAGTCGAAAACGAATCATGGTGTCCGTGCGCTTTTTAAGCTTCGCTGGGCAAACCGTTAAAAAGATCTATATACTATGGGTGTAAGAATTGTTTAGCATGAAAAGTTCTAAATAAAAAACAAAACAAAAAAACGGGACAGTATATCTCTATCATTGACAATACATCGCCCACTATAAGTGTTTTTACGTTTTCATTTCTTCCAACAATCTCCATTCAATTACTATAGAGCATCCAGCGTTTAGAAAAGACTGTGGGTCTTATAGGCTTTTATTTTTAACCCCCCCCTCCCCCCCTACACAGGTTTTGTTACCTTACCTTTTATCATGAAGGAACTCTGAACATATATATTTTTTTGTCATAATAGCATCCTACAATTATCTGCCAATAGATTACCTTTGTTATTGCACACACGTATCGTTTATATTACGTCTTAGTAATTTAAAAATTTTCGAGGTTAGCACGCTGGAAAGAGGAGTCTTGTCCTGTGCTGCATGCTCGCCCGGAGTGGAGCACGTTCTCAGTTCCGCCGGCAACATAAGTTCTGAAGCACTATTCGTCATTGGTGTTATTATTGTGTGTCTGTTTTATTTTCTGTTCGATCGAATCAGGGCTGCCGACAGTTGGGTTCGAACCCACTATCTCCCGAATGCAAGCTCACAGCTGCACGGCTAACTCATACAATAGTACAAATATTAATCTAATCAAAACAAGAATAAAATTGAACGAAACTAAATTATAGCCTAACTAATAACAAAAAAAAGTCCTCTCGGCACGCCGGAAGGCGGAGGTAGATTTCATCAGGCAAACTTGGGGACAGGCGAAAATAGGCAGAATATGCACGTTTTCGTAGAAGGATCAGACCTCATTTATTGCGAGAAAGTATTTTATAATTGGAGCTTAATTAACTTCGTTTTTCGTCATTTGATGCATATTTTAAACATTTTATTGTCTTATGGGGACGGTAACCTTCTTGTCATTTGGGGGTACATTTTTAGCCTACTTTTCACATTTTGCAAAAATGAGGAAAAAGTAGATTTATGAGATCGGGCAAATGTGTGTCTGTCTGTCCTTATGTCTGTCTGTCTGTGTGTCCCCCCCCCCCCTATCAACTCCTAAACGGCTGGAGCAATCAAAACAAAATTTGGTAGGAGTAAAGAGCTATACCTGAATATCTCACGGCCATATTTGAAAATGATGTCAATGCTACCAACTGCTGAAAAATCGCAATTGAAATTTGAGCTCCATGTTGAATATCTTGGAAAGTATAAATGGGAGCTATTTCAAAATTGGCACACGTAAAGATAATAATATTGTAGTTTAATTTCCAGGAGGCCATACATGGCAGTGTTGCCAAAATGATTACAAGCCTGCTGATAGGTCCAATTTTTAAATGCATATAACTTCTACACTATCAATTGGAATTCAACCAAATTCCGTATATGCTATGTGTACATAAACAGATATGACTGATCGTCATAGCTGCCAACTGTTAATATATGCTCTCAATTTTTTAAAATCCAAATACCCATATATCAGAAAGTATGCGAGCTGACAGCTATAAACTATGCACACGTATAGTACCTGACATTTTATATTAATTTGGAGTAACTTATATACGTCAGTGCTACCAACATGATTCAAAGCCTGCTGAGAGGTCCAACTTTAAATACATGTAACTTCTATACTATCATATGGATTTCAACCAAATTTCGTGTGTGGTATGTGTACTATAACAGATATGACTATGCCGATTCTTAAGGGTAACCAGGGCTGCCAACTGTTAATAAATACTGTCTCTATTTTTGTTACACTAATATCAATATATCAGAAAGTATGCAAGCCAATAGCTCTAAACTTTGCATACGTATAGTACCTGGCATTCTAGATTTATTTGGAATTACTAATATAGGCCTACGCCACTGCTGCCAACATGATTCTAAGCCTGCTGATAGGTCCAATTTTAAAATGCATGTAACTTCTTTACTAATTAGTGGATTTCATTCAAAATTGACACTACCATAGATCATATTATTTCAAATTATTTCTGACCAATACATATATGTCATTGTTGCCAACATGATTTTACGCGCGCTGTTAGATCCAATGTTTAACTGCATGTAACGTCCATGCTATCCATTGGACTTCAACCAAATTTTGTATTCTGCACCTTAAGAGATGGAACTAAGAATATATTCAGTCACCAGGGCTGCCAACTCTAGTTCTCTATTAGGCTACATTATGCAGGTATACAGTATTTCGAACTAATTAGAAATTTTGATATTACCAACTTAATTTCATCATTATTTTAGATAGATCCATATAGATTAATCATTGGCATGAATCTTAATTTTTAAGAAAAGTAGGCTCTTTAGTTCGTCACGGAACTTCTTGTTATACTTGTGGTCACACTGTCCTTATGCAAGGTTTCGACACTGATGTGAAACTATGTAACGGTCTGTTACTTCTTCACGCAAAATTTTATCTCCCGCAGAGATTTTGGTTGGTTCCTCAGTTTAGGGACTGCGACAACGCGGTCATGTAACCCCGTGTACTTTGGGTGAGTGTAGAATCTGTCTGATAAACAGCGTGCATTGTGATGGCTGTATTAGTCTGTAATTCAGGTAAGGACTGCAGACGGTCAATTTCAAGCAGTAGTTCCTATTGTTGCTACCAGATACTACCGTCAACGACACCTAGCTCTGAACTTGGCTACGAGATGCCACCGCAACCAGCAACTCGCAACGAACGTTGGATCTTCCCCTCCAAAGGAAAGCACAATGAGGGATTTTAGCGCTCTTAGAAAATCCGACGACTTCGGCCGGCTTTGAACCCGCGAACTTGGGCATAAAAGTTCAGCATACTACCAGTTACGTCACCGAGGCCGCTTCTCACTTAGTCAGATGGAAAGCTGAATGTGATCGCATGCAAGTGCGTTGTCATGGCAACGTCTGATGGCTCATCCCTCATCAATTTAGTAGTGTTGTCATGGCAACCTCTGATAGCTCTTGGCATTTTCTTATAACTCCGAAATCATTTTTCTCATCCCTTGGCGTAATGGTGGGTCATATCAAAAATTCTTCCAGGCAAAAGTTTTAGGTAATTATTAGGGGAATATTGTCCATTTTGTACGGTTTTGATATTGTGCCTATTAAGAGAGATATGATTAATGTTTCCCGAAAAACCCACTTTTTCCCACCTCTTTGGTCAATGGTTAGTGTTATCAAAAAACTCTTCAAACATAAATTTTTGGGCCTTATTCGACACATAGTATGAACTTTGAATGGATTCGATATTTCAAATATTAAGAGAGTTATAGCAATATTTCACTTTTTCGAAAAAAGACCCCGATTTTCACCCCCGTCGACCGATTGTGCCCATTAACGAACTCGACCGAGATTTTATAGGGACACATATTGTGTAAAAAATTCAAATTGATTGGTGCAAAATTGCGGTAGTTATCGTGTCCACAAGAAAGTGATATATGTATATATATATATATATATACATATATACATAAATTATAGATAAACTTTTTAACTGACGGTGGTTTTGGGGTCTAGGGGATGTGAAACGTGAAGATATGTCGAAATTTTCCGGAAGTCGAAACATGGTACCCATTGCAATAGTTAGCTTTCCAATGAAATCTACCTAAAAGGTGATGGATGATAAACAGTATTGCTGCTGACGTAAAAATTGTTAACATCGTCAGCATACATACAGTACGTCCGAGAAGGAAGGAAGGAAGGAAGGAAGGAAGGAAGGAAGGAAGGAAGGAAGGAAGGAAGGAA
This sequence comes from Meconema thalassinum, assembly GCA_946902985.2. NCBI lineage: Eukaryota > Metazoa > Arthropoda > Insecta > Orthoptera > Tettigoniidae > Meconema > Meconema thalassinum. Next base: position 39,249,270 of record OX336388.2, read on the forward strand.
GGAAGGAATGAAGGGTTGTGCTCTCGACATCTGTCAATCAGTAATGCGTCATATCACAACGAAATCAATGTTGTTATTGGTTCTCTTCGCGTACGGTATCCTTAATACTGGTCCAATCCGTTAACACCTGCAAAACTGCTCCTTCCTGGGCGTGTTCTATTTCAAATAGTTGTTGGGGTTGTGTTGTCTCACTAACTTATGAAAGCGCAGTACTCGAAGCGGGTGAACATAACGTATGACGTCAGCGCTACCTCTGCCTAGAGTTAGCAACACTGTCGCCATAAGGCTCCACAGTCTTTTCTAAACGCTGGATGCTCTATAGCTTCGAGACAGTTTACGAGCTAGCTGCCTGGCGAGCGAGTCGATTACCCCAGACACTGTCGAGTCGTGTCGGGGTAAGACCTCAGAGAAGAGTGGATGTATTTGGAGTTTCCCCGGGAAGTGCAACTCGGTTTTTCTTTACTTCACCTGTGAACTTTTCGTTCAGCAGAATACACAGTCAAGTTAAAATTGGACGGAAGGGTGATTTGTGTTTCATGCACCTCGCCATTCATAAATTACGCCTGACAAGAATTTGTTGCACATGCATCTCCATGATAATATAATTAATAGTCCAGTCAGTGATTTTAACCCATCATGCAGAGACGTAAAACGGATACAGGTTGTAGTTCATTGAAATTGAAAAAACAAGCTTATCACGTAACAATGAAACTGAGCAACAAATAATTTCTCGATTGTCACAAGAGAGAGAAAGAAAGAATTCACAGAGTCAAAGGGAGTTATCGCCAAAGTTCCTTTGATACAGCGAAGAAATGTGCATGGTTCGTGGTCCGATAGAGAGAATTCTGCTATGAATTCTCCCATAAATTAGGCTATATAAATGATGCTTCAGTTTCCGGGCAAAGCCGGGTTGCTAGTAGATAATAAATGGAGTAGGCCTACCACGGTGAGCAGTGAAATGCGGCCATCCTAAGTTCGGTTTCTGCATTCCCAACACAAATACTGATACATACAAACCTGAACACATCGTGATGAAGCCAGGCGATGCAAATCTGTCGACTCAAACGGCAGTCTAGCTGAAGCTAAAGTGGCCTACAAATCTGACCTATACACTGGACTGAATGAGACTACCTAAAACTTAATTCAACGTATTTCAAACTTTTTGTACACAGACATTTTCGAAACCACAACACTGAACTTCCTAGCAGTGTTACAAGCCGCCCATTTCAAAATAAAACATGAGCTACCGTACGGTAATGAAAGCAGAAATTTTGTGATGGAAATATTGTCAAGATTTAGCCAGAACTCCCGTAGGCTGGCGCTGAAATACGATTCACTTTTCTTCAGTTATAGGGATTGGGATAATGAAGAGTAAACAATTCATGTTTATTAGTCTAATATTTAAGACTTTAAAAAATAAAAAGAGTTGTGTAGTTGGGATTCCAGCTAGTGTGGTTAAAATGTTTGATAATCAACCAATAACGATGCTTGTAAATGAATGTATGACTATACTATGCCCAAAACATCTGTGAACATGGGCTCGTCCAGTAGCGAGTGTCCTGCCGAGCGGTGTTGCCGCGGAGATTCAAGCGAAAGAATGCACGGCTCTACGCTCGCAGCGGCTCGCAGTATAAACACAACCTTCACCCTGGACACAGGCGCTCCGAACTTAAATGTATGTACGAGATGGAGAGTCTAACGTAGGAATATCCATGCTTCCACTTGACGTTACAGACAGTTAGGAACGGGGCTTCGAGTGAAAGCCGAAGTTAAACGAATGACTTTGCGTCACCACATGGTAGCTTTACGATTGGTTACAAAGTGAGAAGCTTATTATCCTCTCTGTTTCAAAATAAATCATGTGATTGTGCCAGAACTTATCTATATTTACGACACTTTACTAAATGTAAAATACTGTAGTGTAATATTCAACATATCATATTCTCAGAATACATTACATTGAAGTATCTCCATTTTCTACTCAGTTCTCATCGCACTGTTGGTCTAGGGGTATGATTCCTGCTTTGAGTTCGGGAGGTCCCGGGTTCAAAGCCCGGAAGATCCTAGCATTTTTATTACTTTTGTTTTTATCTCTTGAAAAGATTCAAAAAGTATGTAAAAGAACCTTAGGAACGTTCCTTTTTTTCGGGCGAGACTTCCGGTAATTTAAATACATAGGTTGAGGTAAACGCTTCTTTTTTCCCCGCTGGTTTACCCTCCAGGTTGGCTTTTCCCTCGGACTTAGGTTGGTTGGTTGCTTCCTCAGTTTAGGGGCTGTAACAACGTGGTCATGTAGCCCCGTGTACTTTGGGTGGGTGTAGAATCAGTCTGATAACCGGTGTTAATTGTGATGGCTGTATAAGTGTGTGTTATCTGTTTTTAATTCAAGTAAGGACTGCAGACATTGATTTTTTGAAGTAGTTCCTACTTTTGCCGCCAAACGCCACCATCAACAACTACTAGTTCAGAACTTGGTTACTAGACGCCACCGCAGTCGGCTCCTGGCAACGAACGTTCTTCGTTAAAGAACGAAGGTTCTTTAACATGCCATAAATCTATGACATGGGACTGCCGGCTTTACTTCCCCTCCGAAGAAAGGCATACTGAGGGATTTTTAACGACGGCTTCGGCCGGGTTTGAACCCGCGATCTTGGGCATAGAAGAACAGCATGTACCAACTACGCCACCAAAGCCGCTACCCTTCCTTGGACTCAGCGAGGGATCCCACCATAACCACCGTAAGGGCAGTGTCCTGGAGCTTGAAACTCCTGGTTGGGGGATACCACTGGGGAGGTGGGGCCACCCTCCTTGCCTCTTCCTTGCCTATCCCTCCCAATCTTCCCCTCACTTTTCATCCCTCATGAGGCCCATGTTCGCTTTGCAGGTGAGGCCGCCTGGGCGAGGTGCTGGTCCCACCCCAGTTTTATCCTTCGTCCAGGTGTTTCAAGCTCCAGGACACCGCCCTGGTGGCGGTAATGGTGGGATCCCCGCAGAATCCGAGGGAAAAGCCAACCTGTAGGGTAAAGCGACTAAAATAAAAAATTGCGTTTGACCTCAAACTATGTATTTATATTACTGGCACACAGTAAGTACAAGTCTCGCACGAAAAAAAAAAAGTTCGTAAGGTTCTTTTATATACTTTTTGAATATTTGCAAGAGATAAAACAATAGTAAAAATGCTGGGCCCTTCCGGGATTTGAAGCCGGGACCACCGGCACTCAAAGCAGGAATCATACCCCTAGACCAACAGTGCGATAAGAATTGAGCAGAAAATGGAGGTACTTCAATGTACTGTATTCTGAGAATATGATATGTTGAATATTACACTACAGTATTTTACATTTAGTAAAGTGTCGTAAATATAGATAAGTTCTGGCACAATCACATGATTTATTTTGAAACAGAGAGGATAATAAGCTTCTCACTTTGTAACCAATCGTAAAGCTACCATGTGGTGACGCGAAGTCAATCGTTTAACTTCGGCTTTCACTCGAAGCCCCGTTCCTAACTGTCTGTAACGTCAAGTGCATGCTTCCAACGAAGTTCGCGTATTCATACAATTGTGATATGAGGCAGATAGCCTATAAATATAAGCTGTCACACAAAACTTAATCATGAGCGCAGTATTCAGTCCATGTGAGGCAGTGCATTATTATTATTATTGTTATTTTTACATGTACTGCATGCCATTCTGTGTAACATTGGTTGGACTCTTTATAAGGTAAATGAATGGGGTCGTTTATCGGGGACCGCCATGTGGTGTAGTGGCTAGCATACTTAGCTGTCACCCATCAGGTCCGGATTCGATTCCAGGCTGTCAATAAATTTAGTTTTAGTTTGAGGCTTAGAACGGTAAAACTGAGAAGAAATGGATTTCCTCGGCTCAATTACAAATACAATACTTTCTCTTTATAAATAAATAGACTATATATTATATATGTATACGGTATCTGATTTACGATAATTTGTATTGGGTAATTTGTCTATCACTTTGGTAACTAGCGTTATCCATTATTATAATATACTGTATATTATATATACTTATAAAAACGAGGGGCTGATGACCACGATGTCCAAGCCCTCAATTGAAAACAACATTTATCGCATCAACCCATATTACCACTGTTATTAGTAGTAAGCACTAAACCTCGATTACTGAAATAATAAGAAAAAATTACCTTATCGTCTGGAACCTTTGAAATCTCCTACAATGGAACTGCTAGGACTTCCTCCTCCTCCTCTTCATCGTCTTCTACTTCGTCACCCGTGTCGGAGTCAGAATCACTGTCCCTGAGATTAATTATGAGTACCTGAATGTTGTTGTCCCTTGCCAGTTCTCTGTGAAAATCCTCTTCCTGCAGTTTTTCTGCGTGTGCCACACGCGTCTCCCAGTCCTTGATTGTAACTCTATCAAGAGCTTCATGTGTTAATCGTTCCACGTCCGCAAGTCGAAAAGTGTTGTTTAATTTAGCCACTTCGCCCTTCACTTTAGCCCATATCATCTCGATCGCATTATATTGACAATGATATGGGGGCAAACGGATAACTTGGTGGCCTAATTCCAACGCGATCTGATCTAATTCATACTTCTTTTCACCTGTTTTGAATGGCGCAACACGGGCTAATAACTCGGCATTTGTGTCTGTTGGATCGTAAGGAATATTGTGTTTCTGCAGCCACTGGTGTATGTCTGATTTACGAGAATTTGTATTGGGTAATTTGTCCATCACTTTAGAATGGTAACTAGCATTATCCATTATTATAATATATCCCTCCTCCAAGTAATTCAAAAAGTGATGAACAAACCAGTTTTTGAATGAGTCAGCATTCATTTCTGAATGATAATCTGAATCTTTGCTTTGAGTACAGGAACGAAAAACCCACTTACTGTCGCGTATGAACCCCGTTTTCGCCGACCCTACATGGCATATTATCAGCCTGCTACCTTTTCCTACAGGTACTCCCTTTTCCAGACGAATCTTGCCATACCGGTATATCCTTCCTTGAGTGATTCTGGTTAACCCATGTTTCATCCAGATAAAAGAAAGGTCTGTTATCACCAGAAGTCCTTAGAATATGCACAGTACGCAAAAATTTTAGTCTGGCAGCAACAATGTCGCTTCGTTCTAAAAGGAATTTCCTGCCGTCATTGGTTCGCTTGTATTTGAAACCGAGGGATTTCAGCAGCGTGTGCATGGAAGATACAGAGCCTGTATAATTAATTTTTTCCTTCATTAAGCACACCAACTTTTTAGCCGTCGGAAATTCACCTTGATCGTATAAATCGAATATTGTTCGACGCAAAACACACTTGTCAAAGTCGTCCAAATTTGTTGCACGTTTCGGAACTATGCGATGTTTGCCCGGTGATCTAAACATGTCAGCATTGTTTCTACTCTGGTAAAGAATATTGGACACGGTATGTGCAGCTTGAGCCGTCAGCTCCCGGCCCTGTGAGAAATTAGTTTTTCACTTACCTCTGTATTCGAAAGCTTCTTGAAAAAGCTGTACACTCTGAAAATTATATTTCTCGCCTGACTGTGTAAAACTTTACGAGTACTACCCCTGCCACCTGCTCGACTACCACTCGGCTTGCTAAGAGACATTGATAGCAATGTAAAACTTCAGCTCACAGCACGTCTTAAAGCTCCACTACTGTACACTGAATAGTGACACTCGATAAATACTGTAGTTAGTATTTCACCCAGAACACTTCGTTATCTTCCCCAGCGAACCTAAATATTTTAACACCTACATCATTCTCTCTCTAATTAGACCTTCAGTTCAAGGCCAGTTGTTATCTTCCGAACGGCTGGTCGTATCGCTACCGGGTTTGGACAGTCGGCTTCAAAAATTTTAGCTCTGTAACATAGGGTCATTAAAATAATTGAAGAATTAATTATTTTCGTGCGCGCAGAGAAATAACGATTTCGTACAGCACAGCGGGCTTTGAGAGTTGAGTTAACTAGGCAACGCCGCGCTAAGCTATTGGTCGAGCAACTGAATCGGGCTCCTCCCTCATGTTCACAGTTGTTTTGGGTCTGGTATAGTGGCCTAGTACCAAAAGCTCTAAAAATTGGTAAAGTCATATCAATTTTCAAGTAGGCTAATGCAGGGAACTATAGACCTACCGGTATATCTAAACCACCAATTATTTCCGAAGTCAGTGGCTTCGATGGTGTAGTTGGTAGCATGCTGAGCTTTTATGCCGAAAATCGCGGGTTCAAACATCTTCCTCTGCTCCCCCATCATTTGTGACTGTACTTCCAAGGTAGAGGAAGGACTCAACTCGCTCAATGTCCTTTCCGTTGACTGTCAAACTAGTCGTGATGTCAGAATTTATCCTCATCTCTTTGGTCTTGTTGGTGTTGATCATCAGTCCTGCACGTTCTGCTTCTCTCTGCAACCTCCCCAGCTTATCTTCTATGTCTCGGTACCGTTGTGCCATAAGACAAATGTCGTCTGCGAAATCCAGATCTTCAAGCCTGTCATTCATACCCCATTGAATACCCCTCTTCCGTCTTCCCATTACCTTCTTCATTACACTATCCAGGACCAACAGGAACAGAGTGGGGGAAAGGACACACCCCTGTCTCACTCCGGACTAAACTAAGAAACCAACCAAATATTCCCAAAGTCCATGAAAGCACGCTTCTGCAGAATATTTTTTTATAGAGCCCAATATGGTTTCATTGATAACTCCAGTGCAGAACTGGCTATTACTGACCTTATTTCAATGCATCAGGGAAGTATTGACCGCAACGAGATATCATCTGGGTTATTCATTGATCTCGCTAAAGCTTTCGACACAGTAAATCACAAAATTCTATTATCAAAATTAGAGAATGCTGGAATTCGAGGTGTTGCATTGGAGTGGTTCCATAGCTAACTTACTGGAAGAAAGCAATATGTTGCCATGAATAGCTATCAAAGTGCAGAAAAAGCTGTACCCGCATAGGGTTCTTCAAGGGTCTATTTTGGGCCCTACGTTGTTTCTAATATATATAAATGACTAGCAGAAGTACCCGTGCTTCGAACGGTCTTTGGCGTGAATAACCAGACGTTATCAATTGAGCTACCGGTACTGTTGCAATGATTAGGGGTTGTCATTTTAAAACACGAGTTATTGGCGACATAAAGATACACAGAAATATAGACAGACAAATCCATCTTTTGCTTGCATCCGTCGAAAATCATACCGAAACGCGTAAGAGAAACAAGATTGAAAATTGAATAAACAAACAATTATGTTTATTCGAAGAATAGGTGTATCTGTATAGACTTACATGTATATCTATACTACCAATTATTTCCAAACTCTTGGAAAGCACGTTTCTGCAGAATAACAATATATACATAGTGGCCACGAGGCAAACTAACTCTATAGACTACAACATATCACCCAGATGTCCAAGTTTGGACATATCAACCACACAGTATCAAACAAAATCAAGGGGCGGTTGACCTCGTACTTCCACCCTTTAAAACAACAATAATTAACTCAAACAAAATCATCCTTACGATGGACTCGTTTGTTGAAAAAAAAAAAAAAAAAAAAAGATTAGTTAAAATGTGCTCTCAAGCTAAATTCACCTAACGTGTACTTCCTGGCGTGAAAATAAAATTGAAAACCTCATTGACGAAAGCAACACACGTCACATAAAAACTGACCATCAACGTTCTGTTAAGTCCCCATCCACAGGAAGACCCCTTTAATAAATTTATAAAGTCTTGTGGTACACGAAAATTCAGTTTTTTTTAGCCTCCAATGGCACAAATTCCTACCGCAAAAATACTATTTCAATTCAGGAATTTTTGAAAATAATGTTGCTGTTTGGAGATATAATAGACCTTCTGTACGACATATGGTACGTGTAAGTCATTTGAAAAAAAATCTAGGGTACCCCCTTGCCCCCTTAAGCGCATTAATGAATTTTACAGCCTTAGTTGGTTCGGTGATAACCTTATAGCCATTTGCAAACTTTCACAGAAATGTAATAAATGGAGTGGCATTGCTTCTTATCGAAAGAGATGGAAAGTTGAGTGACACCTCTTGAGATACTGTTGTCTTGGTTACCGGCTTGCAATCCTTGATTAGTTTATTATAAAATTAGTTTTCTGGGATTATCTCAGAAACTGTTGGTTTTAGAGCCTTAAAATATAGTTTTCGGGTATCCTTTAGAGCTCACCGAGTTTTGTTTCCGACACCGAGGGGCTGAAAATGAGCTTCGTCTCGTCGTTGTCCGCCATAATATAATAATATAATTTATTGCAGCCAATGGCCATACAGTAAGTAGGATCATGTTACACAATATAGCAACCGTTCAGTCTTTCGCCATAATATAATAATATAGGGATATACATTTAATAGACCTTTCGAACCATACCCGCACGAGTAAATCGTGTGAAAAAATTCTAGAGTACCCCTTGACCCCCTTAAGTGCATTGTATGTATTGATGAATTTTACAGCTTAATTTGGTTCCGTGATAACCTTATAGCCGTTTGCAAACTTTCACAGTGAAGCCAAAATTTTTAGGTTAGAATTGATAACGCTCTATTAGTTCCAACGTTCGCCGCCAGGTGCTGGCGATGTCATCTGGTAGCCAAGACCGCAAGCTAGGTGTCTTGGACGGTAGCATTTGGTAGCAAAAGTAGGAACTACTAGAAATTAATGTCTGCAGTCCTCACTTGAATTAAAACAGATAACACACACTAATAATAATAATAATAATAATAATAACAATATCGTATGGCCTCAGGTGCTGGGTGCAAGCCTGTTATTTGACACACAGAGGGCAGCTTGCATGTCGAAATTTGTTGTTCCTTGAAGCACTATGAAAGTCAAGGAGGTTAGATATCTAAGCTCCTTGACACTATAGCGCTTTCTAGTAGAGAAATGAGGAACTTGGTGTTGGCGGAAAATCCCGAGATTAATTTTGCCATTATGAACACGGCCCACTGAATTCAAATGGGTTCTTTGACATGCGTGTCATAATTTTTGCCGCCTTTCAAAAATAACTTACCACGGCCAGGAGCAAACCTGCAAGCTAGGGGTTGGTAGTCCGGCACGATAACCACTCACTCACAAACAGACAACACGGCTAGTGAATTAAAACTCAGCAATTTTTCTAGGTTTGTGCTAATATACCATCTTTTTGGAAGCCTTCACAGGGAGGTCATGGCTGCTTGAGTTTTTAGTTCTCGCAGTAAAGAGCCGCAGGTGCGCTTCATAAATAGGGAGGTAGCGTGCTGTTTGCTGCTCCTGTGGGGGTTCAGGCGGGGACACCAAGAGCCCGCTGATGAGCCAGCTTGGTGTCCTAGGCACAAACCTAGAAGAATTGCTGAGTTTATTTACATATTATACACATTGTACCCCGCAAAACTCGTGTTGACTGACTGAAGAGTTAAAAACAGAATTATTCTATGCCAGCCTATTATTTAAACTTATGACAAGGTTGTTTTTAATATCAAACACAAAGACACTGCGTGACGTAGCCGATACACAGTGTTTAATGGGCCAACAGTAAAACACTCAATATTGGTGATGATGATAATTGTTGTTTTAAGGGGCCTAACATCTAGGTTATCGGCCCCTAATGGTCTGGGTGATCGTGAAGATGATAATGAAATGTAAACTATAACTAAAACTAACTACTAACCTATATACTAGAAGAAGAAATGGAAAACAAAAGGAGCATAAGGCAAATAAAGGACAGGAGGAAAAGAAATGCCCTCAACCCTCGAAGAATGCGGATAGAGGGACTTGGAAGGAAGGAAAGGCATATAGGGGAGGGTCTGCTCCAGAGGTAATGGTAAAAAGGGGGAAAACAGGACCCAGCTCAGGAATCCCTCGGAGTCGCCAACTCCCGAACTCACCAGCCTTGAACCCCTGAGGGTGTAGCAACATCCAGGGTGCACCAGAAGTGGTGGGGCTACATACACCCCGCCTCCTTGAGGGCCTTGAGCAGAAGGCAGGAGATACTGTGAGCCCCTGAGGGTGTAGCAATATCCAGGGTGCACCAGAAGTGGTGGGGCTACACACACCCTGCCTCCTTGAGGGCCTTGAGTAGAAGGCAGGAGATAACATGAAAAGAAAAAGAGGCTGACCCCTCGCAGAAGGAGGGTATCAGAAAAGATGAGACAAGGGCCAATTAAGGCGGGAAATGAGGAGACTCTCTAGGCCTCGGATACCCTAATACCGTCGGGATCGGAAGAGAAGAAGAGTTGACCCAGTGAGGTCGACAAGAAAGAAGACGGAGAGAAGCCCGGCACAAGTAAGTGGAAGCAATGCCGGACGCTGCTGGGGCCCCGTGGTCGCCAACCTACGTCCCACCAGATGTGATTCCCTGGGGGGACTCAATATTGTAAATATCTTGATAAACACGAGAGGAATTGCGACTGACACCCTATATACAGCCTTTCATAACATTTGATGCAAACAACTGTGTTCTTTGAACTGAACAAAGGCACCACCACCTGCTGAAGAATGCCGAACACGCACGTGGGCCATTCACCTGCACAAACAACATGACGTATTTCTAGTTGTCACGTCTTTCATAAAGGCGTGAGATGAAGAGAACTCGTGCTTCAGATCAAGTCAGTTGGTAAGTAGTTATCCATAGATGCTTATTTCCAACACTAGAAGGCTAAACAGTCGATTATCCCCTTTCGAGAGTAGTTTGTTGCCATGGTGATACGGCCTAGCTTGCCAATACTACTAACGCCTTGGTTTTCTGTTATTAGCCTACTTTCGAGTTTTTCAAAAAATGAAAGTAGACTTATGAGATCTACACAGGGCCAAAAATTATGTGTCTGTCTGTGTGTGTGTGTGTGAGTGTGTGTACTCAGAATGTCTGTCCCCCCTATCAATTAAACACGGTGAAACCGAATTGAACGAAATTTGGTACAGAGGTAGCACTAGCAAAGGGCACCTCAGTGTCATACTTTATATCGCCGCCATCTTTACCAAAACTGAATGGCGGCCACTCAAACGTTCAAAACGTAAAATCAAATTACGGCTAAACTAATCATCCAATCTCTACCAAATTTGGTAACAACATACCTTTATATAGGATGCGTCTTTCATCCAAACTACAAGGTCATCAGCCGTGCCATTTCAGGATGGTGGCCGTGTGAATTATGCAACCATTATAATCAATAGCTTAAGACCCACCAATTCCGATTATCGAGCCTTGGGTGGTTTAAGCCATCCTGAAGGTCGTGATCCGTTATTTATTATAATTTAATATTATAATGTATGAGTGGCTTAAAAGAGATGAGCCGTCTCTGTCACACGACAAGATGGCAGCTGTCCTAATTTCCCTGTCTTATATTTCAGTAGTTTTAGTTATGTTGTATGTGATATATAAACGTTGTATGTAATGATTTATAATGAAGTTGTACTGCAGTGAAGAAATCGTTTATTTTAAGACATTATTTTCTAACAGGTTGTATCTAAGTCAGTTAATAGCATTAAGGTGATAGGGACATGGTTGGCTCAGGGCTAGCATGTTAGTCTCTCACGCGGCTGACTGGAGATCGAATACTACTACAGTTACCTTTTTTTCTTGAATTCTTTTACAAATGGTGTGCACGAGCTCTTTACACAGATACAGAATAAAATACCATTTAGCTCAAAGGAGAGGCTAATGTATACACTCGTTTATTAATAAAATCACAGCCTCAGCATCGCACATAAACAGAAGACATTAGGAAAAGGAGAATAGAAGAACTAGATACACGTTGTCATCAACCACAGCCTTCTCAATGCCTCTGTACGGTGCTGTCCTCTTGTGGGTTACGTGGGTAATATTGCTCCAAACATTCCGCTATGTAAAAATCTGGCCTCCTGAAGTATGGCAATTTTGTAATTCCGGTAGTTCAACTATTAACCACGATCGCGCTCCAATTACCTTTAAACACTGCCAGTAAGATCGCCTCCCTCCTGGCTACTTTAAACTGCCTGCTCATTGAACACCCAGAGGCGTACAAGATAAATATTAATTCACTGCTAGGTCGCATCACCAAGCTATTGTGATCAGCGCGGATTTTTTAAGGGGAAGATACCCAAAACGAAGGATTCTTAAGTTTGGAGGCTGGCTTAATATCGAGGTTAACGGACGTGAATGCATTACAATAAGTTAGTAGTTTTGTTATTCAATCATCATAAAGTATATAATATTGATTTTGACACTTACTGGCTAATTATCAATATAAAAGAAAACAAACAATACATGGTGGTAGAGGTGATTGTTGTTAGGGATGAGGACAAGGAGTTATATACCCATACATTTAGGAGAAAGTAGGCTATATGTTCTTTGCTGTTTTTCTTTGCTTTTTAAGGTGCCATTTCTATAAGGGAATGCAGCGGTGAAATTTTGCGAAAATGTGGGGAGAAAATGCTTTCTCTTATTTTTTATTATGCTTATGGTTGAGCCTCCGTGGCTTAGGCGGCAGCACGCTGGCCTCTCACCGCTGGGTCCGTGGTTCAAATCCCGGTCACTGCATGTGAGATTTATGATGGACAAAGCGGAGGCAGACAGGGTTCTCTCCGGGTACTCCGGTTTTCCCTGTCACAAATTTCATTCCAGCAACACTCTTCACTATGATTTCAGTTCATCAGTCATTCATTTAATCATTGCCCCCAGAGGAGTGTGACAGGCTTCGGCAGCCGGCACAGTTGATATTCTCGCCGCTAGATGGGGGTTCATTCATTCCATTCCCTGACCCGGTCGGTCGACTGGAAGCAGGCTGTGGATTTTTCATTACGCTTATACCTAGTACTTTCTATTTGTACTTTGTTTTTATTAATAGTCAACCATTTGAAGCCCTTAACTGCCATTTTAATGGCCCAGCGCAAGAAGCGTCGCCTCATGTTTTGCCATTCTCATAGCGATCTGTATGCTTTACGTAGATTTTTTTATTGGCCGTACGGGTTGAATGTAAGAAATTTTGTTCCTCTAAAACTTGGCTAAATTTGGGGGATGTTAGGTATTTTTGGTAAATTTGGGGATTTTTAGGGAGCTTGGGGAAAAATTGGGAAAATTTCGTGAATTTGGGTTAATTTGCTGTAACATCAGCAATTGAAATGAAAATCCACAGCCTGTTTCCAGTCATCGACCGGGTCAGGAATGGAATGAATGAAGCCCCCATCTAGCGGCGAGGATATGAACTGTGCCGGCTGCCGAGGCCTGACGCACTACTCTGGGGCAATGAAACATCAGCAATTGCTGAATTCAATGTGGGTTGTGAAGCAAGTGAGAAACTAAGAGCTAGTGTTAGGGGTGTTCAAGTTAGCAGCTCAGGGCAGAAAATAAGTTTAATGAGGGACAAGCGTAGACTTGATCACAGTGAAGTGTCTGGGCGTCAGGGGTTCAAAATTGCCCAAAGAAAACTAAAACTATCAAAAACTGGTTGTGAGGCCAGGAAGAAGACAGCAGAGGGTCCACTATAAAATGGTGCCGGGGAGTTCTAAGTCAACTAGACTGAGGTACTGGCCTATTGCTCAACTCTAAATTTTCAATCGAATTTTTCTCAGATATTTTCCCCCACCATTTTTAGCCTATTTTCAATTTTGAAAAAAAAAAAAAAAAGGCTTATGAGATCACCTATTGTCCGTGTGTGTGTGCGTGCGTGTGTCCCCCCCCCCCCCAATAAAATCTAAACGGCAGGAGCGATTTCAATGAAACTCGGTAAGTTCATAGCGCTGTTCCGGGCGACCCCGACTGTGCTCTTAAAATTTTGTTACGACTCACCAATCCAACATGGCGGCTGTGCGAAATATTTTACCACCATTCAATATCTCCGAAACTATTAAAGATATTACCCTGACATTTTGTATGGTGTTAAAGGGAACTACTATAAGTTCACTTATGTGACCTTTGGAAACCTGGTGACTACAAAACCAACATGGCGCCTAAGCGAAGGTGCGACATTTAAATAGACGTTTCTCGCGATTTAATGTTCCAAACGCACTGAAATCTGGTACAGGAAATATTTATACACATTGTAATGCACTGGTATCTAATTTAGTTCAATTGTTTAGATAACCTCAAGATGGCGGATGTGCGAATTTTAAAATTAAGTTTTTATTTCTTGTGATATAGTCATGCGATTGTAGTGAAAGTTTGAATAATGAACGTACGCAATAATTTTCTTTTAATGGTACATGACTCTATGGCCTATACATTTAATAATCCAACATGGCGACCATCCGAAATATTTAGACGATACTGAATATCTACGAATCTATATTAGCAATCAAACTGCATTTTTAATGTTCATAGGGGCTATGAACTTAAGTTCACCTATAGGACTTTAAATAACCTGGTGATCACAAATCCAACATGGCGGCGACGCGAAGTATAAATATTCACATGGACGTTTCTCGCAATTTAACCATCTGAGTGCAGTGTAACTTGGTACAGTAAATCCTTATACGAATGGTAATCCACTGGCATCTAATTTATTTCAATTGTTTCCATAAAATCAAGACGGCAGCTGTGCGAAATTTTAAAATCTCCTTGTCACTTCTTGTGTCCTAATTATTCGATTGAAGTTTGAATACTACACGTACACAATAATCTTCATTTAACAGTACATAACTCCAGGACCTACATATATAAAATCCAACATGGCGACCATACGAAATATTTAGTCGGTTCTCAATATCTACGAATCTATTACAGCAATAAAACTGAAATTTTGTATGTTGATAGTGGCAATTAACATTAGTAGGTTATATGAAAATAGGCTGTATAGTTCTTCACGGAACTACTTGTTCATCTTTCAAGATGCTCCTCATGCCACAATTTTCAAAGTACAGTATCTCCTTGAAACCTTTAGGATAGCTTCACATAGTACAAAGTAATAAAGTGATGTGCAATCTTTACAATATATTGACGTGAGGTGGCGCGCATGGACACATCACATACCGCGGATGGTATTCAGCACCTTCCTCACCGTTGGCAACGCTGTGTGGACGCCTTGGGGGATTATTTTGAAGGTTGTTCGCTCCTACGAGTACGAGCAGGGGCGTATATAGAAAAGAAATTCGAGGGGGGGGGGGGGGGGGGGTGACTATCCTGGAAAATTGTGAGTACGGTATTCTTAGGGGATTGTCACCGCAAAAATACCCAGAAATATCAACCACCTTAGAGCATATAACGTTGAGTAATTATTTTAGATAAGATTCAAAGTTTATATAGCCTACAATTACCGGCAATACAAACAAAGTTGTAAAACACAACACACAAATAAAATTGTTATACTTAATGGTCTTTCTATTATGATCTATGGAGTATGAATGGCAAATAGCGAAATATTTGTCAATTCACTAAGCAGAAAGGTAAACAGCTTTTTTACATGTATTTCTCAAAAAACATACTGTGGAATTCACAGCATTATCTCACAAGGCTGAGTGGCACCCCGTTCCAGCCCTCAGACTAGAATTAAAATTTCTTGGCAGAGCCGGGAATCGAATTCGGATCTCCAGGGCGGCAGCGAAGAATGCTACCCACTACACCACGAGTTAGTATAATAACTTAGCCGATAAGTTAAGATTAGGGTACAATCAAATTTACAATTATTTTATGGTCTTACCAAAGCAACACTTCCTTAATTTTTATTGGCTTTTTTCGGGGGGGGGGGGGGAGCCCCCTCAGCACCCTCCTTAGATACCCCCCTTAGTAAGAGTATTACGCGTACTGTTTTGTTGTGTGCATATGCAATACCAATAAAACATTGATCTCTATTTACGTATCTTTCAATGTCTCGTACCCATAGCCCCTTGTACCCGGATCCCAATGTAGTACCGACATTGCGTAGAACAAGCCAGTGACTTTCCAACGTATATCCTGATTTTTGTTTCCGGCAGGTTTATTTATTGCCCGTTAAAATATACCTTGATGAATGCCATGGTTATCCGGGCAAACTGATTAGGTTGGTTGAGACAGCTTTGTGCGGAAGTAAGGCCAAAGTATGTGTACAAGGAAGGGTAACGAGAAGCTTTGATGTCACAGTCGGGCCGAGGCAAGGAGATCCAATGTCTGCAGTCCTCTTCAATATCGCTTTAGAAACAGCCGTGCGTACCATCACTGAAAATCGTGAAAGGAATATATATCATAGATTGATTCAAATTATGGCATATGCGGATGATGTGGCCATAAGGCATCCAACGTTTAGAATGAAGCACTGGTTAGATAGGGATATTCTTCTCTCTTTCTGTTGCACGCGAGACATGTATGACGCTGTCATTTTCTAGCACTCCACTGTTGCCATATCAGTCGAAAACTTTTCATTGTCGAAAAAATAGCATATTCGGGTAGAACTATGTTTTGCCGATCTTTTTGGTCCCGTATTAGAACTACGTTAAGTTGATAGATATGCTAGAAAAAATAGATATCCATATTTTCTTAAAAAAAAACTATAAACTGAGTCCCCTTTTTAGTAAAATCGATCTTATATCATGTTGCATTGACTTTCTGGTGCCTTTTTTTTCACACACGTGTAGCTAAATGTGCCGTCTTGATGATGGATTATTGAAATATTTTATACTGGCAATATTACAATTTTCATGTAGGTAAAACTTCTGAATATTCTCTGATAACCGCATAGCAGCATTGAAAACGTTCGTATGCTGCCAACTTTTCTATTTTTAAAGATAACCATGTCATGTCAGTTTGAGAGTTGTAGAGGAATGTTGGAAGAAGTTTTCTACCTGCTTACCCAGAGTGTAGGTTTAATTGTTTACACAGGCCGGGCTCTTCATTGACCGCGGATTATAAAAATGAAAGTTTCGAAGGACAGCGGGGTGCAGCATGCTACTCAGAGCTTTATTACTGTGGCCTTCGAGCTTGAATTTCAGTAGTTCGGCTGTCTCTATCTTGAGTGTGTGTGTGCAGCAGTTCTGTTAGATTGAACGTGTTGTGTTTTACGTATTTCACATACAACAATGGATAGTTTTGTGAAAAGAAAGCGTGGTCAAGTGCTCAGAAGGGGGGAAAAACAGGTCGTAATTAATGTGTTCAGTTATTTTAAGAACCTTAAAACAACGAAAGTATAAATCATGAAAGGTAAGCCAATGAGGAGTATTTTCTTTAATAACGTACTTCAACTTTAACTGCAGTCGAAACTTCACACATTTCCTTGTGCTTGTACTTTATTTATCTTATTTTGATTGTTTTCTTTGTCACATTCAGCATACATTACAGTTAATTTAATTTAATTTCGTTGTATGTGTTATGTTAACCTGCTATTAGTATTATTATACAGTACTTAATTCAAGTCTTCGTCACTGCACAATCGCTGAATATGCGGAAAGTGTACGCGAAGCGCTTTGTACTGGCTCCCCTCATGGAGTGGCAACCCTGTCGTAACGGGCCATAAGACCAATGCTTCATTCTATACGTTGGATGCCCTCTCTGATCACTTCACAAAACGAAGTTAAAAAGGAAATCAGCACCAGACTGGCTGCAGGAAATAGATGTTATGCTGCTTTAATTCCAACATTAAGAAGCAGGCAAGTATCACGGAAAGCTAAGGTTACTATTTATAAAACTGTCATTCGACCAGTGGTTACATATGGATCTGAGACTTGGGTATTCAATAAAACAGAAGAAAAATGGTTAATGACATGGGAAAGAAAGGCACTGAGGAAGATCTTTGGACCAGTTAAAACGGAACACATTAGAACAAATCAGGAGCTTAGAGACCTGTACAATGAACAGGATATAGTGCGAAGAGTGCGTTGGCTCGGACATGTCCATCGAATGGAGGAAATAAGAGAACCTAAGAAAGTGCTGGAGGGGAACCCAGGAGGTAGACGACATAGAGGTAGGCCAAGAAAGCGGTGGATCGAGGAAGTGGAGGACGATCTACGTACCATGGGAGTCAGGAGATGGAGGACCAAGGCAATCGACAGAAAGCTTTAGAAGAAGATAGTTGCGGAGACCAAGGATCTGCAAGGACCGTAGCGTCAAGGAGTAAGTAAGTAAAATATACCATTGCCATGACTTCTGAAATGACCCTCGTATATACTTTTAAATAATTTTAATAATGCAACCAATGGCCATGTACAGGGCAGGTCAGGGAAGGGATATCGGCCGTGGACCTATTGAAAGGATCCGTCCCAGCATTTGCCTGGTGGTGGAAATGGGAAACCACGAAAACCATTTTCAGGACGGCCGAGGAGGGATTCGAACCCACGCTCTCTCAATGCCAGCGAGGCACGAGGCCGGTGTATGTACTTATAACAACACACATTTCAACACTCGACAACAGTGATTAAAATTCGTTGTTCTTGATCCGCGGTACAGACTGTTGTTGTTGTTGTTGATTCTTTAGGGGCTTTGCTGCATCATGGTCATGTAGCCCCGTGTACTTAGCTGTGTGTAGAAGTTGTCTGATAACCTGTGTGACTGTGATGTCTGTACTTGTAAAGGAGGAAGGATTTGTGTAGGAAGCTGTTGTTGTTGTAGTTGCTGATTCTTTAGGGACTTTGCGGTATCATGGCCATATAGCCCCGTGTACTTGGCTGTGTGTAGAAGTTGTCTGATAACCAGTGTGACTGTGATGTCTGTACTTGTAAAGGAGGAAGGATTTGTGTAGGAAGCTGTTGTTGTTGTTGTTGCTGATTCTTTAGGGACTTTGCGATATCATGGCCATGTAGTCCCGTGTACTTGTGTGGGTGTAGAAGTTGTCTGATAGTGTACTTTTATACGAGGAAAGATTTGGGTAGAAAGCTGTTGTTGTTTCATTTGAGAGGCTTGGACATCATGGTCATTTAGCCCCGTGTACGTAGCATGCTGAGCTTCTATGCCCAAGATAGCGGGTTCAAACCCGGCCGAAGCCGTCGGATTTTTTAAGAGCGTTAAAAATCCCTCAGTATACCTTCCTTCGGAGGGGAAGTAAAGCCGGCGGTCCCATGTCATAGATTTATGGCATGTTAAAGAACTTTCCACTAATTGCACCTGTGTGAAGCTAAATTGGATAGGTTAAGAATGTAAACAACGCTCTTAGGTTTCTATGTTCGTTGCCAAGAGCCGATTGCGGTGGTGTCTAGTAGCTAAGTTCTGAACTTGGCCTAGTAGTCGTTGACGATGGCGCTTGGCGGCAAAAGTAAGAACTATTTGAAAAATTGTAAGTTGCAGTATTTAAATTAAGAAACAGATAACACACACTAATATAGTCATCACAATTAACACCGGTTATCAGACAGATTCTACACACACCCCAAAGTACACGGGGCTACATGACCGCGTTGTCGCAGCCCCTAAACTTAAGAACCAACCAACCAACCAACCAACCAGCTCGTGTACTTGGGTGAGTGTTGAATTTTGTCTGATAACCTGTGTTATTGTGATGGCTGTATTAGTGTGTGTATTTATAATTCAGGTGAGGATTCAATCAATCAACGCATAATATAGCACGTTATACAGTATTTCAACAAGTTACTACAACCAACAATCAATTAGGCTATACTCCTTGAAAAGAACAAAGAGTTATAACTATACCCATGCATTAAGAGAAAGTTGGCTGTGTGTTCTTTACTGAACATCTTGTTTATTTCAGGGGGACCAACACATTCGAAAGGAACAAAATAGTGAATTTTTAACATTTATTTTCTTTGCACTGATGAACTGTTTGGAGTTGTCACTTAACACAGTCTACATACAATACAATTTTAACACAGACCAACTATTAAATATTTAGAAAATTACATCATCATGGATATATATTCACACAAAATGGCGGCTGTATATTATACACAAGAATGGGGTTTCCTTAGTAACTCTCGGAAATATTATTACATTTTAATTATTGTTTTTTTAATGTGGTCCTAGATGTCATGGCAACAAAATGTACTAGAATGATTGAAATATTTCAAGAAGAAATATTACTTTGAAATTTTTTAAAAACATGGGTCTAAAAATCTATAAAATTTTCATAGTAAATAATTTATTATTAATACACTATAATGGTTAGGGCAACCATTCTAGTACATTTTGTTGATAACTATCGTAGTAATGTGACTAAAAAGTGACAGTCTAGTCTTTCTGACAGTCAGTCTGAAAGACTAGACTTTGTATCATTTTAAATGCTACAAATGCTGAACAATGCTAGAAAGGCTGGAGGCATCTCGCTTCGCTCGAAGCCAAAGACTCTTCACATGTTAGAAAATTATCTGCATAATACTTACCTGGCTTTATAATACTTTACCATGTTTCAAATTACTCGCGAACGGCAAGTGCAAACCAAGGGCAAAGCAAGGTCAAGCGCGCGGGATGCTGTCACGCTCACCAGAGCGCGCGGGGACGTGCCCTTTCCATCCAGTCTAAAACACTTATAGTGGTCGATGTATTGAAGATAGAAATATGCCCTCGCGGACTTTTTTGTAGAACTTTTCATGCTGACCAATTCTTACGCTCATAGTATATTGATATGTTTAACGGTTTGCCCAGCGTAAGCTTAAGAAGCATACGGACGCCAAGTTTGTTTTCGACTTTTTTACTGAAATCGTTACTGCTTGGCTTCCTTTGATCATACATAAATTATTTTCTACAGAATCTTTCCACGAGATATCCTTTACAGAATGGTGAAAACCGCATCAAAATCCATCCAGTGGTTCTCGAGATTACCCGTGACATCCAAGAATCGAGGATTTTTGTCTTATACTAACGAAGTAGAGATTGTCGGGGAACACATGCACCAAGCGGTACTATGACGTCACACACCTCAGTGCATCTGGGTGCATTTCGTCCCGTCACCGTAACGTAATGCCAGACCCCAGCGTAACGACGAAGTCGACAAGATCATTTAAAATGATAAAAACTTCACTAAAATATCTTTGTAAGTGCATGAGTTATTAGGGAAACAGAATGAAAAATATGAACTTAGGGAAATGAGCGAGGAAAGTTTCACATGGTTGGGATGTTCTAAAATTTCCCTGCCGCATAAACTGGTCCTTCCTCACCGGATTTCTCAGTGTTTTCCTACAGTCATAGTCTCTTATTTATTTTAAAACTAGTTTTCTTTGCTAATGCTAACAGAGAGAAGAGATAGGTTGGTAGGACACCCAGGAATAGCAAAGTTCGTTATGGAAGGAAGGGTCGAGGATAAGAACTGTAGGGGTAAACCAGTTTAGAATATGTTAAACAGATTGCCTCGGATGTAGGGTGTGGCAGCTATGTACAGATGAAACGATTATTTCAGGACAGGGAAGCATGGAGGGCTGCATCAAACCAGTCAAAAGACTGAAGACTCAAACAACAACAACTATTCGACCAAAATATTCCAGCTATATTTTGTGCAAATTTTATAAAGCCAGTGCTATCAACATAATTCGATAGATAAAGTGAATATTCTAAAAGGGTCAATTTAGAGGAATGGAGATTGCTCATTAAAATGGGCGTTGACAGGAAATTTAATTTTCACTGGGAGATGTCAGTCATATCGTACTTTTAGTATAACTTCCGTACTATTCGAGATATTAAACCAATTCTTTCACTGAATGAAAGAGAAATTGTTTTTCCATTCGAATATGATAATTTCGAAAAATGTCATTTTTTGGAGCTTAAAGGTGTTGGCCCCCCCCCTGAATTATGTCATTTATTGATTTATCTATTTATTTATGTAGGCTATATTCGGTCGTTTAGGCCACCTATGGACCACAGTGCTTTTGCTTTAGCTGCTGTCTGCCACTTGTTGGGTTTTTGGTGGATTGTTTGCCGGCTGCTTTTTTGTTGGAATCATGAGCCTTTCTATTGGACCAGTAATCTTTCATTTTCTTGCTGAACTCTATCTTACGCGTTGTGGTGTACTTCTGTAAAGGATGTGAGGAAAGGCCTGGGTGCCTGTTCAACGAATGAACTTTGCAACTTTTCACCTTGCACTTTGCACTTCTCAGTTCAGATTTTGTTCCACCATCACTTTTCAGATTTGTATTGCAAAGTGAAAAATGAAAAGTGAAAAGTTAGGAATCTTTTCACTTTTGAAGCCTGTTATGTTCCTCCATTGCTGCAGAAATGCAAAGCGCAAAGGAATGAAGTGAAAAGTTTTCATAAATCTTTGCAAAGAGACGATTCCCTTTTCAGCTGTTAATGAACGAGACTCTACACTAGTTTCTCGGCACAGAATTTGGTTTAGTGTTATAAATATGTTACGACGAGAGCTTTTATTATCATCAAGTGACGATAGTGATGAAGAATGCAACAAGAGGACGTACGAAGACAGGAAAGTTTTTCATAACCTCACTTCGGCGGAATTTTGTGAGTGTTTTCGTATTATCCCAATACAAGTTGACTATGGTTCATGACCGCGTTGTCGCAGCCCCTAAACTTAAGAACCAACCAACCACAAGCTGACTATATTCCTGAAATAATTGGCCATTTTTTGAAACCTGCAACGAAAAGAAGTCTATCTCTTTCCGAAAAAGAGCAATTTCTTATATGCTTACATTGGTTAATTAAATTAATTGGTATTCTGCCCGAAGGCAGGTCCGAGCCTCCGAAGAGGCCTCTTCGGAGGCTACCCCCAGCCGGAGATTACTTGCGGTAGGGTGGCCAGGGCCTTTCCGCTCCTCCTTATGTTGGCCAACAGCGCGCTGTGCCTAGAACCGGCATACCATTCAAGGTCTGACTGCGCCCAATGTTGCTTAACTGCGGAGTTCTCATGGGATCCGGTGTTTCAACACGGCTAGGCCGTTGGCCTTACATTGGTTAGGAAATGGTATAGCAGCAATGCATGGGACATCAAAATCAACTATTTGCGGAACTGTTACTAAAGTCCTCAAGTTCGCCACGAAAAATAAAGCATTAACTCATGGATTATTATACAGTTTGTTCATGGAATAAACATGATTCGGATGATTCCTACGCAAATACTTTTCACTTTGCAAAGAAATTGAAAAGCAATACATAGATCATGGTGGAACAGAAAGACTTTGCAAGAATTGAAAAGTGAAAAGTTGCAAAGATCATTCGTGGAACAGGCCCCGGTTTCAACTGTCAGACTGTAGTGACTCCTGTCATTTATTGTGTCTTGCTGAATCCTTCTCAACTTGTTTGATCCACAAGGACCCAGTGGCTTTACCCTTCTCGGCTAACATGAAGATCTTATAAGACAGTCTGTGGTGGGGTGGACCATTCTGTTCAGGTGGCCGTAGAAAGCCAGGCGTTGTAACGTGTTTTTCGAGGGGTTTTATGCAACTGGCATAAGTCAGTAGGAAGCCATTCTATATTTATTTACGCGGCAAATTGTTCAGCCAAGACAATTTTTCATGGTAATTTATTATTATTATTATTAATTTATTATAATTATTATTAAGGTATTTTCGGAGCATTTTATAAAAATTATTAGCATTCAGATAGGTTTTCTATGTCTTAGAAAACGCTATCAAGCAAATTATTACGAACGACGATATCATAGAAAATTATCTGATTACGGAATTTTACGGAGTTTTTGTCAGTCAGGGTATTTGAGAGAGATGACTCACTGGGATTTCAAGTACACGCTGAATCTTGTCGAGGAGCATGACGCAATCTTGGGTCGCAAGGTCTAGAAAAGGCGAATTGTTGAAACGGAAATCGACTTCTCCCTCCCGCGGAGTGTAACGAGGAAGGAGTGGGGATCTAGCGCGTAGGGTGCAGCCAATCAGTGAGGACGACGTAAGCCAGATGTCGGTACCATGGTGGGGGAGCCAACGTGTGGATATATCGTTCGACGCGCCGTGAAACGAGGACTATCTGTGAAATACTTGACGAGTATGGATGCGCGTGCGAGTGGCTCCGATGTTCGGTGGAGTTAAGGACAATCTGTGTAGAACTTGCAGTGTACGGTCGCAAATGCGTGACGCTCCGATGTTCAGTGGAGTTAGCGACGAACTTTTGTAAAACGTAACCAGTGCGGTTTTACGAGAGTTTGGGTCCGATGTACGGACCATAGAATTATCTGATCTACCAGAATATCATCAAATTTCGACGGAGATGACGACGTCCAGGAGACTGTGGGAAGCACACAGCATCATCAAGAACGAGGGAAATGCTTTGACAATTTCCAGGGGTAAGCGCTAATGACGCAGAAATACGCAATCTCTCATTTTTCTTTGTTTTATATTTCATATTTCAGTAAATTCATAGCTTGGAAATAAGAGTAAAATCAATTTATCAGACTCCGTTTTCACGTAATTTTCTATCGGTAATATTCAAATCACAACGCTCCAATTTAAATTTTGTACTTATTATTATTATTAATTTTGCTATACTTGTTTTATATAATAAATTCATTTCTTTTACAATGCAATCTTTGCTTTCAGTAGGTAGCATTAGATATAGACCAATTCCTTCTCCTGATACAATTGTTTGTTGGGTTAATGATCAAATCATACCACGATCTGAGTGAATAGAGTCTTGAAGGTGTTCTGCCAGAGCTAGACGTTGTTAAATACAAATTTAGATTTCAACATTGCATTGAGGTCTTGGCGCCCATTAAAACAACATAGCTTAGGCAAAGGTAAACAGTTACATTTATCACCCAACAGTTAGGGGCTAGCAAAACGTTTCATTTGTACGCTCAACGTGGAGCAAAGTAAATACCGTTTCACTTGTCATCCCAGCCTAAGCAACACGTTTCATTTGTCGCCGACAACTTGGGGCTGAAAACCTAATAACATTTGTGGAAGGAGAAGGGTATATATTTCTGTGCCTGTATTTTGGGGGTTATTTGTCTTTATCAGTGTATATCATTATGGGGGATGAGAAAGAAAGACAGATGAGGTTACGTAGTGGTCATCAACGGGAAAGTGATGATACGAGCAGTATGTCGAGTGATGGTAGTACCGGGGTAGCGGAGGTAAATCCCGATACTGAAACAGGGAGTGTAGGCGGCCAACCAGAATTAAAAACTTTACTTCTCGAGTTCATGTATCAGAACAAAGTTAGTAGTGATGCCTTAAACGCAAAATTAGAACAAAACAGTAGGGAAAATAAAGAAAGTACAGAAGCTTTAAATGCAAAGTTAGAACAGAATAACGCTAAATTAGAACAAAACAGTAGGGAAAATAAAGAAAGTACAGAAGCTTTAAATGCAAAGTTAGAACAGAATAACGCTAAATTAGAACAAAACAGTAGGGAAAATAAAGAAAGTACAGAAGCTTTAAATGCAAAGTTAGAACAGAATAACGCTAAACTAGAACAAAACAGTAGGGAAAATAAAGAGAGTAATAGGGAATTGAGCGATAGTTTAAACGCCAAATTAGAACAAAACAGTAGGGAAATGAGTGACAAATTCGAACTGATTAGAGGTGAGATCAGGGGGGTGATGGAAGAAAAGGCTAAAGAGATTATTGCAGATGTAGACAGAAAATTAGGAAAAGTACAGGAGGAGTTGGAAATTAGAATCAGTACACAGGCTGAAAATTTAAAAGAACTAGTGCAACTGGAAACACAGCAGGTCAAAAAGCAATTGGGGGGAGAAATTGACAAAATTCAGGTAGCTACTAAAGAGGTTAAGGAACAGCTGGGGGGTAGAATTGAGAAAGTCCACTCACAAATAGTTGCAGAAGTAAATGATTTAAGAGAGAGTAATAGAGAGAGCATTAGCAAGATTGAGGAGAAACAAGCAAAGCTATATGATAAAGTAGAAGAATCAGAAGGAAACATTAAAATAACAGTAAACAGTATTGAGAGGAAGGCTGAGGAGAAAATCGCAGAATTAGAGTTAAAATTAAAAGCTAGGATCAGGCAAGAAAATAGTCAGAATAGGCCAGTTTTTGTGAATAGCACACACAGGGAGGTAGAACTGGGTAAGTTCAGCAATCGACAGGGGTGCCCAATGGAGTTCATGAACACTATAGAAAATAAATTCGGGGAGAGGTTGGAAAATGGTAGTATTGAGTGGTGCCAGGTAGTTGAAATTTTAGAACAAGTATTTGTGGGGGAAACGAGGAACTGGTTTGCTGTCTACAGAGACAAGTTTACTGATATTAATGATTTTAAAATGAAATTCTGTGAAAAGTTCTGGAATGAGGTTATTCAGTCGCAGCATCGTGAGGGAGTAGTGTGTGGTAAATATAACCCTAAAGGAAGCTCCACCATGACCGAATACTTTTTAGGGCAGGTATTAGTGTGTAAATATCTGGATGGGTTGAAGGAGGAAAGTGATGTGGTAAGGTTGCTACTTAGGCACTTTCCCTATAGGATCAAGGAGGCTGCTTGTATCCAGAATGTAAAGACAATATCACAAGTAGAAAATTTGTTAAGCACATTTGATGCACTAGGGAGAGGGGGTTATGAGGACAATTTCAATCGGAACCAGGGTAATAATAATAATAGACCTAACGAAGCCAGGCATCAGGAAGTTCAAGGGAACGGTGGCGAAGGGGCCAACGCTCAAAATAGAAATAATAGTAATCAGCTAAATCAGAACAGAGGAAATGGCTATGGTAATCAGTATCAAGGGAGGAATAATGATTTCAGGGGAAATCAAGGGAGGAACAATGATTACAGGGGAAATCAAGGGAGAAACAATGATTTCAGGGGAAATCAAGGGAGAAATTATAATGACAATAATTACAACCAGAATAGGGGTCAAGGAAGAGGACAGCCTAGTGGTAGTAATATACAGCCAAACAATGACAACACAGCCCAGAACAACCAGACCAGTTTAGTAGTTAGTAGTACTACGGCCAGCTGTAGCGGTTCTTTAAACGCGAACCAGGCTGCGAAGTAAGGTCAGAATCTCAGTCTGTAGCATGCCCTGTCCATACAATTATACAGGAACCCTATGACCTAAATGTAAGAAATGAATTATTACATGAACTAAATGATGAAGGTATTATTCAGGAAGTGGTTAGTAAGAGCCCCATAGTTAAATTTAACGTGTCCGAGGCGTACACAGATGTTTTAATTGATAGTGGTTGTATGAAGAGTTGCATAAGTAGTGCATTTTATGATAAAATGAAAGGAACTGGAGTAAATTTTGAGGAGATGCCAATTAAAAGCACTTTTGTTATCACAGCTGTTGGGAAGAGGTCTAAAGTAATTTCTAAGCAAGTTTTAGTAGACATTAAAATTAATAATCATGTAGAGAAGCAGATTTGTCTTGTAATTCCAAATTTAGTATTCAGTGTTATCTTGGGTTCAGAGTGGCTAAGTAGAGTGTCTGGTAACTTATGTTATGATGTAGGGAGTTTGAAATTTAAATGGGGAGATTCTGAAGTAGAAGTAGCGTTCAATGACCAAATTCAGAGAAGTAGTGTTGTAGGTGTGATTTGTACTTTAAATGAGATATCGCCAGCCGTAGAGCGGGGTTCTCCATGTTTTGTGGGCAGTGTGATTACGAACGGAAGTCTAGAGGACTCGTTACGTGAGGCTGCATTTCAGGGAAATATAGAGGATGAACAGTGTGTTCGGCTCTATGATGTGTTATTGTGTAATAGGAGAGTTTTTGAGGATCGCATTGGTATGGCCAATTGCTATACACATTCATTGAACGTTATTGATAGGTCAGTATTCACAGGATATAGATATCCTGTACCTTTCGCTTATCAGAGTGCAGTTGAGGCACAAATTAACCAGATGCTTGAAGATGGGATTATTGAGCACTCGAACAGTCCATATGTTAATTCTTTGATAACGGTACCCAAGACCGACGGCACTGTTCGTATTTGTTTAGACGCTCGTTTGGTTAACAGTAGAATTAGTTCAGATCAGCTGAAATCTATGTCAATAGAGGAATTAATGCAAACATTTGAGGGGAAGAAGTATTTCACTTGTGTAGATTTGAGTTCCAGTTTTTGGCAAGTGCCACTTATGTACGAAGATAGACCATTTACAGCTTTTAGTCATAAATATAACCTTTATCAATTTTGTAGAACACCTTATGGGTTAAAGAGTAGTTCAGCAGCTTTAATTAGGGCTTTAAACATCGCATTAGGGGATGACACAGGAGAGTTTGTAACCATTTACATTGATGATATGGTAATTAGTTCACGCAGTTTTGAGGAGCATCTATGTCATTTAAATATAGTTTTTCAGAAGTTAGATCAGGCAGGGTTCACTTTGAAGCTGTCTAAGTCGTCATTCTGTCAGTCAGAAGTGACATTTTTAGGTCATAGAGTGTCGAGTAGAGGTGTAACACCAGAGGAAAGTAGGGTTAATAAGATACTTAACGCAGAGGTGCCACAGAATGTTAAACAGTTAAAAACTTACCTGGGAATTTGCAACTTTTTCAGGAGGTTCGTTCTTAAATACTCTGGGTTGGTAGAACCATTCAGGGAATTGCTTAAAAGTGGGACTCGGTGGAGATGGGAGTCCAAGCATGATCAGGCTTTTAGAGCGCTGAAGGAAGGTTTTGAGAAAGCTGTAGTGCTGAAATATCCGTTAAAAGATAAGGAATATGTGGTTATGACAGATGCTTCACATATAGGCATTGCTGGAGTATTATGTCAGAAAGATGATGAGGGTAATCTGTGCATTGTATCTTTAGCCTCGCGAGGACTGACAGCAGCGGAGAAAAGATACACGATTACTGAGTTAGAGCTTTTAGGTATTGTTTTCAGTTTAGGGAAATTTAGAATGTATTTAGTAGGGGGGAAATTTGAGATCCACACAGATCACCATGCATTACTGTATATGAGGACTTGTAAACTCAGTTCTAACAGAGTTAGTAGGTGGATTCTTGCTCTGCAGGAATACGAATTCACAGTGAAATATATTAAAGGTAAAGATAACATTCTTGCAGACATGCTATCGAGGGACACTAATTTATGTAGGGATTATCCTGTGGTTAAAGCAGAGGACGGTATTTTAATATGTGCATGTGTGGACAGTAGCAACAGGGCATCGTTACAGACACTGAGAAATATGCTAGGTAGAGCAACGTGATGACGTTCATTTTAAGGGAGCCACTTGCAAGGTTGGAAGCAGGTGACGCAGAAACATTTATAGTTTCCAAACGTATTGGGAAAACAGCATATGTGCTGGAGAATAGTGAGGGAAACAGATTATACGGAACGTATAATATACATAGTCTACGAAAATATGTGTCATAAAGTGAGTGTGTTTAGCTGGCGAGCCAGCCTATCAAATGAGTAAGTGTGGTGTCTGGTGCGTGGAAGATCTGGTCTTAAGGCAGGCGTATCAGAAGTCGCACAGGGGGGTAGTATGTATGTAAATGAGAGTTTTTAAGGTACAGGGAAATATGACGGGATTGTCGGATGCTGTTGAGCACTAAATTGTCTCGATGCACCAAGGCCATTTTTGGCAGCGCTGATGGGTTCCCATTTATCTCCAAGAGATGGGGGAGCGCTTGAATAGGGCTTGTTAGCTTAAGGCGTCCACGAGATAAAAGATGGGCCATCAGAATGCGAGACAGTCCTTCATGAAACTCATACATATCAGCACACGTGATTTCTGTTTACGGCCTCGCCATGTAAGATTTGTAAGTGTGTAATTTAAGATAATTTGTACAATGGTATTATTTGTGTGAGGAGAAATGGTCTGTGTTGAGAACTAGTATTAAGTAGAATATGGTTAACGGGAACTTAACAAGACAGGGCGATTACGGCACAGAAATATTTGGTGTTATATGTAATGCGCATTTACTGTTTTTTTTTCAGAAGTCAATATTAATTTAATCTACTTTAAAGAGAGATTAAGTATTATGGTCACGAGGCGCTGCCACAATAGTGTGATCGTGTGCTCAGTGATAAGTGAGATTAAATTTCACCATAAGGAGGGGACCTCCAGTGAAATTAGGGAGTTCTATGGTGATATAAATATATCAGAACACCTTCAATGCGTGTGATATGACATCATAAATACATAGTGCTCACACATTAATTATGTCTATTTCTCCAACATAGAGAAATTTGAGAGGCGGAAATATCCCTGGAACACTATTCCAGATGTAAAACATTGGACTGGTTGCTATGTGCAATCCATAGTGACAACAAACTTTGACGCAAAGTGCGTGAAGAAAAAATATGAGTGTATATATCTGTAATTTAGGGTGATTTCGTTTATGTAATATGTATTTTGGATGGGGTTTATTAACGTGTCTGGGATAATCGGATAATGGACCGTCGTCACGGTAAATCATCCGATGATCCGAGGCGAATATGTAACGTGTTTTTCGAGGGGTTTTATGCAACTGGCATAAGTCAGTAGGAAGCCATTCTATATTTATTTACGCGGCAAATTGTTCAGCCAAGACAATTTTTCATGGTAATTTATTATTATTATTATTAATTTATTATAATTATTATTAAGGTATTTTCGGAGCATTTTATAAAAATTATTAGCATTCAGATAGGTTTTCTATGTCTTAGAAAACGCTATCAAGCAAATTATTACGAACGACGATATCATAGAAAATTATCTGATTACGGAATTTTACGGAGTTTTTGTCAGTCAGGGTATTTGAGAGAGATGACTCACTGGGATTTCAAGTACACGCTGAATCTTGTCGAGGAGCATGACGCAATCTTGGGTCGCAAGGTCTAGAAAAGGCGAATTGTTGAAACGGAAATCGACTTCTCCCTCCCGCGGAGTGTAACGAGGAAGGAGTGGGGATCTAGCGCGTAGGGTGCAGCCAATCAGTGAGGACGACGTAAGCCAGATGTCGGTACCATGGTGGGGGAGCCAACGTGTGGATATATCGTTCGACGCGCCGTGAAACGAGGACTATCTGTGAAATACTTGACGAGTATGGATGCGCGTGCGAGTGGCTCCGATGTTCGGTGGAGTTAAGGACAATCTGTGTAGAACTTGCAGTGTACGGTCGCAAATGCGTGACGCTCCGATGTTCAGTGGAGTTAGCGACGAACTTTTGTAAAACGTAACCAGTGCGGTTTTACGAGAGTTTGGGTCCGATGTACGGACCATAGAATTATCTGATCTACCAGAATATCATCAAATTTCGACGGAGATGACGACGTCCAGGAGACTGTGGGAAGCACACAGCATCATCAAGAACGAGGGAAATGCTTTGACAATTTCCAGGGGTAAGCGCTAATGACGCAGAAATACGCAATCTCTCATTTTTCTTTGTTTTATATTTCATATTTCAGTAAATTCATAGCTTGGAAATAAGAGTAAAATCAATTTATCAGACTCCGTTTTCACGTAATTTTCTATCGGTAATATTCAAATCACAACGCTCCAATTTAAATTTTGTACTTATTATTATTATTAATTTTGCTATACTTGTTTTATATAATAAATTCATTTCTTTTACAATGCAATCTTTGCTTTCAGTAGGTAGCATTAGATATAGACCAATTCCTTCTCCTGATACAATTGTTTGTTGGGTTAATGATCAAATCATACCACGATCTGAGTGAATAGAGTCTTGAAGGTGTTCTGCCAGAGCTAGACGTTGTTAAATACAAATTTAGATTTCAACATTGCATTGAGGTCTTGGCGCCCATTAAAACAACATAGCTTAGGCAAAGGTAAACAGTTACATTTATCACCCAACAGTTAGGGGCTAGCAAAACGTTTCATTTGTACGCTCAACGTGGAGCAAAGTAAATACCGTTTCACTTGTCATCCCAGCCTAAGCAACACGTTTCATTTGTCGCCGACAACTTGGGGCTGAAAACCTAATAACATTTGTGGAAGGAGAAGGGTATATATTTCTGTGCCTGTATTTTGGGGGTTATTTGTCTTTATCAGTGTATATCATTATGGGGGATGAGAAAGAAAGACAGATGAGGTTACGTAGTGGTCATCAACGGGAAAGTGATGATACGAGCAGTATGTCGAGTGATGGTAGTACCGGGGTAGCGGAGGTAAATCCCGATACTGAAACAGGGAGTGTAGGCGGCCAACCAGAATTAAAAACTTTACTTCTCGAGTTCATGTATCAGAACAAAGTTAGTAGTGATGCCTTAAACGCAAAATTAGAACAAAACAGTAGGGAAAATAAAGAAAGTACAGAAGCTTTAAATGCAAAGTTAGAACAGAATAACGCTAAATTAGAACAAAACAGTAGGGAAAATAAAGAAAGTACAGAAGCTTTAAATGCAAAGTTAGAACAGAATAACGCTAAATTAGAACAAAACAGTAGGGAAAATAAAGAAAGTACAGAAGCTTTAAATGCAAAGTTAGAACAGAATAACGCTAAACTAGAACAAAACAGTAGGGAAAATAAAGAGAGTAATAGGGAATTGAGCGATAGTTTAAACGCCAAATTAGAACAAAACAGTAGGGAAATGAGTGACAAATTCGAACTGATTAGAGGTGAGATCAGGGGGGTGATGGAAGAAAAGGCTAAAGAGATTATTGCAGATGTAGACAGAAAATTAGGAAAAGTACAGGAGGAGTTGGAAATTAGAATCAGTACACAGGCTGAAAATTTAAAAGAACTAGTGCAACTGGAAACACAGCAGGTCAAAAAGCAATTGGGGGGAGAAATTGACAAAATTCAGGTAGCTACTAAAGAGGTTAAGGAACAGCTGGGGGGTAGAATTGAGAAAGTCCACTCACAAATAGTTGCAGAAGTAAATGATTTAAGAGAGAGTAATAGAGAGAGCATTAGCAAGATTGAGGAGAAACAAGCAAAGCTATATGATAAAGTAGAAGAATCAGAAGGAAACATTAAAATAACAGTAAACAGTATTGAGAGGAAGGCTGAGGAGAAAATCGCAGAATTAGAGTTAAAATTAAAAGCTAGGATCAGGCAAGAAAATAGTCAGAATAGGCCAGTTTTTGTGAATAGCACACACAGGGAGGTAGAACTGGGTAAGTTCAGCAATCGACAGGGGTGCCCAATGGAGTTCATGAACACTATAGAAAATAAATTCGGGGAGAGGTTGGAAAATGGTAGTATTGAGTGGTGCCAGGTAGTTGAAATTTTAGAACAAGTATTTGTGGGGGAAACGAGGAACTGGTTTGCTGTCTACAGAGACAAGTTTACTGATATTAATGATTTTAAAATGAAATTCTGTGAAAAGTTCTGGAATGAGGTTATTCAGTTGCAGCATCGTGAGGGAGTAGTGTGTGGTAAATATAACCCTAAAGGAAGCTCCACCATGACCGAATACTTTTTAGGGCAGGTATTAGTGTGTAAATATCTGGATGGGTTGAAGGAGGAAAGTGATGTGGTAAGGTTGCTACTTAGGCACTTTCCCTATAGGATCAAGGAGGCTGCTTGTATCCAGAATGTAAAGACAATATCACAAGTAGAAAATTTGTTAAGCACATTTGATGCACTAGGGAGAGGGGGTTATGAGGACAATTTCAATCGGAACCAGGGTAATAATAATAATAGACCTAACGAAGCCAGGCATCAGGAAGTTCAAGGGAACGGTGGCGAAGGGGCCAACGCTCAAAATAGAAATAATAGTAATCAGCTAAATCAGAACAGAGGAAATGGCTATGGTAATCAGTATCAAGGGAGGAATAATGATTTCAGGGGAAATCAAGGGAGGAACAATGATTACAGGGGAAATCAAGGGAGAAACAATGATTTCAGGGGAAATCAAGGGAGAAATTATAATGACAATAATTACAACCAGAATAGGGGTCAAGGAAGAGGACAGCCTAGTGGTAGTAATATACAGCCAAACAATGACAACACAGCCCAGAACAACCAGACCAGTTTAGTAGTTAGTAGTACTACGGCCAGCTGTAGCGGTTCTTTAAACGCGAACCAGGCTGCGAAGTAAGGTCAGAATCTCAGTCTGTAGCATGCCCTGTCCATACAATTATACAGGAACCCTATGACCTAAATGTAAGAAATGAATTATTACATGAACTAAATGATGAAGGTATTATTCAGGAAGTGGTTAGTAAGAGCCCCATAGTTAAATTTAACGTGTCCGAGGCGTACACAGATGTTTTAATTGATAGTGGTTGTATGAAGAGTTGCATAAGTAGTGCATTTTATGATAAAATGAAAGGAACTGGAGTAAATTTTGAGGAGATGCCAATTAAAAGCACTTTTGTTATCACAGCTGTTGGGAAGAGGTCTAAAGTAATTTCTAAGCAAGTTTTAGTAGACATTAAAATTAATAATCATGTAGAGAAGCAGATTTGTCTTGTAATTCCAAATTTAGTATTCAGTGTTATCTTGGGTTCAGAGTGGCTAAGTAGAGTGTCTGGTAACTTATGTTATGATGTAGGGAGTTTGAAATTTAAATGGGGAGATTCTGAAGTAGAAGTAGCGTTCAATGACCAAATTCAGAGAAGTAGTGTTGTAGGTGTGATTTGTACTTTAAATGAGATATCGCCAGCCGTAGAGCGGGGTTCTCCATGTTTTGTGGGCAGTGTGATTACGAACGGAAGTCTAGAGGACTCGTTACGTGAGGCTGCATTTCAGGGAAATATAGAGGATGAACAGTGTGTTCGGCTCTATGATGTGTTATTGTGTAATAGGAGAGTTTTTGAGGATCGCATTGGTATGGCCAATTGCTATACACATTCATTGAACGTTATTGATAGGTCAGTATTCACAGGATATAGATATCCTGTACCTTTCGCTTATCAGAGTGCAGTTGAGGCACAAATTAACCAGATGCTTGAAGATGGGATTATTGAGCACTCGAACAGTCCATATGTTAATTCTTTGATAACGGTACCCAAGACCGACGGCACTGTTCGTATTTGTTTAGACGCTCGTTTGGTTAACAGTAGAATTAGTTCAGATCAGCTGAAATCTATGTCAATAGAGGAATTAATGCAAACATTTGAGGGGAAGAAGTATTTCACTTGTGTAGATTTGAGTTCCAGTTTTTGGCAAGTGCCACTTATGTACGAAGATAGACCATTTACAGCTTTTAGTCATAAATATAACCTTTATCAATTTTGTAGAACACCTTATGGGTTAAAGAGTAGTTCAGCAGCTTTAATTAGGGCTTTAAACATCGCATTAGGGGATGACACAGGAGAGTTTGTAACCATTTACATTGATGATATGGTAATTAGTTCACGCAGTTTTGAGGAGCATCTATGTCATTTAAATATAGTTTTTCAGAAGTTAGATCAGGCAGGGTTCACTTTGAAGCTGTCTAAGTCGTCATTCTGTCAGTCAGAAGTGACATTTTTAGGTCATAGAGTGTCGAGTAGAGGTGTAACACCAGAGGAAAGTAGGGTTAATAAGATACTTAACGCAGAGGTGCCACAGAATGTTAAACAGTTAAAAACTTACCTGGGAATTTGCAACTTTTTCAGGAGGTTCGTTCTTAAATACTCTGGGTTGGTAGAACCATTCAGGGAATTGCTTAAAAGTGGGACTCGGTGGAGATGGGAGTCCAAGCATGATCAGGCTTTTAGAGCGCTGAAGGAAGGTTTTGAGAAAGCTGTAGTGCTGAAATATCCGTTAAAAGATAAGGAATATGTGGTTATGACAGATGCTTCACATATAGGCATTGCTGGAGTATTATGTCAGAAAGATGATGAGGGTAATCTGTGCATTGTATCTTTAGCCTCGCGAGGACTGACAGCAGCGGAGAAAAGATACACGATTACTGAGTTAGAGCTTTTAGGTATTGTTTTCAGTTTAGGGAAATTTAGAATGTATTTAGTAGGGGGGAAATTTGAGATCCACACAGATCACCATGCATTACTGTATATGAGGACTTGTAAACTCAGTTCTAACAGAGTTAGTAGGTGGATTCTTGCTCTGCAGGAATACGAATTCACAGTGAAATATATTAAAGGTAAAGATAACATTCTTGCAGACATGCTATCGAGGGACACTAATTTATGTAGGGATTATCCTGTGGTTAAAGCAGAGGACGGTATTTTAATATGTGCATGTGTGGACAGTAGCAACAGGGCATCGTTACAGACACTGAGAAATATGCTAGGTAGAGCAACGTGATGACGTTCATTTTAAGGGAGCCACTTGCAAGGTTGGAAGCAGGTGACGCAGAAACATTTATAGTTTCCAAACGTATTGGGAAAACAGCATATGTGCTGGAGAATAGTGAGGGAAACAGATTATACGGAACGTATAATATACATAGTCTACGAAAATATGTGTCATAAAGTGAGTGTGTTTAGCTGGCGAGCCAGCCTATCAAATGAGTAAGTGTGGTGTCTGGTGCGTGGAAGATCTGGTCTTAAGGCAGGCGTATCAGAAGTCGCACAGGGGGGTAGTATGTATGTAAATGAGAGTTTTTAAGGTACAGGGAAATATGACGGGATTGTCGGATGCTGTTGAGCACTAAATTGTCTCGATGCACCAAGGCCATTTTTGGCAGCGCTGATGGGTTCCCATTTATCTCCAAGAGATGGGGGAGCGCTTGAATAGGGCTTGTTAGCTTAAGGCGTCCACGAGATAAAAGATGGGCCATCAGAATGCGAGACAGTCCTTCATGAAACTCATACATATCAGCACACGTGATTTCTGTTTACGGCCTCGCCATGTAAGATTTGTAAGTGTGTAATTTAAGATAATTTGTACAATGGTATTATTTGTGTGAGGAGAAATGGTCTGTGTTGAGAACTAGTATTAAGTAGAATATGGTTAACGGGAACTTAACAAGACAGGGCGATTACGGCACAGAAATATTTGGTGTTATATGTAATGCGCATTTACTGTTTTTTTTTCAGAAGTCAATATTAATTTAATCTACTTTAAAGAGAGATTAAGTATTATGGTCACGAGGCGCTGCCACAATAGTGTGATCGTGTGCTCAGTGATAAGTGAGATTAAATTTCACCATAAGGAGGGGACCTCCAGTGAAATTAGGGAGTTCTATGGTGATATAAATATATCAGAACACCTTCAATGCGTGTGATATGACATCATAAATACATAGTGCTCACACATTAATTATGTCTATTTCTCCAACATAGAGAAATTTGAGAGGCGGAAATATCCATGGAACACTATTCCAGATGTAAAACATTGGACTGGTTGCTATGTGCAATCCATAGTGACAACAAACTTTGACGCAAAGTGCGTGAAGAAAAAATATGAGTGTATATATCTGTAATTTAGGGTGATTTCGTTTATGTAATATGTATTTTGGATGGGGTTTATTAACGTGTCTGGGATAATCGGATAATGGACCGTCGTCACGGTAAATCATCCGATGATCCGAGGCGAATATGTAACGTGTTTTTCGAGGGGTTTTATGCAACTGGCATAAGTCAGTAGGAAGCCATTCTATATTTATTTACGCGGCAAATTGTTCAGCCAAGACAATTTTTCATGGTAATTTATTATTATTATTAATTTATTATAATTATTATTAAGGTATTTTCGGAGCATTTTATAAAAATTATTAGCATTCAGATAGGTTTTCTATGTCTTAGAAAACGCTATCAAGCAAATTATTACGAACGACGATATCATAGAAAATTATCTGATTACGGAATTTTACGGAGTTTTTGTCAGTCAGGGTATTTGAGAGAGATGACTCACTGGGATTTCAAGTACACGCTGAATCTTGTCGAGGAGCATGACGCAATCTTGGGTCGCAAGGTCTAGAAAAGGCGAATTGTTGAAACGGAAATCGACTTCTCCCTCCCGCGGAGTGTAATGAGGAAGGAGTGGGGATCTAGCGCGTAGGGTGCAGCCAATCAGTGAGGACGACGTAAGCCAGATGTCGGTACCATGGTGGGGGAGCCAACGTGTGTATATATCGTTCGACGCGCCGTGAAACGAGGACTATCTGTGAAATACTTGACGAGTATGGATGCGCGTGCGAGTGGCTCCGATGTTCGGTGGAGTTAAGGACAATCTGTGTAGAACTTGCAGTGTACGGTCGCAAATGCGTGACGCTCCGATGTTCAGTGGAGTTAGCGACGAACTTTTGTAAAACGTAACCAGTGCGGTTTTACGAGAGTTTGGGTCCGATGTACGGACCATAGAATTATCTGATCTACCAGAATATCATCAAATTTCGACGGAGATGACGACGTCCAGGAGACTGTGGGAAGCACACAGCATCATCAAGAACGAGGGAAATGCTTTGACAATTTCCAGGGGTAAGCGCTAATGACGCAGAAATACGCAATCTCTCATTTTTCTTTGTTTTATATTTCATATTTCAGTAAATTCATAGCTTGGAAATAAGAGTAAAATCAATTTATCAGACTCCGTTTTCACGTAATTTTCTATCGGTAATATTCAAATCACAACGCTCCAATTTAAATTTTGTACTTATTATTATTATTAATTTTGCTATACTTGTTTTATATAATAAATTCATTTCTTTTACAATGCAATCTTTGCTTTCAGTAGGTAGCATTAGATATAGACCAATTCCTTCTCCTGATACAATTGTTTGTTGGGTTAATGATCAAATCATACCACGATCTGAGTGAATAGAGTCTTGAAGGTGTTCTGCCAGAGCTAGACGTTGTTAAATACAAATTTAGATTTCAACATTGCATTGAGGTCTTGGCGCCCATTAAAACAACATAGCTTAGGCAAAGGTAAACAGTTACATTTATCACCCAACAGTTAGGGGCAGTCAAAACGTTTCAGCGTCTCCTTCTGATGGCATCGGTGAGGTTTTCCTGGTGTTTATTTGTTTAGCGTATAGCAAAAGCTACATTTATTTACTCGTAGTTGACAACAGATCCCGCTAGCAGTCACTCCGATAATGTTGGTATAGGAAATGCAACTACATGGAGGAAAGAACGGAAGGAGATGCCTTCGCTGCGCTGCCTAGCGCAAGCTGCTGAAGCCAAACGGCTCGCCCACTTTGGGGAGCAAGAAAATGGCAGTTCCTATGCTTAAAGCCGTAAACCACTCCAACTAGTCTTGGATTTTAGTGACATAAAACTGCAATGACAAGTCAAGATTTTTTCTGGGATAGACAGAATACACTCTGTACATCACGGTACTTGGCACAAATAAGCTGCGTTATCGTTTGAAAAGCTAATTTAAATACAAATATGAGAGCACCTATGCAAGGCTTGTTTTGTAAGAAAGACGTGGCAAAACGTAATAATACGCCGAAACACTGATTAAATTGAATACAGGTGTCCGAAGCTGCGAGTTATACCAAAGGAGGAACACCTTGGGAACTAATGATGCCAAACTAATTACGGTATTTATACCGAATTGAGTTTTAAGTTCTTATTGGTGTTGAGGCATTCATCAGTTTTTAGGCCTAATTTCGAGCACAGCCATTTTCACTCATTGTTCGTATACATTTTGATATTCAAGAATACGAACCTTAAAATTAATAAACAGAACACTTAAAAAGGACTCATATTTGCACAAAAATACGGTATAGCCTATACTTTTCCCTACCGTACGGTATTTTGTTTGTGGGGGTAGAAACTTGGCGATTAGCCTCGAATTGATTAAATACGTAGGCCTACCGTAATTATTGACCGACAGCCGTTTGATAATTTGGGATTTGCTGAGTAATGTTTTTTTTTGGTATATAGGGTACACCTGCTGAGATTAGAATTGAAGAGAGTTTTTAAAATAAATTATCACTACTGTTATTACCTTTCCAAAGTTGTATAACCGGAGCGCGATAAAAAAAAAACAGGGCCAAAATAAGGTTTAGCCAGTCCTATCTACGTTCAGGAGGCCTGACCATGCACAATGCCCCATGCAAGTCACAGAACACCGAATACAGGATAAGGTTACGCCGACTTTGGTTGCAGCGCTTAGCTTCACTCAAACGAGCTCAGGGCATCTCTTATTCTTTCCTCCATGTGCAGCCACTTTGTAGCACTGTTCTCACATTCAAGCATTAAGGTGAACAGGTCCCAGATACCAGTGTCTCGCAGGCAGGCTCCAAGGTCAACGCGTGCGCAGACTTCGCTGCCGAGAGAGTTTCTATACGCACTGTATAACATAACATAAACTAACTTATGAACACGTGAACACATACGGTAGCAAATTATTGCATATTTGACAAGAAACGTGAGGTCTTCCTAGGAACAAGATGTAGGGCAGAGGTCCATGGTATGGGTTGGTTAAACCCCATCTGACCCCAGTGCGATCTCCACCTCTTCTGATTACCAGGGGGAAGATTTTCAGAAGCGGATTCGGTGGCGTAGTTGGTAGAATGCTGAGCTTCTATGCCCAAGATCGCGGGTTCAAACCCGGCCGAAGTCGTCATATTTTTTAAGAGTGTTAAAAAACCCTCAGTATGCCTTCCTTCGGAGGTCCAATGTCATAGATTTATGACATGAAAAAGAACCTTCCACTAATTACACTTGAGGAAGCAAACATTTGTAGGTTAGTTTGATAACGCTCTATTAGTTCCAACGTTCGCCACCGGGAGCTGACTGCGATGACATTTAGTAGCCACGTCGGCAGCTAGGTTTCGTGGACGGCATTTGGTAGGAACAGTAGGAACTACTTGAAAAAAAAATAATCGTCTGCAGTCCTTCTACCTGAATTACAGAGTCCACACACACTCAAAGTACTCGGGGCTACATGACCGCGTTGTCGCAGCCCCTAAACTGAGGAACCAACCGAGATTTACAGATGGTTGAAACCAGTTTGTGTTATTGGTGACTTGTCTGGAATAGAGTTCAGCGTGGCACTTGTTTTTGTTACGCAACACGATCTGTGTTTGTTTGTTTGTTTTGTTTTAGCTTACGATGCGCGCAGCTGCCATATTGCTCTTGACATTGAGTGCTGTCGCCGTGTTGGCTGTAGCGCTACCTAACCACAAACACTACAAGGCGCCAGATACGCCCTGGCTGAATCTCTTCCCAGATGAAGAACAACAAACTGAAAAGGTAGAAACAATTAATAATAATATAGACCTATTAAATGCAGCCAAGTGGAATATATTATGAAAAGGTACGAAACGATACTGTGGGTACAATTTATTCGTTATTCAAAAGTAATCACCACAGGTGTCCCATTGCTTCACTAGCCGCAGGGTTCCCCGTTCCCAGAAGTCTTGTGGTTGTGACAGGAGCCAATCCTGTACGGTGTCCATTGGTTAGTCGTCCGATTGGAAACGCTTTCCCTAGAGATGTTTCTTTAACAAACCAAACAGATGGAAGTCGCAGGGTGACAAGTCTGGGCTGTAGGGCGGATGCTCAAGTTGCTCCCACTTGAACGTGGCCAGTACACCTTGTGTGATGTTAGAGACGTGTGGGCGAGCGTTATCATGGAGTAGAATCACTCCCTTCGTGAGCAGTCCAGGCCGTTTGTTTTTGATGGACTTGCGTAGGCTACGGAGTGTCGCACAATACACGTCACTGTTAGTGGTTCGTCCGTGCTTTAACTTTAACTTCAACTGGACGGGACAGATCGGCCAACTGTCAGCTTCTCTTCTGCGTCATGTGTGTGTGCACCGACAGTTGCGCAATACCACGTCGGACACTACTTCTCCTAGATGTCGGCCTACGTTATCCCAAAGCGGCATGTTCAAATATCAACCGGTTTCGGTTTAACCCTTTATAGGGCAAAATACTGGGGGTATATAAATATATATATATATATATATATATATTTGCACATTTGTAATTGGGGGTGATAGATGAGTAGGAATATGCAACAATTTTATGGGTGTGGATTCTATTTTATGAAATACAAGCTGTACCCGGCATGCCTTGCAAAGCCAACCAAAGAAAGTGTTGGCGTTGTAATTTTGTTCCTTGAAAAGCTTTTGGATACACAATATTTTGTTCAATTTCCGTTAACTGCCTCTAAGCTATCGAAAAATGGATTTACTAATTTAGAAACATTCGTGGGAGCGAGCACAACAACTCAACAAAGCTTCATCGCAATCGGATGAATGGTATATGAACGAAGATGGAACTTTGTTGAAACCCTTCACGCGTCGTCACTCATTTGTTGCATCTACTCGTGTGCTACCTAATGTAAAATGGATTTACTAAGTCGAAAACCTTTCCTGGCATGTACAAA
Source organism: Meconema thalassinum (assembly GCA_946902985.2). Taxonomy (NCBI): domain Eukaryota; kingdom Metazoa; phylum Arthropoda; class Insecta; order Orthoptera; family Tettigoniidae; genus Meconema; species Meconema thalassinum. The sequence goes on from OX336388.2 coordinate 39,291,082, forward strand.
ACAAAGCATCAAAGTTTCAACGCAATCGGATGGATGGCATATGAACGCATACGGGATTTTGTGTAAACGATTCGCACGCCGTCACTCATTTGTTGAATCAACTCGTGCGCTACCTATTGTACAATGGATTTACTAAATCATAAACGTTCCCTGCAGTGTACACAATAACTCACTCAAGTGTCATCGCAATCGGATGAATGGTAGGCCTATATGAACGCAGATGGAACTTTGTTGAAACTATTCGCGCGCTGTCACTCATTTGTTGAAACTACTCTTGTGCTATCTACCTATTATACAATGGACTTACAAAATCATAAACGGTCCCTGCAGTGTACACAATAATTCGCTCAAGTTTCATCGCAATCGGATGAATGGTATACGAACGCATACGGGATTTTAATTACACGATTCGCTCGCCGACACTCATTTATTGAATCTACCCTTGCGCAACCTATGAACAATGGATTTACTAAGTCAGAAACCTTCCCTGCAGTGTGCACAACAACACACTCAAGTTGAATTGCAATCGGATGAGTGGTATATGAACGCATACGGGATTTTACTTATACGATTCGCGTGCCATCATTCATTTGCTGAATCTACTCGTGCACTGCCTATTGTAAAATGTATTTACTAAGCTAGAAACCTCCCTTGGAGTGTACTCAACATCTCACCCAATTGTCATCATCTGACGGATGGTATATGCACGCATACGGGTCTTTGTTGAAACGCTTGGTGCGTCGCCGCTCATTTGTTGAATTTACTCATGCGCTACCTATTGTATCGTGGATTTACCAAGCCAGAATCCTTCCTTGGAGTGTACTCAATATCTCATCCAAGTTTCATCGCTATCGGACGAATGGTATATGAACGCATACGGGACTTTTTTGAAGCGCTTCGTCACTCATTTGTTGAATTTACTCGTGCGCTACCTATTGTATAGTGGATTTACTAAGCCAGAATCCTTCCTTGGCGTGTACTCAATATCTCATTCAAGTTCCATCACTGTCGGACGAATGCTATATGAACGCATACGGGACATTGTTGAAACGCACTGCGCGCCGTCGCTCATTTGTTGAATCTACTCATGCGCTACCTATTGTAAGATGGATTTACTAAGCCAAAAACCTTCCTTGGAGTGTACTCAACATTTCACCCAAGATTCATCGTAATCGGATGAATGGTATATGGACGCATAGGAGACATACACACCCACAGACAGACAAACTATCACGTAATATTGATATATATATATATATATATATAGATTATATATATAGATGGGGTGGGAAATTATTATCCCACTGCCCACACCTGACAGTATGTTTTCTTAAATGAGCAATGGGGTAATAATCTTCCACCTCCAAATTATGATGATACTTCGTTTATCACTGAATAATGAGGTTTATTTAACAGGATATAATATACAAAACACCCATCACGCTCTATAATTTAAGAAAAACCCGTAACTCCCACGCAACACAAGGTCACTGAACTATATCATCTTTGCCGAAAACTGCACAAAAATATAAAAGTGATTTTGGAATGTAAAAAGTTAGTATATTCGAATATAATTCAATAATTACAAAGTAGTATTCACTAAAAACACAAAAAAATAATTTTAAAAATCTTCTATTCTATGGCAAACACCCTGAGCAGGATAATTATTTCCATTCTAGCTGAAATATATTTACTCAAGTGACCAAAACCATTATTAACATAATATTTCAGTTATATACCAACGTTTACAAATCTCTTTCTTCAATAAGAACACCTTCTTATGTAAAGCAATGCATTGCATTCACTCAACACAACCGAACGGGCGAGGACGTGTACTGTGGGGACCACTGGGATTATGCTTCCCACCTTTGGTTTCTGATGACAGTATACATCAAATTAATGGGTTTTCAATATGTCTCTGCATCTAGCATGTGGAACTGCTTCAAATGAAAGGGGTGGGAAGATATTATCCCAAGGACCTATAAAAGGTTAACGACGATTCGTACCTTTTCATTTGAACACACCTCGTACAACAACTGCACAGGCGCGCCTTGACGCGTGATGGGCTCTATCTCGGCAACGCTGGTCAGCTTTCCTCGTATCGGCTAGCTGCTGAAGCATGTCTTAGTTTCCCGTACAAATACAAACCGATATAAAATAAGTGAATTAATTTGCGTATTTCACAGTCATACAGCATAATCTTTTGATGTATAAGGATTACAACGCGACCAAGAACGCAATTTTTCAGCCACCCTGAGCCGAGAAAAAGTTACCTTTCAAAAATGATAACAACTTTGTTTCTTGGACACACAAAATTTTGAAATTAATAAACCAGTTATAAAACATTCCATTGTACAGTATATTGTGTTAAAATTTGAATTCTATCTGACGACGGGTTTATGAGATAATAATTCTTAAATGTGATGCTTAAAAACGGGCAATTTTTGTGTTCCAACTGCGATACAAAATATTAAAATATAAATTAAAAATTCTAAACCTACATGAACTAACGTAAAATAGAACGACGAAAATGATGATATTGGATTTTATGTAGGTCTATTGGTTACTTCACAAACAACCTTCAAACTCGAGAGCTCATGATATTTTGTCGACAGTAGTTATGCGAAGGTGGACGACAAGAACTGTAGAGGAAGTCACAGTTAGAATCTATGGCCTAATTAAGTCTTTTCACAAGCACTAATCAGTTGAAAGTCTCCGACTTAGGTGACTTATAAGGCGTGATCAAAAAATTTTTCCGTTTGAGGGCGGAAACTGGTGCCACCACTGGGAAAGTCGACGATGCAGGGGAGCCATCCATCGTCCCTCATTCCAAGAAGTTCAAGAGCCAACCATCCTCTGGGAAGGTGATGCTCACCCTGTTCTTTGATTACTGGCCCAATTGCTTATTGATTTCAAGGAATCTGGTGTCTTCATCACTTGGCCACAATACCGCACATTACTTGAGACATTGCGGCGTGCAATTACGGTAAAACCTCCAGGAAAACTGCGACAAGATAACTTCATGATAACGCACGTCCCCACACCGCAAAGGTCGTAAAGCAGATCGTGGATTTTTTATGTAGTTTCCTTAATAAACTCAAATACTGTAAAGATCCTTCATTACCAATTCATCAGGACATTTTTCAACCACATCTCAGACTGACATCTAGGAAACCTCCCTAGTTACTAGGTGAGGAATTGGTTCAAGAGCAATTTAAGGAGAGGTGTTAGCTCCTATACTAACAATGTTAAATTGGCAAACTTTGTGACCCGTTTTCTCTGGAACCGTTAGCCCCACATGTACCAAATTTGGTATGCTCTTATGGCGATACCTCGTATGTTCACTGAGTTTGTTTCAAGAAGTTCTTACTGAATATGGAATTTTAAGGGATATTTTTTCTATAGTACACAATTTTTAGTACATTTTTCATTGAAAATGTTTCTGTAGGAGAAACTCAGTAGATTTATCATTAGTATTATTATGTATTTACAAAAAATCATTTTTCTATGATGACAAGTTTCTAAAAAAAAAAAAAAAAAAAAAAAGAAAAAAAAAACCGGGTCATTTATACAAAAACAAATAGTTCTGAGATAAATGAACTTAAAGTTTCAACATGTATCAGTACATCCGTGCACCATACTCCGGGTTGCCATCATCATCCTTAGACTTTCTACTTTTCTTCTTGTGCTTCCTAGCTTATTTAGTAAGTTATTGTTGTTTTAAGGGGAGGAACTACGAGGTCATCTGCCCCTCTTCCTAGCTTCCTTAATATAGTTTCGATATCCTTATCAGCTCTTTTAACTCTAAAACTATCACTTTATTTAAGCGCTCTCATTTTTAGCCTATTTTCAATTTTGAAAAAAAATAGGCTTATGAGATCACCCTTTGTCCGTGTGTGTCCCCCCCCCCCTAATAAAATCTAAACGGCTGGAGCGATTTCAATTAAACTCGGAAAGTTCATAGCACTATTCCCGGCGACCTCGACCGTGCCCTTCAAATTTTGTTACGACTCACCAATCCAACATGGCGGCTGTGCGAAATATTTCACCAGCATTCAATATCTCCGAAACTATTACCGATATTACCCTCACATTTTCTATGGTGATAGAGGGAACTACTATAAGTTCACTTATGTGACTTTTGAAAACCTGGTAACTACAAAACCAATATGGCGGCCAAGCGAATTTGCGACTTTTAAATAGACGTTTCTCGCGATTTGACCAACCAAACGCAATGAAACTTGGTACAGTATATGTTTATATACATTGTAATGCACCGACATCTAACTTCGTTCAATTGTTTACATAACCACAAGATGGCGGATGTGCGAAATATTTCACCGGCATTCTATATCTCTGAAACTATTAGCGGTATCTCCCTAAAATATTGTACTGAGATAAAGGGCACTACTGGAAGTCCATCTATAAGATTTTCAAAAACCGGTTAACTACTGAACGAATATGGCGGCCAAGCGAATTAGAAAATTTTAAATAGACCTTTCTCGCGATTTAATGTTCCAAGCGCACTGAAACCTGGCACAGGAAATATTTATACACATTGTAATCCACTGGTATCTAATTTAGTTCAATTGTTTACATAACCTCAAGATGGCGGCAGTGCGAATTTTAAAATTAAGATTTTATTTATTGTGATGTAGTCATGCGATCGAAGTGAAAGTTTGAATAATGAACCTACGCAATAATTTTCCTTTAATGGTACATGACTCTATGGCCTATACATTTAATAATCCAACATAGCGACCATCCGAAATATTTAGACGATACTGAATATCTACGAATCTATTTTAGCAATCAAACTGCATTTTTTAATGTTCATAGGGGCTATGAACTTAAGTTCACCTATAGGACTTTAAATAACCTGGTGATCAAAAATCCAACATGGCGGTGACGCGAATTATAAATATTCACATGGACGTTTCTCGCAATTTAACCATCCGCGTGCAGTGAAACTTGGTACAGTAAATCCTTATACGAATGTTAATCCACTGGCATCTAATTTATTTCAATTGTTTCCATAACCTCAAGATGGCAGCTGTGAAAAATTTTAAAATCTCCTTGTTTTTTCTTGTGTCCTAACTATGCGATTGAAGTTTGAATACTACCCGTTCACAATAATCTGCATGTAACAGTACATAACTCTAGGACCTACATATATAAAATCCAACATGGCGACCATCCGAAATATTTAGTCGGTTCTCAATATCTACGAATCTATTACAGCAATCAAACTGAAATTGTGTATGTTGATAGTGGCAATTAACATAAGTAGGATATATGAAAATAGGCTGTATAGTTCTTCACGGAACTACTTGTTTTTACTGGGTTCAACGTTTAAATGTTTCAAAACACATATCTTTCCAAAATTACCATCATTGAAGGTCATTACAGCATCAAATACACCAATGCACTGAGTTTCCAAGGCAACAAACACATTCTTAGGGATTCGAGTCCACACAACATTTTTGAAAGACTCGTTGGGGATTTGCGTCTTGCCTTGCAAACATTTCTTTGGATAAGAAAGAGCCATTTAAGTGATTTTATGATATCTCCAACTACCACAGGGAAGTGAATGTTCATGCCTGTATTGATCTCCAGTAACTTGTGACTTGTTATATTCACACCACGATGATTTTTGTTTGGACACAGATAATGCTGTGGGTGACTGTCAGTTGGAATTTTTTAGAAATATTTAGCCCACACAGCGTGTCTTGTATTTTCCAAAGAATCCACATTATTTCTGATTGCCGAGCCATAGTAACTTTGAAGAAAGTCAATTTCTCTGTCATCCAGTTTACCCTTTCCTGATAAAACATGCCCATCTTCAAGTTTCTTGCCTTTCATATCCTTTCTTAGTTTTCTCAGGCGGGCACCCATCCCCTTTGAACGTGTCCTACACAATCAAGCTTCTCAATATTAATGTCTCTCAACTCGAAAGCATGAAACATTTCAGAATTATACAAAATAACTGACGAGCGAAAGAAAAAGGGTGTGTGGCACATAATGCAGCATGCTTATTAAACGTCTATTTAAACTACTAGGAAGGTCGTTAGAAGTAAAATTTTGCTTTGGACACGTAAGTGAGGTTATAAGGGACACACAACACACATTTTTTTTTTTACCGAATTGGGCTAACACCTCCCCTTAATGTCTATCAATCATGGCGCAACAATTGGGTTTCCTCGAATCCAGACAAATATCATCTAATTCTGGATCGAACTCAACGCCCCCCTGGTTTCAACTTATCCCGAAAAACTTGGACGTCACTAAATCGACTAAGAACCTGACATGGTAGATGCCAGTATTGGAGGCATAAGTGGAAGATGATGACAATCCAGCCTGCGACTGCAGTGAAGTGCCTCGGACGATATATCACATTGCCATGGAATGCCAAAGCAGGTTCAGTGGGGCGCCACAAGAAATACATGAGGCTACAGATGAAGCAGTGAATTGGTTAAACTCGTTGGACATCCATTAGTAATGCTTGTATCTTCTTCCCTGTCAGAACTTATGTACATTTTGTATATACTAGCAATTACGTTTTTCACCTTATTTGTAACATATGTATTCTTTAAGCCATACGAAATAATAATAATAATAAACTTAACGTCATTGCGCAGTGGCAGATGAAAGTCCAAGTTCCGAAACTTATTTTTAAGTTTGTTTAAAATTATTATTTACACCTCGGAGTTTGAGTACTGTATATATTATGTTTCAGATCCACGTGATCGAGCGCCGAGGCTTGAGAAAGCGACTGGGGAACGCGTTCAAGAAGGTTCGCCACGATGTAGAACATAACATCGTGCCCATAGCTGTGGCAGTCATATCAAAGTCTGGCTGACTAGTTTGTTCGACTAAAAGCTACAAATAAACGAATTTCCATCATTAGTATGTCGTTACCTTAATGCTGCAGCGATATATCGATCCCAGATGTTGTAAAATAGTTGATAAATAAAGGAGTTATCTATACTTACAGTTTTCATGATATTATGTTAGTACCTGCGAGCAAGCAAGCGAATAAATGAATTCGCTGCACGCACGACCTAACTCATTGGTTTGAGTTCTAACACATTTGGTGAGGGTCAGTTTGTTAGACAGATTCTTGCAAGCGACGAGCTCTACTTCAAGTTCAGGTCTGAGGTGGAATCATACTGATTGTGCATCTGTACTACACGAGGTACATCAATACTAATGTAATAAAGCTGAAGAGTTTGTTTATGTGTTTAAACGCGCTATGTCTGGAACTACCAGTCGGATGCGAAAAATTATTTTTGTATATGATAGCCTGATTCAAGAGGATTAGTTTAGGCTATGTAGCATTAGGTTACACCTCTCAGGTAACCTTAAAGATTGATGTTTGTTCAGTAAGTCGGAAGAACAAGCACTCCAGAACAGCTTCAATAATACCGAAGTCTATTGTTACCTAGCAATGCGGGCTGCATCACTTCGCCCCTACCAATGTTTTGGTGCAGAATTGCAAGCTGCTTATAAATTGCAGTCACGGGGACTAATTAGTGCAAAAAACTTTCTTAGGCCCCTTAAAACAGCTATCATCATGACAATAGTATGCCTCTGTATAAGGGCGATGGTGTTGGTGCAGTATACTGAGGTTGTTGCTTTCCGATCCATATCCTTGAGCGCTCCAGTTCTGTAGTAGTATTCATTATCATCCATAAAACAAATAAATACATCGGGCAAAGCCGGGCACTACTGCTAGTTTGAAATAATAATGATGCTATATTTGAATCAAACTGATCCATACAACGACAAGTCACACGCACCCCAAGATAAGGAAATACATTGAGGTAAAGTGAAGTTAAGTGGAGCGAAGGCTACAATACAACTGTTTAGGACTTGCTCGCCTAATTAGTATTATCACAAATGAGTAACTTCATTTCAGTTATAATCAGAATTAAAATCTTGAACAATTAATGCTTTTCAAATTAACAAAATCTACATCAAAGGTTGACATAGGAATATTATTGATACTTCAAATTAAAGCTAATGAATGTAGGAACGCTGTGAACTGGGAACTTTAGGGTACTTTGAAAACTTTAGCCTCCTTCTTTATTTTAAGCAATGATAGAATTCCATTTCCTTTTTGAAAAATGAAAAAAAAGAAAAGAAAAAAAAACCTCCTACCCTCTGTCTGTTGTAGATAACTGCACAAATCTATTTCAGAACATTGTGTGCATTAAACAGAAGAACTTAGTAAAAGAAATTTGATGATTGAATAATATTCAGTAATTTTAGGGTATTTTGAAAAATTGTTATTTTATTCTGTTTTTCAAAAATTCATTGAAGTAAAAGCAGAAAACAATAAGATGGTAAATTGGTTTTCACGACCAGTGAATTAAAGCTCAGCAATTCTTCTAGGTTTGTGCCGTGTCTTGTGTGGGGTTTCGCCCAGGACACTAGGCTGGCTCATCGGCGGGCTCTTGGTGTCCCCGCCAGGAAAGAGTAAAGAGGCGCAGGTGCGCTTCATAATAAAGTAGCTAGCGCGTAGTTCGCTACTCCTGTTGGGCCCGGGCGGGGTCACCAAGAGCTCGCTGATGAGCCAGGTTGGTGTCCTAGGCGAAACCCCACACAAGAAACGGCACAAACCTAAAAGAATTGCTGAGTTTTGGTACTGAAAACAAAGCTTCTGATGTAAAAAGTGATGGTTGCATTTCAAGTGTGATGTGGTAAACGTTTCAGAGGAATCAGATAAAAAAAATGTGATTTTCTCCCTAAATGTTTACACATACCTTAAATATATATGGGAACATAAATTATTGTTCTGCCCAAGTTCGCGGGTTCAAACCCGGTCGAAGACGTCGGAATTTTTTAACGTTAAAAATCCCTCAGTATGCCTTCCTTCGGAGGGGAAGTAAAGCCGGCGGTCACATGTCATAGATTTATGGCATGATAAAGAACCTTCCACTAATTACACTTGTGTGAAGCTAAATTATAGATTAGATTGGACTAGCGCCCTTAGGTTCCAACGTTCGTCGCCAGGAGCCAACCGCGGTGGTCTCTAGTAACCAAGTTCAGAACTAGTTGGTCGATGACGGTGGCGCTTGGTAGCAAAAGCTGGAACTACTTGAAAATCGAATGTCGGCAGTTGTTACTTGAATTCAAAACAGATAACACACACTAATACAGCCGTCACAATTAACACCGGTTATCAGACAGATTCTACACACACCCAAAGTACACGGAGCTACATGACCGCGTTGTCGCAGCCCCTAAACTGAGGAACCAACCAACCAAATTATTGTTCCAAGTTAATAATAAGAATTATTGACTAATAATGAGGAGTTTACGATAACCCTCTTTATAATGTATGTAATGTCATAAATTAATGAAAGCTATTACTAAATTCTCATGAAAAGGATAAAACAAAACTTGAGAGTGATTTATTCCTCGAAGTCAATTCTTGAAGAGCAGTAAAATGGAACAACAAAATACCGCTAATAACATTCTTTACAAACCCTTGACTTTCAGCATTATAACAGGTTTCAGGGTTTACTCGCGAATAATCGAACATAACTGGTTGCGAGTATGGAGTATTTACACGATGCAGGTGCACTGTGTACGCAGACAACCACAGTAAACCAACTGTTCACTTCTCCATGAAGTCCCCGCAAGTCACACTTGCCACCCCTGCTGGTATAGGTTTCTACCAGAGAGTCTCGCTGAGGCAGCTACACATGAGCTTCTGCCTGTACCGCGTCGAACCCAAGATTTCGTACGCATATCCCGGAGCACTGCCGAACCACCCTATGACAGCATTCGACTGTCACTAGTCACCTCGGTGAGAGTTTAGAAGCACACGATCTCGCTGTTCCACCCCTTAAAACAACAAGAATTGGCACCTCGCTGAGAAATATGCGACCCGAACTGCAGGATGTAACTGCATTCACGGTTCACAGGAGAAATTCTCCACTGCCTCACTCTCGACTGCTCGTTTTTAATATATCGGCCAGAGAAAGCCACGGTTTTTCTGGCCCCGACAGGCTGTTTACCAAGGTTTGGTTACTTAAGGGGAAATGGAATCCAATTTTCGCTGAAAAAATGAAATTTGGTTTATTTGTGTGTCTGACTTAAGACTACTTTTCGTTTTATAACTTCTCAGAAATCTCCCTCAGAATGTATTAATCCTATATTTTCGGATATATTCACATGATATGGTCTGCCGATCCATTTCTTGTCTTGAGTAACCATGTCCCTCCTTAGGTTAGAAATCTGTAACCTACATTTTTGTCGAACAACCCTGGTCCATATCCTGTCTATTAAATTTTCGTTGTAGCCATTACTTACAGCTATTCTTCCAATCATACATTCGTGGTAGTAGTTTATGCAGGATTAACCATGTTCCAGAATGCAGCACGTTTATGGGCACTAGGATGAATTGAAGGAATAACGAGGTATCACCGTAAAGAGTTTTATGTTTACCATGATCAAAGAGATTGTGAGGTTAAGTACGTCCAATTTACTTCCCCCAATTAAAAAGTAAATTTTATCGTTGTGTTTATTTGGTTAATAGTTTCCAAAAAAAAAGGAAAGAAGTTCATAAACATAACAAAACAATATCATTCTGAAACATAAGCACCATACGAAAATGAAGGAATATCCTCAATCTAGATCAGGACTGTACAGTCGTGCGGCCGACAGCTCTTGTGGGATTGTTGGCATAATAGGGCTGTTTAACCATAACAAATATACAAATCGAAAGGTACTCCGATGTATGGAATGTGCAGGAAACGAACACAAGTGTTAAGTAAAGAATATTGTGATATATTCCAAACTGAAATGTGAACATATTAGAGAGGACAATTCAACAACAAATTGTGTTCTTTTTAACACATTAAATCTCTTCTGCACACTAAACATTTGGCATGCCGTCTATAAGCTGTACAGATAAATGAAATTTCCCATTCTGCTTTAAAGACTGCTGCTTCATCACTCCTTTTTTGTATGCTGTTCAGTCATGACCACTGCAAAACTGATTTACTTACACGCTGTCAACAAAGCGCATTGGACCTGACTAGCGATTGATGGATCGGCTGCACACTTCAGCGCCCTCAGGCAGCCAAGCTCCTCCCACCACTTCTTAAACTACCTTCCAACAAAGCACTCAGAGCGCTGCCTTAAGAGCGCTGTCTGGATGGCCCAGATCTAGATTACATACATTTTTTGTAATTACAATTAAACGTAATTTTGAACTGGATCATAGATAAGTATATGTAAATTACTCTTCTGAGTAATTTAGGTTTCTCTGACATAAGTATTCCTACACACGGATATGCACCAGATTTCTGCAGAAAATCTTTACCCTAAAAGCGTTTTGAAAATGGTTTGTGGCTACTAATCACTTATAGTTGTAAACTCTCTTCAAACTACCCTGTATGGCGAAGTAATGTGGCTAGTAGCCATTACGTAATGTAAATCTTGCTCCATATTTATCCCATAAATATGTTATTTTGGCCATTATGAATTATTGTGTGAACTTTCAAAATACCATTCGAATAAACGGAAATAATTTGAACGTGGTTTTGGCCTGTATGGTTTAAAGCATAGCTCTGGACCTCATAACGTGGATGAAATGACGCTCAATGTACTTGAACATCGTTTTCTCTCCCTATGATTATAAGAATTACAGTATGTTTCTTCAAACTGTTCAGATCTTTGCCTATGTAGTAACAAAATATGCCTTTTCAAACTACCCTGTACAGCGAAGGCAGCTCCGCATATATCACAACAATGTGGCTTGTGACCACTATGGATCAACATATGTTTCTTTAAGTAACTCCGTAATGTAAACTTTGCTCCACATGTATCACATAAATGTGGCCTTTTGTCACTGTGGATTAACAAGTGAGTTTTTAGAGTAGTATGGCGAATGAATTTCGCTCCACAAATATTACACGAGTGTGGCTTTTGGTCACCATGGATTAAGGCATGCCTCTTTACCTCATAACTAAGGAAAAATGAGGCCCCGCATATTTTACATGAATAAGGCTTTTTCTCACCGTGAATTAATGTATGCTTCTTTAAGCTGTTTATATCTTTGAACGCTGCTCCACATTTCTGACATGAATGAGGCCTATAGTCACTGTGCAGCAACATGTGCCGGGTTAAAGCACTCCTTTGCGTAAATCGTGATCCGCACGTAGTACAGGCGTGTGGCCCTTCTCCACTATGAGTTGCCATATGTCTATTCAACTTGTTGCGGTGGGCGAACTCTGCTCCGCATATATTGCAACTGAAGGGTTTTCTCCCTGTATGCGCATTATCACGCCGTTCAACATGATTGAGGGTAGCGCTTGTATATCGTTCAGTAGTATTGTTTGTCGTGTAATTCTTCTCTACAGCAGAATCCAGTGTTTCTGGATATATGAGCCTAAAGGATAAAGAATCATTACATTACTGTATGATTTGATTATAAAGTGAAAAGGAATACCGTACACTTGGGAGATTTAGGGTTCGAACTAATGAAAGATATTTGAGGAAATTACCAGTCGTACTAGGGAAGTTTTGCCTAGCAATTACTCGAGGCAAAGCTCACTATGAATTTCAATGTTGTGGCATTTATCGAGTATTCATATCCACTCACTTACTTGAAGATTGAGGATGTACAAAATTTACAGACAATGCCAACTGCCTTGATTGGCTCATGCCGGAGAAATAGATCTCCTGGTCGAAACCGTGTCAAACACGAAAGATGCGTGTGTATTCTAGCAAGGGCCGTGGTCCTTCACTTATATTTTAGAACCGGACCTATAATAAGTTGCTGCATTGTATCTCCAATGACCTCACTTCCCAGTTCGGCTTCCACAAAAGGCCACCACACAGTTCATCAGTTACTCAGACATACTAAGCTTAAACCACATGACAGGAGTTTGCTTCCTAGAGAACAGTCGTGCTCGATTGCTATACAACATGAAGGAAAATGGTTTCCCCGTTAGTTACTGAGCTTTTAAGGGGCAAACTACGAGGTCATCTGTCCCTATGGTTTCCCAGACCACTTACTTCAGGTCATATATTCCTACTTTAGGTAAAGACGATTCAATGCCCACGTGGAGGACGCCTACAATTCAACGAAGAAAATAAAATCCGGCGTACTGCAAGGCCCTGTTATCTCCCCCCATGTGTTTAATATCTACGTGCTGATGTCTCCATAACTGATAGCACGAGCCTCCATCTTTACGCAGATAATAGCACGATCACCACTATTTCCTGGAGTGGACATACAGTTGAACGCGACGTCAAAATACTGTAGAACCCTGGCTAGAGAAATGGCGCATTAAGATTAACGCTTTTGAATGTTCTGCCAATCTTTTCACAAAAAACCTAAATTCACCCAAGTCTAGGACATCACCTTTTTCGGTGAAGCGATACGATGACATCCAGCTACTAAGTATCTGGGAACCACGTTAAACCGCAGGCTTTCATTCGCGCAGGAAGTAGAGAAGCACGCAAACGGTGCGAATGCGGTTCTACCGCAGCACTGGCCCCTTTTGAGGGCTCAGAGTGAACTGGATAATTTCAGCAAACTCTTGGCATACTGCACACTTGTGCAACGAGTTATGGAATATGCCTGTTCAGTGTGGGGCTGGCTACGCAGCGCCCATACTCATCAATGGACTGCAAGTTATTCAGAGCACAGCACGATATGCAGAGTGCCACGTGGTACGCACATAACGCTCAGCTTCACGCTGATTATCATTTCTTTACCTGCCAAATTTCAAAAACAGAAATCCAGAAGGTCCCAAAGCGCAAAAATTTAATACGTACATGCGTCGCAAGGTCTTAAAAATAGCGAGAAAAGACTAATGGGAAAGAGATTACAAACTCTTGGCGATGTGAGACTATCTAATTCGTTGTGCCAGTTTCCAAAAAGATTGCAATTAAATCAAGAACACATATAATTGGGAACAGTTCACACACTACACAAACATGAGCTTTTCGTCCCTTTGATCTTGCAAGTCACAGAACACTGGCTATATTCCATCACAGGTTGGAGAAGAGAGATGGACATAAGAATGCGAATGTTTCACCTTTCTGTGATGGCATAATACAAGGAAATTCTGAAAAATATGCCTCCCTGAAAGACTTGAATTCATCACGAAACACTCAATTGCACAAAAATTCGTCACACAATTGCACGAATACCAGAACTACAGCAAAACACCGCTTAAAACCAAGCTTTCCCGCTAACAAACAGTCGAAGCACAAAGAGTACTATAAATGCAGCGATAATCTGCGAGGTATGATTATCGATAGACAGTTCGATCGAACTTCAGCTTAATGTAAAACGCAAGGAATTAATGACAAAAGCGCAGTGATAATCTGCGAGACAGGATTATCGATAAACTTACGGTCGATTTTCAGTCGAATTTCAAACACTCGCATGTCAGAATAGCAGCTGTTATTGAAAATCAAAACTGAAACGCGAATTGGATGCAGAGAATGGAAACAAGCTAGGGAGTTGAAAATCCGAAAAAAAACCATGTTAATCCGGACAACCAGAAAACATGGCAGGTATGAGCACTCACTATTAATAAACAGGACGCCTCACTTGAACACGTAAACACGAGCAACACCAACTCTCTAATTCACAGATTGGGTGACTACCAAACCACCAGGTGCCTTTACAAAAGGCCCAGGATTCTTATTGAATAACTTCTAGCTTCTTTAGCTCTTTGACTAAATAATTTTTCTTTCTTCATAACAAGCTTACCTCTTCCCCCAGGGGCTCACATCTAGTGGGACGTGGGTTGGCGACCACGGGGCCCCAGTTGAGTCCAGCATTGCTTCCACTTACTTGTGCCGGCTCCTCTGTCTTCTTTCCTTGCGACCTCACTTGGTCAACTCTTGTTCTCTTCCGACCCCGATGGTATTAGGGTATCCGAGGTCTAGGGAGTCTCTTCCTTTTCCGCCTTAATTGGCCCTTGTCTCATCGTTTCTGATACCCTCCTTCTGCGAGGGGTCGGCCTTCTTTTTGTTTTCATGTTATCTCCTGCCTTCTGCTCAAGGCCCTCAAGGAGGCAGGGTGTATGTAGCCCCACCACTTCTGGTGCACCCTGGATAGTGCTACACTCTCAGGGGCTCACGGCTGGTGGGTTCGGGAGTTGGCGACCCCGAGGGATACTTGAGCTGGGTACGGTTTTCCCACTTTTTTCATTTACCTCTGGGGCGGACCCTCTCCTCTTTCACTTTCCTATCTGCCTTTCATAGCTCTCCCTCCTTCCAAGTCCCTCAATCCACATTCTTCAAGGCTTGAGGGCATTTCTATTCCCACTGTCCTTTATTTACCTTCTTCTCCTTTTTTTTCCTTTCCATTTCTTCTTCTAGTAAATAAGTTGGTACTTAGTTTTAGTTGCAGTTTGCATTTCATTATCATCTTCACGATCACCCAAACAATTAGGGGCCGATAACCTAGATGTTAGGCCCCTTAAAACAACAATTATCATCATCATCATTAATCATCTATTTTTGCTATTGTTTCACCTTAAGTGTTCTAAAGTGTCTACGGGCAGTAGGCCACATTCTGGTCAACTAAGAAAGTAGGTAATCAACCAACACCCCAAAACCAATGCTGTCTAGTCAATACCACTCAATTGCTTTAGCTTAAGGCCTTCGGGCTGAGGCTATAATTAACGCACGCAAAGTCACCTTTCCTGACTACACATCACTGAGCTTAGTCAGTCAGTCCGGGCTAATTAACGGATGGAGCGGATCCTTGGAAACACCGAACGCAGTCTTGGGTGAAACGTCGGGAGCAAACAATTCTGCCTGCATCACGTCCAACAAGCCCGGACAATTTATATGTAGCTGTAATTGTCAGCCGTGAAAGCCTTAGCAGTTATACCAAGACGATTTGTTATAGAGTTTTGTTACATGAGCCAATAAGCAAAGCAGGAACAGATTTAGTAATTATAGCTTTAAAAATTCTAGAAATATATTTATAAAATTTATACTACCACCAATGAAACTGCAAGACTAACTAGAGAAATACACAAATGGTTCTAAATCCTAATCAGAGATTACAAAAGCTTCTGGCATAAAATCCACAAAATGAAGCATACATGCATGACGGGGAAAGCTGTTTAAATCCACCGAACGTTACTTAATGAAGGCATTCAGTATGAAACTAATAACTCCAAATATAAATGATGTGCCTAATTTTGTTCATGTCCCAATATGCTGTTCCAATTACTGACAAGAAGCGTCCCATCATTGAGGAGATATTAGAGTAGGGATTCACCACTCCCACCTTCCCACCTTGTATCATAGCAAGAAATCTGAACGAATTAACAGTTTGGAAGTGATTATGTCAGGATTGGTCAGTTCACTGTTTAGACTTAACCTAAAATAGGGTTCTGAACATCTACTACTGTACGAAGCAGTTAAAAATCGAACAAAATGGAACTAAAATTCAATTTTGGGAAATATACTCATTAGGTGGAAACAACAAAAAATTCTAGATTTGAGAAAAATAAGCATCATATTCATCGTTACCTCTAACTGCGATGCTACTTCTGATACTCGAGCCAGGGTAAATGCAGCATAGCTTAAGTGGAGACAAGTCACCGGAGTTCTCAGTGATAAAAAAAAAAGATGCCTCCATATTTAAAGGCAAAAGTTTACAAGACCGTGGTACGCCCAGCTGCAATCTATGGTGCAGAATGTCACCCAATGACAAAAAAAAAAACAAAAACATGAGCAGACACTACATAGAATGGAGATGGAGATGCTTTGATGGACTCTAGGACTGACTCGATGTGACCACGTACAGAATACGGATTCGCTCCGATCGTGGAAAAAGTGAGAGAGCTCGGCTCCGCTGGTACGGCCACGTACTGAGGAGTCAAGATATCTCAGGCACTAAAACAGCTCTTCAAATAGACGCATGCGGAATGCGACCGCGTGGAAGACCAGCAAAGGGGTGGATCGACAATATCAAGGTTAACATGCACGATGTTGGCTGAAAACCGGAAGATGCCTATGACAGACTGAAATGGAGGTGATGTAGCAAAGCAGCGGACCCTCCACTGCGGGATGAACGCTAGGAGACAGAGAAAACTTATGCTTTCTTTTGAAAGTTCTAGAACTGAGCAGCATGGCTTGAAAATATATGTGATTTTGTTTATCAAATTCCCATTGAATGGTTTCGAAGTTACAATCAATTAAATAGAATATTCAAGCACACCATATCCAATGATGGCAAACTTCATTTTCAAAATATATTTTTTATGGCAGACACAGATGGCAATATTAATGTATTATCTTATTAGATTCTATGTAAAATTGTTCTTCAATCGGTTAACCTGAAGCATATCCAGGATTTTCCTCATCGGTGGGTGGACTGAATCCATAAATTTACAGAATCATCACCTGAGATGAATCTCACTATGCTGGTAGCAATAAGTCAATACGCTTAGCGATACGTCAGTTAAAAAAAGGTCACATCAATTAGAAAATAGGGGCATATGACCTCGTACTTCCGCCCCTTTAAACAACAATAACAAACCAATGTTGAAAATAAACATATGTTAATTTGTATTAACATAAACTTGAAGATGGTATATTGGCTTTCACGGCCGGTGAATTAAAACTCAGCAATTCTTCTAGGTTTGTGCCGTGTCTTGTGTGGGGTTTCGCCTAGGACACCAAGCTGGCTTATCAGCGGGCTCTTGGTGTCCCCGCCCGGACCCCCACAGGAGTATCGAACTGAGTGCTACCTCCCTTTATATTAGGTGCAACTGCACCACTTGACTGCGAGAACTAAAATCTCAAGCAGCCATAACCTCCCTATGAAGGCTTCCAAGAAGATGGTATATTCGCTTTCACGACCGGTGAAGTGAAGAGGCTTTACACAAGTTTAATAAGTGGAAGGTTCTTTTACATGCCATAAATCTATGACATGGAACCTCCAAAGGAAGGCATTCTGAAGGATTTTAACGCTCTTAAAAATCCGACGACTTCGGCCAGGTTTGAACCCGCGATCTTGGGCATAGAAACTCAGCATGCTACTGACTCCACAACCGAAGTCGCTAACATCTAGGTATTGGCCGGACACTCTGAATAAGAACGAATAATTTGTGGGCTGATGAATATAAATTTAATACCAGCATGCACTTCAATGATCAAACAGGCAGTGATAGATACAGAGGCATATCTTATGTTGCAGACACATCATTTATATCCAATATTTTTACTTATACATACATAAAAGTACAGGAATGTTGTCCACTTACTCATTTAAATGATTTCCCTTTGCATCACTTTCTTCATCCTGTGTTTCTTCTTTGATATCCTTGGGAGAAGAAGAAATAAATTATTTCTCTGCTTTCATCTCACACAATGAACAACAAACCATATAATTGTACAGTGCAGCTCAAACATTAATTGCAAATTGCTAGGAATGAACACTATCGAATTAAATGACTACCACAAGTCTTATGGCATCCCTAGTGCTGAAACGTGAAATTCCCCATCCCTTATAGACCAAATGAATCTAAGAGCGACGGAGAATCCTATATCAGTGCATTAATTAAGTCTTAAGGGGGGACCTACACCTATAAGGATCCAAAAATCATGTATATTTACTTTTTTATTCATAAACAACAGAAAGTACTAAAGAATTGTAATTTGGCCTGCCAATCACACTATGCTTTGCCAATATATCCCTGTATTTACAAGTCATATGGCGAATGCATTTCAGGAAATTAGGCATTTAAAATGGCGGCTGCATATTGTGCACTGCTCCACCGTTTCCCTAGTATTTTACACAAATATCATTGTTTTTCAAACATTATTTTTTCATTATATTTACTAATCCAGTAGCTAGAGATTGACCTAGAATAATTGGAATCTATGAAGAAAAATATTTTTTAAAAGCTTATATTAAAGTGTAACTTTTTTGCAAGATTTTTCACTGAATATTTAAAAAATAACAAAACTATGACATGCACAGCAACAGTTCTACGTCATATTGTTCTTCCCTATAAGATACACATGTATACTAAATTTCACTTCATTATCTTTAAAACTCTGGCAGTTACTAAGGAAGCGGATTTGAAAATCCGCAGTTTCGGGAAACGAGCTACAAAGTTACCAATGTGTAGTGAAATTTCCTAAAACGTCGGTGACAAGAGACGGTGACAGTTCTGCACGTTTTCGGTCATAAATTCAAAGTATTATACATATCAAAGAAATTGTTGCAGTGATTTGAAGAGGAAGGATCAATATACGTAGAAAAAATAAGAATTGAAGAAGGAAGAATGTTTATCTTGAAATTCTGCAGTAAAACTAAAACTACGTCACCTCTCCTAACTCCTGTCCTGTAAAGTCATGGGATTTAACCCTCCGTTACACGCGTGCCCAGCCGTTACACCACTAGACGCGCGCGGACTGACAGTCCGTAACTGTTTGTGTGGTTCCTTTCGTTCTTTTTTCCTTCCGTTCCTCAATCTGGTTTATAGTATGATGACCAGCGCATGACTATATGTTCATAAATTGATACAAAATGATATTTTCATCAAAATATTTTATCGCAGAATTTAGCAAATTACTTATTATAAATTTTACGTTATACAATAAAAATTACTTGACGTGAAAATATTCTACAAAAGCAAATATGCTTGATTCCACTGGACGGTTCTTAGTAGTGGTCATCAATTGTGGGATTTCACGTTTATTCTTGCGAATCGTTCCACCAAGCGTCAATTTATCATTTGCAAGCAAATCTTGAGCAAGAGGAACAGACCCAAATCAGGTGTCGCAAGTAACATTTCTACCAGTTTTTTTATATTGGTTTCACCAATCTCTTTACGATTTGGTGTGGCGTGTTTTTGAATTGGTATGAGCCCTCAGGTTGTCTTCCGCAGTATATCTCCATATTACTTGTATAATACATTTTTGCATCGGTTAGTGCAAAAATCTTTATACCATACTTAGCAGGCTTGGACGGAATATATTGGCGAAAACTGCACCTTCCCCGAAATGCATCTAACTTTTCATCAATTGTCACTAGTTCCGCCAAACTGTAGTGTTTCTTGCAGTTACCTATGAACGTGTCTACTAAATACCGCACAGCAGCGAGTTTGTCCGCCTGTTTACGATGCTCTCGGGAGTTGATGTCATCAAATTTCTAACACTTCAACAAGACACGGAAACGGTTTATGCCCATTGATAGCCCGAAATATTCGCAACCTGTACCATCATTTGCCAGAGATCTTGTAAATTGGCGTGGGAGACTTTCAGTGCCCCACCAAGAAACAGAAGACCTAAACATGCCTTCAGCTCAAAAAGATTAGTGTAAGCTGCATCTCGGGATCGAGAGTATTTTGGACGGGTTGTTGACATGTAACGATTTAGGCATGTTACGATTTCATCGGTAAAAAATAGTTGCAGTGCTTCAACAGGTGTCTTAGCATTCTTAGCGACTCCTACTACTCCAGGCAAGTGTTTCACAATATAGGCTATTTTTTGCTGCTCACATTCAGTCACGTCTTCATCTTGAGACTGCTCACTGTCAGAATTATGATCACTATAATTCACGGCATCCTAATCACTGTCATCACTCGCTCCAATTTCATCGTCGTCCAACCACTGTTCGATGTGATCCATTGCTCCAGGAATCATTCAAAATATCTGCCTGGTAAGAGGACACACGGGTAATATTCATAGGTCATTATTGTCATCCATATTCTACTGCCGATAATGAAGTACAGAAACTACTTCTAAATACACATACTACAGCACTTGCAACCAATATATTATGTAATTGTATAATATATGATTGATATGATATATATATTATAATATTAAACACCGGAAACATGCATTACTTACCGAAAATGAGAGGACGATTTATGAGTCACCAATACACGCTACGGACTGAGACTCCGCAAGTCTGCGCGTGACGATATAAACCTCCACCAGCAACAGCTCGATTATTATTGACACAATATCACTTTACCAGAGTGCTTCCCTTCCAACTCCATTTTTAGCCTTCTGGTAGCAAAAAAAAAAAAATAAAAATAAATAAAGTGCGGACTCACACTCCAGGACGCGTGTAACGGAGGGTTAACAAGAGACTTGACCGTGAATACTCGTACATCCAACGCTATCTTTAGAATATTTTTCAAGATTCATTCACAAATCACTGCTCAATTTTCTAAATTCCTTAGCTTTCTTCTTCAATAGTCCATAACGAGATAGATACATCTTAATCATATGTAATTTATTTCAGGTTATTGTTCACATATTCCAGGAATTGGAATGATTTTTGTGTTGTTGTTGTTGTTTGAGTCTTCAGTCTTTTGATTGGTTTGAGTCAGCCCTCCATGCCTCCCTGTCTTGAGCTAATTGTTTCATTACTACATAGCTACCATAACCTACTTCCGAAGCAATCTGTTGAACATATTCTAATCTAGGTCTACCCCTAAAGTTCTTGTCCTCGACCCTTCCTTCCTTAACTAAGGTGGCTATTCCTGGGTGTCTTAGTATGTGTCCTACCAACCTATCTCTTCTCTTCATTAGCAGTTGCCAGAAACATCTTTCCTCTCCCACTGGTCTTAATACCTCTTCATTTGTTACCCTATCTACTGTGCCCTTTCAGCAAGAAATATGCAAATCACAGTATGCCAGCATTGCTCAATTCGGGATTTTCGGGGTTGTAGTATGTTCTCCCACTCTGTGACTTACACATTTTGGACTAAATAGAGGATACACTTGCAAAAATAACAACAAAATCAACTCCTATTTTGAAACATTTAATTAACCAAAAATTACGGCGCTACAAACAATAAAACAATTAAACTACTGACCAATATCCTTCTACTTGTTCCAAGTGAACAAGGAATAATATAAGAATTAAACCAATATTATATTAAAACACATGGTTTCCTTTAAAACCAACAATTCATAATTATTTTTACTTCCATAAAGTATCTATCTTAAAGTTCCATACAACTATGAGCTCCTTTGGCTCGATACTTTCCATTAATAACGGTGTCATTCTTTGTACACCTCAATAACTCTCTTTATATTTTCTTATCATCAAAACAAATATCTAATTACATTTAAAATACATGTTAATTCTCAACTTAAATATTTGGGCACTTCACATGTTCTCAGCATTTATCATCTCTCTCAAGTTTTACAAATTCACCATAGTGATCGGGAAAATACTTGTGTACTCCAGAGTTATAAAGATTACTTGACAAAGTCAAAAACTATGATTACTCCCGGAATCTAGTTACCTTCATTTAACTCGTGGAATCCTACTTCCAAACAACATTACAATAGGGATTGTTATTTATTTTATTTGTCTTATAAGACCATTATCACATAAGAAAACTACGATCTGAACTGGCAAGCGATAATTTCATCTACAAGGACATCGGTTCAATTCCCGGGTCATTAACAACTTTAAACACTCACGGTGTATTCATTCCTTCTTACAGACGGCCTTCACCAACCCTCCTGCTATTAGGGTCTGACCGTATACTTGAACGAGATTTATGACTGGGAGGGTGACTTCCCGTGTAGTCTGCGGTTGGAGCTCTCCTCAATGCTTTTGAAACAAATCTTCCTTTCTTTTCAGTTCTATGGAGAGACATGGCATTTTACTTCTCTTTTCACTTTCAACAATATTATTTGGCTCATAAACCACTTTCGTAACCTTGACATTTATTAATTATAAAGGGTCCTCATTGATTGGGAAGAGTAATACACATTTTACGACGAATAATTAGGGGCTTCAACAACAAGAGGATTCTAGGTTCGAATCTCTGAACATGCCTCGGGAACCATTCCCACATTGGAGGACTTATACAAAATGCGATTTAGGGTCGGCCGTGGCCTACATGACCTACGCTCAATAATACCATACATTTGCTCCCTTTTACAACATAAATAACACACATATGGCCTCGGGATCTCTGTCACTATTGGAGGACTTACAACATAGCTCTAATACCGCAATCAACTACCCCTCATAAGTAATTTACCAAGTTCATTTAAATTCTACGCATTCCTAGCGTGACATTTTTATTTTAATTGCGCTCCATTGCGCTATACATTATTTTACGGCCTAGGGTCTTCCAAAGAACTGATAAATTCCATATTAACAATTGATACATATTTCAATTTTTATATTAATCTTTTCCTTTGACAATAATCGCTCTTTTTTTTATGAACATGCATTAACATCATGTCTTATGCTTTTATTAAGGCTCCAACGCTCTTATTTTCATATCATTCAGTTTAATCTTTATTTATATTTCATTTATATTATTATTATTAATACGCTTGCTTTTATAACATTCGTCAAATACACTGACATTTTATTCATACATTTCCTCTACAGGATTTATTCTTTCACATAATTATTTATAATTTATCAAAATTCTATTTTTGTTCAGACCGCGTTCTTATTCTGTATTTAGTTATTTAGAAACATCCCTTTTACTCAAAAACTCCGGTGGATTTGTACACAATCATTTCCCCGACACCAGAACATAATGAAAATCTTTACTCACATGTTTAAGGTCGTTTCTTGACCTTTCTCCTCGTGCGATGCGTCATTTTAGCCCACTTTTTTTTTAAATTACTCCATCTTGTACAAATTCATTGCATGTACAGACATATCTTGACACATATTTAACACGTATACATTTAACACTAATAACATTTTAAATACACTGGTGTATCCGTTTAGAACACACAATAAAAACACTGAAAATATATTACTTTTAACACAAAATCTTGATATATTTACACTTCACAAATTTTGATCACTAGGCCGCTATTTAAGCCTATCACACGTGACCTCTTGATCTCCAGTCTCCAAGGGTGAAATTTAGTAATGTCGGCTTCCTATCCTCTCTGAATATGAAAGTCTCGAATCATCTACTTCCTCCCTGCAATAGCACTTCTTCGAATCCCGTTCCTGACGATCTGCTATTTCTCTAACTTGAACGGCTCCCCTTTTAGATCCTATTTATTGATCTTAGCGAAAGTCTGTTCTGTTCACGGTCCCCTTGATAATCTATCGGTGACCTATGGATTTTTATAGCAACTAATACTTCTCGAGTCTTAGTGCTTTTGAAATAGTTCGTCTACTTTCTTGAAACAATGTCTATAGTTTCCTGTCTTCTTCTTTGCTTATTCGGTTCTCGCACTTCTAATCTTCTAGAATACTCTGCGAACCTTAATTTCTTTGTCTTTCCCTGCTCGGGTTCTTTAAATTAGATAAACTGTTTATCTCGCTGTTACGGTACTCCCGTACGTTATGATACTTTTGGTTGATTACTTCAAGACCTATCGCCCTGAGTCCTAAGTTCGCAGCCTGCTTTGACTGTATTTTATGAACTTTTCACTGTAAATTTTATACTGTCGGACCTAAATCCTGTAACTAGGATTTTCCTAATTTTTCAACACGACGATACTGTAATTTTACTTCTTTACAACTCCTTACGGAGGCACGCAAGTTATTGATACCACGACGCCCGTGGCTGTCGGATATTGTCTATGCGATGTGATGCAGCGTTTTCCCCTCAAGGAGTACTGGTAAACTGCCTTCGATGTGTTTCAGCGTGACGCCCCTCAAGGACTGTCGGAATTCGGTGTCTGATGTAGCACAGTGACACGCCCTCAGGCCGTTTGATAACTGCATGTACTGATACAGCGTGACGCCCCCCTGGGCTATCGGAAACTGCATGATTGGCTTGGTGAGGCCATGAGTTTTATACTCTTTAGTCACAAAAAGATAAAATCCTAGTCCTTTTCGTGACCAACTTTTGAAATAATTGTCGTACAATTATAAAAATTATATCTCCAGAAAGCTCGTCTTCTCAACGTCAAATGATCTCACTGCGCATAAGAATCGATCGTACATCTCGGAGATATTAATTAATTTTTAGTCTTCAGCTGCGGGGGTGGTGCTGTTCATTTTTAAAATCCCCACTCCTCTGGTATCAGTGAATCCCCAATGACGTACGCTGCGTTTGCATTTATTTCTTGTGCAATTATTACAAGCTTTTTCTTTACACAAAAATCTCTAATCCGAAATGATTCACAGTACTGTATTTATTTACTTATTTTCATTCCTGCAAATGGGTTAAATTTAATTCTTCTTCTTCTGGCACAGCGGCGCTGTTGTCATTTTACTGCAAGCTAAGCTGGATTTCCGAGTCACGCTTCTCTGTCTTACAGTGAAAACTTTCCACTCGTTCTATTAATATCCATGACCAGCTCCCTCTCAATGAGTCAAGAGGCATGATCTCATCTTCTGAACACCTGGTCCCAGCTGCTTGCACAACGTTAGGCTAGAACCCTTGCTTGAAATCTCTCTATGTTACAATAGAAACTGTATGTTTCTTTCATTCCTTTCACCAAATACATGGATTCGACCCCTTTTGAGCCAATGGTACATGGGTTCACTACCCATCTGATCTTCATCATTCTCCTGTAACAACACCTTTCAAACGCTTCAATTCTCCTCTTTTCTGTTATACCAATAGTCCAAGTTTCACTTCCATAGAGCGCCACGCTCCAGACAAAGGCTTTCAAAAATTACATCCTAATACCTAAATCTATATTCAATGTCAACAGATTCCTTTTCTGTAGAAATTCTTTCCTTACCTGAGCCAACCTACTTTTTACATCCTCTTTGTTACCCTCATGAGTGGATGTCATTCCAGCCTTCTGAGCCTGGATCAAGTACACAGAGGGTAACTAATACAACGAGATTGTGCCAAATATATGCGGGATTCACATAACGTACATAAAACGGTTTGTAGAGGGGTATTGTTGCTTGAATATGACTGTTGGTTGGGTGGATCTTGGTGGCGACGAATTAACGGCTCGAAGGCAGTTAATTCATCGCCACCAAGATCCACCCAACCAACAGTCATATTCAAGCAACAATACCCCACTACAAACCGTTACCCATTGTTTCAAGCCACTTCCTCTTTCCACTGCTGACCAAGGAAAGGAACCCTTGAAAATGCCGGACACAGTTTCCGGTGAAACGTCGGGAGATATCCTGTCTGGACCACGGCCTACAAGCCCGAAAAACTTGTACTTAATTACGAACGCCGGCCGTGAAAGCCTAAGCTGTTATAATGAGAATTAAGATATCTGTTCCACAAGATGAGTGGTAAGCTGATGATTGAGGGTCCGATTAGCACATCAATCAACTATTTCGAATGTCTACCTTGCCCCGAAATGGAAGAGGAGGCAAAATAATGCAGTAGTCAATCTGCAAGCTTCTCACCAAGGTGGACTTGGTTCGATTCCTAGTTAATGCATGTAAGATATTTGAAGGTCAAATGTCACGTCCTGACATTCGTATTCCACGGAAGAAATAAGGAAGTACCATGGTTTATAAGTCTTCCTTTATCTCAATGACTTGTCTCTTATAAAAATGAATGTTACCTGATAGTCTGTCTGTGTGTCCTTTATGCGTTCATATACCATTCAACCCATTGCGATGAAACTTGGGCTCAAGTATAGATTGCGAATACTTGCTTTTAGTGGAATTTTAGTGTCCTCGGTGACGTCACCTATGACGTGTTGAAGTTGATGCTCGTTTGTTCGACGTCTTTGTACATTCTGGTTCGAGTCCACCATATTGTTACCGGTTAGTGATCCGTGAAGGTTTCTGACCTAGTAATCCATTTCCCAGTTGGTAGCGCACGAGTAGATTCAACAAATGACTGACGGCGCACGAATCGGTTCAACGATTGCGATGAAACTGTGGCGAGTTGTTGTGCACGCCCCCACGGATGCCTCTGAATTAAGAAATCCATTCTACAATACTATATAGGCAGTTAACGAATATATATATATATATATATATATTGTGTATCCAAAAGCATTTCAATAAACAAAATTATAATGCCAACATGTTTTATCATTTTAAATGATCTTGTCGACTTTGTCGTTACGCTGGGGTCTGGCATTACGTTACGGTGACGGGACGAAACGTACCCAGATGCACTGAGGTATGTGACGTCATAGTACCGCTTGGTGCATGTGTTCCCCGACAATCTCTACTTCGTTAGTATAAGACAAAAATCCCCGATTCTTGGATGTCACGGGTAATCTCGAGAACCACTGGATGGATTTTGATGCGGTTTTCACCATTCTGTAAAGGATATCACGAGGAAAGATTCTGTAGACAATAATTTATGTATGATCAAAGGAAGCCAAGCAGTAACGATTTCAGTGAAAAAGTCGAAAACATACTTGGCGTCCGTATGCTTCTTCAGCTTACGCTGGGAAATCCGTTAAAAATATCAATATACTATGAGCGTAAGAATTGGACAGCATGAAACGTTCTACAAAAAAGTCCGCGAGAGCATATCTCTATCTTCAATACATCGCCCACGAAGTGTTTTTAGACTGGATGGAAGAGGCACGTCCCCGCGCGCTTGACCTTGCTTTGCCCTTGGTTTGCACTTGCCGTTCGCGAGTAATTTGAAACAAGATAAGTATTATGTAGATAATTTTCTAACATGTCAAGAGTCTTCGGCTTCGAGCGAAGCGAGAAGCCTCCAGCCTTTCTAGCAAGCCAGGGACAGCTTGTACTTTATATAGATGCACCATCCAATGGCTGAAAGCTTCCATTTCTCAGCAATATGGTTCTCAAAATACAATTCTAGAATTAGGTTAATCTTGTATAGAAGCATGTCATAGTAACTTACCTCTTTCAAACACTCAGCACTCACTGAGGAAGGTGCTTCTATTTTGATGAATACAACGTTCTCAGGTTCGGCATTTTCTTCAGTCTTAATATCTCTGGTTTGGTCAGAAAACACCTGCAGAGAAAAGCCTTGTTTCACAAATATGTTTCTTTACACAAGTGGAAAGATACCTCACACATAACTTGTAAACGTATATTACATAAAGTAAGCATTTCATTGATTTTTTTCCAAACACAACGCAACATAAATGACCCCGATGAGAATTTAAAAATAAAATGAAATAAATAAGCTAATCAGCAACATTGGAAGAAACGACAGAGCGGGGGAGGCAAGCAGAATTACTCAGGAAAAGTGTTAGGAGCCTGGTATGGAGTAAGGATGTCCCTCAAAACAGCAAAAGGGTTATATATAGGATGGCTCAGTGACCTGGGTTATGAAAGGAAGGGAGCGAAGCAGAATACAGGCTAGTGAGAAACAGTATTGGAGTGACAAAGGTGGACAGGTTAAGAAATGAGAAGATCAAGGAGGGAGCATTACAGGATAGGATAGAAGAATCAAGGCTTAAATGGAAGCGAATGGATGGGAGGAGGATACCCAAGAAGATACACGAGATGAAAATAGAGGGATAAGGACCAAGAGGAAGGCCAAGAGATAGGTGGCTGAAGGATGTGGAGGACTGGGTGCGAAAGAAAGGAGAAGTCTGGACCAAGGTGGTGATGGAGAGAAGGTAGGAGGACAGAAGACGATGTTCCAAACAGACCCAGCCAGTGGCTGGAAACTGTGCAAGAAGATGATGATCATGATGCTGATGATGCTCAGCAACAATGGAACGGACAAAGAGACAATAGAAAACAGAAGACTTAAACTAGAAAAACTAAACTTCGCCACCAAAGACATTTACAACAAAAAGAACCTATCCATTAACGCAAAAATAAAGCACTACAATGCTGTGGTAAAACCGGTGATCCTATATGTATTATTTTGTCCTGTGGCCTCCTGAGAGGCCGAGTGCAATCTTTCCAGTAGACGCCCGTGGACGACCTGCGCGTCGGAATGACAGATATGTATTTAATTGTCGGATCAGGAGCACTTATCTATACATATAAAATGTGGAAATACCGGCGGATTCCTAAAATCTCGTGGACAGAACTTGTGAGTAATGCTGAGGTTCTTCATCGTGAGAGCAGCCAACCTGAGCTGTTAAACACAATTAAGAAGAGGAAATTGGAATACTTGGGACACATGATGAGGAATCCAAAATACCGTCTGCTCCAAGTGATACTTTAGGGTAAAACTGAAGGTCAGCGTGGACCGGGAAGGAGACGAATAACTTTGGATGGATAATTTACGAACGTGGTTTGGGTTGTCTTCCACGGAATTCTTCAGGATTGCACAGAATAAGAAGATGAGATGAGTGGATGAAAGTGGGCAAGAATGTGGAAGGAAGCAGCCATGGCCTGTCAGAAGGTATCATCGCAGCATTTTCCTGGAGCTGAAAATGGGAAACCACGGACAACCATTTCAAGGACGGCCGACGGTGAGGCTCGAAAGCAATTCTACCGAGTCAGCAGAGAGCTTTCCCCCCAGGCACCACAGCCCATGAAGGGCCAAGGCCTACCAAGCGACCGCTGCCCAGTCATTTATCCAACAAATATTGCGGTGACGCGTGGTCAGCGAGTTGGGTCCCCTCGGCCTTTAATCTTGGTTTTCGTGATCGGGGCGCTGTCTCACTGTCAGACAGCTACTCAATTGTCCTCACGACGCTGAGTGCACCCTGTTCCTGCCCTCAGGTCAGTTTCTAAAATCCCTGACGGAGCAGGGAATCGAACCCGGGGCCTCCGGGTGAGAGGCAGGACGAGTGATGTCTCGTTTTGTGTTCTGGCACACAAAAATGTACAAAATATAAGTAAAATAGCGAAAATGAACATTGCACAACCACCAAAAAATATGGGGATGGGGAGATAACTTCAGCCCTTACCATAATTTGTCTACGTCCGTGCTATTAGGTAGTAAGTATTAAATCACAAAATCTTATGAAATGCGATAGTTTTTGCCACGCACATCACTAAGTTACCATATGTGGAATTAAAACACAACTTACAATGTTAGCAACTGCATCTGATTTAATCTTCCATTCTGGCTCACTTTTGATGAAAGCTTGTTCCTCCATAATGTTCCGAATATAACCCTCAAGGTTACATTAACATTAAAACTTCTACGTTGAAGCTCGACTTGACAACAATGAGCAGTAAAATGACCCAATTCCACACTGCGGTTTCTCAACCCCCGACTAGCCTACACACAGACCTTTACAAATTACGTTGTCAGAAGTAAGTCCACACGGCGGAATTAAGCTACGAGTGAAATAACTTAACGATCTACACACTCTTCAGAAATCTCCACTATCGGAAAAAGTACAGGAGTTCATTCCAGTGTTACACGACGCCCCGTTCAAATTAAAAATATTGAATGTCTTGGTTTGATGGCACCTTAAAGTATTAGTATAGTATAATAAAAGGGAGGGGTTCTTTTTATATTTAATTTAACACGTACTCCTCTGGGGGAAGAATAAAGTACTGTACATTAAAACTTTTGTTGTTGTTGTAATTTTGATCATCGAGGAACTTCTTTCACTGAATGAATGATTTTTGCCAATACTTTCGCACTGTCATACTGTACGCAGGTGTTCTCTGATCTCACTTCTCTTGACAGTTAAAATAGATATATAGTTTTATTAATTCCATTTGATCAAATACATGTAAACAATACATTTTTGATATAGAACACGTCAGAATTTACATCTATAAAAATAAAAGTACTAATTGGTATATACAGTACCGTCAGTACTTTACACACTTTTCATGTGTTTTTTAAATTTTATTTGTCGTGATAGGCTGTTAAATTTTTGAGACATGTTTATGTATTCCTTAAGGGTACTTACAAAAGAACATAACGTCACCGAGAGTGCAAACTATCTCTCAGACACTTTTAAAAATAAATGAACACGTGTGTAAAGTTACCCCACCCTTGGGGTTACTTTACACAGACATGCACTTATCATGGCGTTTGGCTATACAGCCTCACAAGGGGTAACTTGACACATGCCTGGAACTTTTCTTTGGAAAGATAACACTCATTTGAAGTAAAGCGGATACTTTCATAGCTTAATTGAATTGTCTGAATACATTATAAAATAAATTAAACGTGTGTCAAACATTTAATTTTATGTTCTGTAGAAAATAAGAAGAAAAAGAATGCTGCTGAGATGTTAGTCGTAGAAAGGTACCAAACTTTGTTTTCCCAGGAGCCTAAGGCATCATTAACAGAAATGTCACGTTAATAGACTCTATATTTACATCAGTGACTGCAGGTAGCTGGCTTAGGAAATTTTGAATAAAATGCCTGTTAATACAAGACGCTGCGAGCTGTACGAGTAAAAGCCCGTATTTGTGTTTTTTTCTATTTCACTCCTTTGGATATTAACTGCAGCTATAAATGCACTGTACATTGTTAAGTTGTATAGAAACTTTCATTTCTATGACTTGGTCATATTTTACTAGATGTTCTAATTTGTGACAGATAAATTTCCCTAAAGACTAGAGAGGCGGGAGGTGGATGTGGAACATGTTTCCTTGTTGAGTCACATTACTAGGCTCTTACTAATCCGCAGCACTCAAATACTCTGAGATTCAAATATGAAATAGTAAACACTGTCTTTTGTGTCAAATAGCCTGTGTAAAGTTACCCCCTCCAAAGGGCGAGTCGTACACCTTCGGTTATTTTAGGCTTCCTAGTAATGTGACTCAACAAGTAAACATGTTCCACAACCAATTTCCGCCTCTCTAGTCTTTAGGGAAATTGATTTGTCACAAATTAGAAAATCTATAAAAAAATATGACTGTCATAGAAATGAAAGTTTCTATACCACACTTACCATATGTACAGATACTCAAGTGCACTAAGTTGCAATTATTATCCAAAGGAGTGAAGTACAAATAACACAAACACGGGTTTCTTACTCGTACAGTCCACAGCGTCTTGTATAAACAGGCATTTTACTCAAAACTTCCAAAACCAACCACGTACAGTGCTCAAAAGATTTTAACGAAAAGTGTGCAAAGTTACCCGGTCTGTGTAAAGTAACCCCAGTTGACGGTAATACTAATACTATAACTATTTATAACTTATTATAATAACAGATCTTAAGAGATACAATCTTATTGGACAACTATTTACACCTTATTCTATTATCATAATATGAAAACTTAATTCTATAAATACAACAACTTACAGCTAGGTATTACAATTAAAATAGAAAAGTAAAATATAATTATAGATTTCATCGTTTCTATACACCAAGATATTCAACTACAGAGTAAAAACAATGGCACTGCAGATAAGCTTTCAACATTCTATCAAAGGTTTTTATTTTTGGGGCAAGTTTTATATACTGGGGTAGTTTATTGTATAATTTAACTCCTGTGTGATAAGTTCCTTTTTGATATATGCTTGTGTGTGTGTGAAATATGAATGTTTTGATTTTGTCTTGTGTTATGCTTATGAACATCATTGTTTGTTTTAAGAAAAACATCCTTATTCATTAAATTCTTTTTACAAAACATAATACTTTCAAAGATATATATACAGGCCAGAGGGAGAATGTTTAAATCTTTAAACAGAGGTCTACATGATTCTCTAGAGTTTACATTTGCCATAATTCTAATCGCCCTCTTTTGTATCCTAAACGTGCTTAGTACATCTGGCGACATAGGCCTACCCCAAAATATGACCCCATATCTTAAGTATGAACGGGAATAAGCAAAATAAGTATTTCTTAATGTGTGCATGCTAGTGCAGGTTTTCAAAATACGTAACGCAAAGCACATCGAGTTCAGTTTAGTATTCAGATATTGTATATGTTTATTCCATTTCAAGTCATGTTTTATCCATAGTCCTAAAAACTTTGTTTCTGATTTATTTTCTGTTTGATGACCATTTGATGTTACATTGAGCTTCGCAGGATTCCTATTCTGTATAGTGTGGAAATTTAGACATACCGTACTGTTTTTTTATAGTTGATTATGAGGCGATTATCTTGTGACCATTTGGTTAACTCTCCTGTAACGGAGCCCGCAGACTGCTGTATGACCTGTTTAGTTTCACCTTTTATTACGAGTGTTGTATCGTCCGCAAACAAAATATCCTTATGTGAATGAACGTTCTGTGTTATATCATTGATATATAGAAGGAAGAGTAGTGGGCCCAAAACCGATCCCTGGGGTACTCCAAATTTAATAATTCCCTCATTGGACAATGTTTCATTAAGTAATTTGGTTCCATCATCCTTGTGTCTCAAGCTTACTATTTGTTTACGCCTTGTTAAGTAAGACTATCCATTTATTAGCTAGACCTCTAATACCATATTGATTTAGTTTTGTAAGGAGGATTTTATGGTCAACAACATCAAATGCTTTCGATAAATCCAAGAATAGGCCAGTTACGTGTTCCTTATTGTCAATTAATTTCAGTATACTATTAATACATTCATAAATTGCTGTCTGTGTAGATTTTTCCGTTCTGAATCCATGTTGTGAGTTTGATAATATTTTTTTTTCTATAAAACTTAGCCTATCAGTCTCTTATACATGATTTTTCCCACAATTTTTGCAATACCAGTTGGGAAGGTAATAGGACGATGATTATCTAATTCATCTTTTGAACCGTTTTTGTGCACTGGAAATACTTTTGATAACTTCAAAATATCCGGGTAAGTTCCTAAGAGAATTGAACTGTTTATTAAGAGTGTAACTGGATTTATTATATTTTCTGCACATTTCTGTAAAATTACATCTGGGATGCCATCAATGCCAGCTCAAAATTTATTTTTTAGCTCTTTTATAACTATTCTTACCTCTTCACTTGTGACATGATTTATAAATAAAGAATCACTACATATCGGTATATTTATTTTATTATTAGAGTTTAGTGTATTTACCTGTGATTTATTTAATAATTTTTGTGGAATTTCCGGAAAATAGTCATTGAAAGTGTTTGCTATTTCCTCTGGATTATTTATCACTTTATTATTTCTGGTCAGTGTAATGTTCCTTTGTATTTTAGCGGATTTTCCAGTTTCTTTCTTTATCACGGACCACATAGCCCTGTTTTTATTAGATGATTGGGAAATAAATGTATCATTATGCATTTTCTTTGCTAGTCTTATTACCTTATTTAATATGCTAGTGTATTTTTGTAGTATTAATTGAATTCAGGTGTTATGTGGTATTGTTTATATAATTTGTGTAGAAATTTCTTTCTTTGACATGAATTTATAATCCCTGTTGTTATCCAATTGTTAGTTTTGTTATTTTGAACAGTTCTTTGTCTAAAGGGGAATGCTGTTTCAAAATAGTGTTTTAGGGTACTGTTAAATGCATTAAATTTATCATTTACATTTTCTAGTTTATACATTTCTGACCATGTTTCCTTATTTTATAAGTCATTGAAATATGTAACATTTGTTTCGGTGAATGACCTGCACTTTGATTTTACTCCATTATCATTATCATTATTATTGATTATTTCGGGTACTTCAAAACTCAGCATTTGTCCATGGTGGTCACTAAAACCCGGACAATAGACTTCTATTGAATGGTGATATTTATCTGTATTTAAAAAAAAATTGTTCAGGAGTGGTTTTACTAAATTTTGTTATACTTGTTGGGGGTATTTACTGTAGGTTTCAGTCCATAAGAAATTAGTAACTGTGTTAATAATTCACAATTTCTATCAAATTTTAAGAAATCCACATTTACATCCCCACAAATTATTATATCGAAATTTACTTTGCTCATGTTATTGAATAACAATTCTAATTTATCTATAAATAAAGGAAACTTTCCTGACGGAGAACGGTATACGCATACAATTATTAACTTAAACTGCTGTATTTTTACGGCAGAGAATTCAAAATCCTGTTCCATAATTAGATAATCATAAGCTGTTAACTGTTCATGATCTAATTTATTTCTTAGGTAGATACAAGTACCACCATGGCTAATATTAGTTCTAGAGTATTTACTAGCTTGTATAAACCCTGGAAATTGTATTAATTCGAGTTGTTCCTCTTTCAGCCAATGTTCTGAAATACATAGTGCCGAGATGTCTTTAAGTTCATTTCTAAGCATTAGATTTATGTTATCAATTTTATTATAGATAGACTGAACATTCTGGTAGTAAAGTTTAAATTTGTTACTTTTGCAAGCTTGTGTTGGTGATTTATTTACATTATTATTATTATCATAATTGTTATTATTATTATTGCTAGACAAATCCGAAATACGGTACCATTGTTCCACTCAGTTAAATTTGACATCGAATGATCTGAATGCCAAACCTCACGTTTGGCTTCTTTTACAAGTTTCCCTGCTTCCACTCTAAAGTTAATACTGTTGAACTATTCTTACCATTTGAATTTACAATTTTGCAGATTTCATCACTAAGATACTGTTACGTGCCACCCCCCTAGTGGCACTTTTGTTAACTGGATTACGGTGGGGTACAAAGCACAACACCAATTACTGCTTAAAGAAATAATTAACTTTATTGTGGCCAGAAAATTACACTAATCAGCAAATAGAAGCAATTATTTCTTTAAGCAGTAATTGGTGTTGTGCTTTGTACCCCACCGTAATCCAGTTAACAAAAGTGCCACTAGGGGGGGGGGGGGTGGTGGCACGTAACAACTGGTGTCAGAAGCGGGATTACGAACTCAAGCACAACACCTGACGGTCCTGGTTTCAAAACCCGAGCAGGTCATTTTCTCTAATTTTCCTGTGAGTGCATGCCCTTTACAAGGCAAACAACTAAAATGGAGGCGCAATTGGCAGCATTGCTAGAAAAGTTAAATGGCATAGAAGACGGCCAGAAGAATTTAACCAAGGACCTAACTGCCAAATTAGAAGACGGCCAGAAGAAGCTAGAAGACGGCCAGAAGAAGATGGAGGATGGCCAGAAGAAGATGGAGGATGGCCAGAAGAAGTTAGCAGAGGACCTGAAGGACAGCCAAAATAAGTTAGCAAAGACCTAACCGCCAAATTTCTGGATGGCCAGAAAAATCTGGAAGAGTGTCTGCTGACGAAATTAGAGGAGAGCCAAAGGAAATTAGAACAGGGCCTACGTGAGGAAGTCGCAGCAGTGGAAAAGAAGTTCGACGCCTTGCAAGTGGAAGTTGACGAGCTGCGCCAACGCCCGCTGATGGGGGTGGAGGAGAAATTCAATGCCTTACAAGTGGAAGTTGCCGAGCTGTGCCAACGCCCGCTGATGGGGGTGGAGGAGAAATTCAACGCCTTACAAAAGGAAGTTGCCGAGCTGCGTCAACGCCCACTGACGAGGGTGAAAGAGGAATTCAACGCTCTACGAGAGGAAGTTGCCGAGCTGCGCCAACGCCCGCCCACCGTTACACCGGGAATATCAGGAACGGGACATAGCAGAGTGACGCCCCCAACCTTCGACGGAAAGGTCCCGTGGAGCACCTACTTACGTCAGTTCGAGGCAGCCTGATCCATAAATAACTGGAACAACACAGAAAAGGCTACAGCTCTCATTGTAGCGCTGAGAGGCGACGCCCTTAACGTCCTTCAGGCCATCCCGACTGGATCCCAGGACTACGCTGCACTGATCGCCCATATGGAGTCCCGATATGGAGATAGCCATCTTCAGCAGGCCTACCGGATGCAGCTCCGGACCCGGGTACAGAAGAACGCGGAAACCCTTCAGGAGTTCGAGATGGACATCGCACGCCTCATAAGGCTCGCCTACCCAACAGCGCCGGCCGACTTTCTGGAGCAGATAGCGACGCAGACTTTCACCGACGGGCTACGGGACTCTGACACTCAACAGGCGCTGCGTCTCGCGCGCAATAAGACCCTGGCAGATGCGCTGAGCCACGCACTTGAGTTCGAGACGGCAAAACAGGCATCCAGAATGCACGCGCGGGTGCGTCAAGTGAACGTCGACGAACCAGTAAAAACCAACGAGACCAAGCCCCTAGCCGACGAATTGATGGAGGCGCTAAGCCGTTTCTTCAAGAATCGCAGTACCACCAACAAAAACGTAGCCGAAGGACATCCGGAGAGGCGGCCTGGAAGAGGACTACCGACCTGCTGGACCTGCCGTAAGAGAGGCCACCTGAGCAAGGACTGCGGTGATCGCCGCCGCCAAGGGTTTCCGTCGGGACAGTCAGTCGTAGGGAAACCGCGCGGCCCAGGAAAGCAAGTATCAGCCAGCCTAGGGGGGCAAAGGTTGGCTTGTGACAGTCGTCAAGCCCCGGCAGTCCAAGTTCGTGTGACGCAGTTACGGAGGGATAATAGCAGCCTGATGGTCGACGGAGTCGTCAACGGAGAGAGCTGGCCCATGATAATCGACACGGGAGCATCGAGGACCATCGTCAGTCCCACCGTGATCCCGAAGTGGAGAGTGCAACCCACACAAAGGAACCTCCAGCTAATATCCGCGACCGGAGAGACCGCACCGGTACACGGCGAAGCATCACTGGAGTTCGTCATTGGTCGACGGGCGATAAAGCATCCAGTGCTTGTGGCTGACGTATCAAATGAAGTGATAATCGGACTGGACTTCCTGGACCAGAACAACATCATCTTGGATCTGAGTACCAACACTCTGCACTTTGGAGGTGAGGGACTTGCTTTGCAACCTGCGCACGAGTCCATCACCGCACGGCGAGTAAGGCTGAGAGAAGACGTCATCGTTCCCGCCAGGACGGAGGTCAGCGCTGCCGTAATTGTCGACGGAGCTGCTGAGGGAGTGGCGGCTGTCATCGAGCCAAAATATGAGGACATCCAGACAAAAGGATTGCTAGTTGCCAAGACTCTCATCAACACGACGTCTCGGCCGTACGTCCGCCTGTCCAACCTGAACGACTACGACATTACGGTTCATCGGGACACCAACCTAGGAGTCTGCGAGCCCTTTACCTGGATTGCCCACATCACAGATACGACAGACGGACACCTGCAGACGGACAACCGAAGAAGACGCACACTGCCAGAAGAACTACTGAAGCTGTACCAAGGATCCCAGGACCATTTAGACGAGGAACAATCACGCCAACTTCGGGACCTGCTACACGAATTCCAGGATGTCTTCTCCGTGGGAAGCAAAGACTTCGGCAGGACAAGCTTGGTCCAGCACAGAATCGACGTTGGGGACAGCGCACCGATTAGGGCCCCATTCCGACGTGTCCCGCTCGCCAAGCAAGCCGAAGTCGACCGGATGGTTGAAGAGATGAAGGATCAAGGGGTGATCGAGCCATCACATAGTCCTTGGAGTTCTCCGGTCGTGCTTGTGAAGAAGAAGGACGGTTCCACCAGGTTCTGCGTGGACTACAGGCGGGTGAACGATGTCACGAAGAAGGACAGCTACCCTCTACCCCGGATCGACGACACGCTGGACAACATATCAGGGTCAAGATGGTTCTCCACCTTGGATTTGAAGAGTGGCTACTGGCAGGTGGAGGTCCACCCTAAGGACCGCGAGAAAACGGCGTTCTCTGTGGGCAGCGGGCTCTGGCAGTTCACCGTCATGCCATTCGGTCTGTGCAACGCCCCTGCGACCTTCGAAAGGCTAATGGAGTCCATTCTGAGGGGAGTACACTGGAAGACCTACCTGGTCTACCTAGACGACGTCATCGTTCTGGGGAGAAGCTTCGAGGAGCACTACAGCAACCTGAAGGAGATCTTGTTGAAGCTACGGACTGCCCAGCTGAAGTTGAGCCCCAGGAAGTGTCAGCTCTTCCAGAAGCGGGTCCAGTACCTTGGGCATATCGTCTCCGAGGAAGGGGTGCGCACCGACCCAGAGAAGACCGCAGCTGTGAGAGAGTGGCCAGTTCCGAAGGACAAGTCCCAACTACGAAGCTTCCTGGGACTCTGCACTTAGTACCGTCGCTTCGTGAGAGGATTCGCCGACATCGCCAAACCTTTACATCGACTGACTGAGAAGGACCAACTCTTCACGTGGACAGCAGAATGCCACAATGCCTTCGAACAACTCAAGCTGGCTCTGTGCACCGCGCCTATTCTGGACTACCCCAGACCTGGAACAAGGTTCATCGTCGATACCGATGTCAGCGACTTTGGCATAGGGGGGATCTTGTCGCAAGTAGTGGACGGAGAGGAGAGAGTAGTGGCCTACTTCAGCAAGGCCTTGTCAAAGCCAGAAAGGAACTACTGCGTCACCAGGAAGGAGCTGCTCGCCATCGTGAAGACCATTGAACACTTCCACAAGTACCTGTACGGGCAAGAATTTCTCATCAGGACCGACCATGCATCCCTGCGGTGGCTGCTGAACTTCAAGCAGCCCGAGGGTCAACTCGCGCGGTGGTTAGAGGGGCTTCAACAGTACAACTTTGAGATTCAGCACTGGAAAGGCCAACTGCATTCTAAGGCCGACGCCCTGTCACGAAGACCGTGCCCCGAAGACTGCACCTTCTGTACTAGGAGGGAGGAGAACACCGGGATACAGTGCCGGAGGACTACTGTGGAACTTCAAGGGAACTGGAGCCGCGAATCTTTCACGCGGGCACAAGCAGAAGATGATGACCTGGGACTGATAGCCGAATGGAAGCGGGCCTGTGTCCCCAGACCCGGGCGGAACATTGTGAGTGACTGCAGCCCAAAGTTTAAGTCCTACTGGGCGCAGTGGGACTCGCTGATTGTAAGGGATGGCCTCATCTGCCGCGCATGGGAGAGCACCGACGGGAAGACATCTCGGGAACAAGTCGTCGTTCCAAAGGCTATGACGGAGGAAGTCCTGAAGGAAGTTCATGGAGGATCATCTGGTGGACACCTAGGGATAAAGAAGACCCTGGAGAAGCTGAGAGAGCGGTTCTACTGGATCGGATGCCGAACAGACGTGGAGAACCACTGTGCGAGGTGCCACGATTGCGCAGCCAGCAAGGGCCCAGGACGAAGACGACGGGGTCCACTGAAGACCTACAACGTGGGCAGCCCCATGGAGAGAGTGGCCATCGATGTTGCTGGGCCATTCCCGTTAAGCGAGGCAGGGAACCGCTACATATTAGTCGTCAGCGACTACTTTACCAAATGGCCGGAGGCGTATGCGCTCCCTAACCAAGAAGCCGTGACGATTGCAGAGACCCTGGTGAACGAATTCGTCAGCCGGTACGGAGTACCCCTGGAGCTGCACTCCGAACAAGGGAGGAACTTCGAGTCGCAGGTGTTCCAGAACCTATGCCAGCTGCTGGGAATCCGGAAGACAAGGACAACGCCACTACACCCTCAGTCCGACGGGATGGTAGAGCGATTCAATCGCACCATCGAGAACCATCTTCGAATAGCCGTCAGCGAGCACCAGAGGGATTGGGACAAGCATCTTCCACTATTTCTCCTGGCCTACCGCGCCGCCGTGCATGAAGCCACCGGGTGCACACCAGCCCGGGCCATGTTTGGGAGGGAGCTCCGTCTACCTGTCGATCTTGCCTTTGGCCGACCTGGGAATGACCCGATCACGGTAAGCCAGTATTGTCAAGAACTGGTCGACCAACTGGAGGACGTGCACGCGTTCGCGAGGAGGAAACTGCGGATCGAGACCGACCGAATGAAGACCCGATACGACCAGCAGACGGATGCCGGCGGATTCCACGAGGACGACCTGGTCTGGCTCTTCAACCCATTACGGAAGAAAGGCCTGTCACCCAAACTGCAGAAGTCCTGGGAGGGCCCGTACCGAGTCGTGAAACGGATCAACGATGTCGTCTACAGGATCCAGCGGAGCCCGAGGGCGAAGATGAAGATCGTGCATCGAGATCGCCTGGCAGCCTACGGAGGGACACAGACGGACCAATGATTGATCGGGACGATCAGCCTTTTTAGGAAGGGGGTGGTGTTACGGTTGTGAGTTTGTGTCATCGCTCGCCGCATGAGTCACAACTGCCCCAGGGCTGGGCTGTGCCCTGCCTCGTGTATTGCGTGTGCCTTATGCAACAGGGCTACTAGGACAAAGGGATGGTCCAGAATGTTCGTGACGGAGCCAGCTATGGAAACCTCGAGAAGCCGTGAACCCTGGATGGATCTAGAAGCATTTATTGAGTCACCGGACTGCTATATAAGCGACTTCAACAGTGAGGGGACCGAGTTTTCTGTGGGTGTGTGTTTTACGAGCTAGTGCGAGCGTTTATCGTGAGCGACAGAAGTGTGGTGACTTGCGAAACCCCTAGTGTAGCGGCGAAGTGAGAAACATACAGGGGACTGCCTGAGTGAGTGTGCTGTCACTGAGTGTCTGAGATATTGTGGTGTCGAAATCCAGTGACATTGTTTCTCCCAGTTTGTGAACAGCGTGCAAATGCTCGTAATTACTGTAGTAGGCGCACATTAAGAAGAAGTTGCATGTAGTTCTGTCAAGGCCACTAGGCTCATTAGCGGCAGGATTAACTTCTGGGGTTTGTTGACAAGTGAAAGGGCAAGAGCTCTCCGCAAGCAAGAGACTTGAGGAAACTGGAGTAAGGTTCCTATTGTCTGTAATTGCTGATGAGTAGTGTAATTTTCTGGCCGCAATAAAGTTAATTATTTCTTTAAGCAGTAATTGGTATTGTGCTCCCTACCCACCGTAATCCAGTTAACAAAAGTGCCACTAGGGGGGCGGAACGTAACAATACTCTTTTCCTAACCTATTTAAGTGTAGGCCATGTCGAGTGTGGAACTTCCTGTCTAATCTACTTACATCTATAATTTGGACATTTGGAAAACTCTTACAAATTTTTCGAATTTTACCATTTGTAGCCTCTATATCTACATTTACACATGATTTGGGAATTAAATCGTATCTCTGCGAAATGTTTACTATAATGACATTTGTGTTAAGCATGGATGGCAATGTACCCTTTCAATCTTTGATTACCTTTTTACTCTCATTTCTATAGATGTCATTTGCTCCAGCGATGATTACTGCATAGTCCTTTGAAGTGAGGATT
The DNA here is from genome assembly GCA_946902985.2 of Meconema thalassinum. Classification (NCBI taxonomy): domain Eukaryota; kingdom Metazoa; phylum Arthropoda; class Insecta; order Orthoptera; family Tettigoniidae; genus Meconema; species Meconema thalassinum. Next base: position 39,332,815 of record OX336388.2, read on the forward strand.
GCACACTCTCCTATCATATCGTTCGTGACCGCTGCAATGGGTGCTCCTGGCTTTACTGTCGAAGTGACCTCCATTTCTCCGCTTCTCTCCAATACGCTTGCTGCTACATCTCGCCCGTGACTGCCCGCAAATATCCGCATCTTCCTGGATTTTCTCTTTATCACTTTCTTCTTTTCTTCTTGAAGAAAGTCACCATTTTCTTCGACGAGCGCTCTAAATGAATTTGAGACGGGAATTTCAGTTACATGTACCGGTACTCCATTTATAGGTCTAGGCATATTCAATCTTACCTTACCAGCAACCACTTTGGACCAAGTTTCCTTGCTTTCCTCTCTGTTTCCTTTTAATTTATTCAACTCTTCCATTAACTTAGTAATATCTTCTTTTAGCAGCGTTATAATTTCATATTTTGAGGACAATTCGTTTCTCAGGTTATGACATTCGCATGACGGTACCGGTGGGCCTACATTACGACAATCGGTTTCACTTTTCTCCTCACTCAATTTTACCGGAGATCTTGTGATGATTTTATTTGCATTTTTTACTTTTATTTTGCACGACGAGCATAAATCCGTAACGGTTACATTACCTGACGAGACACTAACACTGTTTACTGCCGACATACTAGAGATCTAAGTTAGCCTTGATATTAACACCAAATTACACCAAATTTATGTTAATTATTACTATCTAAATGAATTAATCTAATTACCTATCAATAAAGAAGAATTTGAAATACGTATATCTTCCAATTGGGTGAAAACTCGTAAAAGTACCACTGCTCTACTTGGTTCAAACAGTGATGGAAGAAGTCACCGAATCTTTGGATACACGTTCCCACAACTTAGTTTAAGTTTATTAAATTATCAATAAGAATTTCTAAATACTATCAATATTCCATATTTCACTTGACCTAAGGAAAGTAACTTTACAGATTTTAAACCTCTGCTATAATATTTTACCACTTTTATCAAATATTTACACTAGCTGCTATTTCACTACACTCTCACTGTGCCGCCATCTTGCCGCAGGCTAGATCGGCACCATGAGATATCTTCTGCAAAGCCTCGGACCACGGTCGACTCTAGAAAGGTCGAAAGGTTCAACCTGACAACACTGTAGCTACGACTATTGTCAGCCATACTTCGTAACGAGCGCCTGAACTGAAACAGCTATTTTCTAGCAAGGGAGGCGACAAAAACGACGGAATTAATATTGGACAAACATAATGTACATGTTTATCAAAACATCTGTTGGTTTTATTTACATATGACCAGTGTTACAATCGGAAATAAATGAATAACGTGCATATGATCGTGAAAAGTTGTTAAAGAGCCAAGCAGCTGATATTAGGCATGAGTGACACGGAAATAATTTACCAACATAAAAGTGTTTAGCAAAATTATGTTGGTTTCTTTTCATATTTTACTACTCTGAAATATGGTAATAAAACAATTGGCGGCGTTATAATAATAATAATAATAATAATAAGGAGTAAGTAGATGCAATTGAGGGTTATGTGATGCAAAAATGTAGGCTATCTCCCATAACATCTTCGCACTGTAGGCCTATGAACCCCCAATTCCGCCGCAAATGTATGTAGATAATTTACTACCATTATAGAAATAGTATGTTGCTGCTGGTATTCCATAACAGTATCAGATTACTTCTGTTTCCTTCCTAAAGTGCTGCAACTTTCTCTTCCCATAACCAAGTTTGCTGACATCAACAGCATCATTCCTTGCCTGTGAATAATTGTTTAGCAATACAGTGGCAATAACTGAAAGTATTTTTTCACTTAATTGACTAATTTATGCAATCTACGAACCATTTCGAAGATTCCCTAATCCAGGCCTGGCGCAGATTTTCGTCACTTGGGAACCTAAACACTGGTGTGTAGCCTCCCTTACTCGGTTAATTTGCATTACAGTTGGGGATACATCATGTATCTGGCATTGTTAATATGCCGAAACATTCCAGGAAAATCAAAGTTTAAAACATGAAGTACGATATGTGATGATTCCATGTACCGTAGGCATTTAAAAATACCTTATTTGCCAGATGCAAAGCACACTCGTCAGTGTGTTCTCGATTAGGGATTACAGTAAAAAAAACTCAACTGGAAGGGTAGTATAAACGCTACTATAAAGCATATAAACGTACAAAGCGTAAAAACAAAATATAGAAGGAAATATCCCTATGAGATAAACAAGAACACCTGCCAGACTGAACGTTCCCTCGTGTACCCGCCTGACAAGGGTATGACTGATGAACATGTTGCCAAGTCTCAGCCTTCCGACCTGTCTAGAGTAGACCGTGCTCGGACAGGTTGTAAGTTATCGGTGTTGCCAACATTTTACACAATACAAAAGTAGTTAACGTTAGTGGTGGGCGCGAATGATGCCTGGAACCGGGGAAATCGATTCCGGCGACTCTCAGCGTTGGAATCGACTCACGAACCGGTTCCACAATACGTCACACGATCGCAGCACCGCCAGGGTTCAAGACAAGGTAATCTGTGGTTCAAGGTGCCGCAGATTCTGAAAGGAGGTAGTTTAGGACTACTTTAGGCACCTTCTCCATTCCCTACCAGAAAACACTTAGCTGTAATTACAATCCATTAATTTATTAATACTCCTAACGTACCGTTTTACCCAGAACAATTCCGTTTTTTCTGGTTTTGATCCCCGTTCCGTTTTAATCTTTGACGGAACGCCAAATATGCCATCTTTTGTTTAATATGTTCAATTTCGCACCAATTTTCAAATGTCCCGCTTGAGCAATCCATGCTTGGTGTGATTGGCAATTGTTGTCAGTGACGTCAAACATAGCATCGGCAGCGACACGCCGGCCGCGTTGCTTCACTTTACCGAGCGGTGGGATACAGGTGCAAGTTTGAAAGAGAAAATGATTTCTATGTCAGTGTCAGATAGATGGGCAGGCTACATGTTATAGAATTATTAGGGGCAAAAATATTAAGGAGTATCTTAGTCCTAGTGAAGTCCATACTCAGCATTTTCCCCTCCAATGATTTTACGGAGAGTTTTTTCTGTCATGAATATTAAATGGAGAGATGATAGAAACAGAAGCTCCATTAGTTTGATAAACCAAGAATTGTTTACATATTTCAATTATGATGGACATTGTATTGTATTTTATCAGAAGGTACTTAGAGATAAAAATAATCCATGCAAAGGGTCGTTCAAATGAAAAGTATTTGTAAGTTGCCTATGATATGTCAGCAATATCTAGATTTAATTTTTGTGTATTTGATTATGTAATGCTTATTTAATACATATGTGGTATTATTTATTACAGCATTTAACAACCTTGATAAAGACAAAATGTTTTGGGACATGCAGGCGCGGATTCTTCAAGGGGGGGGGGGGGGGGGGTCACGGAGGTCATGACCCCCCCCCCCCAAACGGAGACCAAATATTTTTGCAAACTCAAAAAACGTAAACACAATAACCAGACAAATAAAACTTAACCTGTTTTAACTGAAAAACAGCTTTTTTTATTTTATTCAATACTGAAAATATATTTATTGCAATTATTATGTTCTATTACAACTGTACATTTTTAGCCTACTTTCGATTTTTGCAAAAAATGAAAGTAGACTTATGAGATCACTACAGGGCGAAAAAAAAGTGTGTCTGTCTGTGTGTGTGTATGTGTGTGAGTCTGTGTGTGTGTGTGTGTGTGTGAGTGTGTGTAGTCTGAATGTCTGTCCTCCCTATCAATTCGAACACGGTGAGCGCAAATTGAACGAAATTTGGTACAAAGGTAGCACTAGCAAAGGACACCTCAGTGTCATGTTTTATATCGCCGCCATCTTGACGGAATCGTAATGGCGGCCACACAAATGTTCAAAGCTTAAATCAAATTACGACTAACCTAATCATCCGATCTCTACCAAATGTTGCAACAACATACCTTTATGGGGGCAGCATCCTTTGACCAAACTAATAGGTCATCAGCCTAATAATTTGTGGATGGCGGCCATCTTTGTGTGAAAATCGATTGCCCCTATTAATTTGAACACGGTGAAACCGAATGGAACGAAATTTGGTACAGAGGTAGTACTAGCAAAGGGCACCCCAGTGTCATGTTTTATATCGCCGCCATCTTGACTGAAACATAATGGCGGCCACACAAATGTTCAAATTACGACTAACCTAATCTTCCGATCTCTACCAAATTTTGCAACAACATACCTTTATGGAAGGAGCATCCTTTGACAAATCTAATAGGTCATTAGCCTAATAGTTTGCGGATGGCGGCCATCTTTGTGACAAAATCGATTACCCCTATTAATTCGAACACGGTGAAACCGAATGGAATGAAATTTGGTACAGAGGTAGCACTAGCAAAGGGCACCCCAGTGTCATGTTTTATATTGCCGCCATCTTGACGGAAACGTAATGGCGGCCACCCAAATGTTCAAAGCTTAAATCAAATTACGACTAACCTAATCATCCGATCTCTACCTAATTTTGCAACAACATACCTTTATGAAGGGAGCATCCTTTGACAAATCTAATAGGTCATTAGCCTAATAGTTTGCGGATGGCGGCCATCTTTGTGTCAAAATCGATTACCCCTATTAATTCGAACACTGTGAAAACGAATGGAATGAAATTTGGTACAGAGGTAGCACTAGCAAAGGGCACCTCAGTGTCATGTTTTATATCACCGCCATTTTGACGGAAACGTAATGGCGGCCACACAAATGTTCAAAGCTTAAATCAAATTACGACTAACCTAATCATCCGATCTCTACCAAATTTTGCAACAACATACCTTTATGGAGGAAGCATCCTTTGACAAATCTAATAGGTCATTAGCCTAATAGTTTGCGGATGGCGGCCATCTTTGTGTCAAAATCGATTCCCCCTATTAATTCGAACACGGTGAAACCGAATGGAATGAAATTTGGTACAGAGGTAGCACTAGAAAAGGCCACCTCAGTGTCATGTTTTATATCACCGCCATCTTGGCGGAAACGTAATCGCGGCCACCCAAATGTTAAAGGCTAAAATGTAATTACGACCAACCTAATAATCTAGTCTCTACCAAATTTTGCAACAACAAATCTTTATGTGGGAAGCATATTCTGACCAAACTGCTAGATCATCAGCCCAATAGTTTGCAGATGGTGGCCAAGTATGTGTGCAAATCGATTCCCCCTATCAATTCAAACACGGTGAAACCGAATTGAACGAAATTTGGTACAGAGGTAGCACTAGCAAAAGGCACCTCAGTGTCATGTTTTATATCACCTCCATCTTGACGGAAACGTTATTGTGATTGCGTTTTTAGTGATACCATTTTCCTTAACTATTTAGATTCTCTGACCCCCCCCCCCCCAAGCCAAACTCTAGATCCGCGCCTGGGGACATGTGTTCCGTTTTCCCATTCTTGAAATCTGGCAACCCTATGGAAGGGAGACTATCTTACCACGATTGGTCAAGATAGTAATGGTACACTAGGGTCTCCACGCAATAGAGGTACGAATGCAAATGTTTGCAATTTGTTACGTTCTTCTCATTAATTGCATAACCCTTGTATAATACGGGCTGCTGTTGTATTATAGCAATGCCATGGTCAGTGCCGGATTAAGCTAAAATGAGGCCCTAGTCCCTCAGATGTTTGGGGCCCCTTTATTTTTTTTCAAATAATTTTTATTTTTTTTATTTTTTTTTATTTTTTGGCACCTGTACATTTAAAAAAGTATATACAAGAGTTTTTTTCTCAAGATGATAATGCCCCTTTTTATTAAATCATACATACATACATATATAGGCTTCATTAATTTCAATTGAAACTATCATCGTTATTTGAAAACATTTCAGATGATTTGATGAACAATTTAACAAATCATACTTTTTTATTTCTGTAAAACTTAATCATTTTTTTCTTTTTTTTCGGTCAATGAAATCTTCTACAATGTCATCAAAATCAATTTCCCGCAGAACATCTGACTCGATATAAATTAAACTTAGCATGTCTAATCGTTCTTGTTACATGATACTTCTTTGCGCACTTTTGATCCGTTTCAATTTTGAAAACGAGCGCTCCGCAGAACAATTCGTTATCATATGGGTCAGGAAAATGCGAAAAGCAATTTCAACGTTTGGAAAAACAGACTCAAGCTTGTCTCGAATAAGAATTTCGTAAAGTTCAGAATGAGTGAACTCAGTTTTTAAAGGACATTGTAATTTACAGAAACTGTCTTAGTTCTGGATAAAATTTTACTAAATCTTCGGAATAAAAATTTGGGGGCCCCAGATAATTGGGGGCTTTAGGCCTGGGCCTAATGGGTAATCCAGCACTGACCATGGTGTCACAAGTGGTAATTGGGGGCATATATTACATATATGCTGAATGTGATTATTAATGGTGGACTTGGTAAGATCGTGTATTCATAAGAACACCGGCATATTGTTTGTAGAAACGAATAATTATACCATGATTATACAGAGATTAGCTTCGATAAGTAAATATTACCTGACACTACATCCCATGAACGGCAAAAGCCTACCAAGCGACCGCTGCCCAGCCATTTGGCCTGCAGATATTGGGATGACGCGTGGTCAGCGCATCGGGTCCCCTCGGCCGTTAATCTCGGTTTTCGTTACCGGGGCGCTGTCAGACAGCTACTCAATTGTCCTCACGAGGTTGAGTGCACCCTGTTTCACTTCGATCAGTCACACGCCCATGGATCTGATGATGATCGCTTGACGATCGAAACTGGTCATCCAAGTGTATTTATTAGTCTCATGTAAATTCTTTTCAGGATTAGGGAATAACCCATCTCTTTTGGGTACAATCGTGTTGACCAACTGAAAAGCATTAAACTTTCGTTTACTAAGGCAACACTGAGAATGGCTTCAAACACCATTAGGTTCGGGAATATTAATTGCCAGTTAAATACAGAGAGTTTGTTTTATATGCGACGGGGACCCTCGCTTGCCCACTCGGCCGCGTTGCGAGCCTGTCTCTCGCCAGGCACTTTGCCGTTATGCGGCGCCCGCGCGGCACTGAGTCATTGAGTATAGGAATTTGTACTTACCTAGTTCACAGCTGGCACTGAAAATGTTCGCCATTCACTGCTACACTTCGCTGACACCTCTTTATAAAATTGCCATTTACTCTCTGAAGTTCCCCAGCACCAATTGACTGTATTTCAGCTGTAATATAGTCTTTAAGCTCATTTATAGTGGAGGGTTTCTCGCATACACTCTATTTTTAAGCGCCCCCCACAGATAAAAGTCACATGGTGATAAGTCTGGGCTTCGCGGGGGCCACACGTTCCGACTTATAATCCTCGTACCGAAAATGCGACGCAATTCTGTCATGGATGCTTCGGCAGTGTGAGCAGTGGCAGAATCTTGTTGAAAATAAGTTGACAATCGCTCTCCGTAAGTCAGTTCGTCAAAACATTGGTCAAGGATCAAATTTAAGTACAAATTCCTATACTCAATGACTCAGTGCAGCTCGAGCGCCGCATTACGGGAAAGTGCCTGGCGGGAGACAGGCCCGCAACGCGGGCGAGCGTGCAAGCGAGGGTCCCCGTCGCATATAAAACAAACTCTCTGTATTTAGCACGGCCATGTTGAGTTGGTAATATTTATTAATATACGAAAGACATGGTTAAGGTTGGACTCTCTCTCTCTGTGGTTAACAGCCGTGAGGCTGATTGGCTGCGGCTCACAATTCTTCCCGTCTCTCCGCCTTCCTCTTCAGTTCACAGTATGAACCACAACTCATATCTTCCAGTACTTGACTCAGGTACTCCAGTCTTTGTCTTCCTCTATAATTCTTGCCGTCTACTATTCCATCGATTATAAGCTTAACCAGTCCATTGTGTCACACTATAGGGCCCACGAGGTGTTTCAATTTTTTTAAATATTTAAGGAAGCATCTTCGCTCTCCCACTCTTCTAAAGACCATTTGTGACCATTTCTTTCCCGCTGATTTTCACAATCCTTCTATAGCACCAGGTTTCAAATGCTAGTAGTATTTTCCCATCTATCTCTCTCATACAGTCCGAGATTCGTTTCCATATAGTAGGACGCTCCATACATAGGTCTTCAACATCTGTTTCCTCACATCAAGACTTATGTTCTTTGCAGCAAATAGGTTCTTCTTTTTATAGAAAGCGTTCTTGGCTTGGGCAATCCTACTTAATATCTCTCTGCTTCTTCTTCCATCATTCGTTCCAGATAATTAAACTCATTCACTTCTTGTATCGTTTTATTCTCTATTCCTGTCTGGTTTTCGCCATTTCTACTGCAGACCAAAATTTTTGTTTTGTTTGTATTTATTCTCGTCTATGGAGAAATTATTTCTCACCAAGATTCATTGAAATCGCTCCAGCCGTTTAGATTTTATGAGGGGAGGACTCACACACGGACAAAAGGTGATCTCATTGGGTTATATTTCATAATTGAACAATGAGGACTTGCAGATGGGCAGACAGTGGAGTAGAGAAGCGTTCCCCAGGTTCCTGCCGCTCACGGGGGATCAACCCTGGTCTCCACTATTACTCTCTTCGTCTCGGTCCACATGTCTTCGATGGGATTAATGTCTACTTCACAAGGCAGTCAGTTCATAAGCTGATGAACCATCCTGAACTAATCGAGAAGTGTGGATTGGAGCAAGATTCTGCGCCGGCGGGATGAAGCACCCGAACGAAAGGACCATACTATTCTCAACATTTGCAACCATTACTGATATCTCACCAGGAGATGGCAGTCGGGTTTGAACTGCAGTTCTCTTCCCGCTCACTGCGTATCGTGCATAAACTTGGTCCTGTTTCCATTACTGCCACAATGTTAAAAGTAAACACAAAGGCTTGTAAGAATATCAACAGTAGGAAGGAAGGTAACAATGCACACACACGTAAAGCCCGATAAGAAATTATCATGCAGGAAGTAGCAGCAACTGACTGCCAGCCGATATATTTAGGCTGGTGTATTCCTTGGAATACACGGTAAGACAGAGTAAGCTTTTGCTGCTCTTTGCTTTATTTCATTACTTTCTCTTTACACAAACATCAACAGTGATCTCCTGGTTTTTCTTTGTTTATACACTGTGCTTATATTACCTGTGAGTCTGTTCTAGATATATATCTTCCATGACCAACCTAGCGTCATCTAGCAGCGAATCTCTGAAGTTCCTCAATTTTTCCATATACAAGAGGACTTCCTTACCAATCTAGCCATCAGATCTCGTCACTATCTCCAGCTATCATCTCCGTGATCAAGAGGACTTTGTTTACATCCCTATCCTCCAGGCTTCGCTAGTGACGCCTGCTTTCAACTCCTTGAAGACTACTTCATGAAGATATTTAATTTTTCTTAAGTTTGTAACCTTTATGTATGCTACTTTGTTTGTTTCCCCCACCCATCTTCCCTCCTTGGTCCCCCTGCGCTTCGTTGAGCTGGTCTCACTAGTGTTTCGAACTTCAAAGCTTACAGTTAGAGCCTAACTAGGGCCCGTCTCCTCTACTTGAGAGACATAATTCAAATCTTCGCCATGTTGTGAATTCCAGACTAACGGTCACCAGGAGTTTCACCGCTCATCAGAAATGAGTTAGGTACTACTTCAACGTTCTTCAACACATTTTAACCGCTTTTAAATAACGATATGCCTTTTAACCATCATTTTATAGGCAGAGTGAAATTGCGAAATGTGGGGTAATAACCATCTTCGCGGGAGTTTTGCTGTTGGGCTTTGTCTATCTAAGCTAATCTTAAAATGAAGCAGCATTGCTTATCCATATTAATTGAGATACTTTCTCACAACGTGGGACATCATTAAATTACCCACTGTCCATAGAAAGCTTAGCTCGTTCCACCGCTGGACTTGATTTGCTCATTCAACCGTCAGGATTGTTCTGGAATTTCCCACGCCAAACAATTCATCTACAAGCTAAACCTTCTAGTATTTTCCACTCACATATGGGAATACTTTTTCTAACTAATGAATTTTCTTTATGAACCGCTGATTAACGCCTAATTTGTCTTCCTTCGTGGGATTGTCCGCTGCATTCAACTATAACCTACAGATTTTCACCGCAATGGACTCTCTTAGGCCGGGGTTCAACTAGTTATTCACATAACTGTAAATCATTTTCTCTCTATAAATTTTCTGTGCTAAAATAGTGAACTTTTCAACCACGTCAATAGACTATAGTGAAAACAGTGCTCAGCCAACTTTTCATCCGCGTCGCGCTCGTCCGAGAAAAATAAATAAGGCCAAGAACTTTCTCCACAAAGTACTTCTTTCCTCTTCCATAACCCCCCTCTTTACTATCAAATTAGGTTAATCTTTAAATTTATGTCAACTTCAATGAGGCCTTGCCAAACCATAGGCTCCCTCCCAAATTTCCCCATTTGAAATTTATTCATTCTGTATAAATATCAGCAGTTAGAAACTGCTTATTAATCTATTTTCTTTTCTTGCTAGTACAAGAATTGCTAAAGTTCTAAGTACGCAACTTTTAATTAATCTCTTTAATCCAGGTTTCACGAAAGGGTAACTGGCCCTATTTTTCCTCGTGATCCTATTTAAATATAGAAGTTCTAGAAACTTCTTCTAATTTTTTTTCTTCAGGTTTCACAATAAGTGACCTGCCCTATTTGTATAAATAACCACCGTAATTAATGTATAAATATAAGAAGTTATAGAAACTTCTACTTATTTTCTCTCTCTCTCTCTCTTTGTTGTTATAATTTTCAAATTGTTATTTTTTCATACTTTTAAGATTTCTAAATATGAAATCTTAAAATACCCGGATGGTACCTGATTAATTCGGCTACGCCAGAATTACTTTATAATTGTTGTTACAAACTTTAAAATTGTCCATTTTAAGCACTACTTTTAAAATCTTATTCAGATTTTTAGTGCTTACCACAAGTTTTAAACTTGTACCCAATTTAACGTAGTTTATAAATTGTAAACTTGTTATCTTTAGGTATCAGACCTTCACATGTAACATTTTAGAAATCACAATCATGATCTAACTATTACTAATTCTTCAAAGTTTAATTTATTGTTAATAAACCTATTATTTTTTTCTCGTTATTCTTTTCGCTAGATTCACGCTTAGGTAGGACCCTGTCTTCCTTGACTCCTCCTAGGTTTATGCCCTCTTTAGTAAAAATAAATCTATTGATAAGGTTTGCACTACTTGTTGCATTTGAGCATGAACTTTTAGTTACAAACTTATTAAAGCCTCTCTTAGCTTTGATAGCTAATTCTAACTCGCCAGTAAGGCAAGTACAGCTCGCTCCGCCAGCTTCCTGCTTGTTGAGACTTTCTCTAAACTTATGGTTGGTTTTTCCAAATTTAAGTTTTTCTCATTGTTTAAACTTTTAGTCGGCACCTTGCTGGGTAAAAGCTTAGCTATTTCTAAATGCAACTCTTGGTGCTCTTACCAAAATTATTTTCAAAAGCATAACTGTTTCATCGCTACCCTTCCTGGTAGTACTCGGTCATTTGTTGAGAGGAATTACCCACCTGGAGTTAAGAAATATCACTACGAGCCCAACCTTTGCTCGCCTTTCAAAACATTTTGTTAAACCTAACTCCTTTGAAAGTACAAACAGTAAATCTGTCACTCTTTGTCTTGCCAGGCCACCACCCTTCCCCATAGTAGGCAAATTTATGCTTGAGAGGGAATACGCTATAGCCGTTTGCTTGCGTATAGCCCAAGTTCCAGCTGCGTTTCCTGTTAGCTGCGTTCAGGTCCATACCCACTTTAGGTATCAGAAAGCTGGTTTACAGTGGCAGCTGCTTTTGAGTGTACTTAAAATTAAAATTATAAATTATGTTGGACTCTCGTCCTATTTCTCCATTCCGAAACCCACATTTTTCTTCATCATCTTCCCTTGGGGGTCAGGTTATTCCCAAACTAATAATCTACCCATAGGCCTGGAATCGGCGGGCCGCGCATGTGCACTGCAAGGTCACCCTTACCCTGTCGCAGCGTGTTGAACTGCCATCTCCTGGCGTGATGAGAATACCTAGTGGTGAGAGTGCGTCTATGTTGACGTTGTGAATGCTTTGCAACCTTTATAACCTACGAGAGCTTTTCCAATTCTGACATACGCTCAGTGCACCGTTGCTCGGCAATGCATGCTGGATTGTATGGGAAGCAGAAAGGATGAGACATTCACACTGGCCATCGTTCGTCGAGGAAACTGTGCTCTCGTCGGATAATAAGACATTTGACCAATCACGCAACACGATGTCTTCGGTAAATGCAATATGGTACCTCCTGTATTGTTTCTCAATCGCATTTCAAGATATAAATTCTGCCTCAAACAAGCGTCTCGAGACCGTTCTCTAGTTGCCGGGAATCCGCGCGACTTGGCGTAATTACGGCGTCAAATGCTTATCAGCGATCAGGTGATTGACCTGTTTCCAATTTGAGACCCACCAAGAGCCCCAGACAGCACGTTCGCTTACGTCTCCCAATTCTCGAAAACGTCATATCCAACGCATTGCTGGCCTCGAGGAATGCCGTAACGTCATCCGGTTAATTTCCTTGTTCAAGGAGAGCAAATACACGTTGACGAATGTGACGCCCTTAGTGCCATTGCTGCCGGTAGAATAACTCAGCTTTGTGTAATGAACGTGGTTGGGGCATCCTGAAATTTGATTGGTTTGCCCACAGTTGCTAACGGCAGAATGAAGAAAAGACATCCGAAGCAGATTCGAAGTAGCCACCTTCTCCTAGCGCATCTCTGGGCAACGTCGCTTTATGAACAGCCGCATGGTAAACCTGTCAGTATGCCCGCTATCTTCCACCTTAGTTAGTTGTTGTATTAAGGGGCGGAACTATGAGGTCATCTGCACCCTATCTTCTACCTTGATCGTACAAATAACACTGCTGATTACTTCCTATGCTCGTAGATACTCCAGTTACGATGGAAACTACTATATGAGGAAATGTCTCGGTCCCCAAGTATCACAATAGGAATTACTACGGTATGGTCGAGTGAACAATGCTCGTTACTGTACTGTTGGATTTTGGCTAGCTCAATTTGAATCGGTTTGTGTAAGTTGATCGAGTTTAATACTATGTTCTTATCAGTCATGTTTTCATTCATTAGATAGTGGTCACTTGACCTCCATTCTCTTTTCTGGTGAATTAAGCGTGCTTTCTTTACAGCTGATGTTAACAAGGAAATGTATTCCAGAGTCATCATTGGATCACCATTCACCTAACCTTGGTTTTACACCAGAAGTTACTGGCCAGAAATCATGTCCGGGCTGGGTCAATACTACCGTTTTCACTGTGTTCTCAAATTTACAAATGGCCATGTGATGTGTCATATATTTACTGTAAGTTGGTATTATAATAATAATCTTTATTGCAGCCTGTGGCCATGTTGTTGACGTACAGTATACATTTCGTACACTAGTCTGCGCTGTATGCCACTATCGACATGGTTCGTTTTGGGCAAGAAACGATATGGTACATTTCACATACATCTCCACATAGTTCACAAATGCAATTTCCATCTGGATTATGGAACACCTTCCTTGAGCAGATCTTGTGGTGAAACCCATGTACCGCAAGTCTGGTCATGACATGTCGCATTTCACAGAATGGATGCATCCATCTTCGGTCCAACATCGCATTTGACGTGTAGAATTCCCTGGGTATGTCCTGTTTTTTATTCTGTAGATCTTGCAGCAGTTTTCTGTAATTGTCTGAAATAGGCAGTAGTAGTAACATTCGTAGGTCTTCTAATAAAAATGTTTCTCTAGCAAGCTCGTATACAAGTCTAGACTTTGTTGTCTTTGCTACTCCAAGGACTCTTTTGAGAAATCGAGATTTTACTTTTTCTATTTCATCTAACTGTCTGTAGGTAAGAAATTCCCATATTACCTCAAGTCCGTATGTCAAAACGGGCACTACCTTTGTTCTAAAAAGTGCCATTGCTGTCTCAAGTGATATTAGGGTAATATATCTGATTGCATTTATAGCTTTCATTGCAGCGGCTGTTTTTGTTCTTATATGCAGTTGAAAACTTTTTCCTGTAACCTGTAGGGTGAAGCCTAGGTATTTGACATTTGTGACGACTTTTAGTTTTTTCCCGTTGCATATCACTTGATCAGAACTTGATGGCCTACCACCGTTTCGAAAAATTATCATTTCTGTCTTGTCCGCATTAATTGTAACTTCATTTGTCTGTGCCCAGTCACTTAGTATGTCTATAGCCGTTTGCAAATCATGTATCTGCTCTGAAGCAATTGCCATATCGTCTGCATATATGTATAATTTAGCTTCTGTTGTTTCCCGAATTCTGTCACCAACATCATATGTAAGCACATTGAATAATGTAGGACTGAGGGCGTCCCCTTGCAATACCCCGATTGTTTGCATTATCCAGGTTGACTGTCCAACTCCATCATAGATTTGTATATAGTTTTCCGCTAATATGTTTGATATGAGCGTTGTTACCCTTGTTCTGCCAGTTAGTGTTTCCAACTTATTTATTAACAACTTTCTGTTCACTAAATCAAAAGCCTTCGAGTAATCAACGAAAACTACATAGAGTTTACCTTTCGGCGTTTCTAGCGTCGTTGTTATGTGTTGTAGGAGGTTTTCTGCAGCCATAATCGTTGACCGTTTTTTACGAAAGCCACATTGCTCATCTGGCAACAACGGATCTACAATTACATTTATCCTTTTAGTCAGTATCCCTGTTAATAGTTTTAGGATCACTGATTCCAGTGCTATGCCTCGGTACGAGTCAGACTGTCAGGACTTCCTTTTCCCTTATACAGTAGCTTGATCGTGGACTTCCTCCATTCAAGTGGAATTTGTCCAAGTTCCATGCATTTGTTCAGTAGTGCTACCCATACTGGCAACAATACTTCTGCTGTTTGTTTCAGATGTTCATTTCGCACTCCATCGGGGCCAGGGGATCTATTATTTTCCATTCTTTTGATAGCCGTTAAGATCTCTCCTTCTGTTATGATTTCGGTTGAGTCGAGGTCATCCGTGGATCTAAGGTGTGTTCGAGTTTCCTTAGCACATGTGACTTGCTTTATGTGCTCTTCCCATAATTCCATTGGGATACTGGGTTGAAAGTGTTGGAATGATGGTCTTAAAGCCCGATATGGATCTGATTCGACTTCTGCAATGATCTTTTTTGTGTTTCTTCTATGTATTCCCTTTTCTTCTCTGTGAGCAAATCTTTGTAGGTTTTTCTTTGCTGTCTATAATCCTCCAGTGTTTCGTCGTCTTTTTGTGCCCTCACTCTGTGAAGTTTCTTTAAAGTCTTTTTCCTCTGAATATAACACGATTCGTCAAACCAGGGGTTCGCTTTCCTCCCTTGCATAGATGGAGTCGTTGCATTAGTGATGCAGTTTTCAACACGTTTTGCAGCGTCGTTTATGTCTCCTATATGAATGCATGCCATTACCTTGCGTGTCTTCCATATTTTCGTTAAACTTGTCAATGTTTAGTTTCTTATTTGTTATATTCCTTAACTTGGGTATATTATCATTAGCTTCACCATCTATTTCTATACTGACTGGAATATGTTTGCAAATAGCAGCACCTTCCGAGGTTATTGGATTAGCGTTCCTGTTTCCGGATATTCTTCTCGTGCATATGAGGTCTATTGTACTAGACCCATTTGGGCCTATGTACGTCCAGTCTTGACTGCAGTTACGGATTTTGAAGCCTTCCATTCGCAGGTAGTTTATTACTTCATCGCTTTTCGCATTCTGCATATCTAATCTGCAATTTAGATCTCCGGCTATGATGGCCTTTCTTGTGTCTGGAAAAGTATTTAAAGCTGCTCCTAGGCAATATATTATATCTGTTGCAGTGTGGTCAGGATTAAAATAAGCTGCCACTATCACACACAGTTTGGTATTGTACCCGATACCTAGTTGGTCTATCGGCTACGCCAGCTGACATTAAGCCGTAGTTGAGATTTATGGGAAAAGTTGTATAGATAGCGCTCACATCGAGTCGAGAAGAATGTTAGGAAATGACGTAGAAGGCCAAGGATCAAGAAGGCACTGCCAGTCAAGCAGATGGAATTATGGGAAGAATATGAAGTATTTTTAAGATCTATATGGAACATAGTATTAATCATCTCAGAAGAGAAGAAATGTCAAGCAATATATATGGTAATAACTTGAAGAAAGACAGATAATCCCTTAAGTTATTGTATAACTTAATAGCCGAGATGATGGTGGTCGAGATTATACATGTGACGCATGACCACAGAAGGTGGGGGAGCATCACGTGACAGCGTCAGGTAGGAGCTCCTCAACGCAGTCTAGAGACATCAGTCGAGTTCAGTCAGCAGGGCTGAGTAGAATACATGCGCAGAGAGTACGGCAAGTTGAGCGGTGCACAGCACTTGTTGCGTGGCGTGAAAGCGACAGTATTACTTAACCAAGCGGAGAGCGGAAATTAGGTCAGTGAGCCAAGGCGAGCAACGCACGGTAGACGGCGCGAGGACCGGTTACGAGGCAAGCTGTACGGGCCGTGTAAGCAGGAGAAGAGCCGGGGTTAGAACAGCATTATAATACGAGATTGAGAACTTTATTTCGAGCTGCATTTTGTAACGCAGAACAGCACAGCGAAGTGGTATGGCGAGGCCGGCTTTAAGCGTAGATCATTCTGGAACAGTGCAGTAGAGCAGAGCGTGCTGGTTCCGACTTTTATACGCAGGCAATATTAAAGAAGCTGAACTTCATTTCAACATTCAGTTACAACATTGAGTTGGGACTTGTATTCAGTAATCGAATTGTGCAGGCAGATAGTTGTAATATACTGCGAATGTGAACTTCAAATGAACTTAGATATTCAAATGACATTACGACTATGCATTTCATAACGGAATATTTGGAGCGACCATGGGGTCAAGCTAGCATTAACGCCTTTAGGCAAACGAAATGTTACGAATATATGCACTTATGAACATTGGCACGTGCATTAACATAATTCTTTTTCATGAATTATTATAAAATATCGAGTACGAACACAGCTACAGGGTGTTTCAAAAACTTATACACTCTCATAAATAAAATTTGTTTTCTGCAAGTGAGACTTAACCGCTGTGGAGATTGAACTTTTAACAAGCGAACGGAACATTGTATGGGACAGTGGCGTAACATAGAAGAAGAATATGGGGCACGCTTTTATGAACTTTTACGTAAGGATTTGGACAGTATCCGCTATGGATAACATGCAGTTCATCATGTCGGAGTAAACGAAGACAGAGACGCGATGGCACCACGGAGCGATGGATTCGGTTCCTGAAGAAGAGGAGGTCCAACAGCTGATTCACTTGGGATACGAAGGCAATCGTTATTGCGTGGGTGATACGAGATTCACGTCGATCTTTCGAGAAATTTATTACACACGAGGATAATCGACGATCTTTGAAATATATTAACAGCTGATATGAGAAGGTACTGTAAGAGTTATGACTTTCTGATATGATTTTTCCATGAACACTGGGCATACTTGTATATTTTTCTAGTAGGAGTTCTACGATTATTTAGACATGGCTTAGACAATATTTGCTCGAATTTGCTAGAATATGGCGTTACCATATGATATGGCAGGCACCATTATACGAAATTCTCACCATTGGTTGGTTAAGCAGATGTTTGGTCTTTTAGACATTTTCCAGTAAGGATAGTTTTCTTGGATAGTTTTTTTGTGGCGAGTATTTCGAACTCGTGATCTGCAATTGGATTATTTAAATTACTTCGTCAGTCCATTACATACTAGCGAGTGTGTATTATTCATCTGTAGGGATTTTTCCATTGGATTGTTTGGAGATATTAAGATGTTATTCACTCAAGTGAATGAATATCGCTTTTATGTGACAACTAGAGACTTGTTGATTCCAATCTGGTACATTCACTCATTAGACGACGAGATGGGGCCTTTCGTATTTATACGATTGCGTGGTGGTACACATCTTTACCCATCGTTCAGGGCATTATCATGATAGTCAACGGGGCGAGGCCTTTCGTATTTATACGATTGCGTGGTGGTACTCATCTTTACTCGCCATTGAGGAACTCATTTTTATCATCCGAGTGTACTTGAGATTGTAAGAGGATCAAACAAGAAACTACTAGTCACATATCAGTCGAATCTTGTTTAAACGTCAGCAGGGTTACATTTTGTAATTCTTGTTTGCCAATCCAATATTTTGTTGCTATACTCTTTTGAGAGTACTTTCATTTACCAGCTGATACAGCTGATGCTTTTGATAATTTTTATGGTTGAGTTTGATACCTTTGAGAAGGATTTAAAGTAATTGAATCTTGTAAGATGAATCATTAATGGTCAGATTTATTTTAAGGCAGATCAGTATTGCATATTTTGATGTGAGAGATTATAGCACATTGGTATTTTTTTCTGTGAAGTGAATTATGAGAATTTTGAGAGAATTTATGCTATTTGAAAGCAGATCTTGAATTTGATTTCAGTTACTAAGGTAATATTTTTCCTAATTGTTTGAGAAGTTGTCTAGATGTGATCAGATTAATTACAGTTATTGGAGATTGTGTGCGTTGATAATTTGAAGCAAGTTATATAATTTGTAGATCATGCAACGTGGTTAAGTGATGTTTGTGATAGGCATTTTGTGGAAGTTGCAATATTGCTAATGTATTTTGAAGCAGACATGAGGTTGTCGAACCCAGTCTAGCATAATTTTGAGATTCATGCTGTGCGCTGAATATTTATGGAGTTTTGTGGAATAATTGTGGTATTCAAATGTGATATTTGATAAAGTGAGAATATATAATGTAGTTGTGGATAGTGAGATCCAACGTGATTTTGTGAAGGCAATAATATTTTTGGCATGATAATTGAATACGAGATATAACTTGGAAGTGATAAAACTGTAAGACAACGTTCTATAACCCATATTAAACAATTTGTTAGGAAATTAAACAAATAAATAATGTTGATAATACAAGATTTTCTGATAATAATAATTAATGAAATAATAATCTGAAGTTTAAGCATATTAATGATCTGACCTAATGAAATAAAAATCAGAATGACTAGATGAAATAATAAAAATCTAAATAACCAGATGAATAAAATTTAAATAAGTTGATAAATTAAATTTTGGAATAGATCAATGAATTAAATAAATGGATGAATTAAAGATTGAATAAATAAGCTGATTTAAATAAATTAATAGATGATTAAATAGATGATGAATAACTGAATTAGAAGGTGATAATTAACTAAAGAAGCTGATGATTAATAAATTTAAATGGATTTAAATAAATTTAATTGAGATATGATTTGAAGAATTACAACTTGTGCTGATGAATTATACAAATTATATTGATGATTTAAGATGATTTAATCTGAAGGAGATGATGAAATGAGAGTGTGTGAATAATTAGAGAGCATAAAGAATTGATGATTATAATATTCATTTAAATGATTTGATGATAATGAATTAATTATTCTGACATGAATATATTGAATTTTGAGATGAGAACTAATGTGAGAAATATTTAATTTTGATGATGATGATGATTATAACCAATGAGTAGTGGATTTTCTGTGATTCACAAACAAGCAATTATTAATGACAGTGTAAATAGTGTAAATTAATTATTCGATGTTTAGGAGCAATTTACTAACATATTCAGCATTTGAATAATGCCATGCAAGCCATAAATTATGTGATATTTAAATATGTGATTAGAATATATGTGTTTAGACAGATTAATTAATATTTTTACATCCACATTCATGATGTTAATTTAAAGAGAAGTTAGGTCCCAGTTATCACGAATGTCAGTGACGCAAAGACATAGTGCTACGGTGATCCTGAGAACCCAAGAGAACTTTAGAAATTTTTCCTATTTTATGTGGATTAAATACACTTTGAGTAGAATAGAGATGGTTCGATTTTCTGGACAATGACAATTTAACGTTGGCATTCGACCATGCTTTCAGATAGGATGAGTGTTTAATATGTCTGTCTGACTATCAAAGTTGAATAAATTTGTTTTTATCTTAGTTGTGATCTGATGGTGATGTGATTTTCCTTTTCCTTTCCTTGTCTTAATTAAGGCTTAACCGGGAAGGATGTGGTTTGCTAGGGATTCAGTTGATGGCGCCCATTTATATTTGCATTTTTTAAAATTAAATTTAAACCCGTAACGACCCTGGAGATACTTTATCTCGTGTTACCCTCTGCTTTTGTGATATTTCAATTGAATTTCCGACACATTCCTTATTTGACTTCATGTTCATTTAACTCCGCTCTGTCCTGGAAATCCAGGAATGCGATGTAATAGCAGATGGGTCATCGCATCCCCAGGACGAACGGGTACAGTATCTACAACTAGTATATCCTCTTCCTTCCACAGTAACTTCATTGGGGCTTAAGTAGACAGACGACACCGCCTGATGGCCTTCCTCTATTTGTGTATTGCCTCGCATATGCATGAAAGTTGTAGAAATGCGGAACATCAAATCTTGATTCTGCCTTAACCATGGTTTCTGTGAGAATGCAAATATCAAATGTGTTTAAGATATCTCTTGATAAAAGGTTCAGGGCACCTCGCAGTCCTTCCACATTCCATGTTAGTACCTTTGCTGTCCAATTAGAGCGGGCCTCTATATTTCCATGGCTGCCGAAAGGGACGGCAATAAACTTCATTTGGCCAGAAATTGCAATTGTAGACTAATTCATGTTTCTCAATAGGTATGCCTAATTCAAAGGCTTTACTTCCTGGTTTTTCATTCACTACTTCACAGTGAATTCTTCCTTCTACACCATTTTCCCGTAGATAATCTACTAAATCCTTTGTAGTTGTATCTTGACTGAGTTTCGCAACATAGAGCCATGCGCTCTTTTCTGCTGGTTTTAGTGTAACGACGTCTTGTTTAGTTCCTTTGACATAGTACCTCCTCTGGGTGGTGGTAGGTTGTATTTAATTAAGATTTCTTCTTCGCATGGCACGTTTCCGAACTATTTCTATCCAAGGTACGGTATTTTCATCATTATTAGATCTTTCGCCCTTCTCCAATATTGTATGTTGCCCTTCATTTGAGCGTCCTATGGGGGTTGCTTTGTTGCCGTTGTTGTTCTTGACGCTTACTCTAATAGCTAATATCTGAAAATTCTCTTGCGCATTCAATGGCTGGGTTTCGGATTGCCTTTGTTCCTGACTTTCATGTATGAGATCGTCTGTGTTTTCCCTTTCTTCACGTATCTCTGAAAGTTTCTCAACTTCTATCCTCGATTCTTCGATGTTATTAGGTTTTTCAATTGGTTCAGGTAATGAAGTTGTTACATTTCGCTCGCTCTCCCATTGTGTCAACTCCATACGTATTATTTCCCTTAATTGATGATCCCTGTCTTTTTGTGCTGGCAGTTGTTCTTTAATATAGCGTGATAAGTCCTCTATTTTTTCGTTAATAAGCCTATTATCTCACTATACGACTTATTCATATCTAACGCATCTGGTTTGCATATTTCACATAACCATATTATCTTACGGTTCTTCCTTTCGAGGTCTTTCACTTCCTGGCCGATGAGACCGGTACAATTCTCGTGTACCTTTTCCTTGCATCTATCACATTCTATTGTACTGTCCTCTCTCGTACATTGTCTTCGACATGTACGACAGTATTCCTTCCCATGCATCATCTTAACCACCAGAGTTATTGTGTGTATAGACTCTTTGATAGAGCGTCACACTTAACTATTTTATACACGATATACGCCGTTATTCCGTGATGATTGAAGTCAAAACAATACGCGATTATTCATCTTCGCTATATTTCTCTTCAGTCAGCAACCAAGGAGATGTACTTATTCCTTGATTGACGGAGTAGCGCTGTTATTCCGCAAGGGGTCAATTCCGATATGGCGGCCCCCAACTAAGATAACAGACTTTAGATTTTAGCCT
This sequence comes from Meconema thalassinum, assembly GCA_946902985.2. Lineage (NCBI taxonomy): Eukaryota > Metazoa > Arthropoda > Insecta > Orthoptera > Tettigoniidae > Meconema > Meconema thalassinum. The sequence goes on from OX336388.2 coordinate 39,354,775, forward strand.
TATAATCTTACACTGTGTACCTCTCTTTAGCCGCACTAAACTTTTAATGCTCCGACACCACTACTGAACATAGGTAGCTACTTACGTAACTCGCTAATAACACTTTTCACCAATAATTCAGTAGAAAAGTTACTCCTGATCATATACACATCTATTCCAAGTAATGGCCTTCTCGATAGAACTTAGAATCAGACAAATTCTAAGTTGGTATTATGTGTCAGATTAAATCCTATTGGCCCGTGCGGTTACTTGATGCCCCTTTCCATGCCATAGAGGCAGTCTCTGCCTACCTATCGCAATGTAACCGATTCCGGTCTAGCCGTGCGGGCTGTGATATCCCAAAATACCGTGTACTCATCTATTTCCCCGAGTGGGGTGACATTACAGTGGCGACGAGGATTTTGGTTTGCTTTTCTACGAGTCTCGTATTGCATTGGATTTTGGCTGGATAGCGCCGTGTAGCAAGTGTTTTTGCGTTCGTAGCCACCATTACGCTGTTCATGTCCCTTGTGGAGGTAGAGAAAGTGCTTAATATTAGAGACCTTTTTGAATTTGGCGAAATTTCGATTGACTGGAATTATTGGAGATATCGGGGAGTTTAACGCCACTGAGGAACAGTGGGAGTCCTATATAGAACGATTTGAACTATTTTTGCAGTGTAATAAAATAAGTGAGGAACTATCACAGTTGCTATCATATTAAATTTGACAAGTACGGTGAGTATCATTCAATTTTAGCCAATGCAATTTCATGAAGGGATTATAAAGCAGTTGGAATTGAACCACCACAACGACAGAAGCGCGAAAATCCTCATTCCCACGCACTACTGGGCAGACAAAAGATCATTACAAAAAGATACAGTCAGTCTGAGATACTAGACTTTATATCATTTCAAATGACGCATGCTACAAATGTTAGAAAGACTCCATTAACCTAGGCTTCCCGCGCGAGGAACGGAGAGTGGAAGGTGCACTCTGCTGCATGACGTCACGCACTCGCCGTCTCCATATCGCATAACGCCAGACCCCAGGAGTAAACTCAGACTCAGCAGACTCCATTACCCTTTAACTTAGGCTTCCCACGCGGGGAACGGAGAGCGGAAGGTGCACTCTGCTGCATGACGTCACGCACTCGCCGTCTCCGTACCGCATAACGCCAGACCCCAGGAGTAAACTCAGATTCGGTGCATATGCACTGAACAACATGATGACGTCATACACGCCATAACCGTAACGCATAACGGTAGACCAAAGCATAACGATGAAGTCGACAATTTCATTTGAAATGATAAAATTATGTGAGAGAGTAGGTCATAAAGGAACCATGGAAAGCTACTAGCCAATAACAACAGCGAATTTCATAAACTCCAACAAACAGCGGAAATGAATGAGGAGAATGGGGTGGGATATTTAACACTAGACCTAATGGTAAAAGCTACATTGAAGGCACAAACAGACGTGTTTTAATTTAATACCAGATAAGAACAAACCTAGTATGTAACAAGGAAACAAGGCTCAATCACGAATCCAAACGTAAGGATCATAATGCAAAACGGGAAGTTGTCAAATTGAATTAATTCTATCAGACGTACAGCAAGTAAGGGTAGACTAAGGTTTTAGGCTTTAACGGGACCACCTGGGTGTTTTAAAAATATGGTCTCGTAACATCTCTCAGAATTTTGAATATTTTTACTCTCTATTAAAATTCATATAACATTGAGTAACATTCAAAGAAACTCCTAAGAAATATAATCAAATGATGACTGAGTTGCACTTGCTAATACAGTTAAATAACGTCGCACTGAGTGGAAAACTAAGGGTCACCTTGGCCACTGGGGATACAACAAACAACTTGATGGTTAGCGTATGGTTCAAGTATGTCTCTTTAAAGTAGGCCACCCTTGTGGGTAAATTGAGTTCCACATGTAACATAAAATTATCGCTTCAGTGAGAACAGATGAGGTTTTCAAATGCTGCACGGATTCACTGATTTATTCAAAGCGCAGTTCAAATTCTGCTTCTTTCACATGAAAGTATGGATAAATACTGTGTGTTCTTAAAGTAATTCATCCATCCAAAAAGCGCTTCCTGCTCAAGTTCAGTTAACTTCGCTCCAGGAATGTTATTTATTAATTGTGGTTCTACAAGCGACAGCAATTAATAGAACACTACTTCGTATTGATCACATATAGAATGTGTCTATTGGCTCGTATGGAGCAGCATATGTCTATTTAAATGATAACGTCGAGTATATGCCACTCCACATTTGATACAAGAGTGTTCTCTCACTTTATTATGGACTGCCATGTGACTTTTCAAGCGACTCCTTAGTGCAAAGCCTGCCCCACAAGTATCACATGAATGTACCTTTTCACCAGTATGAATGGTTGTGTGTCTCTTAAGGTTACTGCTGTCTTTGAACTTCGCTCCACATGTATCACATGAATATGGCTTTATATCAGTATGGATTAGCGAATGACTCTTCAAACGGCTATTTGTAAAAAATGCTGCTCCACACACATTACATGCGTACGACTTCTTGCCGCTATGGACTAACAAGTGATGACTTAAATAATAACGTTGTGCAAATGACGTTCCACATATGTGACATGAGTGTGGCTTGTGGTCACTATGGATCACGCTATGTTTCTTTAAATAATACTGTTTAGCAAATGTTGCGCCACATGTATCACACGTAAAGGGTCTCTCAGTTGTATTTACAGTATCCTGTTGTTCCTGATGACAAGTTTGTGCCAAAGACCTTCCTGTACCCAATGGGTATATCTTTTGTACGCCGGGATCTGATGTCTCTTGATATATAGGCCTAAAGAGAGTAACACAAATTCAGTAAATTTTGACACAAATAGATTACTCTCATGACGAAGTGTGGTGGAATATTAATCTGCTATACCAACACTGTAGGTCCACACAGTTTAAAAAAATCTTCACCATTTGATTGCCTCCTGATGCCTGATTGAGCAGGGTGGATATTATTATTCCTACAGTTACATTCAAAAGAATGTAGTGTGTTCTTAAGTTCTTAAGTGTTCTGAAGTGTATCAGCAGAGCCGAGAAAACGACGCACCTCACTGTGCATGGTAATGAAAATGAGAAGAGAAATTGCCTTAGTTAACCAGGTACTCATTATTTACTTCTCATAGTTTTCTCTATGTCATTGTCCGTCTTCAGTCTGAACATCTGTCTTTAATTTTGAAACATGTATCTTTTTTGTGCTGAAATTAAATATTTATATTACCTTTTTCTTCGAAGGTAATTTTATTATGGTTGGATTTCAATAACCTACGTCAGGCTATGATTACCACTGAAGTTAATTAAATTTTGTGCTACAGTAAACCAATTCAATTCTTCTGTACGACTTATGTAACAAGGACAATTCTTTGCATTGGGATTTTGTATTACTTCTCTATAGTTAATATTATCCTGATAATTCATTACTCAAACTGCCCAAATGCACAACGGCTGTATGTAATTTTTGTTTGAAAATATAATGCTTGTAGAATTCTATAACTTATAAAACATACTAATATAGTTGTACCTTACTATTTTGTCTTAAGTATGATATTGGTTGCCGTCTTAGAAAATAATGTAGACAAAGATTACAGTCCAGAAATTTCATAGTTCAATATTGTCCCATCATAGTTATGCACAAGGTTATTATTACATTATTGCTGTAAATGTTCATGGATTATTTAGGGGTAGGTATTTCTTAGGAATATTATATGAAATTACAGTAGAACCAGAAATGTATAATTTATTAGGAATGTTCTTATTTTATTTTAACCACCGAAATAGACACCACCGAAGAACAAGGAATTAATAACTATGAAAATGATGATGACAATTTGCCTAGTGGAAGTGGTTTAAAAACAAGTGCTGATGAGGAACCTGGCATACTTGATAAAGTTACTCCACCAAATAAAATCATTGAAGGACGGCCTTCCAAAAGATTAAATCTCAATTCCAAATCCAAAACAATAAGGCTCATTAATTATCAGTAAAACAAAAAGAGGCTGAATAAATTCTTAACACCAAATGCAGGTGTTGTGTATTTGACATTGGCTGGTAAGAAGAGAAGACCATAAAATATGATACCAATTAGTATTGTCCAGTAAAATGTAATTATGAATGTAAGCAAAAGTGAAAATAAATATTTACCAGAAATATAGGCTTTAGGGTTATGATGGGAGAGCGGTATTCGTTTAATGCCTCGTAGTTAAAAAAAGCGGATGATCCAAAAGAAAAGAAAATCATTTATTCAGTCACAAAGTTTATTTTTCAGTTTAATATTGTATGGCCTCGGGTGACAGGTGCAAGCTCTGTAACAAAAATTTTGTTAATAAAGCATAAAAAAGTCTTGAAGAGATGTATTTGTCAGGTAGAGAGATATTATGGAGAGAACTTTGGAAATAGGCGAGACGAAGTTCTCTCTACAATATCTCTCTACCTGGCAAATACAAATCAACCATCATTTAGCCTATAACCTAACTTATTCAGCATATATATTTTCATTGTGGGGTTTAAAGCCATTTTTTTAGTGTTGCTTAGTAAACAAGAGTTTAGTGCTTTTCAGTCGGTCAACACGAATGTACCCAAAAGGAGCTGGGTTATGCCGTAATCCTGAAATAAATTACATGAGATTAATAAATACACTAGGATGACCAGTTTCGATCGTCAAGCGATCATCATCAGATCCATTACACTTAGGCTATAAAAACTATGTTTGAAAATACAGGTGAAAATATTTACAATATGTACAAATATGAAATGCTCGGATATATATCACCATTTAGCATTTCACCTAACATCATATATACTGCATTTATCATACACTGACAGTTGCATTACCAATACTGCAACTAAATAATTGTACATATTGTAAATATTTTCACCTGTATTTTCAAACATAGATGTTATAGCCTAAGTGTAATGGATCGGATGATGATCGCTTGACGATAGAAACTGGTCATCCTAGTGTATTTATTAATCTCATGGAATTTATTTCAGGATTAGGACATAACGCAGCTCTTTTTGGGTACATTCGTGTTGACCGACTGAAAAGTACTGAACTATTATATATTTTGACATACACATTTCTTCAATTCAATGCTGTTTTATCAAGACTTTTTTATGCTTTAGATACCTGTAAGTTCTTTTATATTATAGATGTAATTTCTGACGTGTCCTATATCAAAAATGTATTGTATACATATAATTGATCAAATGGATAAATAAAAATCTAATCTAATCTAACTTTTTTTTTAACAGATCTCTTTTTTGAAATTTTATTCTGCAAGCTTTTGGAACAAAAATATTTATAGTATCCTCTATTATGACAAAACATGTATGAAGTTGTATGTTACTTATCCTATACCACGCTGAGGAAGCTCACAATGTGACCGAAACCAGTACAGTTTCAATGTACTAAATATTGACTTCAGGTAATAAATAGTTAAGTATAAATACATATAATTAGTTATAAGTAATTACCCTGACCAGGTAATGTCCCTTATATGTGGTTCATACCTCAAAAGACGTTTCGTGGCAGCTGCTATCATGGGCCATTATTAACTTATAATTATTTATATTTGCATGCCGAGCAACTAGAAAATAGAAGAACTACACATTTCGCTGGGTTTCTTATTTCTGACTCAATTTCTTCCAGAGTTTCCTCAATCCATATCTATCACTTTCAAGATCGTTCATTCTCCTAGTTCTGTGATTGAGAAAATTTTTACCGTAGTTTAAGCGTTTCTTTATGTGCAGTTTTGTGGTAATTGGTCAATAATTAAAATTACTTAAGGTATATATTCGCCAAATCAATACTAAAAACACTTAATTGTCTATATTTTACAGACTATGTGTACATGTTTCGAAACTCGTTGGTTTCTTCATCAGCACAATCCTAAGTAGACTCAAACTAAGAAAATGGATATCCTTACATTAAGTTTTAAGAAATAATGAAGAAAAATAATCCTTTGAAAATATCTATGAAAATTTGTATTATTAAATAATCCTTTGAAAATATCTATGAAAATTTGTATTATAGGCAATTACAGTAAATGTAAATTACAGTCCATGTTTGCCATATAGCTTCTTCAAAATAACTATTAAAAGTTTATTATTACTGTTGGATAACACTTGGCAGGTTTTAAATAAATATGCAGGATAATTAGTTTTATGCCAACTCGTCAATGCTACCCTTGGGTGTCAAATTACAAAGCTTGCACCAGGCACCCGAGGCCATACGATATTATTATTATATACAATTAATGGTTTGTAAATAATAATACATAATATCATGGTTCATACGGGCTCATTCGTCTTGCTGTTAAAATCTGACATGCTCCTTTAGGCGAACACTGACAGCACGGCTTGTCCAACCAATGTGTACCTTTCTGCAAGAGCAAGGTACCCAATAAACGCCAATGAGACAAAGGGATGTTAGAAGGCCGAGAAATTAGTCAACATTTTGGTGTAGTCTATAGCAAGCACCTTCTTATCATTGCTTTCTCAGAAAACACTCCAATAATGTGATCTTTAAATCACAAGTTTTCAACAATAAACTTACAATTACCTCAGCGACATAATGTGGACTACATATTACATATAACCTTCCCAAGTTTAACATTGGATATAACTAATCTTTGAAACTGTTTTTACCTGCAACAGCATCGAGTGTTTTCGCTGGTAGTTTCAGGTTTAAGAATAACAACTGACAGTCATATGGGTTTGAGGAAGCATTTCCACGAAGATAGGAACACACTGAGGGGTGTTGAAAGCAGAGATATTCTCATCACTTATAGAAGTGAATTTTTGCATGCAAATTAAAGGGATTTCCACAAGAAGCAGTCGCTTAAGGGCCGAGAACTTTACCTTATTAAAATCTATCCTCGACACTTTGGTTTCCAACAGTGAGAAGGGATAATTTGAAGGCTGCTTAATAGAAAGTTAATATCAATGATAAGACAAGCAGTGACAAGAACAATAAGTTAAATGGCAGTTACAATAAGAGGCATACCTTACATTGCAATAAACCCTTACTCATATCCAACACTTTCAGTTATGGATACATAAATGAGAGAGAATGGTGTCCGTGTATTGTCCACTTACTGATTTAAATGATTTCCACTTCCATCCAGTTCTTCTTTCTGGGTTTCTTCTTTCATGTCCTAAAAATAAAAAGGAATGTTTAATTTTGTTGCCACAATCATCCATTTTTAAGGGGGTCGGAATTGCTTAACTCCTTCATAAGTTAACAATAGATTGATGACATGCAAGAGAACCCACCACTGCAATTGGTAGCGTGTAGCAAAATTTGTAGATTATATTAGGCTAGTTAGAAACGCTCTATCAAGTTCCAACGTTCACCGCTAGGTGCAAGTAACAGTGGGTTCGATTCCCGGTCAATGCATGTGAGATTTTCGAAGTGAAATACCATGTCCTGTGGTTCGGATTCTGCGTAAAAAAAGGAGGTCCCGTGGTTCATGGCCGCAAGATTAAAGGTCACGTAAAATTAAAAGCTTCCTTCCTTTTGTTAGCAACAGTAGCATCTGGTGGCCAAAGTTGGAACCACTTGAAATATAACTTGTTGGCAGCCCTCGGGCGTTAATTCAAAAATACCCAGCTATGGCCATTGGTTGCAATTCATTTATAAATAATTTTGATGTGTGATTCTACCATATATATGAAACTTTATACATGTAAATACCTCACGTCTAGAGAAGGAAGTGCAATGTTTAAAACTGTCATCAGCACAGTTACACATTTAAAAATAAATTCACAATTTCCTTGTTGAGTGAAATAATTATGAACTAATTTTTTCTCTGTTTGTTGGAGGATGCTTTGTAAGGTAACAGCTACAATACTAACCTCTTTCAGAACTCTATTATCAAACTAAGTAGAAAAACATTATATTTTAGGAGTTTCAAGGGCAAAATACAGTTTTGAGAAATTGAACGACAAATATATTGGGCTCCTAAAATAGCCTGTGCAATGTCCAGCTTTTAAAAACATAACTACTAAACTAATTCAAATAATTATAAAATTATTTCACAAAACAAGCTAGACGAGTAGGGTTATATTTAAAAAAATAATTAGAAAAAACAGGATTTTCAAGGTGTTAAGTTGTAATGACCCCAGTTAGTTATCATTCTTTTAAGGGGCGGAACTACGAGATCATCTCCCCTTGTACTGACCCCCTTAAGCAATAAACCAGGTGAAGTGAACTAAAGGTACATTATTCGCACAACTACCTGACACTCCATCATATTTCACATTAAACATTAAGCAACTTGTTGAAAGATTCCTGGTGCTAACTCAATATTTGAACAAAATACTTGTAGAAGATGTGCAAAGGAGACTGCAACACCAAGTCATGTACTTGGAAATCGTTCTTTTAATTCTCTGCTTATTAACCGATGACATAACAAAATTAAACATTCAATCATCAACATGCTGAGCAATAAGGGATTTGAATGCTACAAGGATGTGCATGCACTCTACTCTCAAGGGAGGAACCATTTTGCTGACATAGTTGCATTCAAGAAAATATCTAATGAAGCCTATATTCTTGATCCAATTATTCGGTTTGAGAAGAATGCACCAGATCAGGCTAAAGAGATTGACCGGGAGAAAAACGCCATCTATGAAGATTGCGTTCCGTACTTTCGTGAAAAATGTCTCCCACAAGTCCAACCCCTCCTCCACGTGGTGGGAGACGGGCAACGGCATGAAGTAGGGGATTGCCTGTAAGGATGAAGTACAGTGGAGACTTCGTGTGTCCCGGGACCGCTACGGTAGCTGTAAAGGCTCTATGGAAAGCCTGAAAAGTGACGGCTGACGGGGCTCTGGTGAAGCTACGATAGGCCTAGCAAGCCAGTAGTGGATATGATATTTGCTTTCAAAACAGGAACAGACCTCGGAAAGGACGGATGCAAACGACGACGACCCGGATATGCTAATGGACTACGAGTTGGGACATTAAACATACAGACACTGACAGGAAAGGTGGAGGAGATTGTAGATGTGATGGAGAGAAGGAAACGGGATGTACTGGGCTTGGCAGAAACAAGATGGAAAGGAGGAAGGTCGCAGAGAATTGAGGAAAGGGTACCGGTTGTACTGGAGTGGGAACAGTGAAAGAAGGAGCAGCGGAGTAGGAGTAGTTGTGAGAGATGGAATGAAGGAAGAGGTAAAGGGAATAAGTGACAGGATGATGAAGATCAGAGTAACTGTAAAGGGAAGAAGCCCGGAGATAGCCCAGGTATATGCCCCTCAAGTTGGACGTACAGCTCAAGAGAAGGAAGACTTTGAGGAGGAGTTACAACAGCAGTTGAATGGTCAGAGCATCATTGTCATGGGGGATTTGAATGCCCATGTAGGAAGTGAAAGGCAAGGATATGAAAATGTATTGGGAGCAGAAGGATGGGGTGGCAGGAATGAAGAAGGGAGAAAGTTGCTGGATTTTTGCAAGAGAAACGGTTTAGTGGTAGGCAACTCCTGGTTCCGGAAGAAAGAAAGCCACAAGGTAACGTGGTACAGCAGTGATTTAACAAAGAAATCTTTAGTAGATTACATGCTGTACGACTGGGAAATGAAGAGAAGTGTCAGAGATATAAAGGTAATACCATCAGAGGCCTTAGATAGCGACCACAGAATACTTATAATGAACCTGGGAGTTGTTAAGGATAGCAAGAAGACAGAGTACCAGGAAAGGAGAATCAAAGTTTGGAAACTCAAGGAAAAGGAAGTCAAGGAAGAATTCCAGAAGATAATAAGGGAAAGGATGCCAACAGACAATCCTAAAACAGGGGAAGAGGAATGGAAGCAATTCAAGAACACAATGGTGGAAGCTGCAGTGGCAGTATGTGCAAGAACAAGCACCAGAAAGCGGCGTAAAGAGACACCATGGTGGAATGAAAGAGTAAAAGAAGCGGTGGGAAGGAAGAACAAGGCTTTCAGAGTGTGGTTCCAGGAAAGAACTGATCTGGCAAGGGAAGATTATAAGATAAAGAAGAAAGAAGCAAACAAGATTGTCGCAGAGGAGAGGAAGAAGTGGATGGTAAAGTGGACAGAGATGATGGAGGAAGACAGCAGAGGAAATAAGAAAGTACTTTATGGGATGGTCAAAAGTAAGAGAAGAGGTCTGCGAGAGGATGTGGTAATGATGAACAAAAACGGAAATGAGGTACACAACAATGAGGCACTCAAGACAGTGTGGAAAGAGTACTTTGAGGATTTGCTGAATCCAAATGTTCATAGGGAGGAAGACAATGTATTGGAAGATGGAGAAGACAACACAGGAATGGAAAAGCACCTGACTTGGAGAGAACTGGAGATGGCTATAGACAAGATGAAAGGAGCAAGGGCACCGGGTGTGGATGAAGTGAGTGTTGAAATGGTGAAGGCAGCAGGGGAGGTTGGGAAACAGTGGCTGTACCGTGTGATGAGGGTGATATGGAAGGAGAAAAAAACCCCAGAAGATTGGAAGAAAGGATTAATTGTTCCAATATTTAAGAAAGGAAGCAGAAAGGAGTGCAGAAATTACAGGGGAGTCACACTTATACCTCACTGTGCCAAGATATATGAAAAGATATTAGAAAGTAGAATACGAGCCAAAGTGGAGAGAAAATTGAGAAAGGAGCCGTATGGATTCAGACCTGGGAGATCAACAGTGGATCTCATATTTTCAGTGAGACAGCTCCAGGAACACCACTACGAATTTGGAGAGGATCTGTGGATGGCCTTCCTGGACATCGAAAAGGCCTATGATAGTGTGTGTAGGGAGAAGGTTTGGAAAGCAATGGAAAACATGGAAGTGGAAAAAGGGACTGTAGGCAGAGTGAAGGAGATGTATTGTGGAAGTGTGAGTTGTGTGAAAGTTGGAAGGGAAAGAACAGACTGGTTCGGACAAATGAGTGGCCTGAAACAGGGTAGTGCGCTGTCACCCCTTCTCTTTATTGTGGTTATGGACGAGGTAATGACACGGATAGCAGGAAAGATAGGAGAAGATAAGATGGAAGCAATGGTGTTTGCAGATGATCTCATGGTCTGGGGAAACAAGGAGGAGGAAATTCAGGAGCAACTGAAGGCTTGGGAAGAAACAGTGGGAGAGTACGGATGGAAGTTCAACATCAGTAAATGTGAGATCCTGTTAACGACCAGGAAAAAGGACAGACCAATGAGTGGGATAACACTTGGAGGTGGCCAGCTGAAGAAGGTGGAAAGTATCAAGTACTTGGGAAGTATAGTGGAGGAAAATGGGAGAAATGACAAAGAGATTACGGAAAGTGGCAGACAGGCAGAAGCATTTCTGAGAAGCATTAGGAGCTTAGTGAGGAATAAAGATGTCCCACAAAAAAGCAAGGAAGTGTTATACAGAAGCTACTATATCCCGATACTGACCTATGCTTCAGAAACGTGGACAATGAAGAAAAGAGACATAAGCAGAATACAGGCAGGTGAAATGAAGTTCCTGCGAAGTAGGATCGGAGTTACAAGAAGAGACAGGTTGAGGAATGAAAATGTCAGGGAAATGGTGAAAGAGGAGCCCTTGCAAGGTAGGATTGAGACATCAAGACTGAGGTGGTATGGGCACTTAAAGAGAATGGATGTGAAGAAGATTCCCAAGAGGATACATGAGATGCAGATGCAGAAGAAACGACCAAGGGGAAGACCAAGAGATAGATGGCTGAAAGGAGTGGAGGAATGTGTCAAGAAGAGAGGCAAGGACTGGACCAGAGTGACAGGGGAGAGGTGGTGGGAAGAAAGGACTAAGTGGCTGTGCTTATGTTCCAAACAGACCTGGAAACTGTACAAGATGATGATGATGATGATGATGACTTTCGGGAAAAATACGGAGATAGGTACAGGAATCACACCTTCAATGTGCGAGGAATGCTGTGTGTAACTATCCCAGAAGCTTGGCATAGAAAGGAATAACCTGATCACTCTTGCTGAGGGTATCTGTGGCCATATTGCAGCACCATATTTACAAGAGTGCCGACACCTGACATATCTGATCAGAAAATACCACTAGATTTTAAACTGTAAAAAAAAAAAAAAAGACATTTATTAATGAATTGTCCTAACAAGGACTGAGGGGTATGCTGTGCCTTAAGGGACACTGGGACTGAAATTTTCAAATTCTATATAAGCTGAGGTACAGCTTTGAAATTTTATATGGTTATGAATAGTCATATTATAAACCACTGTGGGAAATGTGAGCATTGTAAGTTGATTAGTTCTCCAGATATTAATTATTTTGTACATTTATTATTCAAGTTTTATAAAGGTCAGCCGCGTTAAAAAAAACAAGATAGTGTAACTTTTAGGTAATATTCTATTGCACTATAACAATTGGAAGAAACCTACGGATCCGATTTTGAATTGCATTAATGAGTGCCACGAAATTATTTTTTTTTTCATCTCCAAGTTTTTTTCTACAAAAAAATCGTATTTTATCCAGTTTGATTTTTTTTTGCAGCCAAACCGAAAGTGCAATCTAAAAAACGATCCGCAGGTTTATAGTCATTGCAATGAAGATAATAAATTCCCATTTTGAAAGCAATATCATAAGATTTATGACGCGAGTAACATTTTGAATGCCTGAAAAAGTGAATCCGAGAAAACAGCAATTTTCTAAAATGATGCACAATTTACAAGGTTTCAGCTTACCAATGACATTAGGACTGTCCTACAGCATAGGTGACACCCTCCTCCTTCTGTTTTGCAGCCTCCTCCTTCATTTCTGTCAGTTTCACCTTCCGTCGACATGCTTTCGCTTCTCCAATTATGACCGCGGACTTACATACTTCCTGCGACTGTCACATCTTTCAAGTGTTTGTGCCGTGACATGAGATACTGAAGTTAGTCTTATTCCTGATTTCAACTCTGTTGTTGCACTACATCCCATGTTGAATTCTGCTACAGAATTCCAAACAGCAATTTCAAGTATCTTCCGTGAAATAAAAATCTATTTTCGGCACTTCCTCCAGATAACAGAATGCAGAGACTCATTCTGATTTTCAGTAGCACCACGGATGCATCTGAATAGTAGCTCATCTGATGCCAGTCTTTGATAAACAGGCATAATCTTGACAACTAAGGGTTCTTAAAGTTCTACAGCCATTTTGTCATGACTCTGTGGTGTTTTACCAGCTGCGATACTTCGATTGTAGAAACACCAAGACTCAGAACCTTCAGGACACTTACTGTGCTGGGGCGTTTAAAGGACACACCGTGCATTTTAAAGCTACGCCAGGGCTTTAAAAATGGCGGTATTCGGATAAAACACTGCTATATGATCCGCAGGGGATAGGGGTGTATTAATATGGAAAAAACCGAAAATCGACATTTTCCACAAATTTCACTAAAATTTCAGTCCCAGTGTCCCTTAAGGCAAGCAGCTATATTGTAAATAAATACACTGAAGAAAATGGAAATTGCAACACCCAGAAGGAGTGGTGCTACATTGCTGCAATTGAACATGCAGGACAAGTGTTCGGTTGTGATTCGATGATTACACTTTCAGGTCCTTCTGACCGCAAGTTTGGACAACAATCAATACAGGATGTGCCCACCAAGAGCTGCAATACATTGATGAATTCGGCGAGGCATGTAGTGAATAAGGCCCTGGATCACTTCCTGAGGAATTGTGGCCCATGCTTGCTGCACTGCACGGGTCAGTTGTTCCAGAGTTGTGGGTGGCTGAGGACGGTTGGCCAGTTGTCGACCCATCATGTCCCACACATGCTCAATAGGACTGAGGTTCGGGGATCTGGCGGGCCATTCTAAGGTTGTGATGTCGTGGAGAGCTTCTCTGGAGATGCGTGCAGTGTGAACGCGGGCATTGTCCTGCTGAAACATCCCATTAGCAATGTTCGCCATCATAGGGACAACCAATGGATTGAGTACCCTATCAACGTACTGTCGAGCAGTCATAGTGCCCTCAACAAGCACTAATTGTGATTTCACATTGAAGCCAATAGCTCCCCAGACCATAATGCTCGGTGTTGGCCCTGTGTGCCTCTCGACAGTAAGGTTTGGGCGGCCCCTCTCCGCGGTACGTCGACGCACACGCTTCCGGTGATCACTGCGGGCAAGACAAAAGCGCGATTCATCACTAAAGACGACCCTATGCCATTCGTTGACCCACGTCGATCGTTCTCGACACCAGGCCAGCCTTACACGTCACTGTTGTGGGGTCAATGGAACACCTTCTGCAGGGACACGGGATCGTAAGCCAGCTGCACGCAAGCGATTACCAACTGTTTGTTGTGTAACGTGGGGTGCCACAGCTGCTCAAATTTGCGCTGCTGTTGCATGGGGTTCCATCCGAGCCATCCGAATAATGCGGCGATCCTCTCTCACAGTTGTCTGTCGCACTGGGCCTGTGCCAGGTCTACGGGTGTGGGTGCCTTCATTTGACCACTGCTGCCATACACGTTGTACCGTAGATGCCTGTCGGCCAACACGTGTAGCGACAGTCCTTAGCGATAATCTAGCCTCACACAGCCCAATTATCCGAGCCCTCTCAAACGGCGACAGTCGTTGATAGCGTGCTCTTCTCTGTCGTCGAGGCGTGTTTGACGGGGAACACTTCACTGCACAGACTGCAAGTCAACTACGCTACACCAGAGACCGTATACTGGAGTTGATTCCTCCGCGACCAATCACGTGGGGAGACCTGTAGCAACAATCCAGTGGGTCTAAAACTTTGATCGTTTACATACCTACATGGCATCGTTCCATATCTTGAAAATCAACACAAACGACCAATGCCTTCATGGTGATGCAATTTCCATTTTCTTCAGTTTATATTCTTCTGTTGATTTTAGATTTTAAATTTTATATTTTTGATTTTAGATTTTGTGAAAAGACCAAACCATAATGTCATGACTTGAAATTTTCAGTAACTAATATTAAACAAAGACATATAAGGAATTATATTATTTGGAATTACATTCCCTTTGTTATGATTTTTGTCTTTTAGATTTTAGGCATCTTGGGGGAAACCAAGCAGCTATATTGTAAATAAATATATTCTTCTTCCTACCACACAAATTACTCAATCAATAGCTTGCCACGGTGGGTGAGTGGATAGCATGTCGGTCTACTAACCCCAAGGTTGCAAGTTCGCTCCTGGCCGTGGTAAATGATATTTTTTTTGAAAGGCAGCAAAAATACGACACGCATGTCATACGATGTTAGCATGTTAAAGAACCCATTTGAATTCAGTAGGCCGTGTTCATAATGGCAAAATTTATCTCGGGAGTTTCCGCCAACACAAAGTTCCTCATTTCTCTACGAGAAAGCGCTATAGTGTTCAAGGAGCTTAGATATCTAACATCTAACCTCCTTGACTTTCATAGTCAAAGAACAAAGAAATTCGACATGCAAGCTACCCTCTGGGTGTCAAATTACACAGCTTGCAACCGGCACCCTAGGCCATACGATATTATTATTACTCGATCAATTGTTATGAAAATTTATTAACCTTTACCTGTTGTTGTTGTTTGAGTCTTCAGTCTTTTGACTGGTTTGATGCAGCCCTCCATGCCTCCCTGTCCTGATCTAATCGTTTCATCTCTACATAGCTACCACACCCTACATCTGAGGCAATCTGTTTAACATATTCTAACCTTGTTCTACCCCTACAGTTCTTGTCCTCGACCCTTCCTTCCATAACTAAGCTTGCTAATCCTGGGTGTCTTAGTATGTGTCCTACCAACCTATCTCTTCTCTTCATTAGCAGTCACCAGAAACATCTCTCCTCTCCCACTCGTCTTAATACCTCTTTGTTTGTAACCCTATCTACCCATCTGATCTTCATCATTCTCCTGTAACACCACATTTCAAATGCTTCAATTCTCCTCTTTTCTGCTGCACCAATAGTCCAAGTTTCACTTCCATAGAGCGGCACGCTCCAGACAAAGGCTTTCAAAAATGACTTCCTAATAACTAAATCTATATTTGATGTCAGCAGATTCCTTTTTTGTAGAAATGCTTTCTTTGCCTTTACCTTCATAAGATAAAATAGTTACCGTAAGTTACTGAAAAGGCAATACCATTCAGTGTTACCAATACCGTATTACAAATAATCAATTATTAAAAACAAAATATTAAGCAAAAGGTACATTACTAACAAAGTTCAAGTTTTGAAACTAAATACACTTGAAGAAGATTTCATGGCTGCAATCCAACTTATAATCATGGTTCTAGTTCCTCAAACTTACTGTTTGTAAATTTTTCTTTGGGTATAGAGCTTTGTTTTTGAAGCAATGCATAAATACTGCAGCCATTATTATTATTCTAGGTCACATTATTGCACATATACTGTATATACAGGTTGATTATTCCACCGTGTACAAACTCTAGGGATTGATCGCGGAGAGGATACGGAACAAAATAGTATATTATGCAACGAGCCTATAATGGCTATAATTAAGATACGAGTATTTTTATAAAACGAGCGTATGCGAGTTTTATAATTTCCATACGAGTGTCTTAATTACCATTATAGGCGAGTTGCATACGACTGTTTATGTTCGACGATAATTATAACTTTATTATATGTTTTAACATAAATATTCATAAATATCTGTTCAGTCACTACAGTAGAATGTTGTGATCGGGTGCTGCGGTGGGTAGTATATCTCTCTTGTCCAAGCTTCTGTGTGCTTCAATACAATATGTTCAGATTGCAAACCAGTATTCAGTAAAACTGTCACTGAAGTCGTGTCAAAACCACGCGCTGTGTAGAAATTGGTTTTGGGGATATTAAGGTACCGGTACAGTGCTATTTCTTGTCTCATATTCGCCAGTTTATTTACGCGAACATATGGACGGGTGCGTATTCCATGTCGGTAATTTATTATTGTTCGATGTTGTGTTTATGTCCGACATGTTGGATTTTGAGTGCATGCGCGAAGGTATCGTTACCTAATTGGTCGATGAACGAGCTCTGATTGGCTGGAGAAACTGTATCATAATGAAAAACGGTGTTATAATGACCATCATTATGATACAGTTTTCTAACACATAATAGTGAGGGTCGAACATAAATGGTCTAATGAACGTATGTCCGGAAATGCATGGGGCCCATGCTGGGGACCAGTCTTCCTTCTGTAATCCGCCTGACTTGCTGGCTTTATCTGCTTCATCGATAGGAATAAATTGCAGAAACACCTCATGTACTGAATTATCTTTAAAGAAACAAACGCACAGTGACACGGACAGGCTATGCACATTTAAAGCAGCCCAAAGCAACGTGAAAAGAAAAACGATCGGAGACTAACAGCGCAAAACTGATCCATGGCTAGCTGGCAGCGAGCAAATAGAGTGTAGAGCAAGATGACATAGCGGGAGAACAAGATGACATTTAATATATATACAGGAGTTAAAGAAGTAAAACATTTTCCAGGTGATAAATGGGGCAATAAAAGGATTTATGTACAGAAATGTCTTACTGGGGGGGGGGGGTTAAACCCTATCCTCTCCGTTGGTACGCCTCTGCAATACACGATCTAATAGCTGAAAGGTTCCGTTTATGGTCAGTGCGATCGTAAAAATACAAAATTACCGTCCGGTGACCAGAAGTAAGTACGTACTTACCTCTTTCAAATATCCACAAGTCGCTGTTGATGGTGTTTCTAATTTGATGAATAGAACGTTCTCGGGAGCGGGACATCCTTCAGACTTAATATCCTCAGTGAGATCAGTATCATCCTGCAGAAAAATGACTTGTTTCACAAACATGTTCCTATAGAGAGCTTTGGAGCCATTTTAAAGTGTCAAATAACAATGCAACTTCTCAGTCAATCAACACAAAGTGTTGCAATACTAATTGTCAAGAATCTTCCCTTGCATTGGTGGAATTATATCTTAGACACAGCCTGAAAATTTGCACTGTAGGAATTAAAAAGCAAAGTTTTCAGGTATTAATTAATACAGAATTCTTTAGGATATTCGCGAACTCAATAGAATGTAGGAGACAGGTCGGTCGCGACAAAATGGTGGACGCAAGGGTGTGTCGAATGTTGTTGGCAATTCTAGGCGGGCTCTTGTTGAAGGACAGGCATGTTTAGATGCCAAAGAAGTGCTAGAAACAGAAAATTGTATGAGACTTGATGCTTTATGCTTACAAACTAGTAATTTGAAAGGAGTACCTCAACAGATTCAAAATGTATTCGGTCACCAGTTGCCGAGAAAAAAGTAATTTGTTCAGGAATAAGCGTGTAGTCGGTACATTGATTTACATACTTCAGTAAGTAGATACATTTAAATTTGGAAGATATAGCCCAATACCATTGAAGTCGACAAATCAAAGACTGTAGCCTACAAGTTGACTATAAAGTTTTTAAATTTTTAATAGGTACCTGATTATAAACTTAAAAGACCTGAGCTTCACAGATTTGAAGCAGCAATAGGGCAAGTGAAAGAAAGACAACCACATGTACCGGTAGGCCTACGATTAAGCGAACCCTAAAAGTAATTTTTGCCACGTGGAAAGAACAGCTGTCAAATCGACCGAATATTTAAATCGCCTAGTTCGTAGTGCAGGGGAGAATGTAAGGTACTGGTTATTGTAAGAAATTCATCAGTATTTATTAATAAATAATTCTCCTAAGTAAAATGCCAGCCGCGTACGATCATACACTTCGAAATCGGCTTTGCGACGCGAAGTAATCTACTCCATTTCGTCTGAAAGCTTTCTTCTTGTGGAAGTAATGCATTGATATGGCAATTGTTGAATCTAAAGAGCACAGCGGAACTCAGCAATTATATTTCTCATATTATAGCCTCAATTATTATAAAAATAACTGAAAAAACACGAGAAGAGCACACCAATAAACTCAAATCACATGTTATAGCATCTGTTTGGTTATCACCCTTACGCTAGTTCCGGATAACGGAAGCACCGTCGCTTGAGTGCGCGAATAACCACGCAATTAAGATATAATATACGTTAGTAACAGGGAAGTATCCTATAACAGACCTCCTAAGAAAAGGTGTAGAAACTTCAGCAGCCATGTTGAAATCTCCGAATTTGATAACACATATCTTTTTTGATATTTTTGAGCTACAATAACTAGCAGTTACATGTGGCTTCGTATCCTGAAGGCACAAGAATGCCAACTCATCAATCAAGATGGCAGGTACGCAGAGCATAAAACGTTAATATCATTCACCTAGCACGCAATTCAGCGACTAACACGAAACTTGGGCAAGAATTAATTACGGTACTATGAAAGGGACCCCGCTGAGAAAAGAATGTAATAATAGTTTTGTTAGTTATAGATGTTTTAAGGGGCGGAACTACGAGGTCATATGCCCCTAAAATGTATTAATAAATGGGCTTCTCTCATCATTTATGGGCTATAATATAACAAAAATCAGTGGCAAAAGGCTTCGTATGACTTAGGAAAAATAACAGCAACTGAATAGGGCTACGTTCAGTATGTTGGGTGGATGAACTGTTAAAACATTAAAACGGGTGCTGTTAGCACAACATGAGACATAGGCTATGCTTCACCTACAGCAGGGCCCAGGTTGACACAAGAGTGAACCTGAATTATCAGTATAATAATACAAGCTACTGTTTAACTAGAAAATAACATTGAGTCTAACTTCTGAATAAAATTTTACATTGGCATGGTTGGCAGCATGCTGAGCTTCTATGCCCAACTTCGCGGGTTCAAACCCGACCGAAGACGTCGGATTATTTAAGAGCGTTAAAAATCCCTCAGATTGCCTTCCTTCGGAGGGGAAGTAAAGCCGGCGCACAGTGGGCCAGAATCTTAAAAACGTGGCCAAAAAGGGAAAAAGAAAAGTTTCTAGATGTGAATTTTGGACTATCAGGTTGGCTACAGTAATGTTGGGGCTACTGAATACCGGTTGTGCGGACGAGCAGTTGTTCATTTCGTTCGTTATATCTCAGGTCAATCGCGGCAATTCATTCTTAGCGGTGCGTGCAGCCGGCCAGGCAACAAAATAGTCTTGTCGTTAAAGATAAATACGAAGTACGTCCAGAAAGTAAGTTCCGTTTGGTAATAACATTAAATTGTGTACAGATACAGAAAAAATATTTATTGCACAACATTCTACAACCCTTAAACTACTTTTCCACATAACTGCCAAAATGTTGCAGGCATTTGTCGTAGCGTGGCACGCGTTTTTGTATACCTTCTTCATAGACGTGTGCCGCCTGTGTCTTCAACTAGTTGTACGTTCCGCTGCAGCGCAGATCCGCATATGCGTGGTAGACACTCTGTATCAAAGAGAAGAAACGTGCGCCATTTGGAGAGCGCTGTCAGCCACGTACGCGTTGTTGTGCATGTTTACTCGTACAATGTCGGTGTTGATTGAAAATCCCACCGCTTGTGAAATCAGATCTGTGATTCGTTTTCTGAATGCTAGGAAAGTGAAACCAATTGAAATTTATCGGCAAATTTGCGAAGTGTATGGACAAAATGCGATGAGTGATTCAATGGTGAGAAGATGGGTCCGACAGTTCAATGAAGGACGTAGTGAAGTGCACGATGAAGAACGAAGTGGGCGTCCATCTTTGGTTACAGAAGAACTGGTTCACGCGATTGATGACAAGATCCAGGAAAACCGCAGGTTTACAATTAGTGCTCTCGCTATGGAATTTCCCCAAATCTCACCATCACTAATTCATGAAATTGTTACCGAAAAACTGAACTTTCGTAAACTTTGCCGTCGTTGGGTACCAAAGATTCTTACGGAGCACACATCTCAAGTCTTTCCTTGGCGGTCAACACTTCAACAATAACGACGAGCTGAAAGAAGATGTTTCCAACTGGTTGAAGACACAGGCGGCAAACTTCTATGAAGAAGGTGTCCAAAAACTTGTGCCACGCTATGACAAATGCCTGCAAATGTTCGGCAGTTATGTGTAAAAGTAGTTTAAGAGGTGTAGAATGTTGTGCAATAAATAATTTTTCTGTATCTGTACACAATTTAATTTTATTACCAAACGGAACTTACTTTCTGGACGTGCCTCGTATTTGTGTTCTGTGTTACTGAAGCGACTATTTTCAATATGTAATGTGTTCTAGTAGGTATGTACTAATTAAAACACACTTATATCATTATTAAATCATTAGTTATACATGGTTTTTTAAACTGACTTAATACCGGAAAAATCATGAGAAAATTGTAGGATGTGCTTAAAAAATAGAGAGAAGTTATGAATTCCACGACATTCCGCTTTCTTTTGCACTGTGTCCGCAAGTATATATTATTACCTTTGTGAACTAACCTTAAAATCCACCTACTGGTACCAACTCCGCCTTTGAGTCACATTTTCAAGATCCTGGCCCACTGTGCCGCGGTCCCATGTCATAGATTTACGGCATGTAAAACAACCTTTCAATAATTACACTTGTGTGAAGCTAAATTATAGGTTAGATTTCACTAACGCTCTTAGATTCCAACGTTCATAGCCAGAAGCCGACTGCGGTGGCATCTAGTAACCAAGTTGAGAACTAGTTGTTGTTGACGGTGGCGTTTGGTAAGTAGAAACTACCTGAAAATTGTATGTCTGCTGTCCTTACTTGAATTAAAAACAGATAACACACACTAATACAGCCATCACAATTAACACCGGTTATCAGACAGATTCTACACACACCAAAGTACACGGGGCTGCATGACCGCGTTGTCGCAGCCCCTAAACTGAGGAACCAACCAAAATTTAACATGAAAATAACAAACATACCGTAAAAGTAAAAGTGTGGAACTCATAATCACCTGCATTTGATGTTGTTCTTCAATAGGCGCCCTCTTATCTTCAAATATGTCACCAGCCTCATCCAGCAGGTTATCAGTGGGTAGCAGTTCATTTGTCTCCTGGGAAGTATAATACAAGTATGACCCAATGCAAAATACATAGTCTACACAAAGTAAGAATACCATGTTAGAAACTTTTTTTAAAATTTTCCTGTAAATACCGGTACATTGCTTTACTGAGTGAACTTCGTGACAAGAGGAAATATATTTGGAGTGACTTCTGCTGTACGAATGCCATGACGACTTGTTAGTGGATGAACTCAAATTATGAACTGCGTCATATGATGACACGAATGGCAGTGCACGGTTTTCACTATAAAGTTTGCACAGAAAAGAAGTATCATCAGCCAAACTTAAACTGCGTGTGTATTTTATGTAAGAGATCATGTGAGTGATATCATGTACAGAGAGTTTATTTTGTATCTAACGGAGACCCTCGCTTGCCCGCTCGCCTGCGGCGCGAGCCGGTCTCCCGCCGAGCACTTGTCCGTTATCCGGTTCTTGGCGTCACAAGTTTCCCTTCTTTGCAGTCTGCTGAGAGCTTTAACAGTGTGAGGTTCAGTTTAGTCAATTGTTCATGTGTTTACTGCTCAGTGTGCTGTTCCAATGCGATTTTCATTACGTGAACATGTGTATATATATAATACCTTCATAAAGTACAGGAAATCTTGTGCGAAAGCACGACGGAAATTCCGTCAGAAATTTCCAAACAGACCCCTGCCTAGCGTCAATACAATAAAAGATCAAGCAAAAAAGTTCAAACAGACAGCTTAAAGACAATATTACAGCTGAAATATAGTCGATCGGTGCTGAGGAACTTCACAAAGTAAATGCCAGTTTCATAAAAAGGTGCCAGCGATGTGTAGCAGTGAATGGCGAACATTTTCAGCACCAGCTGTGAACTAGGTAAGTACAAATTCCTATACTCAATGACTCAGTACCGCACAGGCGCCGCATAACGGCAAAGTGCGAGGCGGGAGACAGGCGCGGGCGAGTGGGCTAGCGAGGGTCTTCATCAGATACAAAATAAACTCTCTGTATTAACATGCAGTGAACGTGAGATGTCTCTTTTTTTTAATTTTTTTAATATAGTTACAACCCGTGTTTCACCTACAGGTATTTCACGGGGTATTTACAGTTTTAAATGCAAAATTAACATGAATAATATTATTGAAGTGAGTGGAAGATGTTTTTTTTATAAATTCTCTTATTTCGACAGTATTCCAGTGGTGTTTCATAATGGTATTCAGTGGTAATGATCGTAGTACAGTTGGTCGTTCTCCCGATTACGTGGTGCATTCTGTCAACAGGTGACGAGCCGTCTGTTGAGATTTTTCCTGGCAGCTGCAAATTGGTGAATCAATAATTTTCATTTTATGAAGATATGATTTGAAGCGACCATGATTTGTGATAAACTGGGTGGTTATGAAGTTGGGCCAGAGAGATGATGAAAGTCTGTGTGGTATATTAGGAAGGAATAATTTTGTATGTAAGGAGTCTTCTGAAATGGTATATATGGAGTTCCATATATTTGTATAATGCTCAGTTAGTCCTTTTTTTTTTGCCTGGTTTAGGGGTGGTGATCTATAATCTATTGCAGTTCTATGGCTGGCAGCAATCCTGGCGAGATAGTCAGCTCTCTCATTCCCCCAGAGTCCAGTGTGTCCTTTAATCCACTGAAAAGTAATCTTGTTCAACTTGTTGAAGGCAATATTTTTGTCTCTTATTTCAGTGGCGAGAGGATGGGTATTTTTTCTGTTGGCTATAGCAACGATTGCCGGCCCCGTGGTGTTGGGGTAACGTGTCTGCCTCTCACCCGGAGGCCCCGGGTTCGATCCGCGGCTCCGTCAGGGATTTTAAAACTGACGTGAGGGTTGGAACGGGGTGCACTCAGACTCGTGAGGACAATTGAGTAGCTGTCTGACAGTGAGACAGCGCCCCGATCACGAAAACCAAGATTAACGGCTGAGGGGACCCGACGCGCTGATCACGCGTCACCCCAATATCTGCAGGCTGAATGGCTGGGCAGCGGTCGCTTGGTCGGCCTTAGCCCGTCATGGGCTGTATAGTGCCAGGGGTTGTTGTTGGGGTATAGCAAAGATTGCAGCTCTTGAGTCCACAAGAATAGCATAATTTAAAGTGCAATTATTCTGTAGTTCAATCCATTCAACTGCCATGATGATGTCCATTAATTCCGCTTGGAAAACTGAGCAATTAATATCTAACCTTTTTATACCAATACAGAGTTTTGAGTTTTTCTCGACTACCATTCCTGCTCCTACATGGTTTTGTGTTTTCGATCCGTCTGTGAAGATGAGGACGTCTGCTTTTTCTACAGCTCCTGAAATAATTAAGTTTATATGATTCTCTCTCGGATGGTATAAACTTGATCTTTTCAGGATTTCTGTTTATTTTAGCGAGGGAACTACAGCGTTTGTAGGCCGACCTCTGGAAATGGCTTTGATGTCATTATGTAAAAGTATGGCTGCGTCTATGGGCATAGCGGAGGCTATAGCCTGCAAAGCATTGTTAGAGACTGTTCTGTATGCTTTTGTAGCGAAAATCAGAAAATATCTTTGTATTTGTTGCAGTTTCACTTTGGCTATTTTTGATAAGGAGATGCTCCATTTCTGCGGCATACATTATGACGGGTAAAATAGCATGATTGTATATCGTCATCAAATTATGAAAAGACATGCCCCAAGATGCTTTGGGACATCTGACTAAGGTGTTCCTGATTTTCATCTCTTTAATGTCTAGGTGTTGCATATGTGGGTACCAGTGCATTTTGTTGCCCAGCATTACTCCCAGATACTTCATGTCTCTTACAAAATTTTATACCGAATGAGCTTGTATGGTATTCCTATTATTACGGCCATTGGCTGAAATAAAATTTATTATTATAATTCCATGTATTTGCATTGTCTCATTACTTTTGACGAATAAGAGATTATTTACTAAACAAATGTTCGCTGAACGTAATAAGATGTGAATAAAACCATTATCGTGTTGGAAGCCATATTAAGCATAACCTTACCGGTAATATACGAAATTTATACTTTTCAATCAGTCAACACAATTCTACCCTAATATATTGGGTGTCATGCACTAACTGTGAAACAAATTACAAGAGTCTATTAATCCCATGTATTCAGGGTTAGGGCATAACACCTAATACAGTGAGTCCGGGAATGTTCTCCGCAGCGCCTAACTTACATGAGTCTGCGAGAGCTAGCTACAGCAGTTGCGTTGGTAGCACGGCTGCCGCTTGCAACATCTCTACTTAGTATAAAACAAAGTCCCCGATTCTTGAATGTTACGGGTAAACTCGAGAACCACTGGATGGATTTTGATGCGGTTTTCACCATTCTGTAAAGGATATATCAAGCATGATTTCTGTAGAAAATAATTTATTTATGATCAAAGGAAGCCGAGCAGTAACGATTTTAGTGGAAAAGTCGGTAAAATACCTGGCGTCGAGCGCTTTGTAAGCTTACGCTGGGCAAACCGTTAAAAATATCTAAATACTATGAGTGTAAGAATTGTTCAGCATGAAAAGTTCTACAAAAGAGTCCGCGAGAGCGTATGTCTATCTTCCATACATCGCTCACTATAAGGGAACAACTGAAGCTTGTCTCTTACAGCTCTATGTGCTGTCGACTAAGAGATTCCTGTTTGTTGAGCTAATTTTCGTGTTGATTTACTTGGACTACGCAGCATTATATCGCAGATTTCATCAAGTTCTTCGTCTGTTAAAAGCGTAGACCTGCCTGTTCCCGGTACATCGTGAACTGAGCCAGTCACACGAAATTTACTTACCAAATCCCGAACGGTATCACGGTTTGGACACTTTGAATTAGGAAACCGCGCCTGAAATCTTAATTTTACATTTTCTGTAAACCGATCGCCTTCGCGAAAAACGTATTCCACCAAAATAAAAAAATAAAAACCTCTCTCTTCAGTAGTAAACATTACCGCCTGTATACTGGGTGCACTCTTCCAATAATCAATCTGAACGCTCGCTGACTGTGACACACGCTGAAGACCTGCAGGCTGGCGCGCTTATTGCGATACACACCGACAGCTCACACGGGGAAGTCCCGCTTTGAAGGACACTGTGCAGTGCAGCCAACTAAAACTCATGACTCAACCACTCACAGCTGCACGTACCCACTGCGGAGAACATTCTGGGGCGCCCTGTATAATCGTGTTGACCGACTAAAAGCATAAGTACCGGTACTGTAAATAAATAAATAAATAAATAAATAAATAAAACCATGAAAATACACACAATTAGTTTAAAAAGGGATCAAATATCCAAATAATAAAGTTATGTAACTTACATAGTTGGCACTAAATTAAGAAGATTTTTATAAAATAAAGAAGTGAGCCTCTCAGACTCAGCGCGACCAGGCCGGGCCTGTTTCATAAAACTGACTGATATTATTCGCTAAAATTAGTACTCCTAATAATAGTCTTCCTTGTTTATGAAACAGTTAGCTAATATTATTATAAACCTTCACTACAGGGCCGGATTTCAGAGTAGGCCGCCTACAGGCTAAAGTCCATTTGCCGCCCCCTCAAGAGTTCATATTTGCTTAATACATTTGTTTTACACAACAAAAGGATAGAGTTTATTGGCGTTTTTTTAACATAAAGTTCATTTAGTTTAGATAAAACTACAAATTTAATGGCTTACATAATAAATGTTATAATGAAATTAGTTATCTACTTTTTTTTTTCTTACTTCTTTTAAGATTCGTTAAAAAATGAAATGGGTTTCGAACTTAATTAATTTGTTGTTGGAGATCAGTGATCACTATTTTACACATATTTTTATATTTTAATGTTTAAGACTAGGGCTCGGATTCGAGCATATTTGCATATTTTTTTCCTGAATAGTACACATTGAAAGAAGCATTTCGGTGGTATTTTCACCTCTCTGGGACCAACAGAATTGAAATTTATCGAGCATATAAATGCATAAAACCGCGGTTTTCAGAATAGAAGCATATAAATGCATATTCTTGTGGTTTTCGTCTAAATAATTTGTTTTTCTTCGAATTCTCCCCCGAATTCGAACCCTGACAATCCTTAAGGTTCGAAAACAGAAATAATTATTGAAAAGCCTATCTGGTGCGAATAATAGAACCGCAGGCTTTTAACATTTTGTGAGGTCGTTCTCGTCATTGAAACTTTTATTGACTGATTTAAGAAAATCATTCAAAACTGAAAACATAGACAATTTCTTGTTGTACAGACCAATGCAGATCTACTTCATTGACTCGCCTAATTCTGAACATTTTGTAAATGAACTTTTAAACTGTATCTTTTATAAGAGCACTTCTCTTATATATACTTGTAAAACTTGAATGTGAGTATATTGCAGTGTATCATACATACAATTAGAAAATAAAGCTCGTATTAAAGGTATGTTATTGGTTTTTTCGTTTCACTTTCCTTTCTATAGTTTTTAACGGTGTTTTTCGAGCATATTCTGCATATTTAACCGCATATAATGGGGGTTTCGAGCATATCTATCGAGCATATAATGGTTTTTTCAAGCATATCTATCGAGCATAAAACACAGGGTTTTCAAGCATATCTGGAGATTTTATCGAGCATATCGATCCGAGCCCTACTTATGACTATCTTTTGCGCAAATGAAGAACTGTGTCCTACATGGTGAAATGAAATTACACAAAATGTCGTCAATTACTGGTTTATTTGTTGAAAAATATACAAATTTCTCTAAAATAACTCACCACACGTAATCTTCGTGTTCAAATTTACATAGCTTTCTTACGAGATTTCTTCATGGCAAACTCTTTAACAATGTCCTCATATGAAAGTGTTTTTGTTGTATTTGCCTAAATACAAAGTAATAAAAGTGAGTTTAACCGTATTTCAGAAATACTAGTTCGCAGAGAGTTCTTAACTCTTCTAAGGCAGGAAGAACTGTATAAGGACTAAAACATATTTTTAAGTAACTTGTATTCTTAAATTCGTACGGAAAATATTATTAACGTCAGAAATACTTCATTTTAGCTATTGAATGAATTGCCAAACTGCCGCCCCTGAACATTTGCTGCTCTAGGCTGCAGCCTACTTAGCCTAGTTAGAAATACGGCCCTGCTTCACTAATATTTTGGAGTCATGAACTAATAACTAATATTATTAGCTCATAAGTTTATGAAACAGAAAACTAAAAACATTAGTTACGGTAATATTATTACTGTCTTGCTAATAATATTAGCGTAAAAGCTTTATTAAACAGGCCCGGTTAAGATTGCTATGTTACACAATATACAAGTTAAAATACAACTTACAGTCTTGGCGTATTCATCTGTTTGTGCAAACCAATCTGGTTCATTCTTGATGAATGCTTTTCCTTCCATTATGTTTAGGAAACTAGAACACAGGAAGTGTACTTTAAATTAAAGACCGCAACTTAGGCACGGTACTTCAAGTCCCAATCAGTCGCACTGACTTCCGAATTTTGGTTAATAATACTGGCAATGCGAATATAACACAATCATAGGTTTTGTTTGCCAAAGACGGTAAAACGTATGACTATGACATTCGACTTAATGAGAAATGGGTTAGTAGTTTTGTGTTCATTATTACGACTGAATCGTTAAAATGAGGAATTATTTTTGCCAGTTTGTTGACCATAGAGTAGTGGAATAGAATATGTTTCTTTAGGCGGAGTAAATATAATTGTCGGACGTCACTCCTGCTGACGATCAAGTACTTAACAGACCTATCGACATGTTTAACAAGACTCCGTGCAAGTGAACTCAACTTACTGCACGAGAAATTAATACAGACAGACTTTCAGAAGCCACAATGCAAAACTTCTTCTTTATACACAACGCCCAGTTCAAACCAGATAAAGACGTTTCACGTTCAGAAGGGGGGACCAACACCTTCGACAGCAACAAAATAGTGAATTTTTAACATTTATTTTCTTTGCACTGATAAACCCTTTGGAGTTGTCACTTAACACAGTCTACATACAATACAATTTTACCACAGACCAACTATTAAATATGTAGAAAATTGCATCATCATGGATACATATGCACACAAAATGGCGGCTGTATATTATACACAAGAATGGGGTTTCCTTAGTAACTCTCGGAAATATTGTTACATTTTAATTATTGTTTTTTGACGTGGTCCTAGATGTCATGACAACAAAATGTACTAGAATGATTGAAATATTTCAAGAAGAAATATTATTTTGAGATTTTTTAAATAATGGGTCTAAAAATCTTCCGTACCGTATATAATTTTCATAGTAAATAATTTATTATTAATAAACTATAATGGTTAGGGCAACCATTTTGTACATTTTGTTGATAACTGTCGTAGAAATGTGACTACAAAACTTCAGTGAAATATCTTTGTAAGTTCATGAGTTATTAAGGAAACGGAATTAAAAATATGAACTTTCGGGAAATGAGCGACGAAAGTTTCACATGGTTGGGATGTTCTAAATTTCTCCTGCCACATAAACAAGTCCTTCCTCACCGGATTTCTCAGTGTTTTCCTTCAGTCATAGTTTCTTATTTCTTTTAAAACTAGTTTTCTTTGCTAATGCTAACGAAGAGAAGAGATAGGTTGGTAGGACACCCAGGAATAGCAAAGTTCGTTATGGAAAGAAGGGTCGAGGATAAGAACTGTAGGGGTAAACCCGGTTAGAATATGTTAAACAGATTGCCTCGGATGTTGGGTGTGGCAGCTATGTACAGATGAAACGATTAGCTCAGGACAGGGAAGCATGGAGTGCTGCAAACCAGTCAAAAGACTGAAGACTCAAACAACAACAACAACTATTAGACCAAAATATTCCAGATATATTTTGTGCAAATTTTATAATGCCAGGGCAGCCAACATAATTCGATAAATAAAGTGAATATTCTAAAAGAGTCAATTTTGAGGAATGGAGATTGCTCATTAAAATGGGCGTTGACAGGAAATTTAATTTTCACTGTGAGATGTCAGTCACATCGTACTTTTACTATAACTTCCGTTCTATTCGAGAACGAGATATTAAACCAATTCTTTCACTGAATGAAAGATAAAGTGTTGTTCTATTCGAATATGATATTTTTGAAAAATGTCATTTTTTTGGAGCTTAAAGGTGTTGGTCCCTTCTAGTGCCATCCACAATGTGTGGTTTGGTGCAGTGGGCAGTCGGTTGTCGGTAGCCGGGGTCGTCTCCGTGTATGCATTCGGCCAGAGATCTTCGTGTCTTCGACTACCAACTACTCGACTGCAGCGACCAACTGCAATATAGCCTAATAGCCGATCAGAGCAGGTCAGAAACTGACGTCACGTTATTGTTCTGTGTCAGGCGCGGATTCAAGGGGAGGGGGGTCACGGAGGTCATGACCACCCCCCCCCCCAAACGGAGACAATTTTTTTATCATTTTAAATGATTATGTCAACTTCGCTGGGGTCTGGCGTTACGTTACGATGACGGGACGAAATGTACCGAGAATGAACTGAGGTGTGTGACGTCATAGTACTGCTTGAGCTTCCTCCTTCCCCGCGCGCTCCGGTGAGCGTGATGTCAGCCAGCTAACCCCTTTGACCTTGGTTTGCACATGCTTCTTTTTTTTAACGGACTTTGAGTTCTCGTAGCATTTAAAATTATATAAAGTCTAGTGTTTCAGACTGACTACCAGCGTTTTGTTTTTGCAAACTCAAAAAACGATATCACAATAACCAGACAAATAAAACTTAACGAATTTTAACTGAAAAACAGTTCTTTTTTTTTCATTTTATTCAATGCAGAAAATATCTTTAATGCAATTAATATGTTCTGTCACAACAGTACATATTTACAACTTCATTCCTATTTCTTACACAACTAATTTTTTTATATACTTGGCACAACAATTAACGGGCCACTTGACCATTAAAATGCATTGATATGTGGCCCGCTAATTGTTGTGCTGAGTATATATTGGTTAATAAAAAAAACACCATATTTTGTTTGTCATATATACTGTATACACGGATAGGAATTCGGGACTTTTTTTTTGGCACCAAAAAATTTTGCCGACGTCCAAACTGCAAGCTTGGTTGCCAATTTAAGCTGTGACTTTCTCCCTTTGTCGGTACCAACTCGACTTGCCGAAACTGTAACGTACCTTGATACTTATCTCGAACTCGCTGTAAAAGTCGCAAAACACGCCGTTGCAATTTATACGAATATTTTTGGTGCGCTAAACGTCTCAAATTTCTACCCATGTAGCTTGCAAAAAAATTGGTCAGGTTTTGTACGTTTGGTTATTTTGTGATTTGCGTTTTTAGTGATACCACTTTTCTTAACAATTTCGATTCTCTGACCCAAACTCTAAGATCCGCGCCTGTTCTGTGTCGTGTGTGCCATCGAGCATGCCGCCGATATTGAGAGCTGCTTTACCCCCACAGGAGTAGCGAACTCCGCGCTATGAAGCCCATTAAAAAGATTAAGGCTGTTTGAGCTTTTGTCTCTCGCAGTAAAGAGGCGCAGGTGAGCTGCATAAAAGGGAGGCAGCACGCAGTTCGCTACTCCTGTGGGGGTGCGGGTGGGGATACCAAGAGCCCGCTGATGAGTCAGCTTGGTGTCCTAGGCGAAACCCCACACAAGACACGGCACAAACCTAGAAAAGTTGCTGAGTTTTAATTCACTGGCCGTGAAAGCCAATATACCATGTTTTAAAGAAAATGTTTTTGTAGTTTTTCGCAAGCTCCCAAGATCTAGACTGGGCGGTGTTATGGGGTCAATGCCCCACTTTTGAAGTTGGTGGGTTATTTAGGTTCTTTAACCTTGGCCGTAACAGAATGGGAGATTGGTCTATTGGAGACTGTGAAGCAGTGGCAAATTCTCCCATGCATCGCATATATCGGCGACAGGCGCTATACCACCCGTAGTCCATACAATATAGGTACCGACCTTGCTCGACCTTGCTTCGCTCGAAGCCAAAGACTCTTGACAGGTTAGAAAATTATCTACATAATACTTATCTTGCTTATCTTGTTTCGAATTACTTGCGAACGGCAAGTGCAAACCAAGGGCAAAGCAAGGTCAAACGCGCGGGATGCCGTCAGGCTCACCAGAGCGCGGGGACGTGCCCCTTCCATCCAGTCTAAAAACACTTATAGTGGGCGATGTATTGAAGATAGATAGATTGTTTTAGACTTTTTTGGGATTTTTGTCTTATACTAACGAAGTAGAGATTGTCGGGGAACACATGCACCAAGCAGTACTATGACGTCACACACCTCAGTGCATCTGGATACATTTCGTCCCGTCACCGTAACGTAACGCCAGAGCCCAGCGTAACGACGAAGTCGAGAAGATCATTTAAAATGATAAAATCCCTGATTCTTGGATGTCACGGGTAATCTTGAGAACCACTGGATGGATTTTGATGCGGCTTTCACCATTCTGTAAAGGATATCTAGAGAAAAGATTCTGTAGAAAATAATTCATGTATGATCAAAGGAAGCCAGGCAGTAACTATTTCAGTGAAAAAGTCGAAAACAAACTTGGCGTCCGTGCGCTTCTTAAGCTTACGCTGGGCAAACCGTTAAAAATATCAATATAGCCTACTATGAGCGTAAGAATTGGTCAGCATGAAAAGTTCTACAAAAAAGTCCGCGAGAGCATATCTCTATCTTCAATACATCGCCCACTATAATTGTTTTTAGACTGGATGGAAGGGGCACGTCCCCGACCTTGCTTTGCCCTTGCCGTTCGCGAGTAATTTGAAACAAGATAAGTACTATGCAGATCATTTTCTAACCTGTCAAGAGTCTTTGGCTTTGAGCGAAGCGAGAAGCCTCCAGCCTTTCTAGCATTTAAAATGATACAAAGTCTAGTCTTTCAGACTGGCTGTCACTTTTTTGCTCAACGTATTTTAAAATAAGCATCTTATAGAATAAATTCTAAAAAATAAAACTGATTCAAGTTCAGTAGCTTAGGTACGGTACTGTAGGCTACAGTTCTTCAAACATGGGAATTTTTTTGATAAAAGTAAAATTTGTTGGTTTTGGTCTCGTAATTTGACAAATATTATCAAATATACTCATCCCATGAGATAACCGATAGGTAATGAACTTGAAGCTTATTTATTTAGCTTTAATTTAAGCTCTGATAGGTATCTAAAGGCCCAGTAATTCTCTCATAAGTGGCATGTAACTGAAAGTAAATTAAGCTACTCTCTGGTACGGTGTTTCCTTTTGAACCTGGCGGTTTGTAACACGAGGAGGATGTTGGCAGTGGAATTAGTGCGTTTCATATGCGATACCATACTTTTTTGGCGATATATTACACACTGAGAATTTCCTTCTTGTTAGATACAGATCCAAGTGGGAGTATTTCAAAATAATGTTGTGTAGATGTGAGAATGGTAATTAGTCTTTCGGCGGACTGATATGCGCGGTGTCCACGGCAGATTATCAGTGACACCCTGCTTACGATATCTAGTTGTCGAGGATACAGAAAAACTAGGAACATCTTCCCCACGATATTATACAAGTTACACCCATGTTAGAGGCTAAGGATAAATTCATCTTTCTCTCACCTCAATGAAGAGAATGTAATAGTTTTCATTTGAACTGGGCATTGTGTGGTTTCTGAAAGCCTGTATATTGCTGGTATGTTCACAAATGAGCGTGTGGTAACATCAGTTAATCTAATTCAGTCGCGTGGATTGGTGTGTTATGTACCAGAGCGTCAGCTACAGTGACGCCACACAATCGGCCCAACATTGTTCAGGTTTGTGTGTGTTTGGGAATAATGGAACCGAACATTTATGACAGCTATGGTAACCAATAATCTTGATAAAAAGTTTGTAGTACAAAGCATTCCACACGCCGAACGAAGAATGCATTTAGTCTCTTTGTGAGGGTCCTAGTGGCGGTCAGTAATAAGGTTGCAGGGTTGCACAACGACCAGATCAATTCAGGAAAAACAATTAATACCGTAATAATATTTTAAGTAATAAAAGCTGTACGTTTTCATTCATATGTCCGTTTGGTCGTTGCCAGCCCCAAGCACCGACCAGATCTCAATAGTGAAGGACATGGCAGAGTAAGTTCTATCCCATCAGTTAATCGGCTGGTCGTTGCCCGCTGATTGCAACAAGGGAGACGAGGCGCTTTCGGAGACATCCGAGATGCTCCGTCAACTGCCGATACTGTCTTGCAATGTAATTTGCACGTTCTTTCTCGCCCTCTTATATAACTTACGTTGTTTTGTTCTCGTGAAGGTTTTCATGTAGACTAACTAATAAACCATTTAATCCGATGACGATGTGATGTTCTCTGAACTGCGGCATTCGTGATGAATGAGGTACATCCGTTTTAACACACAATTGAATACAGTTTTCTCTGATTTCAAGCAGTATTTTACCCACCCACCCCCAACCCCCCATCTTCCCTTAATGAAAATAGTGCAACCACTGGAGGGACTAGGCGATCGGTATCATGTGGAAAAAGCCTCCGTGGCTTAGACGGCAGCACGCCGGCGTCTCACCACTGGGTCCGTGGTTCAAATCCCGGTCACTCCATGTGAGATTTGTGCTGGCCAAAGCGAAGACAGACAGGTTTTTCTCCGGGTACTTCGGTTTTCCCTGTCAAAATTTCATTCCAGCAACACTCTCCACTATCAGTTCATTTCATCTGTTATTCATTTAATCATTGCCCCAGGGGAGTGCGACAGGCTTCGGCAGCCGGCATAGTTCATATCCTCGCCGCTAGATGGGGGCTTCATTCATTCCATTACCTGACCCGGTCGGTCGACTGGAAGCAGGCTGTGGATTTTCATCATTGATATATGCCTAATAGTGAAGTGACAATGTATATATTTTATTATTTATGGCCGTTGGCTGCATTAAGTTTGCAACAAACCAATAATTCCATATTTTATCCATTCAGTCTCAATGGTGGGTAAAGTAGTTTATCAACATCATTCCCCAAATTAGGTCAGGCGTAATGACGAGTAGTATTTATTAATATTGACACTGTGATCCACGAGTGTTATATTCGGTGTCAGTATTAAATTTGGAGGACTGAAATTACCAC
This sequence comes from Meconema thalassinum, assembly GCA_946902985.2. Taxonomy (NCBI): domain Eukaryota; kingdom Metazoa; phylum Arthropoda; class Insecta; order Orthoptera; family Tettigoniidae; genus Meconema; species Meconema thalassinum. The sequence continues at coordinate 39,389,694 of OX336388.2, forward strand.
ATTTGATGTATTATATAACAGGATATTTTGACCTACACAAGTGAATTTCTGTGTTCTAGTTTCCTACACATAATGGAGGGGCAATCATTGATTAAAATTGAGCCGGAATGGTCGACACATACAGATGACTTGGAGGATAATGTAAGTTGTCTTTTAATTCCTCACATGTTACTGTCTAACATTACACCCTTAGTGATGTGCAAGACAAAAGTCTTTGTATTTGGCAAGGTTAATGCATGTTATCAAGCAGTAGGCCTAGTCTAACCAGTATCCATTGACTTAGAGGGCTGTATATTTAATGTTGATAGATACTTTTGCATTACTTCCCAGGAGACAAATGAAGTATTACCCACGCATTTCCTGCTAGTGGAGTCTGGAGATAAACTTCAAGACGAAAGTAAGGCTGTCAAAGAGGAACGTAATATACAGGTGATTATAATATTTAGCCTACATTTGCTATCCTATAATAATGTTTGGCATTTTGGAAATGATTGGAATAAAGTACAGGGATAGGAGGGTGATCTACAATCCATACAGAAACCAGACAGCAGTCATTCGAGCTGAAGGACATGAGAGAGAAGCTGGTGTAAAACAAGGCTTCAACTTATCACCCATACTTTTCAATCTTTACATTGAGCAAGCAATGAAGGAAATTGGAGAAAAGTTGAATGTGGGGGTGACGATTCAAGGAGAAATAATTTCAACTCTGAGATTTGCTGATGACATAGTTATCTTGGCCCACACGCCTGAGGATTTGAAAGAGTTTTTGAGTGGTGGACTCCATCTTGAGGAAAGAATTCATGATGAAAATTAATAAATGTAAAATAAAAATATTGGAATGCAGCCGAAATAAATCAGAAACCTCTTGGGACATCAAATTGGCAGGTGAAAAACTAAAGGAAGTAGGAGACTTCTGTTACTTAGGAAGCAAAATAACCAGTGATGAACGAAGCAAAGAGGATATAAAAAGTAGGTTAGCTCAGGGAAGGAAAGCATTTCTACAGAAAAGGAATCTGTTGACATCGAATATTGATTTAGGCATAAGGAAGTAATTTTTGAAGGTCTCTGTCTGGAGCGTGGCGCTCTATGGAAGTGAAACTTGGACTATTGGTGCAGCAGAAAAGAGGAGAATTGAAGTATTTGAAATGTGGTGTTACAGGAGAATAATGAATATCAGAAGGGTAGATAGGTTACAAACGAAGAGGTATTATGACGAGTGGGAGAGGAGAGATGTTTCTGGCGACTGCTAATGAAGAGAACGGATAGGTGGTAGGACACATACCAAGACACCCAGGAATAGCAAGCTTAGTTATGGAAGGATGGGTCGAGGGCAAGAACTGTAGGGGCAACCAAGATTAGAGTATGTTAAATAGATTGCCTCAGATGTAGGGTGTGGTAGCTATGTAGAGATGAAACGATTAGCTCAGCACAGGGAGCCATGGATAGCTGCATCAAACCAGTCAAATGACTGATGACTCAAACAACGACAATAATGCGTTCAATTGTTATGTTAAGTTCAGTTTTTGAAGTTATAAATACTGTTGTTTTCTAGCTGAAGAGTTAATAATAACTAATGTTATTGTACAGTTCTCAAAAAAAAAGTTGCATATGACGATTACACATGGGTGATGGGACGGTACAGTCCGCACCGTATGTCATATTTAAAGCCACACAATGACTGTACACCGTACAATATTTGTCCGCTAGGAGGCACGGCTCATGTCCGTCAGTTTAACACCACCACTTCTACAGCCGGTTTTGAGTGCACGGGGAGGACAGAGGTACTGGAGGCTACTGTAAACATGGCAAGAGCTTGCATTGGAATTGTAACATTGCTTCAGGAGGGATTCCGACCAGTGGATGTTGCTACTCGTGTTGGAGTGAGTCAAAGTGATGTCTCGAGGGTGTGGAAACGTTCAGGGAGACCCAAACAGTTGCTGATCGACCTTAACTGGACGCCCCCGCAAAACCACTTGTAGGGCGGATCGATATCTGTTTCTTTCAGCACGTCATAGGCCCAGTGCTGGATTACCCATTAGGCCCTAGGCCCAGTCCTAGGGCCCCCAATTATCTGGGGCCCCCAAAATTTTATTCCGAAGATTTAGAAAAAAATATCCAAAACTGAGACAGTTTCAGCATTATATTAAATTACAATGTCCTTTAAAACTGAGTTCACTCATTCTGAACTTGACGAAATTCTTATTCGAGACAAGCTTGAGTCTGTTTTTCCGAACGTTGAAATTGCTTTTCGCATTTTCCTGACCCTCATGATAACGAATTGTTCTGCGGAGCACTCGTTTTCAAAATTGAAACGGATCAAAAGTGCGCAAAGAAGTATCATGTCACAAGAACGATTAGACATGCTAAGTTTAATGTGTATCGAGTCAGATGTTCTGCGGGAAATTGATTTTGATGACATTGTAGAAGATTTCATTGACCGAAAAAACAGAAAAGAAAATTGTGATTACATTTTACAGAAGTGAAAAATAGTATGATTTGTTAAATTGTTCATCAAATCATCTGAAATGTTTTCAAATAACGATGATCTTTTCAATTGAAATGTATGTATATATGTAGGCCTATATATGATTTAATGAATCTTGAGAAAAAAAACTTTTGTATATACTTTATTAAATGTACAGGTGCTGAAAAATAAAAATTATTTATAAAAATTAAATGGGCCCCAAAAATCTGAGGGACTTGGGCCTCATGTTACCTTAATCCGGCACTGCATAGGCCCATTGGTACGGCCACGTCCTCCCACCAGGATCTTCGAAGGGCCACTGGAGTGAATATATCCGGTCAGGCACTGCGCAATCAGCTGCACGAAGCAGAGCTGATGTCAAGGGTGCCACCGCCAAATCCTCCTCTGAAGTCACAGCATAAGGCGGCTCATGTAAGGTGGGCAACAACTCATTGGACATGGCAGCAAGAAGATTGGAAGCATACTCTCTTTACAGATGAGGTCTCCATTGGTTTGCACCCATAGAGTAGGAGCAATCGAGTGGGTAAGAGATTTCATGAGCCCTTCATCCAGGAATGCCACCAACAGCGAGGAGGTTCAGTCATGTTTTGGGGTGGAATCATGTTTGGTCATGTTTTTATTTAAGAAACTCAAAGTAAAATATTTTTTTTGAATTTCCACACACACAGGAGCCTTGCTAATGCCAAATGCCTTACGTTTTGTTTTTGTTGTATAACATCTTTCCACTCGGTTGCTGGATATTTTTGTGGGAGTGATTTTGAAAAATGTATCGGATGGAAGTTTGTATGACATACTGCCAGCTAGATCGTATCCCTCCTGACTGCTTTAGCTTTAGCAGCTGGCAGAGGTACCATGTGAAATGTATATAACATACGGATTACTTCAAGGTATGGAGGCGCCATTACAGATATTTCTACAACGAATCATTATCAAGTCATATTTGTTGAAAACAATTCATCATCATCATCATCTTCATTTCCCCTTTTCCAGTTGACACCGGGTGGGGGCAAATATGGTTCCTCTCCACTTTGTTCTGTCGTTCCACCATTCCTCTTCCGACACAGTGTTCCAATCCTGGTTCCGTTTTCTAATACTATTCTCCACCGAGTCCATCCAACGCTTTCTTGGTCTTCCTCGTCCTCTCTTCCCTGTCATCCGTCGAGCATTCGAAATATTTAGACGGTTCTCAATATCTGTGAATCTTTTACAGCAATCAAACTGAATTTTTTAAATGTTGATAGAGGCTATGAACATGTGTTGACCTATAGGACTTTCAGTAACCAGGTGAGAGCACAAATCCAACTTGGCGGCGACGCGAAGTATAAATATTTAAATGGACGTTTCTCGTGAATTAACTATCCAAGTGCAGTGAAACGTTGCACGTTAAATGCTTATACAAATGTTGATACACTGGCATCTAATTTATTTCGATTGTTTGCATAATCACAAGATGGCAGCTGTGCGAAATTTTAAAATCTCGTTTTTACTTCTTGTGTTCTAATCATGCGATTGAAGTTTGAATACCACACGTACACAATAATCTTAAAGTAGACTAATAGTATAGTACAAAAATAAAAATCCAACCTGGCGACCATCTGAAATATTTAGACGGTTCTCATTATCTACGAATCTATCACAACCTTCAAACTGAAATTTTGTATGTTAATAGAGGCAATTAACATGAGTAGGATATATGAAAATAGGTTGTGTAGTTCTTCACGGAACTACTTGTTTAACAAAGCCACTGCTTGGCGCTCTTATTTTATATGAAAGACCCTGTACATTTCATCTCAATTTCATAGTAGGATAACATGTCAGATGTTATACATCATATGCGACTACTGTAAGGCTCGTATCTTTTTTAGTACTTCGCTCTACATTTAGAGCAGAGTGATTTGGGGTATCTTTTTACTGATGATCCGGTTTTTAACTATCCAAAGATTCAGGAACCATGGATTGAAATCACCTGAATTACAGGGTATACTGTATTCCAAAGTCAATGAAAAATGGAAAACGGACTCAGCTCAGGTAAACATCGAAAGCCCCTATTCTAAAAGTTTCCAGGCGTGATTTCTTATGAAAAAGGGTGTAAGTCCACGGGGGAGAAAACATTACTGAGTAGGGCAAGAACGATGCCAGCAGTTGGTTAAAACAATGATTCTGAATAAAAAATTGTGGCTGGTTTTAATTATTTATTTGATCCTAATAATTTGCACACCTCTGAATATGTAAGTTGTAATTTGCAAATGAATATATGTATGAAACAAATCATTTCTCTGCAGGATAACACCGACCTTACCGGGGATATTCAGACTGAAGAATGTGCCACACCAGAGTTTGTTCCTTGCATAAAAATAGAAACAGAATGTTCGGATTTCCAAGAGGTAAGTCCCTTATCACGTTACAACTCTATACAATTGAAGGAGAAAGTCGCCACTCCTCTCAGCTCTAATAAACATTCGAACAAGCTGAACCATTTCTAAGAACTGAATCCACAGTTTTTGGGTTCGTCCTGATTCTTTTGAACGTTGAAGTTGGTTTTCCAAAATTTCTACAAAGCTCTACGCTGCAGCTGCGTAATCTCTTCAGAAGATGCATTACCATGCTTCAAAGTTGATTAGACACAATTAAGCTCATCTAATGAAAGCTTTACTAGTTTTCAAAAGTACAGTAATGAGGCCCTTTTCGACTTGAAAGAGAGCACGAATGACCCTGGAGTAAGCTTTCCCGTTCATCATTTGTTGGACACTGTTTTTGGCACGACTTTGTACTGGCACTTGTACTAAATCGGTTCTTGTCTCCAGTATTTTTACTCTTCTAAACCTCTGTGTTGCCTTGGCCTCTTTTGGACTATAATACGATTGTACAATATTACTTTTTAATAAAATTGTTCAGTTATTTCTTTTTACATGTAGTCATAATTTAATTTTTCCAAAAAATCTAAAAAATACGAAAATTGCTCCTTTCACACCCTCCATAACTCTGGAACCGTTCACTTTAGGAAGATTATGCACGGGATGAACCTCATTCATGAAATTATATTAAAAAATAATTAAGATATAGCCTACTTGGAAAATTTAACAAGTTTTTTTGAAAGACAAATTTTTAAACTAAAAAAAAAACCAACAAAAACATGCTATTGAGAATATAACATTAATGGTGGTTCATCCTCGGTATTCATGTGTTTTCTTTATATGAAATAAAAATCATTCCATTCAGACTGGTATTTCGTGTTTATTGAGATTCATGACGTTTAAAAAATCACAAATATTGTCCTACCAATAAATCCCGCAATACTTTATATTCTGTTCGCCTTTATATATGAAATAAAAGGTCTATGTATTGACAATAACTTTGTAAGCTCTCGTAATTCTATGTTACAAATTAGTGAAACTATGATTTAATTGTTAACACTGTGAAAAATCTCCCACTCATGGTGTATGAGTCCCCTTAAGTGTTATATAAGGTGCGTTCAAAAAGTAACGAGCCGTAGGCTGTAATGCGCAAACCGGTGACGACATTGGCTAATCGTGGCGTGTGTAACGAGGTCTGGTTCCGACCAGAGCTTGGAAGGTCACAGCCCGTCGCTAGAGGGCACGCGTGCACGTCACGTGACGATACAAAGCGAGCAGCAGCATCCATCAATCGTCCAACGCTGCCAGTCGCATTGCAAACAGTGACATGGAGGCCGTCAAACGAAGAGCAAAGAGGTGTTGTTCGGTTTCTGACAGCGGAAGGAGTAGGGGGAACGGACATTCAACGCCGAATGTCACAAGTGTACGGCGAACACTGCATGTCCCTTGCAAGGGTCAAGTCGTGGCACAAGCGCTTCAGGGAAGGACGGGTGTCGTTAGCCGATGATGCCCGGTCTGGGGCACCCCCCTGCATTACCGATGACAACGTCCAGCTGGTTGATGCACTCATTACCCAGGACCGCCGAGTGACAGTGAACGCCATAGCCACCGTGGCCAGATTGAGCGTCGGAAGTGTGTACACCATCATGAACGAACGACTGAACTTGCGGAAAGTGTGTACCCAATGGGTGCCCCCCCAGTCTTCAACCACACCAGGAAGCATGTCGAATGGCCTACTGTCTTGGTCTTGGTTGGACGATTGATGCATGCTGCTGCTCGCTTTGTATCGTCACGTGACGTGCACGCATGCCCTCTAGCGATGGGCAGTGACCTTCCACGCTCTGGTCGGAACCACACCTCGTTACACACGCCACGATTAGCCGATGTCGTCACCGGTTTGCGCATTCCAGCCTCCGGCTCGTTACTTTTTGAACGCACCTTATAATTTCAGTTTTAATCTGAGCAAACTCGAAAATATTGTCAGCGTTTCATGGAATTACTAATTAATTTCAATGAGATTCATTTTGTAGCGGTAGGTTTAATACTAACTAAAAAAAAAAAGAAAAAGTCCGAGAATTCCTATAAACACGGGAGAAGTGAGGGAGGCGGTGAAGGTCAGCAAATAAGAAAGAACCAAATTTTGAAAAATGGATAAAATAGTTTAGATTTGAATTTGTAAAAATGAAAACCTTGCTTCTAATAGCAAGATGTGTGTTGTTGCCCTCTTTTACATGGTGCATGAAGATTTGCAAATTTTTTGAAAATGAGAAATACGGATTTTTAGCCTATTTTCAATTTTGAAGAAAAAAATAGGCTTATGAGATCACCTTTTGTCTGTGTGTGTGTGTGTGCATGTGCATGTGTGTGTGATGGTGCGTGTGTATCCCCCTTAATAACTTCTAAACGCTGGATTGATTTCAGTGAAACTAAGGAAGTTCATAGCACTATTCCTGACGACCCCGACCGTGCGCTTCAAATTTTCTTACGTCTCACCAATCCAACATGGCGGCAGTGCGAAATATTTCACCAGCATTCAATATCTCCGAAACTAATACCGATATCACCCTGGATTTTTTACGGCGATAAAGGGCACTAATAGAAGTTCACCAATGTGACATTTGAAAAACTGTTAACTACCAAACCAACATGGCGGCCAAGCGAAGTTGCGACTTTTAAATAGACGATTCTCGCGATTTAACCAACCAAACGCAATAAAACTTGGTACAGTATATATTTATACACATTGTAATGCACCGACATCTAACTTCGTTCAATTGTTTACATAACCACAAGATGGCGGCTGTGCGAAATATTTCACTGGCATTCTATATCTCTGAAACTATTAGCGGTATCACCCTGAAATTTTGTACGGAGATAAAGGGAACTACTGTAAGTTCATCTATAAGACTTTCAAAAACTGGTTATCTACAAAACGAACATGGCGGTCAAGCGAATTTTAAAAAAATAGACCTTTCTCGCGATTTAATATTCCAAACGCAATGAAACTTGGTACAGGAAATGTTTATACACATTGTAATGCACTGGTATCTAATTTAGTTCAATTGTTTACATAACCTCAAGATGGCGGCTTTGCGAATTTTAAAATGAAGTTTTTATTTCTTGTGTCGTAATCATGCGATCGAAGTGAAAGTTTGAATAATGAATCTACGCAATAATTTTACTTTAATGGTACATGACTCTATGGCCTATATATATTTAACAATCAAACAATCAGCAATCAAAATGAAATTTTGTATATTGATAGTGGCAATTAACATAAGTAGGATATATGAAAATAGGCAGTATAGTTCTTCACGGAACTACTTGTTTTTTGTGAAAAGAAAATGTTTTTTGGATTTCTTTTGTTTCATTTGGTAAAATAACGTTTTAACGGGTGCATGTATTGAGGAGGGCCGCTTGCCAATTATTTACGCAAGAAATGTATACAGGGTGTCGCATAATTACGTCGCTGAGACCAGAGGTTCCGGCCCTTGTCTGTAGAAACTTGAGATATGACACTTATGGCCGGAAACGATCCGTTAAAAATTCTGCGCGACGTTAAACTTTTAACGAGGATATCGGCAACACCGCGCCGGGTATGTGCGACTTTTTCTAATGTTCCCGTTCCGGAGGAATGCCGCCACTAACTCAGTGGCGCGGCGTGTTTCACCAAACTAGTCATTTGGCAATGGTGAGAAACAGAGCCGGCGCGAGTTTTTTTTCTTATCATTATTGTTCCTTTTTTGTCGTTCTGATTTCCTTTCTTATGACTTACGGACTCTTTCCTTTTTATTTGTGTGTTATTTTTTGATTATTATTATTCAGTATTTAATGAATTACTGTATTCTGCAATCTTTTGAAATCCCCAATTTCTTGTTGTTAAGTGAGTCTACGTTGAGATAATGACAAAACAAGTAGTTCCGTGAAGAACTATACAGCCTATTTTCATATATCCTACTTATGTTAACTGCCACTATCAACATACAAAATTTCAGTTTGATTGCTGTAATAGGTTCGTTGATATTGAGAACCGACTAAATATTTCGGATGGTCGCCATGTTGGATTTTAAATATGTAGGTCCTAGAATTGTGTACTGTTACATGAAGATTATTGTGTAAGTGTAGCGTTCAAACTTCAATCGCATGATTAGGACGCAAAAAGTAGCAAGGAGATTTTAAAATTTCGCACAGCTGCCATCTTGTGGTATGGAAACTATTGAAATAAATTAGATGCCAGTGGATTAACATTTGTATAAGGATTTACTGTACCAAGTTTCACTGCACTTGGATGGTTAAATTACGAGAAACGACCATGAGAATATTTATACTTCGCGTCGCCACGATGTTGGATTTGTGATCACCAGGTTATTGAAAGTCCTATAGGTGAACTTATGTTCATAACCCCTATGAACGTGAAAAAATTCAGTTTGATTGCTTTAGTAGATTCTAAATATTCCGGATGGTCGCGATGTTGGATTGTTATATGTATAGGCCATAGAGTCATGTACCTTAAAAGGAAAATTATAGCGTAGGTTCATTATTCAAACATTCACTTCGATCGCATGATTACGACACAAGAATTAAAAAACTTAATTTAAAAATTCACACAGCCGCCATCTTGAGGTTATGTAAACAATTGAACTACATTACATACCAGTGCATTACAATGTGTATAAACATTTGCTGTACCAAGTTTCATTGCGCCTGGATCATTAAATCGCGAGAAAAGTCTATTTAAAACTTTCAACTTCGCTTGGCCGCCATGTTCGTTTTGTACTTAACCGGGTTTTTAAAGTCTCATATGTGAACTTCCAGTAGTGCCCTTTACCTGTGTGCAAAATTTCAGGGTGATACCGGTAATGGTTTCAGTGATATAGAATGCCGGTGAAATATTTCACATAGCCGCCATATTGAGGTTATGTAAACAATTGAACGAAGTTATATGTCGGTGCATTACAATGTATATAAATATATACTGTACCAAGTTTCATTGCGTTTGGATGGTTAAATCGCGAGAAATGTCTATATAAATGTCTCAACTTCGCTTGGCCGCCATGTTGGTTTTGTAGTTACCTGGTTCTCAAAAGTCACATAAGTGAACTTTTAGTAGTTCCCTTTATGACCAAACAAAATTCCAGGATGATATCGGTAATAGTTTCGGAGTTATTGAATGCTGGTGAATTTTTTCGCACAGCCGCCATGTTGGATTGGTGAGATGTAACATAATTTGAAGGGCACGGTCGAGGTCACTCGGAATAGTGCTATGAACTTACCGAGTTTCATTGAAATCGGTCCAGCCGTTTAGATTTTATTAGGGGGACACACACACACACGAATCACACACACACACACACACGGACAAAAGGTGATCTCATAAGCCTATTTTTTTCAAAATTGAAAATCGGCTAAAAATGACAATGAATGCATGAAGCATAACTTTAACTAATGCAGTAGTCTCCCAAACTCTGCTCTCGGAAACCCGGCAGTCCGGATTTCACGGCCACCCTGACAGGAGAAATAAATCATGATATTTGTAGGTTTTTGTGTTTCCGCACAGAGCGTTATTATGTTTTCTTTCGTCTTCTCCTTCAATGGAATTATCGACAGTTAAATACGACGCGAAACAAGTTGACCTACAGTTCATAGTAAGAAGAGTAACGACCACCTGATAAATATAGGTACTGTACAGCTCTGTAAATGCACAAACTGTTGGCAGTAAGAAGTAAACGATAGGTTCTCGCGCAGAGCGTTGTATTTATTTGATTGCGCATTCTGTTTCTTCGCCGTCTTCGTGACGAGGCTTCAAGAAACAGGTTTCTAAGCGAAAAGCAAAAGAACATTACTTATTTTTTGCCATAAAGTAAATGGTAATTCGCATTAAGTGAAAAAACTATTTGCCTACGGGAATTGTTTTGTACATATACTGTACAGTGTATATATTATAGAAATAATTTGTATGCCTAGTTTTTCTAAGTTTTCTTCTATAATTTACAGTAATTTCTTCCTTGATTCTTATGCAGTACAGTACTGAACTATATATTCAAGTACCGTACTGTTATTGTACTGGCTTAATCGTTTTAAAACTTGTGTTTATGTTAAAAACAAATAAGTGTACTGCATTGCATTACTTTTAAACCAAAACAAACAGCTTATTTCTTCTTTTTAACACATTTCCCGATAATCCGGCATTTTCGCGAACTCAGCCACCCTTCGGTCCACATTAGGCCGAGTTTACGAGACTCTACTGTACAAGAAACAACCATTTCACTCAACAATGCACAGTATTTCAGCGTAATTCAAATTAGTTCACCAGCTGACACTAGGCATTGGGAACATACATTGCAACATTATCTGCTATTGTTCCCAGTAGGGTGCAGCACTATGTGAAGTCAAGGAAGTTCAAGTGAATCGACAACCGGCAGCAGACACAGTAGTATAACACTATTCATAGCGATTTAGTGAAATGCCATTATGACTAGGCGGTTCGGTGGCGTAGTCGGTAGAATGCTGAACTGCTGTGCCCAAGATTGCGGGTTCAAACCCGACCGAAGTCGTCGGATTTTTTAAGAGCGTAAAAATCCTTCAGTATGCTTTCCTTCAGAGGGGAAGTAAAGCCGGCGGTCCCATGTCATTGACTTATGACATGTGAAAGTTCCTTTCACTAACTAAACTTGTGTGTAGCTAAATTTCTAGGTTAGATTTCGTTGAAACGCTCTAAGTTCCAACGTTCACTACTAGATGTCAGTGAAGTTGGAACTACTTGAAATTGAACGGAACTTTTAGCTCACCATATGGGTGTCCGCATTGAAGCAGCTACAACCTCTGGCGAGCCGAACATGTCCTCGGACACTCCCGGCACTAAAAGCCATACGCAAAATAAAATGAAATAAATGGCTAAAATAATACCAAAGACAGATAATTCCGTATCTTGGGCTGAACAGGTTGTTGTGCTGGGCTAAGTATTTCTGCCCCTTATAACTCCTATTTCTTCAGTGTGAGGGGTTATGTGAAATTATATTCAGCATGGCAGTTATTTATACAGCCAGATGCTCTTCCGTCCAGCCCATAACAGGTGTTAATGTGGATAGTAATGATAAAATATTGTAAAAAGTTGGAAGGAAGTAACCTTGCCGTTATACGAGTTACCATCCCTGCATTTGCCTGAATATGAAATCGGGGTACCATGCAAATCCATTTCAAGGATGACCGTTTATAACTACTTATTTAATTGCTAGCGTTTCGCCCCAGTGTAGCAATTTGTTGAGTTATGCAGGACATTTTTATCACTTTTTTTTATCACAATACTCATTTTGATTCTTTTTCGAGTACATTCGATTATAGTCAATGCCAAAGCAAGGTTTATTGTTTTTAGAATGGAGTTTTTGACTCCCGTGGTACACTGGCATGCTCGTGACGTGGCCACATATGTAGCAAAGCGTCTTGCATGGCCTTCTCAGTGTGTGCCTTTACCAACTGAAGTGCCCAATTGGCACACTGGGGCGAAACGCTAGCAATTTGTTGAGTTATGCAGGCCTTTTTTTTATCACTTTATGTGTTAAACTAACCCTATTCAGAATACCATATCACCCTGATAACCAAATCTGGAGGTGAAAACCATACAACAACAGGACGCAGGTTCTATGTGATGACGAAATTTGACGACAATAATTAGAAGATTAGTATCTAATTAACTCTGATGCTATATTTGCCAAGATTCTCCTTTTTGAGATGACATCAATACTGAAACACTCGTACACGAAAAGAAACAAACAAACGTAGTATAAAAGACAGACCCTAAAACAAAAAAAGGATCAAATAAAGTATGCATACTAGGGGGAAAAATAATATTTTTTCCGCTCATACTGTAAAATAATGAATCCTCGCCAATGCTGTAAGTCCCCATCCCCATGATGACGCCCTTAAATAAAATGATAGAGCTTGTGGGGCATGGAATTGCAGTAATTGTGCCAAAGGGCATAAATGAAGGGAATGGAGAGGGTTGTCTGAAATTTCTAGTTGATGGTGTTACTCGTCTTGTTCGAAATGGGAAGTACGTAAAATTCGGTTCAAATCGGTGAAGATATGAGCCCAGTGAAACGGTGTGGATTTGTGCCAAAGGGCCTAAATGAAGGGAATGGAGAGGGCTATCTAAAATGTGTGTTGCCAAAAACCTTCCTTGTGGTGTGCACTACAACCCTACAAAATTTCAATGCAATCGGGTAAAGGGTGTCGGAGTCCATTAATCTCGGACAGATATACATTTCAATTTATATATAAGATTGTATGGGTGATGTATCTGAATATTTAGAACTTCACAATGTGCTGATACAAATAATGTTGAGGGCCAAGTCATTTGTTTCTCCATGATACATGAACATCACCCCTTATACTCTTACAGCTAAAAATATAACAATATTAATTTCGTTCTTAATTTTTAAAGATATAATTTCCATTAGGGTACTGATCTCACTTGGTCTTTAAAGGAGTGATGTTACAGATCTAGGGAGGACATAACGATCTCCATCAGTGAGATGAGATGGACAGTATGAAATTAGTGTCCGGTAGTTATAAAGCGAATATATCTTTACTTCAATTAATCTGTGCTATACAATTACATGTGTTATTTGAATAGAAAGTGCAAGGAAATAAATTATTCTATCCTATCCCCAGGATATGAAGGAAGAAATCCAGCATGAAGACAGTGATGCAGGAGGAAAACATTTAAATGAGTAAGTGGACACCACAGTAAATAATGTGTTCTTCCGCCTTTATTATTATTCTTATTGTTATTATTTCCGATTATTCCCCTTCAGGAGAGCGTGAGAACTTGAGCCAATCACAGCTTCACTTCCTTTTCCCCTCTTCTTTTCTTCCCAAAACCTCTTCATTAGTTCATTGTGCTTTTTCTTCCTTTCCTCTGTCCATTTTTTCCTTGATGTGCCCTTCCTTGAGACTTGTACAATTTCGTGTTTCTGATTTTATTTCTAAACTAGCAGTAGTACCCGGCTTCGCCCGGTGGAAAGATGATAATATTTCAGTCTCCTTAACACTCAACGTCATAAATTATATTTATTTATGTATTCATTTCTTACATTATCAAACCCAGTGACAATGTTTATACTTAAGTCACTATGGGAAGGCTCTGTAAAATAATGATCATTCTCGTGATATTTGTCTTCAGTCCGAGTCGAGATATGTCGTTAGCGGTCCCAGAATTCGTGACATCTCAGTCGTAGAAGACTTTATGTGGTGGTGATTAGAAATATAATGGACTTAAAATCTAGGTCATTTACCCCAAATGACGTTGAGGGCGTAACATCTAGGTAATTTGCCCTATTATCAGGATGATATTGAAAATTACTACATAACTGACATATGAAACTTAGAAAATAATAGAAAAAGTTATTTTTAGGACTCACATTTCGGGAAAGACTTGATTATTTTTTGCCAAAGAGCTCCCACTTAGATCGCTATCTGGTTAAAAGTTTCGTCTTGTTAAGGTTTAAACTGTACGATAAATGTCTGAAGCAATTCCTCAAAGAGAAGCTTCCAGATTTCGCAGTCGATATATCGTTAACGTTCCTGAGCATCCAGTTGTCTTTTCTTCTGACGCAAAACATCTTCTACATAGTGATGATGAACATAGAAGCGACTACTGGCACATGTAACTTATCAACGAATGGGAATAATTGATACTTTAAAGGAATGAGAGGTCATTTGCCCTTTTGATGAGGATCACAATGAAGACTACTACTACTACTACTACTACTACTGAACGGGTATATCAAACTTACAAACTAATGGAAATATTTTTTTTTAAAATCACAGGCTAGGTAGACTCTGGTGTTGCTTAGTAGTATCTAGGTCATTTGCCCCTTTGATGAGGATTATAATGAAGACGACTACTACTGAACGGGTATATCAAACTTACAAACTAATGGAAATACATATTTTTAAAATCACAGGCTAGGTAGACTCTGGTGCTGCTTAGTAGTATAATGGACGTAACATCTAGGTCATTTGGCCCTTTGATGAGGATGATAATGAAGACGATTACTACTGAACGGGTATATCAAACTTACAAACTAAAGGAAATACACATTTTTAAAATCACAGGCTAGGTAGACTGGTGTTGCTTAGTAGTATAATGGACGTAACATCTAGGTCATTTGCCCCTTTGATGAGGATTATAATGAAGACGACTACTACTGAACGGATATATCAAACTTACAAACTAATGGAAATACACATTTTAAAAATCACAGGCGATGAAGACTGTGGTGTTACTTAGTAGTATAATGGACGTAACATGTAGGTCATTTGCCCTTTTGATGAGGATGGTAATGAAAACTACTGTTGAATTGACACGACAAACTTACAAACTACCGTGATAGAAAGAAATATTTCAAAATTCACAGGCGATGAAGACTTATTGTGTGTGGTGATTAGTGGTATAAAGGGTGTAACATCTAGGTCATTTGCCCTTATGATAATAATAAGGTAATGAAAAATGACTACTAAACGAACATGGTGTAATTTTAAATCTGATATAGGTAATTCAGATTACTACCTTCGATGTCTTCCAAAGTCTGAACGTTATATTCTGGCTTAGGCCTATACTCGATGCGTGTAGTGAAAGAGCTTATCGAGTACTGCTCGGGTCCAAGCTGCACGTAGCTGAGAATATCGCAGATGATGATGACGATATATGATGACAGACGTTCGGGGGGGGGGTTCCCGGTCCTATTCACATTGACCGGTGAATCACTCATTCTTTCGTAACACTACAGCGCTTTGAGCAAAGACCCTGTATGAACATCAGCATAGTCAGCAATAACAGGTAACACGGCAGGGTCTGGACATTTTTCTCATGTCACCTTGCGATGAATGAGCAAGCTATTCTCATCCCTGCCCCCTCTTCCCCCCTCCACCCACCAGGGTCACAACTTGTGGGACGTGGGTTTGCGACCACGGGACCCCAGCTGAGTCCGGCATTGCTTCTACTTACTGGTGCCGGGCACCTTTCAGTTCTCTTTCCTGTCAGCCTCCCTTGGTCAAACTCTTGTTCTCTTCCGACCCCGATGGTATCAGGTTATCCGAGGCCTAGCGGCTCTTTCACTTTCCCGCCTTAATTGGCCCTTGTCTAATCATTCCTGATAGCCTCATTCTTTTCTTAATATCTCATATCTTCTGCTCAAGACCCTCAAGGAGGCAGGGTGTGTGTAGCCCTGGTGCACCCTGGATAGTGCTACATCCTCAAGGGCTCATGGCTGGTGAGTTCAGGAGCTGGCAACCCTGAAGGTTCCCTGAGCGGATCCGGTTTTACCCCTTTTTTCCATTGCCTTTGGGACGGACCCTGTCCACTTTCCGGGAATGGAGTGGTCTGTCCGCAATTTCAAGCAGACAATGTTACTCGCAGGGTACCAAAGGGTAAGTATACAAATTTTGGTTCTGGTCGGTGAAACGGTGTAGATTTGGACCAAAGGGCCTAAATGCAGAGATTGGGTTGGACTGTCCGAAATTTCAAGTGGACAGGGTTACCCGCAGGGTTGCAAAGGGTAAGTATACACATTTTGGTTCTGATCGGTAAAACGGTGTAGATTTGGACCAAAGGGCCTAAATGCAGAGATTGGGTTGGTCTGTCCGAAATTTCAAGTGGACAGGGTTACCCGCAGGGTTGCAAAGGGTAAGTATACAAATTTTGGTTCGGATCGGTGAAACGGTGTAGAAGTTTGCCAAAGGGCCTAAATGCAGGAAATGGGGTGGTCTGTCCGAAATTTTAAGTGGACAGTGTTATTCACAGGGTTACATAGGGTAAGTATACAAATTTTGGTTGAGATCGGTGAAACGGTGTAGATTTGGGACAAAGGGCCTAAATGCAGGGAATGGGGTGGTCTGTCGGAAATTTCAAGTGGACAGGGTTACCCGCAGGGATCCGAAGGGTAAGTATACAAATTTTGGTTCAGATCGGTGAAACGGTGTGGATTTGTATACATAACAGACAGACAGACAGACAGACAGACAGACAGACAGACACATTGAGCTTTATATATATAGATTGTTCTCTGTCCTTAACACTTACCCTGCTGATGCCTTAAATGTTGCTCCTCACCCGTGTGCTGGCTGATTACCAGAATGTATGGCTATGTTCAGAATGACACAAACTGAATGTGGTTTGAGTTACAAATAAATTGAAAAGTCCCTTACACTACATATTTAATAAAAATCCGACACAATTGAAAAAAAAACTATAATGTAAAAATAAAATAAAATACGCCGTAAACAGCTGTTGCGCGCGCTCTCGTCCTGGAACGAGCGGGCGCGCTGGCAGAAGTAGAAGGGAGAACTCTCTCTTCGGTTGCGTCAGATTTAGAATTTGTAATGCGAATTAAAACCCCAAATATATATACTAGTCATAGAATAAACTCAACGTTTTTGCGAGAGAAAAATCTTCCATTAAGAATAAAAACAAAGGAAAGGAAAACAGATTTGACCTAATTGAACTTGCATCGCTTGCCTTCGAACAGATCTATATTCTTCCGCTGAACAGTGACGTGGTGCTATCTAGCGATATTATGTGCAACTTCATGCATACTGGCACCCACACGCGAGTGCTAGAGCCGTAATATCACGTTCGTCTCCAACACAAAGCGCGAGAAATCGGTCAACGTAATATTACGCTCGCCGCAGTTTTAAAAAGTTACCTTCGAACGTAATATTACGGTGCCCGCGCTTTAAGTGTTAATGTCGTCTTCAAAGATTTTAAGTAATTCCATGTCATCATGTTCTTCTTTTATCCAACTGGTCTTTAATATACTTGCATTCACGATATTGAATATCTTCTTAGTGAGTCTGTTCTCATCCATCCTATATATGTGTCCATAGATCTGCGAACGTCTCGTCCTAAATTTATCTGTAATGGTGTCTGTATTTTCATAAAGTTCCTTTGTTGGTCTTCTGACCCAAATTCTATTATGGAAAACAGCGCCATGGATATTCCTAAGAATTTTTCGTTCCTGTTTCTCAATATCGTGAATTCTCGTCATTCCTCTAATGACTGTGGTTTCTGCCGCGCACAAAGCTTCAGATAAAACAACTGCGTTGTAACGGCGCAGTTTTGCATCATGAGAATATAAAACTGAAAATGTTGGATATTAATAGGGTTTGTTTGTAGCAGAAGATATGTGTCTTTGTATCTGCCTTTGAAATTATTTTTCTTACTGCCTGTCTCATTTTAGAAGGGGATGTTGATATGAACTTTCTATTTAGTTACCCACAAATTATTCGTTCTCATAGAGTTCTCACAGACTGACGTATTTAAGAAACGTTCATTAGTTTGCTGATAGGACCTGTTTCTTCCCCCAGGGGCTCACATCTAGTGGGACGTGGGTTGGCGACCACGGGACCCCAGCTTAGTCCGGCATTGCTTCCACTTACTTGTACCGGGCTCCTCTCCGTCCTGTCGACCTCTCTTGGTCAACTCTTGTTCTCTTCCAAACCCGACGGTATTAGGGTATCTGAGGCCTAGGGAGTCTTTCACTTTCCCGCCTTAATTGGCTCTTCTCTCATCTTTCCTGATACCCTCCTTCTTCGAGGAGTCAGTCTTCTTTTTCTTTTCATGTTATCTCCTGCCTTCTGCACAAGGCCCTCAAGGAGAAAGGGGCTCACATCTAGTGGGACGTGGGTTGGCGACCACGGGACCCCACTTCTGGTGCACCCTGGATATTGCTACACCCTCAGGGGCTCACGGCTGGTGAGTTTGGGAGTTGGTGACCCCGAGGAATTCCTGAGCTGGGTCCGTTTTGTCCCCTTTTTCCTCTGACCTTGGGGTGGGGGCTCTCTACTCTTTCCCTTTCCTATCTGCCTTTCATGGCTCTCCTTCCTTCCAAGTCCGTCAATCCTCATTCTTCGAGGGTTGAGGGCCTTTCTTTTCTTCATGTCCTTTATTTGTTTACCATTTCTTCTTCTAGTCTTTAAGTCTGTAGTTAGTATTAGTTATAGTTTTCATTCTCACCTCATCTTTCACTATCATCCCAACCTTTAGGCACCGAAAACCTAGATGTTAGGCCCCTTAAAACAACAATTATCATTATCATCATCATCAGAACCTATTTCTGACTTGTGGAAAGCTCATTAATTAGGTTGGTAGAATTATACATACCGCGGGGATTAGAATATGACTGTGATATTAGTTTTGTAAGAAACTTCCACTACTTTAAACTTCCGCCAGTGTGCTACTGTCTTCAGCCCCATATGACGCTTTTGTAACCAAAAGTGCGACCTAAAATAGCATCCTAATCACCCCGTATTGCTAGAAATAAATCCAATCAAATATCTACTGCAACTAATCCTAAATTCTTGTTTGATTTAAGGGGAGATGTAGGTCAGAATTTGCAAATTTTACGATTTTTTTCTATGTTGATTTGAATCAGCAAGGTTTAAATAAAATGCTACAGAAATTTCATTTGCGAATTCCACGGGGAAATACGTTTAAAAGAATATTTTCCAAATGTTTCCACGTGCCACGCCCACATATGTGTCATGAACTGAGCGAAGAAGATCCTATTTTAAACCTAATTTGTCGATCGTAACAGGCTAGCAATATCTTAGTAGGCTGTGGAAAGATGGCGACAATGCATTTCTGGTCCTAATGTTTACAATACAAATACATGTGGTTGCCAAGCGATTGAGTAAATCTATAAATTAGATGATTTTTATTTTAATTTTATTGTCAATATGGAAGGATCTAATTCTATGGAGTTTAAAATGGTTCCTAAGCACCATTCCGTAGGTGCCAGAGCAAGCAAGGATTCAAATACCTATTTTCTAAAAGGTTGCCTTGAAAATCCAGTCAGTTATTAACATATCCCACAGAATGCTGCTGGGATGATTGTAGGTTTTTTGTCTTGAGCTTGAGATTTCAAGACAACATTATATCGGTATTTTTCTGTGAACGGGTTTGGTATCTACCATAAAATTATCCAGCTTCTCAACCCAACTGAGGGTTTTTGCTTCCTTTGTGTCTGTGGAGACTTAATTGGGTGTAGAGACGTACACATTGGGGGCAGACCGGTCTTGCTGTCAGTGTGTTCCTAAAAGAGCACGTCAGTCTTAATCTGCTGGGCAAATCAACTCTTGCAGATTATTATTATTATTGGAATATGGGTTTTCATCGCCAAGTAATGAAACTCCAGCAAATAGTCTAGGTTTTTGCCGTGTCTGTAGCGGGGTTTCCCCCAAGTGCACCTGTGGGCTCTTGGTGCACACTGCCCGGAATGCCATTGGGGTAGTGGACATCTAGGCCATGCTCTTTTGTAACTTCTTGTCAGTTGTGCCTTACGCCTTTCATTTGTTACGAATATAGCAGGCAGTGGATCGTAGTCAGGTGTTTAAAACTTGTTTGACAACATTCCCCAATGTCAAGGTTAGACATTTCAGTGCTACGAAATTATACAAAGAAGAATGCAGAATAATAGGACGACGTCATAACAATGATCGAGAATAATTTGGTTGTAGAAGGGAGTACGTTCGATGATTAATTGTGAATGTAAGTGGAACGCGGTTTATACACTTGCAGCAGACATGAATGTGGCTTTTACATACCTTTTGTCCTCGTTTCGTGTTCTGGGCGATATTACATATTGAAATTACGCACCCTGGTCACTACTGAACCTCATATATGTGCTAAAGTTCGTAAATATGTGTTTTATTTCTTGCTATTCTAAAAACGAGGCGTCATATTTCGACAGCGCTTTCATCTTGTTCAACTGTCGACCAGGTGCACTCTATCGGGACGCAGCGAGGCGCACACATTGTTGCCAACATGTGAGATACAAAATCACTGTTGATAAAAAGAAGTGAGATACAAAATCACTGTTGATCAAAAAAATTATTCATCGGGACGTGTCAGGCTGTAACCATTGACAAAACGCATTGATCTGGGCACGTTAGGCTGTAACCATTGTCAAAAAACATTGATCTGGGCGCGTTAGGCTGTAACCATTTTCAAAACTCATTGATCTGGGCGCGTTAGGCTGTACGATTGTCAAAAACCATTTATCTGGGCGCGTTAGGCTGTAACGATTGTCAAAAACCTTTGTTCTGGGTGCGTTAGGCTGTAACGATTGTCAAAACTCATTGATCTGAGCACGTTAGGCTATAACGATTGTCAAAAAACATTGATCTGGGCGCATTAGGCTGTAACCATTGTCAGAAACCATTGATCTGGGCGCGTTAGGCTGTAACGATTGTCAAAAACCATTGATCTGAGCATGTTAGGCTGGAACGATTGTCAACAACCATTGATCTGGGCGCGTTAGGCTGTAACCATTGTCAAAAACCATTGATCTGGGCGCGTTAGGCTGTAACCATTGTCAAAACCATTGATCAGGGCGTGTTAGGCTGTAACCATTGTCAAAACTCATTGATCTGGGCGCGTTGGGCTGTAACCATCGTCAAAAAACATTGAATTGGACAAGACGAAGGTTAGAAGGTCGGGGGCTTCTATGAATTGAGTGGTGCGCACCAATGATGCCCACTTGCGACTGAATTGGGCGCTTATTTGTTTTTCATAGTACCATAAGCGCGAGGTTTGCAGTACTGTCATGGTACTGTTTTGATAACGATCGATGAGAACAGTGGCGCTGACAGCTGTACTTTTCGCTATATAAGTCGTGTACCTATTTGGGATGGCCGGGTGGGTCACAGACATCGGAGGAGGGAATATCTACGAAAACATCGCTCCTTGATTTATTTCCCAGCGTTTCATCAGGTATTTTGGCTAATTCATGTATTGTAGAGAATTTTATCGCGTGTTCTATCTTCATTCACCGCTACCAATGATATTTAACAGTTGTTTGAAATAAAAATTGTAACCTATTGTAAAAGAGTGTACAGGTATTATGCAATGCAGTTTAGTCAGTAACCCACAGAACATGAATTTATGAAGTATGTTAACCATTAAAATTTGTAAGGTCTTGGCAGATGTATTTGTTGTTGTTGTTGTTGTTGTTGTTGTTTGAGTCTTAAGTCTTTTGACGGCTCTGATGCAGCCCTCCAAGCATCCCTGTCTTGAGCTAATCGTTTCATCTCTACATAGCTACCACATTCTGCTTCCGAGGCAATCTGTTTAACATATTATAACCTTGGTCTATCCCTACAGTTCTTGTCCTCGACCCTTCCTACTATAACTAAGCATGTTATTCCTGGGTGTCTTAATATGTGTCCTACCAACCTCTATTATAATAACCCCTGGCACTACTGCCCGTGAAGGGCCTACGCCTACCAAGCGACCGCTGCCCAGCCATTTGGCCTGCAGATATTGGGGTGACGCTTAATCAGCGCATCGGTTCCCCTCGGCCGTTAATCTTGGCTTTCGTGATCAGGGCGCTGCATCACTGTCTGACAGCTACTCGATTGCCCTCACGAGGCTGAGTGCACCCCGTTCCAGCCCTCACGTCAGTTTCTAAAATCCCTGACGGAGCCGGGAATCGAACCCGGGGCCTCCGGGAGAGAGGCAGGCGTTCTACCTCAACACCTCAGGGCCTCTACCAACCTCTCTCTTCTCTCAATTAACAGTCGCCAGAAATATCTCTCCTCTCCCACTTGTCTTAATACCTCTTCATTTATTACCATATCTACCCATATGACCATCATACCCCTGTAACACCACATTTCAAACGCTTCAATTCTCCTCTTTTCTGCTGCACCAATAGTCCAAGTTTCATTTCCACGCGCCACGCCCCAGCGTATTTTTGGTGTCTATTGAGTCAAGTGTTTGTAAGACGACAAGGTCGCTTTGAAAAATTAGGCAATGATGGAAATTGATTCCCTTATTGGCCAGGTTACTGTGCTTCCATAAATGTAATGCTATAGTATTATCTGATCAGGATGGGTAAAGACTCATATTATGCATGACAGGTCATGAAATTTATGAATTATATAATATTTTCGCTACGAGTGGTGGATGAGGAAATAATAATAACCACCAACTAAATAAATGGTGAGAGTAGAGCACAATACAACCCTAAAAGATGATTTAAATAGAATTCATGATAGGCTTTCTATAAATCCGAACCTAAATAATGCCCAAACTTCGTAAATAAAATATGTTGATTCTTACATTTAAATTGGAATAAATGAACCATAAACTTAAACCATTCCCTAATAATAATAATAATAATAAACAAAATTAACTCGAATTTAATTATGTTACTTTATTGCTTATGAGACGGCTTGGTGATCGTATCACATGACACGATGCAAATAAACATCGCAATCATCTACCCATGATCTTAACATGCTTGAAATGACAGCTGAGCACAAATAGTGCAATGTAGAAATTGATTGTAAATACTCTTGTAAAATAATATTGTGTGTGTTTATATTTTTTATTATCACTGTGAAAAGTTAGCTTTTTAGGTTTCCATTAGTCAATTCCATTCAGATTAGCGTAGGACTTACCTAGATTATTTACGTAAAATTAATTTTGTTGTGGCATCATCATAGCATAGCTTGTCCCTATTTGTGCTTTATATAAATTCGGATCTTCTTTATCGTTGTAGAACGACGTGATGACAGCCTTCATCTACTGAACTAGAGTCAGTGTAACTTTGATTTATTATTAATTGGGAAAAATAATTCCGTAGGGACAGTTTTATATGTCAATTTCCCAGCATGTTTTGATTACTTTTATGGATAACACTGCTTGATGGGACACAAGGGTGCCATTCGTTTCAGGAAGTGTTATATAGATACATAAGAATAATGGACTAGCCCTCAGATACCCAATAGAGTAGGATAGGGGGAAAAGTTTTCAATAAATTTAAGGGAATTTTTCTTAAGCCTGTGGCATTCCTTTGTTGATTTGAATTTTCCTACGGATATGCAGTTCAGACTGGTTTCTTAATAAACCTTTCTTCCCTAGCCGACACTCTCTTGCTAGGACTAGTCGGAGTGCATATCCGATCTTACATTATTATCCTTTTGGAAGGAATTCTCTCGGTGACTGTTTTGCCTCACAATCCCACGGTATTTTGGACCAGTCGGGCTCAATAAGCACCACTTTTTTCAGATTCATATGCCCAGACACGTCGGATCCTGTTGTGGGGAACATTTACACGTTACCTACGTCTGCCGGACAAGATACTAGCACGGCATCTAGAAGATATTGTCATCAGAAGGAAACTATAAGCGACGAGGTGGAATACACCCTTACTAGTGATACATGCGCAGCCTCAATCGTTAAACGTTATAACTCAGACGAAGACTCGTCAATACATAATCGCATAAAGAAACGTCAGGCTACTCTCACTGCCGACGAGCTGTATTCATGTAATATTTGTGGACGAAGTTTTAAACATAAGAGAAGTGTGTGGTCTCATATGTTTACCCATGGCGGTGAGAAGCCCCATTCTTGCAGTGTATGTCCTTCCAAATTTACTGAGAAAGGAGCTTTGAAGAAACATATGTTAACCCATAGTGGCGAGAAGCCACATTCATGTACAATTTGTTCTTCCAAATTTACTGAAAAGGGATCTTTGAAGACACATATGCTAACTCATAGCGGTCAAAGACCATACTCGTGTAGTGTATGCCAAGCTTGTTTTGCTGTGGGTAAAGCTCTGACTAGACACATGTTAATCCATAGTAGCGAAAAGCCACATTCGTGTAGTATATGTACAGCCAAATTTGCTCAGAGAGTTCAATTGAAAAGACACATGTTGACTCATAGTGGTGAGAAACCACACTCATGTAGTATTTGCTTGGCCAAGTTTCCTGTCATTAGAACTTTGAAGTTGCACATGTTAATCCATAGTGGAAATAAGCCACACTCCTGTCAAATATGTCAAGCCACATTTCCTATGAGTTCAACGTTGAAGAGACACATGCTAACCCATAGTGGCGAGAAGCAACATTCTTGTAGTGTATGTCTTGCCAAATTTCTTGCAAAAGGTACTTTGACGAGGCACATGCTTATACATACTGGTGAGAAACCATATTCATGTAGTTTATGTCCAGCCAAATTTGCTCAGAACGTACAGTTAAAGACACACATGCTAAACCATCATGGCGACAAGCCACATTCATGTAGTATATGCCAAGCAAAATTCGCTGCCAGGGGACATTTAAAGACACACATGTTAACGCATAGTGGCGAGAAACAACATTCATGTAGTGTATGTGAAGCAAAGTTCGCTCGGAGAGGACATTTGAAGGCACACATGTTAACGCATAGTGGCGAAAAGCAAAATTCATGTAGTATATGTAAAGCAAAGTTCGCTCGGAGAGGACATTTGAAGAGCCACTTGTTAAAAATTCATAGTGTCCCAAATGCTAAAATCATGTAATATACGGGGAGCTTTTTTCCTCACGGAGGAAATTTGGAGGGCCCAATAAATGAAATCCCAAAGTCCATTTTTCAACTTTTCAGGAAATATTAAACAACGTTTCACACTTACACCAAATCCGTATCTTTCACTTGTGTGGTCTGATTTTCTGTTGCAGGCAAACATGATTGTCAAATGTTATTTAAGATAACTATAAGATATAATTAGTCATTTAATGTATATGGAATACCATATAAAAATAAACTCGTGTGGATTTAATGATATTTTGGTTTGTATAATGTTTCTGTTTAAATTTTTGGGCTTCAAGTATCACTCATCCATCACATCAGATTTATCTACTCTCGAGTCAGTAGTTTTAAAAACACTGTTATAAAACAATCCATCATTAACTGGCACATACTGCAGCATGTGTTGCTAGTCCTTCACCTTTCCCTCCTTCAATTACAAATTCTTTCTGTCTCGTGCTTGGGACTTTAAATTCATTCTTAGATATACCATATTTATACAATGACACCTCCTTAAAGCCTGTTTCGTTGTTCGCCTCGGATAATTGAATCTTTCCACCTGCTTGGAAGATGACCTGACGACATTCAGATATACCAGGCAAACTGTATGTTAATATGCCTCTGAAAACAATAAATGCAGAAACTGAGGTGAAGGTGTTTGCGCAAACAACAATTGAATGGGCTACATCTTACATTCCTTCACAATATTTACGTACTTTTTAGGGCCATAAACGGTTTCAGGCTTCTTCTTGCCCCCTCTCCCCCTCCCCCAGTGGCTCACATCAAGTGGGACGTGGGTTGGAGACCACGGGACCCCAGCTGAGTCTGGCATTGCTTCCACTTACTTGTTCCGAGCTCCTCTCCATCTTCTTTCCTTTTGACCTCCCTGTGTCAACTCTTGTTCTCTTCCGACCCCGACGGTGTTGGGCTATCCGAGGCCTAAGGAGTCTTTCACTTTCCCGCCTTAATTGGCCCTTCTCTCATTTTTGCTGACACCCTCATTCTTCGAGAGGTCAGCCTTCTTTTTATTTTCATGTTATCTCCTGCCTTCTGCCCAAGGCTCTCAAGGAGGCAGGGTGCATGTAGCCCACCACTTCTGGTGCACCCTGGATAGTCCTACACCCGCAAGGGCTCACGGCTGGTGAATTTGCGAGTTGGCGACCCCGAGGGATTCCTGAGCTGGGTCCGATTTGTCCCCCTTTTCCTCTGACCTTGGGGCGGGCCCTCTCTTTCCCTTTCCTATCTGCCTTTCATGGCTGTCCTTCCTTCCAAGTCCCTCAATCTTCATTCTTCGAGGGTTGAGGGCATTTACTTTCTTCCTGTCCTTTATTTGACTTATCCTTTATTTGCATATAATTTCTTCTTCTAGTGTGTAAGTCTGTAGTAAGTATTAGTTATAGTTTTCATTCTCATCTCATCTTTCACTACCACCCAAACCATTAGGGGCTCATGACCTAGATGTTAAAACAACAATTATCATTCATATCATCATCTTCTTCTCCTTACATCGCTCTATTGCTCCAAAATCTGAATCAGTAGGCATCATACTGGGTACACTATTCTTATGTTACCAAACATTCTCTCAGCACAGAGCTGGTCTAAATAACAAAAGAGATACTTTTCATGTCCTGTGGGAATGCTCTCTCTCTGTGGTTAACAGCCGTGAGGCTGGTTGACAGCAGCTCGCCATTCTTCCCGTCTCTCAGTCTTCCTCTTCAGTTCACAGTATGAGCCACAACCCATATCTTGCAGTATTTGACTCATGTACTCCAGTCTGGGTCTTCCTCTACAATTCTTACCGTCTACTGTTCCCTCGATTATAAGCTTAATCAGTCCATTGTGTCGCAGTATGTGGCCCACGAGGTGATTTCTTCTTCTTTTCAAATATTTAAGGAAGCATCTTTTCTCTCCCTCTCTTCTAAAACTTCCTCATTTGTGACCATTTCTTTCCAACTGATTTTCATAATCCTTCTATGGCACCAGGTTTCAAATGCTAGTAGTCTTGTCCTCTCTCTCTCTCTCCTATTGTCCAAGATTCGCTGCCATATAGCGCGACGCTCCATACATAGGTCTTCAACATTTGTTTCCTCATATCAAGACTTATGTTCCTTGCAGTAAATAGGTTCTTCTTTTTATAGAAAGCGTTCTTGGCTTGGGCAATCCTACTTAATATCTCTCTGCTGCTTCTTCCATCATTCGTTATTTTACTTCCCAGATAATTAAACTCATTCACTTCTTGTATCTTTTCATTTCTTAACTCTATTGATGTCTAGTTTTCGCCATTTATACTGCAGACCAAAATTTTTGTTTTATTTGTATTTATTCTCATATTAAATTCTTCCTCTATTATTTTGTCCATCTTGCTCAGGATCTTTTGTAAGTCTTCTTCACTTTCTGTGGGAATGCAGTTTCACAAAAATGAACAAGTTTTTTTTCTGTTGACTTTTAAATAAAATATTTATTGCGGCCAATGGCCATAGATAGGAACAACATTATAACAATATGAACAATATTGAATCAATCATGTACCTAGGTACCACCAGTTCGTTTACCCATTCCACTATACTACACTTTGATCAAGACAACTTAATCAGTCCTCGTCTAAACAAAACTGAGTGAGTGATATTAGTCTTCTACTGCATTTCATATCATGATATATGTCGCACTGATTGTTGCATAATCGGCAAACACACTCCTGGCTGGGCTGACGGAAGGACTTCCTAGTTCAGATGCGATGGTGGAAGCCATGGATCGCAAATCTGGTCACTAGGTGCCCCAGTTCATACTCTGGTCGCATCCATTCTTTATGTAACAATGCATCTGTTACGAAGAATCTTTCTGGGATGGAGTCTCTCTTCCTGCAAAGTTCGCTTAACATGTCTACGCATGCCTATGTGGATGGTAGGTGCATTAGCAGTCGAAGGCCTTCTACCAGAAATGTTTCTCTGGCTAAAGCATACACATATCGTGAAAGAGCGATTTTTGATACCCCCAATACCCTTTTCAAATACCTTGATTTCAAACTTTCAATGTCTTTTAATTTCCTGATTGATAGATAAGCCCATATGACCTCTAGCCCGTACGTGAGTGATGGGAGTACTTTGACTCTGAAAAGTTCCATAGCTGAATTTACTGACATTCTTTGTAAATGTCTGATGTCGCTTATATTTCTAAATGCTGCTGCAAGTCTCTCCTTTATATGAACCATAAAGGAAGTCCCTGTGACTTGCATAGTAATCCCAAGGTACTTAAATTGTTTTTTCGGCGTTAGTATGTGTCCCCCGCAAACAATGTAGTCATCCTTCCTCCATTTCTGAATATCATTAATTCAGTCTTCCGAGCATTCATCCTTAGTTCATTCTCCTCCGCCAATTTCTCAACAAGATCTATTCCTGGTAGGACCTTTTTGTTTGTGTTCCCGCTCTCGTATTCGAGATGCCTATCTTTATTTCTGTTGACTTTTGAACCTGAATATAATGCTCAAGACATGTTATTACTTGCAGTTAAATGCTCTGAATACATGTTCATAACGGCTTTGTTTGTCTTAATATTGTGAAATTCGAAATATGTGAATCCACAACTGACGGCGATAACATTCATCTTGCACATTGAGGCAAAGCAAATAGCAAGTGTATCTAGAGTCATCGCTTTTCACAGCACTGAGTTCTTGAAAAAAGTTTTCTGCACGTCTCCAGTGCTGCTCCAAGCACTTCTCCAGGTTTTCTCGAGTTCCATCATCTATGGATCATTTAGCTGCGTCAATGATTACTTTGTACTCCCCGCAGATTTGCACATCTCTTTTCTAAGCAGACAATCGATACATTAAATTCAGACGTAAAAACCCGCCGGACGATTTCATATGAAATGGTATCGTCTTTATGTTTCTGTTGTAAGCTTTATGAAGCTTGGAAGTGTTCACTTCTGGGTCCAAGAACTTCTTTAGCCAATTATCCGATAGCCGAGTGTATTTGTTGACAACAATGTCCATAATAATAATATCGTATGGCCTCGGTGCTGGGTGCAAGATTTGTTATTTGACACCCAGAGGTTAGCTTGCATGTCGAATTTCGTCGTCCCTGGAGCGCTATGAAAGTCAAGGAGGTTAGATATCTAAGCTCCTTGACACTATAGCGTTTTCTAGTAGAGAATGGAGGAACTTTGTTTTGGCGGAAAATCCCGAGATAAATTTTGCCATTATGAACGCGGCCTACTGAATTCAAATGGGTTCTTCAACATGCCAACAACGTATGACATGTGTGTCGTGTTTTGTCTCCTTTCAAAAAAAAAACACAACCACTTACCACGGCCAGGAGCGAACCTGCAAGCTTGGGGTTGTAGTCCAACACGTTAACCACACACCCACTGTGGCAAACTTAACAATATCCACGATGATTTCTTTCGTTGCATTGAGTGGACTTAGGGATTTCTTTCATTGAAATACTGGAAACTATTGATTACACCTATTTACATTACATAGACTTAGGGTTATTTATCGTTAAAACTGATTGGAGATTTGAAAAGAGCGGGAAATTTTTGTCCGAATACATGTAATACCTATCTCCATTTGTCAAAAAATTGACTTGGTGATTTTATTTATTGGTCCCTCCATTTGAAAAAAAAAGGGTTAGTTGATGGTGACGCCAAGGCATATTCATGTATTATAATATGAAAATAAAAGAGAGATAAAATTGAAATCCAGGACATATGGTAACCCATAGCTGTATCAATTTAACATATACAAATAGAAACTTAGGCAATTTGAATACTTGCATTATTACTCATAGTGGACAGAAACGCTATGAAAAAAATGAAAATACTACAGATAGATATTTGAAAACACATAAAAAATCATAGTAGTCAGGAGAGTACATCCTCAATTTTATCGCATTTCCGTTTTCTTTGTGTCGTGTATCCATTGGCTCGCCTGTTTGTCCTATGTGTTTTGCTTAATACCATATATCTTGGCATATAATGCAGTAGACCCCAGATTTTGAATACGGATCTTGTTTATATAAATTACTTTTGGGCATATGCTTGCCGGTTGTGTTGTCTGTTTTGAAGACTATTTTGATGCATTTCTGAACTCACTTCTTATCTGATCTGTTGAGCGCAGACTTTCTGTTGGTAACAATGACAACTTCCTGCATTGTTAATGTTTCTAGTGGTTACTTAACATCGTCATAATATTATCATCACTGTGATTTTTCACTGACCTATTGAAGAAATATTGCTTAAGGGGCGGAACAGCGAGGTAATCTTCCCCAATTATTAATAATTGAATCGTTGATTTGAAGATAGATACAAGTCCACTTATTTGCAAACAGACAAGTTGAAATACGCATTTATTTATTTATATAT
Source organism: Meconema thalassinum (assembly GCA_946902985.2). NCBI lineage: Eukaryota > Metazoa > Arthropoda > Insecta > Orthoptera > Tettigoniidae > Meconema > Meconema thalassinum. The sequence continues at coordinate 39,420,244 of OX336388.2, forward strand.
TTTTATTGATTTGTTTACTTATTTATTTATTTATTTATTTATTTAAAAGCTAAAGGAAGTTGGTGAAGCAAAATAACCAGTGATGGACGAAATTATGCAAATTATGGAGCAGGAATGTTCTAAAATGTAATGAAAAACTTCAACCTCAATGTTCTCAGATTAACATTTTTCACTACTTTGGTACCATTTCTATGAAAACAAATAAAGATAGGTCCATTAAAAAATCAACATCATCCTAATTAACAGTAATGAGAAGGGATATCCCTTTCAATAATATAACAAAATGAAATAAAAATATTTTTCGAAATAATTTTGGATTAAAACATCGTATCATAAAAAAAAGATATTGGCAATAGTATTTCGTTTTTGTCGATAACCCTTATTATTATTTCAGATAATGATCCAAGCAGTAATCCCTGAAAGTTTCAATTGGCTAACCCAAAAAGATTTTGAGTAAAGTGTGCCACAAATTTGAAGATTTGACTTGGGCGAGATAGATGGTCTTCCTTACAGATCTCCAGACGGTCAAGGCTGAGGAGCAATACGGATTTCGAAAAGGGGTGGTTGTTATTGGTTTGATAAGGATAATTGCTGAAAGATATATGCAGAAAAGTATACGCAATATTCATAGATTTGGAAAAAACTTTCGATCGTTTGAGATGGGAACAATTAATGATTCTCAAGAAACTTGGAGTGAATTGGAATGAAAGAAACAGGCGCGGATCTATAGTTTGGCTTTGGGGGAGGTCAGAGGATCGAAATTGTTAAGAAAAATGGTATCACTAACAACGCAATCACAAAATAACCAAACGTACAAAACCAGACCAATTTTTTTGCAAGCTACATGGATAGAAATTTGATGCGTTTAGCGCACCAAAAATATTCGTACACATTGCAACGGCGTGTTTTTCGACTTTTACATCGAGCTTTGAGAAAAGTATCAAGGTATGTTACAGTTTCGGCAAGTCGAGTTGGTACCGACAAAGGGAGAAAGTCACAGCTTAAATTGCCAACCAAGCTTGCAGTTTTGACAGCGGCAAAATTTTTTAGTGCGAAAAAGGCCCCAAATTCCTATCCGTGCATTGCTGCACATTCATCGTGACATCACTATAAACATCGATTCGGTAATCACAAGGTTTGCTAAACAAAATAGACGAGTTGATTTTGTTATATAAATAATCGTTTTTATATAACAGGTATGAAGTTGTTAATATGTACAGTAAGTTGTAACAGAACATAATAATTGCAATAAAGATATTTTCTGTATTGAAAAATAAAAATGAAAAAAAAACCCTCTTTTTCAGTTAAAATTCGTTAAGTTTTATTTGTCTGGTTATTGTGTTTTCGTTTTTTGAGTTTGCAAAAAATTTGGTCTCCGTTGGGGGGGGGGGGGTCATGACCCCCGTGATCCCCCCGTTGAATCCACGCCTGGAAAGAAACCTTACTAAACATCTTTACTTAAACCAAAAAGTAAGAGTTAAAATTGATGAAGAAATAACAGAAGAAATAGGAGTGAGACAAGGATGTTGTTTCTCATCTATTCTATATAATATATATTTAGAAGAAATTATTAAAGAATGTTTTGATGGAAAAAGAGGTGTACGCTTAGGAATAAGCAAAAATATTTGCCATAATAGCAAATTGTTTTGATCCATATTGACAGAATAACTAAGAAAACACTTAATTTAATTATACGCCAAATCAATACTAATAATAACACACTTACATGTCTACAATTTATAGATCATTTGAAGTGTACATGTTTCGAAACAACAATGGCTTCTTCTTCTGCACAATTGAGAGAGAACAAATTATTCTAAGGAAAAACTTAAATTAAAAATGGATATCCGTACAATACGTCTTTAAAGAATAATTTTGAAAAACATTTATAAATCCTTAAAATTATCTATGAAAATGTAGTTAATTGTATGGTTAATCTTCTGAAAAATATATATTAAAAATATTGTAAAAATTCCTCTTCTGAAAAATGTATTAGTTAATATGGTTCTCTGAACATATCTTAAAAAAGAAGCTAGTAAAGCTTTAAGGTACTGTACCACGAAGTTGAAATAACACAATGTAGTCATATCTCTGGAAATGATACAATCTTGGACCCTACTAATAGCATCAAGTCTAACTTTCGATGTTCACTCAGTTCATATATGCCTTCTGTTCCGCGTGCCAACTATTTTGGGATATTTAATGTATTAATATTAAATATTAAACTCCAAAATATTTATAGGTCTTTAAATATTAAACATGTGATCATAAATCCTTAATTAGTTGAAGGATGAACAACAGAAGGCATATATGAACTCAATGAACATCGAAAGTTAGACTTGATGCTATTAGTAGGGTCCAAGATTGTATCATTTCCAGAGATATGACTACATGTGTTATTTCAACTTCATGGTACAGTACTTTAAAGCTTTACTAGCTTCTATTTTGAGATACTCTTTATGCTCAGAGAACCATATTAACTAATACATTTTTCAGAAGAGGAATTTTTACAATATTTTTCATATATATTTTTCAGAAGATTAACCATATAATTAACTACATATTCATAGATAATTTTAAGGATTTATAAATGTTTTTCAAAATTATTCTTTTAAGACGTATTGTACGGATATCCATTTTTAATTTAAGTTTTTCCTTAGAATAAGTTTTTCTCTCTCAATTGTGCAGAAGAAGAAACCATTGTTGTTTGGAAACATGTACACTTCAAATGATCCATAAGTTGTAGACATTTAAGTGAGTTATTATTAGTATTGACTTGGCGTATAATTAACTTAAGTGTTTTCTGAGTATGCTTATGAGGTAAAAGATTTGAGTGTATTAGTTTTGTAGATGATATTATGGTGGTTATGGGTGAGAGTAAAAGACAAGCAACACAAATGTTGAAAGACCTAGATAACATTTGAAAAATACAGGGTGAACAAAAATGCCGCAGTTGGAGGTGGGCATGCGGTTCCTCGTCAAAACTCACCACAAAAGTTTATGTTGCAAAACCTAGTCCCGCCAACAGGTTAAACAGAAAGGCGTGTTAAGAAAGGAGGATCTGGCAACGCTGTAACTGCATGCAGCCTGGCCAAACACAGGTCGCAGGAACTCGGCGGTCTGCCGGAGCTTTCTCTGTACATTCCGATGCACTGCAGGATGTGACAGTGTTGCCAGCATCTAGTTTTCATACTTGTGTTTTCAAACAGCACCCGATCCGATTTTGCTATAGAAACTTTTGTCTTGCAATTGGATGAGGAATCACATGCCGACCTCCAAATGCGGAATTTTTGTTCACCCTGTATATGGGATGAAAATAAATGAGAAGAAAAAAAAAAGAAGTATGGTCATAGGTGTAAAATGTGAAAAAATTACAATAAAATTAGAAGATGAAATTGAACAAGTAGATAGTTAAAAAAACACCAAGTGTGGCCAATTACATTAGGTGGGGAGCAAGTACGAAGTACGTCCGTTTGGTAATAACATTAAATTGTGTACAGATACAGAAAAATTATTTATTGCACAAAATTCTACAACCCTTAAACTACTTTTTCACATAACTGCCGAAATGTTGCAGGAATTTGTCGTAGCGTGGCACGCGTTTTTGTATACCTTCTTCATAGACGTGTGCCACCTGTGTCTTCAACTAGTTGTACGTTCCGCTGCAGCGCAGTTCCGCATATGCGCGGTAGACGCTCTGTATCAAAGAGAAGAAACGTGCGCCATTTGGAGAGCGCTGTCAGCCACGTACGCGTTGTTGTGCATGTTTACTCGTACAATGTCTGTGTTGATTGAAAATCCCGCCGCTTGTGAAATCAGATCTGTGATTCGTTTTCTGAATGCTAGGAAAGTGAAACCAATTGAAATTTATCGGCAAATTTGTGAAGTGTATGGACAAAATGCGATGAGTGATTCAATGGTGAGAAGATGGGTCCGACAGTTCAATGAAGGACGTAGTGAAGTGCACGATGAAGAACGAAGTGGGCGTCCATCTTTGGTTACAGAAGAACTGGTTCACGCGATTGATGACAAGATCCGGGAAAACGACAGGTTTACAATTAGTGTTCTCGCTATGGAATTTCCCCAAATCTCACGATCACTAATTCATGAAATTGTTACCGAAAAACTGAATTTCGTAAACTTTGCCGTCGTTGGGTACCAAAGATTCTTACGGAGCATCACAAAACAAAACGGGTAGTGCACTTCAGTTTTTGACCCGTTACAAAGAAGGCGGCGAAGAATTCTGACACAGATAGTCACAGGAGATGAAACTTGGGTTTCTTACGACACCCCTGTAAGTAAGCGGCAATCAATGGAATGGAGGCACACTTCATCCCCAGCAAAGGTTAAGCCGAAACAAATCTTGACACCTCGGCAAATGATGTGCACAGTGTTCTGGGACTGGAAAGGCATCTTACTCATTGATTTCTTACCGCGTTGTCAAACAATCAACGCAGATGCTTACTGCGAGACACTTAGGAAATTGCGCCGCGCAATACAGAATAAGCGCCGAGGGTTGCTGTCAAAAGGTGTTGTTTTTCTTCACGACAACGCACGACCACACACTGCAAATTTGACGAAAAACCTCCTACAGGGATTTGGCTGGGACGTGTTTGACCACCCTCCGTACAGCCCTGACCTCGCTCCTAGCGACTTTCATCTGTTCACACATCTCAAGCCTTTCCTTGGCGGTCAACACTTCAACAATGAATACGAGCTGAAAGAAGATGTTTCCAAATGGTTGAAGACACAGGCGGCAAACTTCTATGAAGAAGGTATCCAAAAATTTGTGCCACGCTATGACAAATGCCTGCAAAAGTTCGCCAGTTATGTGGAAAAGTAATTTAAGAGGTGTAGAATGTTGTGCAATAAATAATTTTTCTGTATCTGTACACAATTTAATTTTATTACCAAACGGAACTTAATTTCTGGACGTGCCTCGTATTTACATACCCAACAAACGAACCCGTAGTTGGGCACAATTTGTATGAACCGACTGAAGAACGTTCTTACAATAATTGGTATTATTGAACATTATTCCTATGGTGAAAATATATTCTGTTTCGTTTAACGCTGTTTTGATTTCACTTACTTACTTCACTTAATTCCTGTCGCTCCTTCCGGAGCATAGGGCCTTGGAGAAATTTCTCCACACAGTACGGTTCCTGGCCATTCTCTTCACTTGACTCCAGTTCTTGTCCAGCTCTGCAATTTAGTCCTCTTCATGCCATAAGTCGTCATCAGGTTATCCGTCCGGTTTTCTAATTTCGCTTCAGTTTCCGTAATCAGTTTATTTAAGAGGAGCGAGTGAATAACCCACTGCCTCCGAGTGCCTTGGAGGGGCTGCCACCTTAAGCCTGAGGCACCAGGCTGATTTTCTGTCAGGGTTTCTTCCCTTAGCCTTTGAAGAACCAACTCCAAACTACAAGGCAGCAGTTGTTTCACCAGAGCCCCGTTAGCCGTAATTTCTTCAGGGTTCCTGTAGGGCCTTCACAGCTACCGTAGCGGTCTTGAGGCACACCAAGTCCCCACTGTACTTCACCCCTACAGGCAATCCCCTACTTAATTACGTTGCCCATCTCCCACGACGAGGACGAGGGGTTGGATTTGTGGGAGACCTGTTTTGATTTGGCGTTGGAATATATTGTTCTGGTGTTTTTCACTCCTTGATTTCGTCCTACTTCGTAAATGGTGTGTTTATTCTATGTATTCAAGATAACTGTGATATTGCCTCTATCCAGGCCCAATGAGAGGGAGGGGCTAACGGGGTTGCAGCCCTGGGGCCCAGTCTTGCCAAGGGGCCCGCGAAAGTAGATAACCACAGAGCAGACAAATTTACACAATTTTACGTATTTGCCAACAAATTTGGCATTTTATTATATTGATTGTATCTGAATCAATTGAATATGCTACAAAATACTATAATGAAAACAGGTAAATAACCATTATCTTCATATCTTCGCGGCCAGAGAAAGAGTGAAGCATCCACTGTTTGTAGGGAGGAAAGTTTCAAAACATTTCTACTCGACATATTTCCCGCTAAGCCACATTTATGAACATTCGAAAGTTCAGATTTTAGTACATAAGATTGTAAAAGGCGTTGAACTTGTTCTTGTGATGAGAGAGAGTAAAATTTTCGGTGAAATACCACTATTTCGACATTGCAAATTTACAATGAACAAAATTAGTACCTACGTTCCAAAAAAAGTAAATGAAAAAAATAAAAGTTTTTTAGTGGGCCTTAGAATATAAAATCAAATTTGAAATGAATATAATGTCATGGGGACGAAACAATAATGGAAGGGGCCCATAAATTTAGCCCTACGGCCCGTACTCGCTCTCCGCTATTGCTATCTATTGAATTTTTGTTCGAGCATTTCTTTGCCTTGTTGGTGGCTAGGTATTTGGTTATTTCCCGATGTTTTTCTGGGATCCTGTCTTGATGTATTGTTACAAAGTGCATAATATAGTGTCGTGATACAGAGCGTGATTAGTACCATCTTAACACGCTTGCCCCGGTGGGTGAGTGGTTAACGTGTCGGTCTACTAACCCCAACCTTGCAAGTTCGCTCCAGGCCGTGGTAAGTGATTTTTGAAAGGCGGAAATGATCACGACACACATGTCATGCAATGTTGGCATGTTAATGAGCCCATTTGAATTTAGTAGGCCGTGTTCATAATGGAATTTTCCGTCAACAAAGGTTCCTCATTTATCTACTAGAAAATGTTATAGTGTTAAAAGAGCTTAGATATCTAACCTCCTTGACTTGTAGCTCACCCTTTAGGGTGTCCGCTGGAAGCAGCTACAGTCTCAGGCGAGCCGAACATGTCCTCGGACACTCCCAGCACTAAAAGCCATACGATAAATAAATAAATAATGGCAAAATTAATCTCGGAATTTTCCGTCAACAAAAAGTTCCTCATTTATCTACTAGAAAATGTTACAGTGTTAAAGGAGCTTAGATATCTAACCTCCTTGACTTTCATACTGCTTCAAGGAACAACAACATTCGACATGCAAGCTGCCCTTTTTGGTGCCAAATAACAAAGCTTGCACCCGGCACCCGAGGCCATAGGATATTATTATCATTAACACGCTTCTGTTTTTACTGAACTTTGATCGACCGCCCAGACGTCTCTCAAACTTGAAGGATAATCATAAATATTGCATGCAGGATGTTGGTATTTCATGTGATTCCCTTAACTTGCTGTTGAATGTTTGCCATTTCTTGAATTATGAATTTGGTGATAGAGATGTATAATTTGCGTAGGTATAGTGTGTGTATATAATTTTTTCTTACTTATTTCAGTGTACTGGGTGTTTGTGCAATATCGTTCAATATAAAATATTTTACTCATGGACTAATCTTTCGTTATGTCTGAAATGCAACCCTGAATATTAGTCTAAGCAGCTGATTGTAAACACAACGACGGATCCCAGCTCCTTCGACCACCCGCCATATTCCTCAGGTTCATTCTTCGGAAATACATTGTATAGGCATGATCATGGATGAAATTGACATGTGATTGTACGAGAATCCATGGGTCGGATCTGGGTGATGACAGAAGGTTTTCAGGTATACTCAGTATTTGGATAGAATAAACGTGATGGATACGGCGGGAGCTTGGAAGACTGGACTGTATTGCCGAGTTTATAATAAATTGAGTTTAGTTTCCCCGAAATATTTCAGACTTAAGGTACCGGTACCCTATTTTTATGTAGTTCTGGGTTCACGTTCTAGATCCATAAACCGTTCCACGCACATCTTCAGTAACACATGTTATCAGGCAAATTGACTTTTCTTATATCCTTTAACCAGTGCTTTTTTCTTAACTCAATTTAAGGGGTACTCTGAGTTGTAGTCGACAAAACATCACGATCTTGCAATTTGCAGAGTCCGGTTATTGCTTTTTGGGCTGACATGTTAAATGGGCTAATTTATTTGTGGTCAACATGTCAAGGTGGTAACTGCACTCAGTATTTTTAATCATTTTACGTTTTAAAATTAAAAGCACTGTGGTAGTGTCTCATTTTGCTGCCCTGCTTACAGCAAGTTCCACACTGATAAAAGAGGCTGATCACTGCCATCTTCACGCTTCTTCTGCTTGCTTTTTTTGTCTGTCGCCAGATGTGTAACCACACGCACAAAGTAACAACCTAACCCGCCTCCAAACCGAGTGCCGAGTTGCCGACCAAAAGAAACTGATTCGATAGATCGATTTATATCGAGGATAACTCAAAATCTCCTCCAAGAACAGCTGATCGATGAACTTTCAAGTCGGAAGTTATACTTGCTGGACTAGATACAAATGTACCAACATTTTTTCTTAAACAGTTTTCAAATGTTTAAGGGGTACGCGTACCCCCCGCGTTCCCCCTAAAAAAAGCACTGCCTTTAACTGCTTATAGGGAAGCAACAAAAGAGCGCTCTCTCGTTCTGTTCCTATCCAGCTCTTCCCCTGTTGTTGACCAAACTCTTCTACTGCAGGCGCGGATTCAAGGAGGGGGGGTGTCACGGGGGTCATGGACCCCCACCCCCAACGGAGACCAAATTTTTTTGCAAACTCAAAACACAATAACCAGACAAATTAAACGTAACGAATTTTAACAGATAAACAGGTTTTTTTTTTCATTTTATTCAATACTGAAAATATCTTTATTGCAATTATTATGTTCTGTTTTAACTGCACATATTTACAACTTCATACCTGTTATATAAAAACGATTATTTATAGGCCTATATCAAAATCAACTCATCTATTTTGTTTAGCAAACCATGTGATTACCGAATCGATGTGTATAGAGATGTCACGATGAATGTGCAGCAATGCACGGATAGGAATTTGGTTTTTTTTTTCGCACCAAAAAATTTTGCCGACGTCTAAACTGCAAGCTTGGTTGGCAATTTAAGCTGTGACTTTCTCCCTTTGTCGGTACCAACTCGACTTACCGAAACTGTAACGTACCTTGATAATTTCCTCGAAGCTCGATGTTAAAGTCGCAAAATACGCCGTTGCAATTTGTACGAATATTTTTGGTGCGCTAAACGCATCAAATTTCTATGCATGTAGCTTGCAAAAAAATTGGTCTGGTTTTGTACGTTTGATTATTTTGTGATTGCGTTTTTAGTGCTACCATTTTTCTTAACAATTTCGATTCTCTGACTCCCCTCCCCCCAAAGCCAAACTCTAGATCCGCGACTCTTCTACTGTCCGTCACCATGACATCCTGGGTTCGTATCGAATGCCTCCATGGCATGTGCCCCTTCCATCTCCATTTCTGTCCCCTTATTACTATTTCAATAGCCTCTTGAATGGTTATTTCCCAAAGCGTAGTGTTGTTGATGACGTTTGGCCACAATATCCCCAGGATGTTCGTAATGCATCGGTTAATGATTGTCAGTTAGCAAGTGGGTCAGGACTTCTGTTGTTTTCCAGATAAATTGCCTAGGCATAAAAGTGTTCATAATTGCAATCTCTGGTATAATTAATACACTGATCAGGTTTATCAAAATAAAAATGGACAATATTTTGTTTTATTTTATGTTCCACAGTGTGTATCATTATTATAACTGATGTTCTGAAAATATCATTGATTTTACGTATTAGTATTAAAATATTCATTACAATATGAAGTAGGAGACTTCTGTTTCTTAGGATGCAAAATAACCAGTGATGGACGAAGCAAAGAGGGTATAAAAAGTAGACTAGCTCAGGCAAGGAAAGCATTTCTACAGAAAATGAATCTGTTGACATCGAATATAGATTTAGGTATTAAGAAGGCATTTTGAAAGCCTTTGTCTGGAGCGTGGTGCTCTATGGAAGTGAAACTTGGACTGTTGGTGCAGCAGAAAAGAGGAGAATTGCAGTGTTTGACATGTGGTGTTACAGGAGAATGATGAAGATCAGATGGGTAGATAGGGTTACAAACGAAGAGGTATTAAGACTAGTGGGAGAGGAGAGATGTTTCTGGTGACTGCTAATCAAGAGAAGAGATAGGTTGGTAGGACACATACTAAGACACCCTGAAATAGCAAGCTTAGTTATGGGAGGAAGGGTTGAGGACAAGAACTGTAGGGGTAGACCAAGGTTATAATATGTTAAACAGATTGTCTCGGATGTAGGGTGTGGTAGCTATGTAGAGATGAAACGATTAGCTCAGGACAGGGAGACGTGGAGTGCTGCATCAAACCAGTCAAAAGACTGAAGACTCATACAACAACAACAACAACATATGATAAGGTACTTAAAATTGATGGTCCTATAAATTCATGGCGTCCGCTGATTTTCATTAAATCACAACTCGCTTCCCATAAAAATATCCTTACTGAGATAAGTAATATTGACCTTCCACTGCTGGTTCTAGCCTTAATTTTGCAACGGATTTGTCCATCATGTATATATTTGTTATAATTATCTTCATTATTAGTATTATTACTCTTCTTCTCCTTCATCATCTTATCCCACTTCAAGTGGGGTCGATGTTTCTGGCAAGTCTTTTTCCATGTTATTCTGTCCCACACATCGTCGTCCCCTAACTGTTTCTCCATTAGGTCTTCATGGATATTGTCACTCCATCATCTTCGAGGTCTCCCTCTATTTCTCGTGCCATCCACAACCAGAGACATCGCTCTCCTTCCTACATTTTCATTCCCTCCACTTTTATAAGTTACCAGCTGCTGTCCACATTTCTTAAAGAAGGTGTTTCCTCATCCAGGTCACTCCATAAATTATCCTTTTCATCCTCATCACAACCAACTTGAGGGGCATAAGCACAAATTATGTTAAACATACCCTCGAGGCACAGTTTGATACTCATTATCCGGTCATTTCTCCTGTGGACTTCCGTCAGGTAAGCCTTCATATTTTTCGAGAGAATGATGCCAACCCCATTCCTTCCCAGATTGTTCGTTCCACTGTACAGTAATTTGTAGCCATCACCAAGCTCTTTTGCTTTATCTCCCTTCCACCTAGTTTCTTGTACACATAGAATTTCGATATTCCTTCTTCTCATCAAATCAGCAATCTCCCGTTCTCGTCCAGTCATTGATCCAACATTGAGTGTACCTATTCTAAGGTGAGTTAACTTCTTTAACCTAGTCCGCCCATGACTCGGTAGCCTTCGCACTCTTTTCACAAGGGGCTGGCGATCTCCTTGCGCGTCGCCTGTGGGGAACGCCCTAGCTCTCTCCGAGGCCAAACTTAAAGAACTTGCCATATTTTGATTTGGACAAAGTTTTACCGCCGGATGCCCTTCCTGGAGCCAACCCATAACTTGTCTGGGAAACATAAATAACAGAGGGAGACACCCTCAGTCCCCCAAACACTAGTCTGTTCACCGACCTAGTTTTCCGCTGGGGTTGGTTACCCAAACTTCCACTGGGTTGCTCGGCTTAGCAGGGGACACCACGGGCTTACCATAAAATCAACTCTTGCCCAACTAAATATGACAAATGTTATTGTAGCAAATCATGATCTTCCAGGGTTCTCGTGTGTCAATAACGAAATCAATAAAACAAAAAAACCGTTGACTAGGATTTGTAGTCACTTCCAAAATGTTAAAATGGTAATTGTAAACAGTTTGGGGACCACGAGCCTTTCTCGGCTTTAATTGACTGAGTGCTTTGGTGAAATCTCGGAACTTACGGCAAATTGAGATCCTCAACCAGCAAAAAAGCAGTTTATGATCTGTCCAAATGTCATCGACATTTCTTGCGGTCCTGGTAACAAGGATTCCTTTTTATCACATCGCCTGGTGATGATATGGTCAAGGATGAGACAGTGCTTCGACCGACGATGCATCCAAGTGGTTTTGTATCGATTCGGCAGGCGGAATTGAGTGTTGGTAATAAAGATTTCATGTTCAGCACATATACCAAGGAGTAATAGACCATTGTCATTGCAGTTGCCAAGTCCTTGCATCCCCTTCACATTGTTCGAATATTTATGATCTTTGCCAACTCTGGCGTTGAAATCGCGAAGCATTAATAGCTTGTCTCTAGGTGCGACTTTTGTGATGATTACCGGTACGTGCTAAGCTGAATTAAGAATTGGTATTTAAGTTCTACATCAGTATCCAAGGTGGGAGCTACGTGTCATAAAGTGACCCCCGGAGAGTGGGATTCGGAGTCATAGGCTAATTTTTTCGCTGACAGCAGTTGGAGTTAACTGGTGATCTTTCACCCGAGTGGTCATTACAGTGAATCCAACACCATGAATGCGGCGCTCTCCCTCATCGTTTTCCTTCCAGAATATGGTGTAACCTGAACTGAACTCTGTAAATTCACCTTCACTGGACAATCTGGTTTCACTTAAGGCAGCGATATCTATGTTCATTCGACCAAGCTCATGATAAAAATGTATTAATAAATGTAAAACAAAAATATTGGAACGCAGCCGAAAAAAATCAGAAACCTCTATGGGCATCAAATTGGTAGCTGAAAAGCTGAAGGAAGTAGGAGACTTCTGTTATTTAGGAAGCAAAGAAGATATAAAATGTAGGTTAGCTCAGGCAAGGAAATCATTTCTACAGAAAAGGAATCTGTAGACATCGAATCTAGATTTAGGTGTTAGAAAGTTATTTTTGAAAGCCTTTGTCTGGAGCGTGGCGCTACATGGAAGTGAAACTTGGACTTTTGGTGCAGCAGAAAAGAGGAGAATTGAAGCGTTTGAAATGTGGTGATACAGGAGAATGATGAAGATAAGATGGGTTGATAGGGTTACAAACGAAGTGGTATTAAGACGAGTGGGAGAGGAGAGGTTTCTGGCGACTACTAATGAAGACACATGGACACATACTAAGACACCCAGTAGTTATGGAAGGAAGGGTCGAGGACAAGAACTGTAGAGGTAGACCAAGGTTAGAATATGTTAAATAGATTGTCTCGGATGTAGGGTGTGGTAGCTATGTAGAGATGAAACGATTAGCTTAGGACAGGGAGGCATCGATAGCTGCATCAAACCAGTCAAAAGACTGAAGACTCAAACAACAACATGGGTGACAAGCCCTGTTCTTCTCTCAGGCCTGTTATATACTAATAATAATAATAATGGAGGAAGACACTGAGTCGGGAAGAAGGGAATGAAGATCGATTCAGGCTAGGGCCCAAACTGAAAGGGGTGCACGTTGATTGTTTGGCTTTTGCAGATGACCTAGCTATTTTTGCCAACAATATTAAATCAGCCATTGTAAAGATTAATCGGTTGTCAGAGATGGCTGAGAAAGTAGGTTTACAGATTTCCTTTGAGAAGACAAAGTACATGACAAACATCAGTGATGGACCAGAATGGATGAAAACAAACCAAGGAAAGATTAAACGTGTAAAGAAATTTAAATACCTGGGTGAGGTAATCCAGCAAAATGGCCTAGAACAGGAAGCAATTAATCTTAGAATCTGGAAATTAGACCGAGCCTATCACCTGACGAAAAATCTCTATAATAAGAAGTCGCTGAGCATTGGAGCCAAATTAAGACACTACAGCACGGTTGTCAAACCTGAAGCATTATATGCTTCGGAGACTTTGACTATGAATAGGCGGGGACTAGTCGACCAGTTGGTCAAAAGAGAACGCAGGGTATTGAGAAAAATTTTAGGCAACAGATGGGTTGACGGGCACATACGTTTGAAGTCGAACGAAGAGTTATATAAAAAGATAGAACCAGTCACGTCAACAATAAAAAGGAAAAGGTTGTTGTTCTATGGACACATTTTCAGAATGTCCAACGATCGTCTAACAAAAAAAATTTGGAATTTCGTGAAACCAAAGAAGAAAAAATTGGCATGGTTTGAAGAATGTAACAAAGACCTTCTAGAAATTGGTATTCCGGACTGCAAAATTATGAACAGGTGTGAATTCAGACACCTAATCAAAAATTACCAGGGATTTAAGGTAGGGGCAGAACCCAAAAGACGGAGGGGACCTCTTTCAGAAGATCGGAAGAAGGCGCTGAGTGATGGGCTCAAGAGATACTGGCAGGACATCAAAGCTGGCAGACGATCTAGAACGAAACATTGATTTTGATTGTTACTCCGTAGTCCATAGTGGCTCAATTCGAATGTAAAAAATAATAATAATAATAATAATAATAATAATGGCCTAGATACGCCCATAAGGGCAAAAGCCTCCAGCGAGCAGGGGCGTGCTCTTGTTTAAACTCGTTAGGCGAGCAAGTCCTAAGGAGTTGTGTACAAGTTTTCACTCCACTTGCTACATTTCACTTCGCTTTACATTTTCTTCTCTAGAAGGGAGGGGGGCAGTTGTCGTGCCTATTTTTTTGTCGTTTACCTTGTGCATTGTTTGACTTGTTACAGGCCTGTTATTGTCATTCAAATCAAGTGACGTTCGAACATTTCAGTATCCTTCAATTCTGAGCATTGCAAGAACATGCACAGGCAGGCGCGGATTCAAGGGGGAAGGGTGTCACGGGGGTCATGACCTCCCCCCTCCCCCAAACGGAGCCTTTTTTTTTCCAAAGTCACAAAACGAAAACACAATAACCAGACAAATATAACTTAACGAATTTTAACTGAAAAACATTTTTTTTTTCATTTTATTCAATACTGAAAATATCTCCATTGCAATTATTATATTCTGATACATCAGTACATATTTACAACTTCATACCTGTTATATAAAAACGATTATTTATATAACAAAATCAACTCGTCTATTTTGTTTAGCAAACCTTGTGATTACCGAATCGATGTCTATAGTGATGTCACGGTGAATGTGCAGCAATGCACGGATAGGAATTTGGGTCTTTTCTGGCACCAAAAAAAAAAAATTGCCGACGTCCAAACTGCAAGCTTGGTTGGCAATTTAAGCTGAGACTTTCTCCCTTTGTCGGTACCAACTCGACTTGCCGAAACTGTAACGTACCTTGATACTTCTCTCGAAGCTTGATGTAAAAGTCGCAAAACACGCCGTTGCAATTTGTAGGAATATTTTTGGTGCTCTAAACGCATCAAATTTCTATCCATGTAGCTTGCAAAAAAAAATTGGTGTGGATTTGTACATTTGGTTATTTTGTGATTGCGTTTTTAGTGATACCATTTTCTTAACAATTTCGATTCCTTCCCCCCCCCCAAAGCCGAACTCTAGATCCGAGCCTGATATGAATAAATAAATGTCAAAGACACAACAAAATAATGGCATAACACACTAAAAAGTCCCATGTTAAAACTTTTATGGTGCACCATAAAGAAGGATGTGAAATTGAATGCCACGTTTTTCCACATCATATTGTGTTGCTTTAAGCAGGCCCAGACTTAGAGATCCAGGGCCCCTAGGCACTTGACATTTGGGCCCCCCCACCATCTCGAAGCTATTTTGGAAATGTAGCAAATTAAAAGCACTAGTACAGAACATATAATTTTAATGGCCTTTAATGACAATAATAAACATCAGAATATTACAGTATATGTTACTATACAGTAGTTACGTTATTCTTTAACATTTATAGAATCATACGACGAACTTTCTTCTGTGCAAAAGAATGAATGACGTCATCATAGTCAATTGAGCCCGTTCTATCCTATGTTAGATCTTAATTCTTTACTCTCTTTAGCGCTGAAAACGACCGTTCTGCTGAGCAGTTTGACGCTGGGGTACACAACAGCATTCGGAGCGCAATTCCTACGTTTGGATAAAATGTCCAAAAAACCTTTTTCCGATAAGTATTTGTATAGCTTCAGTGATGGTAACTCCATAACTGTATCATTCTATGACAAATGAGCTTGCAGGTGCAGACAATCGTTTTCCAAAGTCCTATCCAAGTCCCCCGGATAAAAAGTTATAAGGTTTCTGGCTCCTTCACGGATGTCTTTAGATTCCAAACGATGTAGTTTCGTAAGAAAGTCAAACTTTTTACTTAACTTCTCATAAACGTCTCCGTAGTTCTGTAATTAGTTCATCAATAATGACGTTAAAAATGGTAACTCTGAATTTGTCCCTGCCAGAGAGTTCAGTCTCGTTTCCTTCTACTTCGTCGAACTGGTCTTTACGCTTACGTTTCCTCTGTATGTCATATGCAAAGCTATTTTCACTGGATTTTTCAATAACTTTCGACTCATAATGATCAAAGGTACTGGGTTTCCTTAAGTGTTCTAGGTATGTTACCAAAGACCAGTAGCGTAGCGTCAGGATAAACAAGGTAGACACTGTCTATCCAAATTTACGAAACACATGACAGGTTATATCATTATTTATTGTAATGTTGCTTTTCTTCCAAGTTCTTACGCCATAATAGTAATTTTCATTATTTAAAAGATTCAGCGCTTGCATCCTGCGTACGAACAACAAGGCAGGTAGACAGTTTGAGGATGTCTCCCTTGTCTTCTTATTAAAGCGTGCAAGATAGTGCGCGCGCCGCCATCCCCTCCATGCTCCTCCACACAGCCTGCCGTGAACATTGTGGACATGCCTTTTCTTTGGCGATGTGGCGAACGTTTCGTGATCCTGTATTTACTGTGCCTTAATTTCTAGTTATTTTAACCATGGAAAGCGATGAGCTATTAGTTGACATGGACAGTGTAACTTATGATTCTGTAAGATTTTTTCATAGTAGTCTAATTCACTATCATCATTAACATTTGAACAAAAGTTGAAACTAAAATCTAAAATAAATCGACCTCAGTTGGATTTGTTCCAAAAAGTTACAAGAAAATTACAAAGTAGTTGGCATTCGAAATATAGATGTTTATGTGGTTCTTAGCACACAATGTACCGGCAGCGGTGGCTACGCTCACTAAAGCGCAGCGTTAGGTCATGAGGCCAAGCTCTTTGATGACTCGGTAGATGCGTGGGTTCGAACCCTACCGTCAGCCGTCCTTGAAATGGTTTTCCGTGGTTTCCCCATTTTCAACACCAGGCAAATGCTGGGACGGTACCTTCTGACAGGCCATGGCCGCTTCCTTCCACATCCTTGCCCAGTTTCATCCATCTTCATCCATTTCTTCTCTCATCCCGGCACGCAGGCATCGACTAGAAAGACGTGCACTCGGCCTCTCAGGAGGCCACACGACAAAAAAAAAGCACACGAAGTCACTTAATTGTTATTACTGTTTGATGTTGTGGTGCAAAGAACCATGAACCCGTACGGGTATCACAACAATAGAAAAAAATGAGGCAAAACTGAAACATTCAGGGACCAAGAAACACATTAATAGTGCAGAGATGTTTCACATGCTAGCAATAAATAGAATTGAGCATTGCTTAGTGGAAACAACGCGATTAGCAGCTGTGAAACAAAATGAAAATGTAACTCGAAATAGACGCATAGTGTGTCGCCTAATAGATGGTGTGCTATCTCGGGCGGCAAGAACTTGCCTTTAGAGGCCACAGAGAAGACGAATCTCTTAAGGGCAATTATTTAGAAACACTCGATTTTCTGGCAATATAAGAATCATTTATGAAAGAAGGCAGCTTGAAGGCAGCTCTGTTTTTGAATGTAAGTCTCCAGACATCCAAAATCATTTAATCCAATCTGTTACTAATGCAGTAAGGGAAAGGATTGCAGAAGAGCTTTCGTCATGTGAATTTGTGGCCATTCGGGCAGATGAGACTAGTGACGTGTCCTTCAAAGCTCAATTAAGTGTAATTGTGCGATATGTCTGTAACTCGAGAGTTGATGAAATATTTGTGGGTTTCTTCGATGTGTTATTAGATAAAAGTTCACAGGGTTCGGCAATACGCACATAATTTTCTATCTGGAAGAATATAAAATAGATAAGAAAATAGTCCGCCCCTTAAAACCTCAACAACTAACTAACTAGACATTTGCTGGAGCTACTGTCATGTCGGGTAGCAACAATGGTCTTCAAGCAATTGTCAGACAGCATTGTCCCATGGCATTATTTGTACATTGTTACGCTCATCATAAACTTAGTTCTTTTACATGGGGCCGTTAAAACTTAAAACATTTTCTTTAAAATGTGTAACTGCAGTTTTTCTTTTTATTTGTGTCCACTCAATTATTTTCTTCACGCTACGCTACTGCCAAAGACTGATACAGTTCAACGATCGTACCCAGTTCGATGTTAACAGATTGGAGAGATTTGCTTACTTTTTCGAACCTTTCCAAGATGTCATTCCAGAGAAGTGACGCACGGAGCCTATAGAATGGACTGCCTGCGCGTGGCCTAGCAATGCTAAGCGTGGATACTGAAGGCGAGAGATAGGGGGAACGAAGAGGCCTAATTCTAGCTTTGTTGCGCGCAGGGTTGTAAGTTTTGGCAAAATGTAGTAAAAATATTTATTATAATATCATTTTCGATAAAGCTTTTTGAGCGTATGTAAAGATTCCGCCACCGGGGCCCCTTGGCCGGGGCCTTGTAGGCCTAGGCAGAAATCCAGAACTGGCTTTAAGCATTCAATTTCCCATCCTTCTTTATGGTGGGGACTTCTTAGTGTGTTACGCTACGGTAATATTCAGTGCAAGAATACGTGATCTTCACGGCAACTTTCAGTTATGATTTGATTTTGATCAGCTTTGGACTGCGGTGCTCCTTTTCCTAACTTCTGTGCACTTGTTATTCATAAGAGAAAATACTCTTTCTGTATTAGCATTATTACCTGGTATGTTCATTACATGGAGGAAAGAAAGGAAGGAGATACCTTCGCTGCGCTGCCTAGCGCAAGCTGTTGAAGCCAAACGGCACACCCACTTTCGTTGCAAGAAAATGGCTGTCCCTATGCTTAAATACGTAAACCACTCCAAATAGTAATGGACTTTAGTGACATAAAACTGCAGTGACAAGTCAAGATTTTTTCTTGGATAGGCAGAATACACTCTGTACTTCACGGTACTTGGCACAAATAAGCTACATTATCGTTTTAAAAAAGCCAATTTAAATATAAATATTAGAGCACCTTTGCGAGGCTAGTTTTGTAAGGAAGACGCGGCAAAACGTAATAATACGCTGAAACACTGATTAAATTGAATACAGGTGTCTGAAGATGCGAGTTAAACCAAAGAAGGAACATCTTGTTAACTATCATAATGATGCCGTACTAATTACGGTATTTACACCACATTGAGTTTTATGTTCTTATTGGTGTTGAGGCATTCATCAGTTTTTAGGCATAATTTCGAGCACAGCCACTTTCACTCATTGGTCGTACACATTTTGATATTCAAGAATACGAACCTCAAAATTAATAAACAGAACAATTTAAAAAGGACGCATATTTGCACAAAAATACGGTATAGCCTATACGTTTCGGTACCGTACTTTTTTTGTGGTGGTGGTGGGGGGGTAGAAACTTGACGATTAGCCTCCAATTGATTAATTACGTAGGCCTACCGTAATTATTGACCGACAGCCGTTTGATAATTTGGGATTTGTAGAGGAATGTTTTTTTTTTTTTGGTATATAGGGTAGGCCTACACATGCTGAGATTAGAATTGAAGAGGTCTTTTTTAGTAACTTATCACTACTGTTATTACGTTTCCAAAGTTGCATAACCGGAGCGCGATAAAAACCAGGGCCAAAATAAGGTTTAGCCATGCACAATGCCTCATGCAAGTCACAGAACACCGAATACGAGTTAAGGTTACGCCCACTCTGGTTGCAGCGCTTGGCATCACTCATGGGCGTAATTTCAGCTTTTTAACTGGGGTGGCAAGAGTTGCCGGGGGGTCTGGGATACCCCCCAGGCAAAAGGGGGTACGGGGGCCCTCCCCGGGAATTTTTTTAAAATTTTGCGTTAAAACTGTAGTTTACAATCACTTTTTAAACTGCTTTACATACCATACCAGCATAAATGTAAATCATTTTTACCAATGATCTGTGTTATTATTTATGGGCCTAGTTATACCAAAATGTGTTATTTTTAATAACATCAACAACAAAATCGTTTGAGAAAAATACCATCCATACATAGTTTTTTAAAGTTTGGTCTGTTGTTGATAATTATTAATTTTAATGCTTACCCTAGTTAAGTATAAATTAAGAAAACATCATACTAAAATAACAATGCTTTATTGAAGTTTTACTTGATAACACCATAAGTTGTACAAAAACTATTTTACACAAAATGAAGCCTTCTCTTTTGTTTTGAGTTAAAAACATCTATTACTTGGGGAATATCTATTTCAACACTCCTTTCAATTGCCAGAAGGGCCAATGACGACAACCTTTCTTGGCCAACAGTGTTTCTGGTGTAGGTTTTTAACCTCCTTAGACATGAAAAAGACCTTTCACAGGATGCTGAGTTCATGGGAATTGTAAAATATAAGCGGAACAGTTCAAAAAGAAGAGGGAACACACTTTTCATAGACTTTTAACCACAAGGTCAGCTCTTTCTTGAATACTCTTTTTCTTTTTGAACTCATCCATGTTGTAAAAACATCTTAGTTCAGAGAGGAGCAGTTCACTTTCCATACTGTAGTACTTGCACAAATACTGTACACTGGAAAGTTCCACGTCAGTTGCACCAAGAACTTTGCTTATGTGGTTCAGTACATCTAGATTGTTTTCTTGAAGCTTGGCTTCTATCTCTTGCACCAGGATGTCAATAACTGGCCAAAGGGTTGAAACCTTGTAATATTGTTCCACTGTTTCAAAAGGAGTTTTATCCCCACCACCAATGTTTGATGGAATTCTCCCTCTTCTTGGCATGTGTGCTGCTTGAAATCCGCAGTGCTCAGAGATTTCTGTGCAGTGGTTAAATAACTTATTAAAAAATCGTCTGTTCTGAAGGATTGTAAGACTTCAATTGTGCTGATTTTGACAGATTTCACAACTTCGTAGGTCACATCGCTTGCTTGTAATGTTTTTGACAGTACATCACATTGCGTGAGAACTCTCCTCAGTAACAGCAAGTCAAACACAAAGCTGAAATCCTCCATGCTCTTTAACAAAGCATTGGCCTGTCCACCACTATCAGGGTCTATGTGTGCAATTTGTTGTAAAGTGTTCAAAGTTGTTTCGAAATTGTCTAACAAAGACCGCACTGCTTCAACACGGCAAGCCCATCTGGTATCACTTAAAGACTTGAATGTTACAGTTCCACCACTAAAGCTTTTGGAACTGTTTTGAATTTGTTCAAAAACAGCATGTCGTTTAGTTGATTTCTCAATAAGGTTGTAACTTAAAGACTTTGAAGCACAAAAAAGTGTTTCTTATTGATGTTACGCTTGTACAACTGCTTACAATGCACAAATTTAATATATGTGCATTGCAGTGAATATACATTGCTGTTGGGGCTTCTTCCATAATTCTAGCTGCCACTCCTTTATATGGACCCCTCATGTTTGAGGCCCCATCGTAGCACTGAGCACGCAGATTTTTAATGTTCAAATCCAGTGAAATCAAAACATTCTTTAGTTCATTTGCCAGAGTTTCACCATCAGTTTTTTTTTGGCTCGATAAAACCCTACAAACGACTCATAAACTTGTAATTTATCGTTGACATGCCTTAAAACGACAGCTACTTGCTCGTGCTTTCCTATGTCTTGAGTCTCGTCAGCTATAATGGCAAACACTTTGGACTCTTTAACTTCTTTGGCAATGTGCAGCTTGATTTGTTCTCCAATAATGAACAGTAACTCATTCTGGAAAGTCTCTGAAGTGTACTGAAAATTCTTTCGATGCTCAGTGTAGAACTTCTTGATCAAATCACTATCTTTCGAACGAAGCTCCATCAGCTCCAAAAAGTTTCCTCTTTTCTTTGATTCTGCAGATTCATCATGTCCTCTGAGAGCAATGGATTGCCAGCCACAAAATATTAACGATTCACACAAAGCTCCTAAATACAATCGGTTTTCTTCAACTTCTTTGGAGTACTTTTCATTAACTTTTTCAATAACAGTACCACTTCTATCTGCTTCTTGTAGACGGTGAACTTAGTCATACTAGTCTCATGCAAATTACTACAATCATGTTTTTCAAACACTTTTACAGCTTTCTTCCACTTCGAAAACCCACTGATTGTGAAAGCGTCTTCAGCATTTTTTTCCGTCTTGTAAAACACACGACAGACAAAACAGAATGCTTTATCGGTTAGAGGACTATATTCCAGCCAAGAAAACATTTGTACCATTCAGGCCTAAACTTTCTTCCATCCTTTTTAGGGAAAACGAAATCTTGTGGTTGAAATGATCCTTCCTTAACATGCAATATGGCCATATCTGGACCATGGGCAGGATCACGCTTGTTGATCAGTCCAATTGACAATAATTGGTCAATTGCAGTAGAGGATCAGCTGGAACTCGGTAAATTTTCCTCACGCGAAGTACTGCCCTTCGTAAGTGTAGATGACTGAGTGGATGAGGAGCCTAACACTTCTTCTGTAGGCTGAAGTGGCTCTGACTTATGTTCCAAAGAATCTTTTTCTGTTGGTTCATCTTCTAGACGCTGTTTCTTCTTGCTTGGTGGGCCTGAGCAAAAGTAAGACAACAACGAATTTTGTCCCTTTTTGTTCTTCTGAGCCTGAAAAGAAAGGGATTAAACTTGTTTTCAAACACCAACAATTCAAAAATTTACAAGATGTCTGTCTCATGGTAAATAAAAAGTTGTATAGGGCCTACAAGTTATTTTTTTTTACAAGTTGCAAGTTTTTTTTACCATAGTATCAACCTCAAGAAAAGGGTTTAGTGTAATTTGAGGAAAAAATAGACTCAGTTTATAAACAACAAAATAAGGCTGGCTTAAAATGACACTCAACACGAGGAACGGTGAAAATATACTGTATGTTTTGAGGCAATTTTTCCCTCGTTAGAACAAGATCAAAAAATAATAACTGTAATATGATAAGGCAAATAATGTGAACATGGAGGAACGGAAATAACGTGGAAAACTGCAAAAATAACCAGGCACACAATATTTTTCTTTCAGTAGCAACGTCTTAGAAAAAAATAAAATTTGTTTGGATTTAAAAAAAAGCATTTAAATAAATCTAACCATATCAAAGTTACTTAAAAACGCAAACATATTTTGTTTATTTTTTGTTACAGCACATTGGACAACACTAGACTTGTTCTATGCTATGCGTTTGAGGTTATGTTTCTCTGACAGCTGACTCTGTGGCGAGTTTAAATTTCGCGTGGTCTCAGTTTCCCGCGCTCGGCACTTTCGTGGCGCTTTATTTTCGCGGTTAGTGCATTTCTCTGTTCGCATATTGGGAACATAATGAGGCCAAATTTCGCAGTCAACGTGTTAAACAGCAGTGTAAGTGAATGGCCGTCTTTTATTTTACTCAAGACCGTTCTCAGACGCGTGATTTTGCTTTCTCTATAGTCTAGACCTCATCAATATTGCGGACACTGGCTTCACTATACTGTTCTGTGCGCTGTGGGCAGTGGCGTTTTCTCCAATACCACGGGGTAAGCACCGCTTACCTAGCATATTCTCATAAGAATAAAGTATATAATATCACTTTCTAACGCGCAAGCAACTGCAAAAACGCCGCTTTGAATGACGTTCCTCGTTCTCTACCGCAGTTCTCCACGATCAGCCAGTACTACTTTGGAGAGAAAGAAGAAAGAGTGTGGCTGGTCGCTATGACAACGGCTTGTTTACCTCCAGGAGCCTTCTGGCTCGGAACACTGCTATGGCCGATGGAGTGGTACACCAAGAACGCCAGGTCGTCCTTGATTGGCTAAGACAGGGGGTGTGGCGTTCCATAGCCACAGGGCTGTCATCGAGACAAGTCAAAGCGGGTAGCAAGGTCTGCTTCGGTTCGGGCGGCGTACCCTAGCGAGCCTGGACACCAGCACTGCTTAAAATTATTTGGCGCGCCTCTCCAGTCTCCACCCTCCGTCTGACCATCAGACCCGACCTTTGCTGGGCGCGGTAGTTAAAATTCTTCTTCGTCCGGTTAACTCACAACTCTATGTTTTTGAGTGCAAATAGCAAAATTTAGTATACCGTAATTACTGTTGATATTATTGTGTTGGGAGTGAACAGTGCGTTGGAATCTTCAGAGTGACCCATCAACCCGACAAGTTCCTCTGATTATCATTCAAATTATATTCAAAGAGTAGGTGTAAAGGATACATAATTTTAAATGTATGTACATCCGTATAATTTGAATAATATTTTAAAGACCTATCACATTATTTTAAAAAATATTCGGTAATTACGGTAGGTAGAGTCTATCAAATTCTCATTTGTAAAAAATTAATTAATGCCACTATTTACTGTACCTTGGCGGATCATTTGTAGCGAAGTTCAATTCTTCTCTCCCTCTTAGCGAATTCATCAATTACATGGTCGTGAAAATCGGTGTTCCCCTGACGGCTGCACAATAACACCTTTTCAATGGAAAGAAGCGCGAGATGTGAAAGTCCTTCTTGATGCATTGAGTTTCGGGTGAAGGTTTTTATACGTTTCATGGTAGAAAATATTCTTTCCACTGACGCACTAGACACCGGAATTGTCAGTACTAGTTTAAAAAAAGAAGGAAGCTTTTAGTTTTACGGGACCATTAATCATGCGATCATGAGCCACGGGACCTCCTTTTTACGTGGAATCCGAACCACAGGACATGGAATTTCACTTCGAAATCTCACATGCATTGACTGGGAATCGAACCCGGTCCACCTTGGTGAGAGGCCAACTGCTTAACCGCTGCGCCACCACGCCCCCCTTAGTACTAGTTTGCATAGGTTATAGGCATACGCCCCAATTAAGTCATTCAAACTAATGAAGCCGTGAAAACTTACATCAGTACAATTTGAGTGATATTTGCAAATAAATATTAACTGAACATGCAATACAATGACATAAGAATATCTATTAGTCTACTAATAGCATGTTTATTATTTTAATGTTCACTTAGGTCTCATAATAGAAAATTATAATAATTTTATTGGCTTTACGTCCCTGTTAACTACTGAGGCTTTTAGAGACGCCGGGGTGCCGGAATTTTGACCCGAAGGGAATCTTTAACGTGCCAGTAAATATACTGACACAGCTCTCTCGCATTTGCGCACCCTCAAATGCCGACTGGCTGCGACGGCATTCGATCCCGCTATCTTAAGCTCAGCAAGCTAGAACGTTACCGCTGAGCCACGAACAATAGAAAATTTACGGGTAATAACCTAAAAGTTTAGCTCCTTAGGCCAAGAAATGCGAACAACAAAAACACAAATTGCCACTCTGTTCAATCGTAAAATGATACAAGACCAGAGAAGCTCGCCAACCCTATTGTTGAATAATTTTCTCCGCACTTAATGTACATGGATTGGCATGCCTAAAGTTGAAAAGGGAAAAATGAGCTGTGCTGTATTACAATTCTTTCTATTTTTATTTTTTAAATGTGAAAGACTAATAATTATGTGTGTAGAGTAATTGTTGCTACTTCAGATATCAACCTCAACATTGACAAGGGCATAGCTGGAACCGGGTGCTGAAGTTGCTTTATGGCGTAAGCCTATATTTTGAGTCTTCTTCACAGCTTACCCTCGAAAAAATTCCACGCCACGCCACTGGCTGTGGGAGAAACTGGCTTATAACTTAACCTATAAAATAGGTAGACACTTGAACTGAAATTAATTTAACTTACCATGTCTCAGTACATGAAATCCAATCCTATGATGCAGAAAGAAACTTAGAAATTTCAAGAAAATGAAGGCAACACGTAACAGGTAGAATAGTACGAGTAGATCTCTTTCGAATAGGCAAACGACAGACAACAGCTGATGTCTGCTTTGCATTACATATTACAGGGTTGCCACTTAGTGACATTTATATCGCTTAATCGCTTAGTCCCATTATTCACGCAAATGGTTTTATTACTTTTTACGCCATCATTTTGAAAATGAAAGCTATTATTGTTTGGGTAATTAAATTGTTTTTGAGAGATACAGTTTAAAACAAAATCAAGATTGTACCAAGTTTATAAACTAATTTTTTACTTGTTTGTAGGCAAAAAGTGGGGTTTGGGAATTATGGGGTGGCAACTGCCACCCCTTGCCACCAGTGGCGGCTCCAGCGGTTGGGCCGGGTAGGCACATTTTCGAAACAAACAAAAAAATCCGGGTATTAATTGTAAAAAAAAATATAAATAGCCTACTACATATTAATTACTTTGGTTTATTTCAAATTTAATATAAAACAAGTAAAGAGTAGTTAGATACTGTAAACTACAAAGTTAAAGATATAAATCAATAAATTGTACCTACCCTTAAAGAATATAGTGTATTTACTTAGGAATATTTGTTATAGTTTGTAGTTGCAAGTGATTGTGCGCGGAGTAGAGTGGCGACACCGCCTGTTGTACGGACAGTCAGCTGTACGCTAGCGCTAGAGGCTTGGCGGGAGTTTTTCTTTGTTTACGTTTATGCTGATCGAACTGGCAGTGTCAGACGATAGTCCTCATTTCAGTGTTACGCTAACGCCATTACGCCACTTGGTTTAGTTCTGTTTGTTTGGTGGTTTTTAGTGTTGCTATGGAAAAGTTTTTGGTGAAGTTGAATCAGACTTTGAAGAAACCTAATGAACCTTCAAAAGAATGTGTTGACGGCGAGTCTTCTAGTATAATTTCCGATGAAGAAGAAGTTCAAGCAGTTAAAAAACTAAAAACTGACGATCCTTCTACGAATGTTCAGCCGAAACGACCACTTGATCTTAGCGCAAGTGCCAGTGATGGGCCGAAGCAACCGCAGCTAAATTTTCCTAGACGGAATATAGGAGGAAAACAGCGGTCCTTCCATACCAACTGGTATAGTAAGTATTCTTGGTTAGAATACTCAGTAGGAAATGACGCTGTATTTTGTTTCTTTTGCCGACACTTCTCTGTCACAGGCAGAGAAGTACTTACTACTTCGGGATATAATGACTGGAAAAATTTCAGTAAAATGTCAGACAAACACGAGAAATCTAGCTGTCACAAACGTTGCCTAACAAAGTACAAAGGATGGCTGGATACACAAAAAACTGGTGCCGTTACTATCAAAATTAACGAGCATATGGCGCAAACAATAGAAAAGAATAGAGATACATTAAAGACCCTCGTGAGAAGTGTGATATTTTGTGCACGCCAAGACATTGCTCTGAGAGGACACAGGGAGGGTGAAAACGGAAATTGCAGTGACAGTAATGAACCAGATGAAGCAAAGGAGGGGGCTGAGAAGTTTTCGGATGTAAATCGTGGGAACTTTCAAGAATTAATAAATTAAAGAATTGTGTTTAGAAAATGACCGGTTTAATTTGAATCTAAAAACCATGCCTGGAAACGCAAAGTATACATCTAAAGATGTACAAAATGACATTTTAGACACCGCTGCGAATTTGATTACTCGCAGTATAGTTGAGGAAATAAAATCTAGTAACGTATACAGCATTATAGTGGATGAAGCTCGAGATGGACACACAGAACAAATGAGTATCTGCTGTCGTTACGTTCATCAATGTAAGATAAAAGAAATATGTTTGGGTTTTGTTCAATTGAAAGAGCTAACCGCTGAATCTTTAGCTAGCAAAATAAAACAGTTTTTGGAATCAATTGGACTTGAAATAAGGAACTGTGTAAGTCAGTCATATGACGGTGCTTCCGTTATGTCGGGAAGGTTTAACAGGCTGCAGTCCCTTATTAGACAGATGACTGAAAATCCTTGCCCTTACGTACATTGCCATGCACATCGGTTAAATTTAGTCTTGGTTGACGTCGCTAAAAATGTACAAATAGTTAGGGAAACTATGGGCCTTTTGGAAGCAATATATGCTCTTCAATCGTGTTCTACGCTTCGCCATGAAATGTTCATATTTACTCAAGATACTAAAACTGGGCGGAAAGTCATCACAGTGCCTCAACATAGTGACACTAGATGGGTGGCAAAGTATAAGGGGGTAAATTTCTTTAAGAACCAGTTTGGCACTGTAATAAATGCTTTGCAGAAGTGCACTGAAAGTTCAAAACCAAGAGAAGCAGCTGAGGCAAAAGGTCTTCTGATGCAATTTAGATCTTTTGAGAATGTCTTCATTCTAGTTAGTCTTGAGGGTATTTTACAAGTTGTAAATATCCTATCAAAGCAACTACAGTCTCCAACCCTGGATATAGGAAAGTGTCTTAAGCTCGTAAAAGCAACAATTAGCTTAGGCCAGTTTCGATCAGAGGAAAAGTTTGAAGAATTTTTTGAAGAAACAAAACAGATTTGCGAAAACAATGACATTTATTGTTCAACCGACACTGGGCGAGGCCGCCGTAAACAAAAGACAACAAGTCTTGATGACTATTTTGTTCTAGAAACCTCTGGAAAAGGAAGGTCAAAGTGTGTAGAGAGTGATGAAAGTGAGCATAAGGCAAAACTAAAAGGGGTGTATTTTGATGTACTTGACAATAAACTACGTGAAATGAAAAAAAGGTTTATTGACAATGATGTTCAAATGGCTTGTATCTTGGCATGTGATCCAAAATCAGAAGAGTTTTTGAATCCTGAAGTTTTGTGTAATTTTGCAGAACTTCACGGCAAGGATAGTGACTTTACCTCTACCCTAAAAGTACAGTGTGGTTTAGGTAAATTAATGTTTGGCAACTCCAATAGTAGCATTGATGTGTTGAAGGACTTAACCGATTTCCCATCGTTTGAAGAATTACAACACATTATGACCATTATATTGACGATGCCCGTCTCCACAGCGTCTGCTGAAAGGACTTTTTCTACAATGAGAAGAATCAAATCAAATTTGCGGGCCAAAATGACTGGGAAGAGACTCAACAGTTTGGGAATAATATCCATCGAAAGAGAAGCAAGCTGCAAACTCCTAAACCATCCTCGTCCCGTCGTTGATGAATTTGCTTCTCAGAAGGGTAGAAGATTGCAGTTTTCCATTAAATGAACTGTGCATTTGAGATGTGTTTGTGTGCAAATTATTGGATTGGTTTGAGTTGTATTTTGAGTTTTCTACTTAAAGTTAAAATTAGCTTTGTGAAATTTATAGGTAATAAAGTGTATTTTGTTGAAATGCAAAAAGTGTTATGAGTTTTTATTTTGAAGGTTAATCCATTATTTCAAATAATATCCCCCTTAGATAGTTAGAATAAGTCATTTTGTGTTTTGAATCAATAAAAGCTAATAGGCATAGTAGGCTCTTGCAAATAAACTATTATTACAAGTAGACCATATCTTATGCAACAACTTACTGTAATTGTGATTACAACATACTGTAATCGGAGCAACGTACTGGAATTGTGATTAGTGATTCTAAGTCTTGTCAAAATTTCCTTTCCTGACAATTAGAGAGTGTGTATAGTCAATTTCAAAAACGTCAGTTAATATATTATTTTATCACAATCTGGAAAACAATTAAAGGTCTAAATTCTAAGCAAGTGACGAAATATTTTAGGCTTAATTCCATGACTAAAAAATTCTAGGCTCTGCATGCTCTAAAACCTTATTTGAGACACCGAAACTACTTTTATTTGGCTATACCACATGTATAGCCCAATAAAAGCAAGAGGAAAATGTACCATCAAAAAGCCTTAAAAATCACCAATTTGCATCCAATTTTTTTTAAAATCCGGGGGAGGACCCCCGGTAACCACAAACTGTGCCTACCCAAAAATATAATACTGGAGCCGCCCCTGCTTGCCACCCCGTAATTACGTCTCTGGCTTCACTCAAACGAGCTCAGGGCATCTCCTCTTATTCTTTCCTCCATGGTTCATTACATAGCCTACCAACTTTCCCAAGTTTTCAGAAGTTATATTGCTCGATTTTAAGCTGCAGAAAACCGCCACCCATTTCTAACTATAAGTCTGATTTACCAATAATAAACGGTGACAGCTGTCAAAGCTAGCACGTGGGGAAATGCTGCGTTGCCACTGAGGCAGATTATAACTCAAAACATTCCAAAAGGCTTGCAGGAAGACACAAATACTGGGGAAGTTAGCCCCTCTGCCTGGCGGTCTAATGACCGTGACGAGTGAAGACACACTGAGTCAAACCATGTGATTGCTGCTGTGTCGGGATACATTGCAACACTGCTCGCTGTTGCCATGGAGACTTTTCCCCCTCTCGTCTCCACTCCTCACCTCACCATTCAAGCAGATGGGAGCTTTCACCGTTCATCTTTTGTAAATCAGAGTATAGTGATCGCCTACCCTCTCTAGACACAGCACATGGTATTGCATCATTGCAATTACGAAATTCCTTGACAAAAAATTACGGAATAGATTCACCCAAAGAGACAGAAAATACGGGAGGCAGGGTCAAATCCGTGAAATACGGGAGTGTTGACACCCTATTTGCATGGGAGGATAATAGACAAAACGGCCTGTTATTACTTGGCTTAAATACAGTAGGCTATATTTTTTAAACATTGCCATTGTTTAGATTTGTCTGGTAATAGGCTACTCGTTTTTGCAGTGACAAATTTTTGTTAGTTTTTTTTTTGTCGTGTGGCCTCATGAGAGGCCGAGTGCAGGTCTTTCTATTCGACGCCAGTGGGCGACCTGCGCGTCGGTATGAGGGATGGAATGGATGAAGATGAATGAAACTGGGCAAGGATGTGGAAGGAATCGTCCGTGGCCTATCAGAAGGTACCGTCCCAGCATTTGCTTGGTGTTGAAAATGGGAAACCACGGAAAACCATTTCAAGGACAGCCGACGGTGGGGCTCGAACCCACGCGTCTACCGAGTCAGCAGAGAGCTTGGTCCCATGACCTAACGCTGCACTTTAGCCAGCTGAGCCACTACTGTCGGTATTTTTGTTAGTATTGGCTTTGTGGAACTTCCGTAGCCATATATTATTGTGGGGTGTAAAGCATACAGTTGAAGATCACATAATTCGATAGAAAATCTTTAACCAAGTTTTCTGCAAAATTTATGAAATACAGGTTAAATGCTTTGCATATATAATAAATACAGTATGGGATTAAGGGTGATCCGCCAAAAGTCAATACATTAGGAGTTGTTGCGTGCAACTACTTTGACTGGAGGTATCATTACTGCATCGTGTGTAGGAAACGTGACTTCGTAGATGTTGATGTGTGACTTGAAACATACTTGTGGCGACATTTATGTTATTATAATTATATATTGGTTTTATGATTGGTCATTTCTCAGTCACTTCCGATCAACGAGGGAATTTATCGTTTTTATTTGAACTAGGCGTCATGTAACATAATTAAGTTGAAAATTTTGTGTTGTGTCTACAGGACTGTTGGCAACTAGTACCTGGACCTTTGCAGTAAGTAGCATAATTCAGCTGTGTCATTTAACATACGCTAAAATGCTAGGATAATGACCGTACATTATAAGCTCGAGTGCCGTTCAAGTTTCTGGAACATTCGATATTCCCCAAACATTTCAGCGGATACCATCACTTTATTTCAAGGAGGAACATCCCGATACGGTACGCGACTCTGCTAGCGAATGCCACAATTTTTGTGGTAGCTATTCCAGTTACATCCCATAGTATAGTTTGAGACAGGATTATAGGCTACTATGATATACAGGGTAAGGCACTTAAAACTGATTTTCGGATTATTTGGAAAAATACAAATCGGATTTTAAAAAATAGTTCCAATAAAAGTTGTTCGCCTCAAAGAAGGACATCCAATAACATAAAGCTCGGCCCCCGGTGGCGGGGTGGGGGTGACTTTAAAATCTTGTAAAGGAACCCCTATTTTTATTGCAGATTTGGATTCTCCGAGAAAACAATTTGTAACTTTTGTATGATTTTTTAAATTTCATGATAGATGGCGATGTAATCGGCAAAAATTAGAACGACGTAAAAATTGTTGAAAAACGGTAATATATCAAGAAAATGCACATCAAATTAGGAAAATCAAAGTAAATTTTTTGATATTTTTGAAAATGCTATCATGTGACACCGTCAACCCTCGCGCAATGCATTCTTAGACTAATTATAGTGTTATCCAGGAACAATGACGTGAACGTAATTTGTTCCCTTCGGGGTGCTTGATTTTGGTGATTCCCCTTGCCTCGCATTATCTCGGGGTGCTTGGTTACACGGAATTGTCGATTACAGCGCCATCTATCATGAAACGAGAAAAATGTTTCATACAAAAGTTACATATTTTTCCACGGTGAATCCAAATCTTCAATAGAAAAAATAGGGGTTCCTATTTAAGATTTCAATGTCACCCCCTCCCGCCCCCGGGGGTGGTGCAGGGGGATTGAGATTTATGTTAATGGATGTCCCTCTTTGAGGTGAAGAACTTGTATTGCAACTTATTTTTAATCCGAGTTGTATTTTTCCAAATATTTCGAAAAACTGTTTTAAATGCCTCACCCTGTATAATTAGGCGCTTTTAAGGGGAAGTATGGCTGACGTTTTCGGATTTTAAAGCAAGAATTCGTTTTTTTGTTTTATACATACTACAATAGCCCTGTTTAGTAACAGTGCAGGAGACATGAAGCTAGGGAAAAAGAAAAATCTGAAATTTGCAATAAATACCTTTTCTAATGATTCAAAATTGATCTGGGAAAGACGTAGTTCACTCCTCGCAGTCGCAAATTATAACACGACTTATACAGTAAAATTTCCAGCCGAGTCGGCCATTTTGGGCATTAGTACAGTATTGCCAACCCCAAGCATACCATGCGGTACTTATTTATTTATTTATTTATTTAGTTAGTTATTTATTTATTTATCATATGGCTTTTAGTGCCGGGAGTGTCCAAGGACATGTTCGGCTCGCCTGAGTCTGTAGCTGCTTCAAAAGGACACCCATAGAGTGAACTACAAGTTCTGTTCAATTTCAAGTAGTTCCAACTTTCGCCACCAGATATCAATGATACCTAGTGATGAACGTTGGAACTTTGATAGATAGATAGATTTTTATTAATTCCATTTGATCAAATACATGTATACAATACATTTTTGATATAGGACACGTCCGAATTTACATCTATAAAATAAAAGTACTAATAGGTATATAATACTATAACTATTTATAACTTATTATAATAACAGATCTTAAGGGATACAATCTTATTGGACAACTATTTACTCCTTACTCTATTATCATAATATGAAAACTTAATTCTAGAAATACAACAATTTACAGCTAGGTATTACAATTAAAATAGAAAAGTAAAATATAATTATAGATTTCATCGCTCCTACATACTAAGATATTCAACTTAAAAACAATGGCACTGCAGAGAAGCTTTCAACACTCTTTCAAAGGTTTTTATTTTTGGGGCAAGTTTTATATACTGGGGTAGTTTATTGTATAATTTAACTCCTGTGTGAAAAGTTCCTTTTCGATATATGCTTGTGTGTGTGTGTGAAATTTGAATGCTTTGATTTTGTCTTGTGTTATGCCTATGAACATCATTGTTTGTTTTAAGAAAAACATCCTTATTCATTAAATTCTTAAAAAAAAAACATAATACTTTCAATGATATATAAGCAGGGCTGTGGGAGAATGTTTAAATCTTTAAACAGAGGTCTACTTGATTCTCTAGTGTTTACATTTGCCATAATTCTAATCGCCCTCTTTTGTATCCTAAACGTGCTTAGTACATCTGGCGACATACCCCAAAATATGACCCCATATCTTAAGTATGAATGGAAATAAGCAAAATAAGTATTTCTTAATGTGTGCATGCTAGTGCAGGTTTTCAAAATACGTAACGCAAAGCACATCGAGTTCAGTTTAGTATTCAGATATTGTATATGTTTATTCCATTTCAAGTCATGTTGTGTCCTAGAAACTTTGTTTCTGATTTATTTTCTATTTGATGACCGTTTAATATTACATTGGGCTTCGCAGGATTCCTATCCTGTATAGTGTGGAAATTTAGACATACTGTTTTTTTTATAGTTTATTATGAGGCGATTATCTTGTGACCATTTGGTTAACTCTCCTGTAACGGAGTCAGCAGACTGCTGCAAGACCTGTTTAGTTTCACCTTTTATTACGAGTGTTGTATCGTTTGCAAACAAAATTTCCTTATGTGAATGAACGTTCTGTGTTATCATCATTGATATATAGAAGAAAGAGTAGTGGGCCCAAAACCGATCCCTGGGGTACTCCAAATTTAATAATTCCCTCATTGGACAATGTTTCATTAAGTAATTTGGTTCCATCATCCTTGTGTCTCAAGCTTACTATTTGTTTACGCCTTGTTAAGTAAGACTCTACCCATTTATTAGCTAGACCTCTAATACCATATTGATTTAGTTTTGTAAGGAGGATGTTATGGTCAACAACATCTAATGCTTTTGATAAATCCAAGAATAGGCCAGTTACATGTTTCTTATTGTCAATTAATTTCAGTATACTATTAATACATTCATAAATTGCTGTCTGTGTAGATTTTTCCGTTCTGAATCCATGTTGTGAGTTTGATAATATTTTATTTTTTTCTATAAAATTTATCAGTCTCTTATACATGATTTTTTCCACAATTTTTGCAATACCAGTTGTTAAGGTAATAAGACGATAGTTATCTAATTCAACTTTTGAACCGTTTTTGTGCACTGGAATTACTTTTGATAACTTCAAAATATCCGGGTAAGTTCTTGAGAGAAATGAACTCTTTATTAAGTGTGTAAGTGGATTTATTATATTTTCTGCACATTTCTTTAAAATTGCATCAGGGATGCCATCAATGCCAGAACAGAATTTATTTTTTAGCTCTTTTATAACTATTCTTACCTCTTCACTTGTGACATGATTTATAAATAAAGAATCACTACATATATTTATTTTATTATTAGAATTTAGTGTATTTACCTGTAATTTATTAATTAAATTTTGTGGAATTTCCAGAAAATATCCATTAAAAGTGTTTGCTATTTCCTCTGTATTATTAATCACTTTATTATTTCTGGTCAGTGTAATGTTCCTTTGTATTTTAGCAGATTTTCCAGTTTCTTTCTTTATCACGGACCACATAGCCCTGTTTTTATTAGATGATTGGGAAATAAAATTATCATTATGCATTTTATTTGCTAGTCTTATACCTTATTTAATATGCTAGTGTATTTTTTGTAGTATAAATTGAATTCAGGTGTTGTGTGGTATTTTTTATATAATTTGTGTAGAAATTTCTTTCTTTGAAATGAATTTATAATCCCTGTTGTTATCCAATTGCTAGTTTTGTTATTTTGAACATTTCTTTGTCTAAAGGGGAATGCAGTTTCAAAATAGTGTTTTAGGGTACTGTTAAATGCATTAAATTTATCACTTACATTTTCTAGTTTATACATGTCTGACCATGTTTCCTTATTTAATAAGTCATTGAAATATGTAACATTTGTTTCAGGGAATGACCTGCACTTTGATTTTACTCTATTATCATTATTATTGATTGTTTCGGGTACTTCAAAACTCAGTATTTGTCCATGGTGGTCACTAAAACCCGGACAATAGACTTCTATTGAATGATGATATTTATCTGTATTTAAAAAAAATTCATCAGGAGTGGTTTTACTAAATTTTGTCATTCTTGTTGGGGTATTTACTGTAGGTTTCAGTCCATAGGAAATTAGTAACTGTGTTAATAATTCACAATTTCTATCATATTTTAAGAAATCCACATTTACATCCCCACAAATTATTATATCGAAATTTACTTCGCTCATGTTATTGAGTAACAATTCTAATTTATCTATAAATAAAGGAAACTTTCCTGACGGAGAACGGTATACGCAGACAATTATTAACTTAAACTGCTCTATTTTTACGGCAGAGAATTCAAAATCCTGTTCCATAATTAGATAATCATAAGCTGTTAACTGTTCATGATCTAAATTATTTCTTAAGAAGATACAAGTACCACCATGGATAATATTAGATCGAGAGTATTTACTAGCTTGTATAAACCCTGGGAATTGAATTAATTCGAGTTGTTCCTCTTTCAGCCAATGTTCTGAAATACATAGTGCTGAGATGTCTTTAAGTTCGTTTTTAAGCATTAGATTTATGTAATCAATTTTATTATAGAGAGACTGAACATTCTGGTGGTAAATTTTAAATTTGTTACTTTTGCAAGCTTGTGTTGGTGATTTATTTATATTATTACTATCATAATTGTTATTATTATTGTTGCTAGACAAATCCGAAATACCATTGTTGGACTCAGTTAAATTTGACATTAAAAGATCTGAATGCCAAACCTCACGTTTGGCTTCTTTTACCAGTTTCCCTGCTTCCACTCTTAAGATATTACTGTTTAACTATTCTTACCATTTGAATTTACAATTTTGCAGATTTCATCACTAAGATACTCTTTTCCTAACCTATTTAAGTGTAGGCCGTGCCGAGTGTGGAACTTACTGTCTAATTTACTTACATCTATAATTTGGACATTTGGAAAACTCTTACTAATTTTATGAATTTTTCCATTTGTAGCCTCTATTTCTACATTTACACATGATTTGGGAATTAAGTCGTATCTCTGCGGAATGTTTACAATGATGCCATTTGTGTTATGCATGGATGGCAATGTACCCTTTAAATCTTTGATTACCTTTTTACTCTCGTTTCTATAGACGTCGTTTGCTCCAGCGATGATTACTGCATAGTCCTTTGAAGTGAGGGACGCACACCCTCCTACCATCCCGTTCGTGACCGCTGCAATTGGTGCTCCTGGCTTTACTGTCGAAGTGACTTCCATTTCCCCGTTTCTCTCCAATACGCGTGCTGCTACATCTCGCCCGTGACTATCTGCAAATATCCGCATCTTCTTGGATTTTCTCTTTACCACTTTCTTCTTTTCTTCTTGAAGAAAGTCATCATTTTCTTCGAAGAGCGCTCCAAATGAATTTGAGACGGGAATTTCAGTTACATGTACCGGTACTCCATTTATAGGTCTAGGCATATTCAATCTTACCTTACCAGCAACCACTTTGGACCAAGTTTCCTTGCTTTCCTCTCTGTTTCCTTTTAATTTATTCAACTCTTCCATTAACTTAGTAATATCTTCCTTTAGCAGCGTTATAATTTCATATTTTGAGGACAGTTCGTTTCTCAGGTTATGACATTCGAATGACGGTACCGGTAGACCTACATTACGACAATCGGTTTCACTTTTCTCCTCACTCAATTTTACCCGAGATCTTGTGATGATTTTGTTTGCATTTTTTACTTTTATTTTGCACGACGAGCATAAATCCGTAACGGTTACACTATCTGACGAGACACTAACACTGTTTACTGTCGACATACTAGAGATCAAAGTTAGCCTTGATGTTTACACCAAATTACACTAAATTCATTTTAATTATTGCTACCTAGATGAATTAATCTAATTACCTACCAATAAAAAAGAAGGTGAAATACGTATATCTTCCAATCGGGTGAAAACTCGTAAAAACACCACTTCTCTACTTGGTTCAAACAGTGATTGATGAAGTCACCGAATCTTTGGATACACGTTCCCACAACTTAGTTTAAGTTTATTAAATTATCAATAAGAATTTCTAAATACTATCAATATTACATATTTCACTTGACCTAAGAAAAGTAACTTTATAGATTTTAAACCTCTGTTATAATATTTAAGCACTTTTATCAAATATTTACACTAGCTGCTATTCCACTACACTTTCACTGTGACGCCATCTTGCCATCTTTGATAGAGCGTTACAACGAAATCTAACCTAGAAATTTAGCTCCACACAAGTTTAGTCTGTGGAAGGATCTTTTACATGCCATAAATCTATGACATGGGACAGACGGCTTTACTTCCCCTCCGAAGGAAAGCATACTGAAGGATTTTAAAGCTCTTAAAAAATCCGACGATTTCGGCCGGGTTTGAACCCGCTATCTTGGGTACAGCAGTTCAGCATGCTACCAACTATGCCACTGAAGCCGCTCGTGCGGTACTAATTCAGATCAATGTTTTTTTGGTCAACCGTGCCCCACTAGCTTCCCGCGGCCGAAGGCACCTACATCCGACTATTCTAACCTTCGTATTTGTCCAATCCAATGTTTTTTTCACAATCATCAATTTTTCATAAATTTTAATATCACAATGACTGGCCATTAGTTGTACTAGCTGATGAAGGGGCAGATTTTGAAAAATATTATGTCCCGAAACATGTCCTAGTGTGTAAATAAATACAATAAGTATTGACTAGACGGAACATAGTGTATTTCAATTCTTAAACTAGCATTCGTCAATGCGGACCAATCATGAACAACGTTACTTGTTGTTTGTTGTGTTTAATTAGACCTTCCGCGTTCCTATTTCCTCAGCACTGTTACTGTCGTTATTTCGCTTGTTGTTATTGCATGACTCGAACGTCAGTATTTTGGTGTTAGTTTGCTGCGTCTTCCGAAGTTTCGGGGTTAATTCAGTATTCTTGAGTGCATTATGGTGGAATTCAAAACACTATATTTAATATGATTACCGTAGGCTAAAAAAGTAAGGGCAATTTATTAGCGTTAAGAAAACAAAGCTTAAAATCGTTCTTGGGGAATAATTGAGTCTTAAATGAAAATATTTGAAGCCATTCTTTCAGTGTTGCCTATACAAATTATCTTATGTAGCCCTTCAGTTGATCAACATGAATTCGGCCAATGACTGGGCGGGGTACAAATGGGTAAATTCGTGTTTACCGATTGAAGACAGTGAGTCTTAAGGACGTGATGATTATCAATCTCAAATAAGATTAACTGTTTGCCCATTATATTTATTTTTACTAGGTAAGTTTAGTAAAAAAGAGACAGTTAGTCTGAAAGACTAGACTTTGTATCATTTTAAATGCTACAAATGCTAGAAAGGCTGGAGGCTTCTCGCTTCGCTCGAAGCCAAATACTCTTGAAATGTTAGAAAATTATCTGCATAATAATTATCTTGCTTATCTTGTTTCAAATTACTCGCGAACGGCAAATGCAAACCAAGGGCAAAACTAGGACAATTGCGCGGCGACGTGCCCCTTCCATCCAGTCTAAAAACACTTATAGTGGGCGATGTATTGAAGATAGAGATATGCTCTCACGGACTTTTTTGTAGAACTTTTCATGCTGACCAATTCCTACGCTCATAGTATATTGATATTCTTAACGGTTTGCCCAGCGTAAGCTTAAGAAGCGCACGGACGCCAAGTTTGTTTTCGACTTTTTCATTGAAATTGTTACTGCTTGGCTTCCTTTGATCATACATAAATTATTTTCTACAGAATCTTTCCTCCAGGTATCCTTTACAGAATTGTGAAAACCGCATCAAAATCCATCCTGTGGTTCTCGAGATTACCCGTGACATCCAAGAATCGGGGATTTTTGTCTTATACTAACGAAGTAAAGATTGTCGGGGAACACATGCACCAAGCGGTACTATGACGTCACACACCTCAGTGCATCTAGGTACATTTCGTCCCGTCACCGTAACGTAACGCCAGACCCCAGCGTAACGACGAAGTCGACAAGATCATTTAAAATGATAAAACTAAGATTTAGTAATTTTTAGCCTATTTTCATTTTATGAAAAAAAAAAAAGGCTTATGCGATCACCTTTTGTCCGTGTGAGTGTCTGTGTGTGGATATGTGTATCCCCCTAATAACTTCTAAACGGCTGGAGCGATTTCAGTGAAACTCGGTGGGTCATAGTACTATATTGGCCGACCCCGACCATGTCCTTCAATTTTTATTACGTCTCACCAATACAACATGGCGGCTGTGCAAAATATTTCACCGGCGTTCTATATCTCCGAAACTATTACTTATATCACACTGAAATAGGTTATGAATATTCCCGAATGGGAATATGATGTTTTTTTCGTTTTAGCAGATGAATTATCAATTAATATGATAATATTGGCCCGGTTAACTCAAACATAAGATGCCAGCGTGTCTTGTGAGGGCCTTCTCAGTATGTGCTAGCCACGCGCATACCTGCCAACTGTCCCGATTTAGGCGGGAGGCTCCCGATTTTACACAATTTCTCCTGCCCTCCCGCTTAACGTATTAAATCCCCAGATTTTTCAAAGATCTCGCACGTAATTTTGGCCTACAAGTGCGAGATGAGAACTTCAGTCATCCATCGAACAGGTCGAGTTTACGTGTGGGGGAGTGTGTTTCGATACCGCAGTTTCGCTTCGTATCAGTAATTTATAGATGCCGTTATTTTTCATATTAGATGGTTAATTCAACGTGTATTCCTAGAAGTCTTCATAATTGCCTGTGGATGAGAGTTAGTTCTAGACTGCGGAATATAGTATCTGTTTAACACGTGAAATTATTTGTGTATAACTTAGATGTTGGCATTAATATGCTGGTAGATTATTGTGATTTTCTGATCTGAGTGAGTTTGTCGGTTCTTCGGTTATAGGCTATGGCGAAGAAATATGATTAGACATCGATCATCTTCAAAACCTCCCGACTTTTCAGTTTGCGAGGTTGGCAAATATGCACGCGTATTGGTGAGGTGTGTCTGTACTGCTCGCGTCTAAGCTCTGTGAACTTGCGGGATGAAGGGCAGAGGCAGGGTAGGAGCAGGCGAGAATTGACAAGCCTGTCGACAGCCCGCCGTGTTACCCGACATTCTCGTCTATTCCAATACTGCTAACATAGGGTCTTTTCTGAAATCAGTGTGGCGTTGGGAATGAGTGAGTGAGTCACCGACGAATGTATTTGCTTCTGTTACTACGCAAGGACCGAGAAACCTCATCACTCGTCACCTCCACTACTCATAGTCTGCGATGCAAATTCCTCTCAGGTCCACGCAGCTTAGACCCGAGCAGTACCAACTGACGAGCCCAACGGCACACCGGGACGAAACGCGGCATTTTATGTTTGAGTTAACAGGACCAATATTATCATATTAATTGACAAATCACCCTGAAATGTTGTCTGGGGATAAAGGGCTCTATTACAAGTTTATATATGTAAGTACAAAACGAACATGGCGGCCAAGCGAGGTTGAAACGTTTTAATAGACTTTTCTCGTGATTTAACCACCTGAGCGCAGTGAAATGTGGTACAGTAAATGTTTATACATATTGTAGTACACTAACACCTCAAATTGGCGGCTGTGCGAAATTTTAAAATTAAGTTTTTATTTCTTGTGTCCTAATCATGCGATGGAAGCGAAAGTTTGAACAATGAACCTACGCAATCATGTTTCTTAAATGGTAAATAACTCTAAGACCTATACATATAACAATCCAACATGGGGACCATCTGAAATACTTAGATGGTTCTTATTAACAACGAATCTTTTACAGCAATCAAACTGAAATTTTTAATGTTCATAGAGGCTATGGACATAAGTTCACCTATAGGACTTTCAATAACCTGGTGAGCACAACTCCAACATGGCGGCGACGAGAAGTATAAATATTTAAATGGACGTTTCTTGCGATTTAACCATCCGAGTGTAGTGAAACTTGGTACGGTAAATGCTTATACAAATGTTAATCCACTGGCGTGTAATTTATTTCAATTGTTTTCATAACCACAAGATTGCAGCTGTGCGAAATTTAAGAAACCTCGTTTTTACTTCTTGTGTCTTAATCATGCGATTGAAGTTTGAATACTACACGTACACAATAATATTCATGTAATAGTACATAACTCTAAGACCTACATATATAAAAATCCAACATGGCGACCATCCGTAATATTGGACGGTTCTCAATATCTACGGATCTACTACAGCAATCAACTGAAATTTTGTGTGTTGATAGTGGCAATTACCATAAGTAGGATATATGAAAATAGGCTTTCGTTCTTCACGGAACTACTTGTTAAATGTCTGAAATAAATTCTGAACCGGTCTGACTGTTAGCAAACTATAAGAACTTTGCGCAAGCACAATTTATGATAAATTGGTTAAGTACGGCAGATTTTGCACGAAAGATATAGAGACGAACATTTAGATTTATTTGTTAGTATCATGAGGCTTTTTTTGGTGCAGAAGTGTGCTCATTGGTTGATTGTTAATTATTCTTCCTGTGTTCTAGATTCCTGAACATAATGGAAGAGCAGACATTTATCAAATGTGAGCCAGAATGGCTGAACCACACAGATGAATTCGCTGACATTGTAAGTTGTAATTTGGTAACAATGCAATCTTAGTATTGTGCATGACAAAAGCTTTCGTATTTAGAAAGGTGCAGTGTCTTAATACATGGTGGTTGGAAACTCAATACCTATTTTGAACATGAAATATTTCAAGGAGTGTACAACTTATCATCGATTTATTTTCATTCAATACAATATTAGGGTGTACCATTTGGTTTAGTGAGTGACATTTAATTAGGCTAATTACATTTGTACGTATGCACCCGAATTGTCTACACATTTCTTCAACCTTTTAGGAATAGTATCCATGGATTTTCTTAGCATTTCCAATGGCACATTTGTAAATATCTCATGAATAGTTTGTTCAAGACTGTTTAAATCCCTAGGTGGTTTTGACTTTTACACTTCTTCCTTAACCCATCCCCATAGATATAAGTCACAAGTGAGAGAGCAATCCGTGCCATGTTTGGTTTACACACTCTAACATCTTGTAGGGACTATTTAAAAAAAATCCGATTAATGACATAACCATCATTGTACTTACTCAATTGTTCTATGTATATTAACAGACAAATTCTAACTGGAAATGCTAAAAATTGTAAAAAATTCTGATCTATATTCGTACAACACCAGAAGCAGAATGGATGTTCACCGTCAATATTATAGAGGAGCTTTCAGAAAATAAGATCCCTTGTATGCTGCCTGCAAATATTTAACTTGTTGCCCCTAACTCTAAGAAATGTAAGCACCATTTCCACATTAAAATTAAAAGCTAAAAAATGGCTCATACTGTAGACAAGGCAATATATTCCATAGAAGAATTCGAGCCACTGTGCACAGAGATATGAGTGTTTGTTTTTGTATTTTGATTATTATATCTACCTGTACTCCTGTAATTATGTATTTTACGTATAGGCATAATGATGTATTTTATGTATCATCTTCTTCATTTCCCCTTTTCCAGCTGACACTGGGTGGGGGCAAATATGGTTCCTCTCCACTTTGTTCTGTCGTTCCACCATTCCTCTTACGACACGGTGTTCCAATCCTGGTTCCGTTTTCTAATGCTATATTCCACCGCGTCCATCCAACGCATTCTTGGTCTTCCTCGTCCTCTCTTCCCTGTCATCCGTCGTTCCAGTGCTCGTCTTGGTAGCCTTACTTCATTCATCCGTTTGACATGTCCAAACCATCTCAATCTGTTTTGTTCCAGTTTGTCATTTAGTTTCTGTACTCCCAGTTCTTACCGTATATCTTCATTTCTCACTCTGTCCCTCCTCGTTTTCTGGACCATATTTCTCAGGAATCTCATCTCAGCTGCCTGTACTCTGCTGTCACCCCTCTTAGTCATGCTGCATATGTCATTATAGGAACATAATATGCTTTGTACATTGGTATATCCTTGTTCCATACCAGTCCCCGTACCTGTTGGTAGAAAGCACTCTCGAGTTGTTTCCTTCTGCTCATTTCCAAATCTAGTCTTCCATCTTCAGTCAGTTCACTTCCCAAGTATTTGAAGTTTTACATCACTTCCAATTCCTCATCTCCTACTTTGATTACTCCTTTTCCTTCTTTCCTATCTCTACTCATCACCACTGTTTTACTCTTCTCCACATTTATCTTCAATCCCCATTGCTCAATCTTTTCATTTATTACGTCTAACTGTTCTGGTACCTCCATCTCATCCTCGCCCCAGATCACAACGTCGTCGGCAAACAACATTACCTTCATCTTCTCCCAAATATATTCTTTCATTGCTGTCTTCATGATGTCATCCATCACCATTAAGAACAATAGGGGTGACAACACACTTCCTTGCTTTAGTCCAGAGTCAATTTTAAACCATTCCGTTATCCCGACTTTAGTCTTCACACTACTGTAGCAATCCATGCACATTCCACTTATCATGTCTCTCAGTTCGTTGCCTAATTGTTAAGCTTTCCCAAAATTTTATTCTAGAGATGCTATCATAGCTATCATGATTTGACGACTCCCACATGTATATTAACAAATTACCATGGAGAAATAAAGAAATGAATGAATTATTTGATATGTATATTAAGGCTTTCACGTACCGATTACTATCATATTATTCATGTTTTTTGGGCTATTCCCGTGTGAAAACAAAATTAAATAGGGTAAACTGTACAGTCATTGGCACTCTGACAGTTATTGGCACTGCTTCCATTTATTTGAATATAATAGTATTTTTACAACAATAACATTGCTACAGAGTGTTTTATCTTTCCATTCTATTACTCCTTGGCCTCTATACTTCATCTCACAGCCACCAGGTGAACAGTTTTGAAGT
Organism: Meconema thalassinum; assembly: GCA_946902985.2. NCBI lineage: Eukaryota > Metazoa > Arthropoda > Insecta > Orthoptera > Tettigoniidae > Meconema > Meconema thalassinum. The sequence goes on from OX336388.2 coordinate 39,464,450, forward strand.
GAATGTTGGAACAAGTTGGTGTTATTCACCACTGCTGGTATTTTGTTGACATCTTACAGTTTTGTTCAGGTTACTAGTTCCAAACTTCGATGTTTGGAGCTCAGTATACTAACTGTATTTTAAGGGTAAGTGTGAAAACATGTTGAATATGCCTTAGTGTATTTGTTCTGTGTTTACGAAGCACTCTAACCTCTAATTATTCTGTGTAATGGGGGTGCAAATTACTGTATTAAAAATAACGATAAAATGCAGTACTTGGCCCCCTGTGCCAATAACTGTGATTTTGGTTTTCACAGTCTTGTTCCATGTCTAAAGTCTTGAGCAATGCGTTTCAAGTGGGAAAGAATATTGTTCTACATGTTTGTATTAAAAAACAGGAGGCACACAAAGAAAAGAAAGGTGCCAAGTACTGTCTGTTTGCTCACTTAATATTTCATATCCGATTTAAAATATGTTAGGCTCTATATTTAGTTTCTTAATATACATAATCAATAATCATAATGTACAGAACATGAGACAAAAAATGAGACAAACAACAGCAGATTTTCTGTTCAAAATTATTCATTTAATTGCTTAGTGTCCTTAAAGTGCCAATAACTGTACAGTTTGCCCTACAGACGTTCCGAAGGAACCTAGCCTCCTTTTGCAATGGAATTAAAACAATGTGGCCAAATAAAGTGTATCAATGAGATTACAAAAAACTAGACAAATTCCTCTGTTCGTCACCAGAGATGATGATGATGATGATAATTGTTGTTTTAAGGGGCCTAACATCTAGGTTATCGGCCCCTAGACGTCACCAGAGAGCAGCTGCCAAAAAGTACTGTATGTACCATGGTAGAAGAACGCGCCACATTAATAAGAACGGCGGACAGAGTAGTAAGGGAGGAGAAGGTAAAGGAGGCGGGGAGAATGTTGAGACTCTCGAAGAATGAGGATGTCCAAATAAGGAGAAAGGGATTAATGAATGGGAAAAGAAAGAATTGCTGTTCATACAAGAATGGAGCACCGCCCCCACTACACAAAAGCTGTGAGAACACAGCTTGATGATCATTTCTCTGGCCGATGCATTGACCGCCCAGGGCCGACAGAGTGGCCAGCACGCAGCCCAGATCTAAACCCTTGTGACTTCTTTCTATAGGGATGGGCTAAGGAAAAAGTGTACAAGTTAAACCTAGGGCAAACTATTCGTGAGGTATTTACAAATGTGGTATTGGAAATGCTAAGAAAATGCATGAGTACTATTCCTAAAAGGTTGCAGAAATGTGTAGACGATGCGGGTGCATACGTAGAAATGTAATTAATTAAATTTCACTGACTTAACCAAATGGTACACCCTAATAATGTATGGAATTCATTCATACATTCGTGTGGGAAACACTTACAGTTTGAAATTGAATATACAATAAATACATAATATTATATAGACTACACATTTTTAAATTTCAATTTGTTCAAACTATAGCTGCCCAGAAGTTGGCGACCTCCATGGAGATTACTGTGTTGGAATTCCACACGAATAAGAGTTCTCTGTGAAACCGGCTGGTAATTTTTCAGAGGGTGAAAACCATTGTCCACGGCTGTAGAACCTTGCATGCCACAAATTGGTTCGGGATTGTTGTGAAATCCCGACAAGAGCTTCTGTTGTTCTGAGGAAGCTTTTCCTAGATTTTAGTTGGGGTTTAGCAGGTCGATGTCCAAACAGAGGATGGGATTCAGAAGTTTCTGCCATTTTTCTCTCATTTTTCGCCGCTACCTCTCGGCGGATGTCTGGGGGTGCGATGCCAGCAAGGGTGTACAGCTTGTCCAGCGAAGTGGGCTTGTGGCACCCAGTAACGACAAGTATCGTTAAGTGTAACATCTACCACTTTGGCATGACTGGAATTGTACCATCCTGGGCTTGCGTATTCTCCGGCGGAGTAACATAACGCAATAGAAGAGGATCTCACAGTACTTGGATGTGCCTGTTAACTTCCTTATGATGTTTCTGGCTGCCACTTTTTGCTTGGTGTTCAAACAGTGCTTTCTGTAAGTGAGAGCGCGGTCAAGGCTAATTCCTAGATATTTTGGAATGAAAATAAATCTACGATAATTTGTACACTCCTTGAAATATTTCATGTTCAAAATAGGTATTGACTTTCCCACCACCGTGTACTTACTACCAAATAGTCACCTAACTAGGATCTATTTAGTTTTTTTCTTATGTTGCACATAATACATTGCACATGGTACATTGAATCATATTTTATCCAGGAGTCCAACGAGAAGACGCCCAACGATAACCCCCTTGCTGAGGCAGCTGATATATTTGATGATAAGAGCATAGCATTCAAAGAGGAACATATTATAATAGAGGTAATTATTGGATCTATCTTTCATTTTATATTATTATTATTATTATTATTATTAATTAGTCTATTTTCATTTATGAAATAATAGGGTTTTGAGATCACCTTTTGTCCCCGTGTGTGTCTGTGGCTTTCCTCCCCTAGTAAAATCTAAACGGCTGAGCGTTTTCAATGAAACTCGATAAGGTCACAGTAAAATTTTGGTCGATCCCGACCGTACCCTTATATTTCTTTTACGTCTCCCCAATCAAACATGGCGGATATGCGAAATACAGGGTGTCCCTAAAGTCCGGTAACACTTTTCTTAATTTATTGCACAAAAACTTCAAATGATACAGCTTTCCTATATATGTCATATTAAAGGGGAACTCAAATGGTTTTGCTTTCATAGTTTGATTTCACACTGACATTTTTCTTAACACATTTATTAACATTTTACACACAAACTACAAATTATACAGAATTCGTATACAGTATTCGTGATATTAAAAGAGGAACTCAAATGATTTTCTTTTAATTGTTTGATTTCACATCGACTCAATACGGGCACCACGTACAACTCGGCAAATATCTACTCGGTAATCGAACTCTTGCCACACTTTTTGGAGCATATCAGCCGATGCAGTGGTGGCAGCGCCTTGAATCCCACGCTTGAGTTCCCCGAGATTTTGTGGTAAATGTGGCACATACACACAGTTTTGATATACCCCCATAAGAAGAAATCATAGGAAGTGAGATCTGGAGATCTGGGGAGGCCACTTGTCGAAACAGTTATCATTATTCCCTGCTCGTCCAATCCAGCGCTGAGGTAACCTGTTGTTCATAAAATCATGGACATCAGATTGGTAATGGAGTGGGGCCCCGTCTTGCTGGAACAGGAAATTGTCGGAATCTTCCTGCAATTGTGGGAACAGCCACTGCTGTATCATATCCAGGTATGAGTGCCCATTTACAGTGTTTTCGGCGAAGAAGAATGGTCCGTAAAGTTTCGGTGATGACACTGCACCGAAAACGTTCACTTTAGGTGAATCACGCTGACATTCTAGAAATTCATGAGGATTTGCGGTCCCCCACACACGACAGTTATGCCTGTTGACTTTACCATTTGTATTGGAAGTCGCTTCGTTACTAAAAATTAGCGATTTAGGAAGTAGTCATCGTCTGCCATCCATTGTTGCACTCTGATACAAAACTCATAACGCTGTTGTTTGTCATTCCCTTTGAATTGTTGCAAGAGCTGTAATTTGTACGGCTTCTTGCAGTCTCCTATGTAGTGTCTTCCAAACTGTCGTACATGGTATTTGCAGCTCGCGGGATGCTCTACGAACAGATTCTTTCGGACTTCTTACGAATGCCTCATTCACACGGTTAACGGTCTCTGCACTCACTGTTGGTCGGCCACTACGTTTCGTAACACACAAGCAACCAGAACGCACAAACCTGTCATACCAGGCGTAAATAGACTTCCTGCTTGGAGCCTCTTTACGGTACTCAGTCCTTAACTTCCGTTGCACATCTGTAGCACTCTTATTCGTGTGGAATTCCAACACACAGAAAGCCTGTTCTCCGCCAGAAGTCGCCATCTTTACAAATGTGGCCAATAGCGCTAATTACGGCGAATGTGGGAACTACGAACTTTGGCGGTAGTATCTAACAAAACCATTTGAGTTCCTCTTTAATATACCATATATAGGAAAGCTGTATCATTTGTAGTTTGTGTGTAATAAATTAAGAAAAGGGTTACCGGACTTTAGGGACACGCTGTATTTCACCAGCATACTATATCTCCAGAACTATTACAGATATCACCCTGAAATTTTGTACGGTTATAAAGGACACTACTTGAACTTCACCTATGTGTCTGTCCCAGACCTGTGAACTACAAAACGAACATGGCGGCCAAGCGACATTGAATCATTAACATTGACTTTTCTCATGATTTAACCATCCGAACTCAGTGAAACATGGTGTAGCAAATGTTTATACACGTTGTAATGCACTGACATCAAATTTAGTTCAATTCCTAACATAACCTCATGATGGTGGCTGTGCAAAATTTTAAAATTAAGTTTTCATTTCTGGTGTCCTAATCATGCGATGGAAGTGAAAGTTTGAACAATGAACCTACGCAATAATTTTCCTTTAATGGTACATAACTCTATGGCCTATACATATAACAATCCAACATGGCGACCATACGAAATATTTAGACTCTTCTTAATATCTGCGAATCTTTTACAGCAATCAAACTGATTTTTTATGTTGATAGAGGCAATAAGCATACGTTCACGTATGGGACTTTCAATAACCTGGTGAGCTCAGATCCAACATGGCGGCGACGCAAAATTTTAATATTTAAAAGAACTTTACTCGCGGTTTAACCATCCGAGCGCAGTGAAACTTGGTATCGTAAATGCTTATACAAATTTTAATCCACTGGCATCTAATTTATTTCAATTACTTTCATAACCACAAGATGGCGACTGGGCGAAATATCAAAGTCTCATTCTTATTTCTTGTGTCCTAATTAAGCGATTGAAGTTTGAATAATACACCTATGCAATATGCTTCATGTAATAGTACATAACTCTTAAGGCCTACATATATAAAAATTCAACATGGTGACCATCCGAAATATTTAGATATGGATTTCAATATCTACGAATCTATTATAGCAATCAAACTGAAATGTTGTGTGTTGATAGAGGCAATAAACATAAGTAGGATATATGAGTCGTGAAGTTACAAAACTCGTTTAATCCACTTGTGAAAAATAATCATTTTCATGAGAAACGTTTCTCTGGACTTTGCCTCCCGTATCTTTTGTGTTTGTTGTTTGCTACTTTTTGCTTTGTGTTTTTGGTTTTGTGTTTGCTTTGTGCTTTTTCTTTTGAATTTTATTTTTTGCTTTTCTTTCTTGGTTTCTTGTTTTCTGCTTTTGCTTTTGTTTTTGAATTTTGCTTTTTGTTTCGTCTTTTTCGTTTTGGTTTTGTGTTTGTTTTCTGTTTTGCTTTTGTTTTTAAATTTTGCTCTTTATTTTGTGTTTTTTGTTTTTGGTTTTGTGTTTATTTCCTGGAAAATTAAAATAAAACAAAACAAAATCAAAATAAAACAAAACAAATTAAAACGAAATGAAGTAAAACCAAACAAAATAAAAAATAAAGTAAAATAAAATAATTTTACGACATGATTCTTATTCACAAGTGGAGTTTTGCAACTGGACGACTCAAATGTATTCAAATGATTCATGTTTTTTGGACTATTACCGTGTGAAAGTAAAATTGACTACCACCAGACGTTTTGAAGGAACCTTGTCCCTTTTTAAATGGAATTAAAACAATGTAGCCAAAGAAAGTGTATCAATGAGATTACAATAAACTAGAGGAATTCCTCTGTTCAGGTGACCATCCACCTAAAATCACAGATATACCGCTCAATGGCGAGGCCAGTTGCATTGTATGCATGGTGGCCACTTCTCCTGGAAAACCTGGAAATCCTGGATAACTCCTGGATTTTTATTAGGTCTGGAAAACTCCTGGAAAATGACTAAAAATTTTAAAACTCCTGGAAAATAGCTACTGTTAATTAATTATAAAAATCTTTCCATCTTAAATCATACTCCCGCTGCGGTGTTGGGTGAACACTCTATGGTTAATGAAAGAAATTTCCTCAGGCTACCTGTTTCTGTGTGGGAGAACAAACGATAGTATTTTTGTAAAACATATTGAGTATAGACAATTTCACCGCAATAAAATTGCAGGCAGCATACTTTTTTAAAGCGGATATTTCGGTCACAAAGGCTTTTTTAAAACAATTAAATCATTTGTGTGTAGGCTTGCGTATCAATAACGCAATCACCAACATCTGTATAAGTAAACCAAACACAACTGCTTTATTTTGGTCTTGAAGTAGGCAACCGATTAAGCTCCTGCCCCGGGACTCGCGCTCATTATTAAATCTGGAAAAATGAGAATTACTCCTGGAAATTTCCTGGAAAATCGTTGACCGATTTGAATGGCACCATGTGTATGGTACGTGGTGTTAGCCAGCACTCGCTACATATCATGGGAATGCGGATGCTGAGAAGATCGTTAGGCATTTCATTGCTCGACCACATCAACAACACAACGATCCGACAACTAGCTGGTGTTGCTCCAATCGATGAGGAAATGCAGGATTGGAGACCTCGTTGGTATGGCCATGTCGTACGAGCACCGCATGGTTCAGTCATCAGCTCAGCTTATCATCTCGCTGTTGAAGGCCAGAGACACCGTGGGAGACCTAAGCTAAGATGGCAAGACACTATAATAGTACATTATGCAACGAGCCTATAATGACAATAATTAAGACACGAGTATGTTTATAAAACGAGCGTAGCGTTTTTTATAATTTCTATACGAGTGTCTTAATTACCATTATAGGCGAGTTGCTTACGACTGTTTATGTTCGACGATAATTATAACTATTTTATATTCGAACATAAATATTCATAAATATCTGTCGAGATTTCTCCAGTTTTATGTACTGAACAGAGCGCATGGGACGAAGAGAATACCATGGCCTCCTGGAATACCTAACTATGATACTCGCCATGCAGTGAAATTTAAAATAGGGGGCCATGGAAGTGAGCGCAGGTGCGATGCTATCCTCACCTCATTGGTCACACAACTGTTTCCTGAGCTCTGATTGGTGGGAGAAACTGTATCATAATGAAAACTTGTACTATAATGAGACTCATTATAGTACATTTTTTTGTCATACAATATTTACATTTCGCCAAGGTCGAACATAAACTCAGATCTAAGATCAAGATGCCTAAACCCACAGAAAGCGCTTCGTGAAAGAATTGGCGAGCATTGACCGGAACCCGGACTCCGTTCCAACGGGAACACGCTAAGAAGAAGTAGAAGGTAAAGAAGAAGAAGTAAAGTAAATTAGCAACAATGTAAATAATACAGAAAGTAAACCACTGCAACATGCATGAGTAAAGAAATGTTCTTTGTTCTTTCCGACTTCATGGATTTGCACACACATTGCGACAACTGGTTAATGTGCTCAGAATGGGGTGTGACCACCTCTGGCAGCAATACAGGCCTGAGAACGGTGGGTCAAGCTGCGAATGAGGTCATCAATCTCATGTTGAGGCAATAATGCCCATTCTTCCTGCAGCGCAGCTCGCAAGTCTAGGAGAGAGGTTAGTAGACGTTGACGTGATGCAACTTGTCTCCCTAGTGCGTCCCAGACACGCTCTATGAGATTCAAATCGGAAGAGCGAGCAGGCCACACCATGCGTGCAATATCTTCTGTTTCCAAGAAGGTCCATCTATAAGGTCCATCAGCACCTCGTAACAACCGAACACGAGGTCCCAAGATCTCGTCACGATACCTGACAACAGCCAAACCTTGCTGATTTACCCGCACAATTTCCTGAAGAGGTGTTCGAGTAGTCAACATAATCCCTGCCCAGACCTCCTCGACACTGGTCTCTTTCCACAATAAGGAGCCGGTAAATATATTGGTCTTTAAAATTTATATTGATGGACAAATCCCATAAGATAAGTCTACCCTAAAGTCAGAAGTGCTAGAAAAGTGTATAATACCGGTACTGCTATACGGCTGTCAAACCTGGGCTTTAACAGAGAAGCAAAGGGAAACAATCCGGGTATGTCAACGAAAAATGGAACGGAAGATCCTTCAAGTTTCCTTGAGGGACAGATTACGAGACGAGGAGATATGAAGAAGAACTGCCATGAAAGAAGCCGTGACAACAGCTGACAGGCTAAAATGGAAGTGGGGAGGCCACGTGGCCAGAATGAAAGACGGTCGATGGACGCACAAGCTAACGGTATGGGAACCCAGGACAGGAAGAAGGAACGTGGGTGGACAGAGGACCCGCTGGAAAGACTCAATCGTAAGGCGGACAGGCAAACACTGGACGAGGATAGCAAGGGAGAGACAAGAATGGAGACGTATGGAAATATAAGAAGAAGGTAAGAGAAGGAGAGCTTCAACAACGAAAAATACTGGTAGACAGCACACCTATGACATGAAAGATACACTTCTGCAACCTGTAACAAGCCGAACAACGCACAAGGTAAACGACAACAAATAGGCACATACAAAGACACGACAACTGGTCCCCTCCCTTGTAGAGAATAAGATGTAAAGCGAAGTGAAATGTAGCCAGTGGAGTGACAACTAGGACTTGCTCGCCTAACGAGTTTAAACAAGAGCACGTCCCTGCTCGCAGGAGGCCTTTGCCCTTGAAATGAAAATCCACAGCCTGCTTCCAGTCTCCGACCGGGTCAGGAATGGAATAAATGAAGCCCCTATCTAGCGGCGAGGATATGAACTGTGCCGGCTGCCGAGGCCTGACGCACTCCTCTGGGGCAATGATTAAATGAATGACAGATGAAATGATAGTGGAGAGTGTTGCTGGAATGAAATTTTGACAGGGAAAACCGGAGTACCCGGAGAAAAACCTGTCTGCCTCCGTTTTGTCCAGCACAGATCTCACATGGAGTGGCCGGGATTTGAACCACGGACCCAGCGGTGAGAGGTCGGCGTGCTGCCGCCTAAGCCACGGAGGCTTCTGAGGCCTCTGCCCTTATCCAGGCTATATTTATATGCTAATATTATTAATCTTGATTGGTCACATTGGACCACTTGAGTCGTTCCACAATCACTTCTTCTTTGAAGGTAGTACTGCTTGGTTCTTGCGCTCTTTCCAGTTCTTTTTCATTCTTTCATATCGGGATTTTCTCAACTCATCTGAAGTCTCCTTAGGCCTTCTGTGCAGTGGCGGAGCCAGGCCTTGCGGGGCCATGGCGATACGATAAGGTGGGGCCCACAACAATAGGCCTTGCGGGGCCCTGGGCGATACGATAAGGTGGGGCCCACAACAATAGGCCTTGTGGGGCCCTGGGCGATATGATAAGGTGGGGCCCACAACAATAGGCCTTGTGGGGCCCTGGGAGATACGATAAGGTGGGGCCCATAACAAGAGGAAATTTAAAAAGAATATATCAAATCAAATCAAATGGAAAATAGTTTTGTTATAATTATAAAATAAAGAATAGTTACAATATTTTGAATACACTACAGTACATTTTTTAAAATAATATTAAAGAAACCTTTAAGTCCGCTTGAAGAAGATTATGTAAACTATGAAATATTAAAATATTACTTTCCGACTTTTTTCCCGGCTGAAGTCTTCTATCATTTCACTGAAATCTAAATCATGGGAGGTCATAGCTGCACTGGAAATTATAATTTAGTATGATAAGTATAATTAATTAATTAATTAATTAATTAATCAATATAAAACAATCCATGGCGCGGGGCCCCCACCCTCGTCTTCCCCTAGAACCGCCCCAGTTGCTATGTGTAATTTCTGCAGAAAATTTGTGAGTTTTATTTATTTATTATTTTCTTCTTCTTCTGCTTCCCTCGTTACGGCCAACTAAGGACCACGTCATGTCAACTGTTTTTCTGCATTTTAATGTTAGCCCAGTACTCCTTCATTCGCAATCGATGTTGCACCTTTCTCTCTGTCGTCCACGCCTTCCTGGTTTTTAGCTTTGGCTTAAGTTGAAAACTCCGATGTTTCTGAAGTTTCTCCCTAAGTGGGCCACGCTCTTGGATATCTTCACGTGTAATCCCAGTCTCCAACAATTCTTTCTCTACTTCATTGAACCAGGCCCCCTTTGTCTTTTTCTCACGGAAAAAAGCAAAAATTCTGTTGGATAGCCGTGTTGATTTCATTCGGGTTATATGTCCATAAAAAGAAATCCTCCTTTTCCTCATCACGTCCGTTATTTTCTCTACGGGAGTGTACAACTCGTGGTTGTGGCGTCTTCGGAACTCGCCGTGTTCTTTGACTGGACCCAGGATTTTCCTCAATATCTTCCTTTCCTCGGTCTCCAGTTTTTCCATTCATTATTTATTATTTTATTATTTATACATCTACTGACACGTCTCCCTCACAGTTGCGCACCTTCAAATGACTGAGTGATGTCTCCGAGAGCAGACATGAGTTTTACTAACCTCTTACCTGAAAAAAAAAACCAGTAAGATATGATGGAGAATAATGTTAGTTGCTTGTATCAGTTGAGCTGTGATGTTGAGTGTATTTGTTGTGTCAAGATAAGAGCAAATAAATAAAGGATCCATTCTTGTCTCTAGGATATGAAAGAAGAAACCCTGGATGAAGAATGTGATGCAAGTAGAGATTGTCTAAATGAGTAAGTAATAATGTTTCACGTATGCAAACTAACAATGTTGGATATGTGTGAGGTTTGTTTGAAACGTCACATACTTGCTGTCTCATCATTGGTGGGTGAGTGGTCATTGTGTTGGACTACCAACCCCCCCAAGCTTGCAGGTTCGCTCCTGGCCATGGTATGTAATATTTTTGAAGGGCGACAAAAATCACAACATGCATGTCATACGTTGTTGGCATGTTAAACAACTCATTATAATTCAGTAGGCCGTGTTCATAATGGCAAAATTATACAAAGTTCCTCCTTTCTCTACTAGAAAGCGCTATAGTGTGAAGGAGCTTGTTCTCACGCAGCTTCACTATGTGATGGACCGCTCGAGCCTGTCTGTAGTCCCTGAGTCTGCCAACACGCGCGCCGCACTGTGTCACCGTGGTGCAGCACTCACTTACTCAGGCATACTATAGAGCATCCACCGTTGAGAGAAGACTGCGGAGCATTCTGGCGATAACTCTAGGCAGAGGCTGACGTCATACGTTACCTTCACCCGCTTCGAGTACTGCTCTTTCATAAGTTAGTGACACAACACAACCCCAGCAGCTACCTGAAATAGAACATGCCCAGGAAAGAGCACTTTTGCAGGTGAGTACGGATTGAACCAGTATTAAGGATATGCGAAGGAAACCAATAACGACATTATTTTCATTGTGATATGACGCATTACTGATTGACAGATGTCGAGAGCACAACCCTTCCTTCCTTCTCGGATGTAAGCTGACGATGTTAACAATTTTTACGTCAGCAAAACTGTTGATCATCACCTTTCTTGTTATTAGTTAGACTATAATTTAGTTTCTTTCAATTTTACTCTTGTTGTTTCATTTAGATTAATATTATTTTGTAATATTATAGCGAATTAGCCGTGTGGTTAGGGGCGCGCAGCTGTGAGCTTGCATTCGGGAGATAGTGGGTTCGAACCCCATTGTCGGCAGCCCCGATTCGATCACCAGAAAATAAACCAGACAAACATCAGTATCACCAATGACGGATAGTGCTTCAGAACTTATGTTGTCGGCGGAACTGAGCACCTGCTCCACTCCGGGCGAGCATGCAGCACAGGACGAGGCTCTTCTTTCCAGCGTGCTAACCTCGAAAAATTATAAATTACTAAGACGTAATATAAACGATAGTTGTATGCAATAACAAAGGTAATCAATTGGCAGTTAATTGCAGGAAGCTATTATGATGAAAAATAAATATGTTCAGAGTTCCTTCATGATAAAAGGTGAGGTAACATAACAAGTGAAGGAGGGGGGAATTCCGTTAAAGGTAAAAGGCCGTAGGACCCATAGTCTTTTCTCAAAGCTGGATGATCTATAGCTTCCTACATTTCACACATTATCGTCGCTACCTGTCTTCAATGACTCAACTGCACTTAACTGTTGAGTTTTCTCAACAGTCCCGACTGTCAATTCCTCAGTGAACTTGCAACAGAACGTCTGATTTGACTTTTTATTCATGGGACCTTGCTCGCTTTATATAGTGCGAGGGGCCTTCGAAATACTTCTACTGCCGTCTCGTGGTATCTTACTGCAACTGGGTAAATCGGGTCGAGACCGAAAGATCTGGAATACTCTCTAGTGATCGTTCGTTGGCTCACGGTGAACCTCTTCGCCTTCAAACGCACCGCTGGTTGTCGCCTTCAACCTCCGATGACGTCGTTGAGGTTACTCCATTCCCAGCGTGCTTTGCGGCCTTGGCGCCATGTCATATTTTGCTTCCTCTTCCAGGCCGCTTGTCCGTTGTGACACACATGACAATATATTAGCAATGTATGTTGCTGAATGTGCTGTCATTCGAGCAGGCTTGTGAGGAAGTTATATGTTAAAGGAACTTACTTAACTATTGAACATATTTATCGTTATCATTATCATCTAGAAAGTCTGTATTGAAATTATCACATAATATGATGGGAGGTACAAGAACAGTTAGACGTAATAAATGAATAGATTAAGTAATGGGCATTGAAGATAAATGTGGAAGAGTAAAACAGTGGTGATGAGTAGAGGTAAGAAAGAAGGAAAAAGAGTAATCAAAGTCGGAGATAAGGAATTGGAAGTTGTGAAACTCTTCAAATACTTGGGAAGTGAACTGACTGAGGATGGAAGACTAGATTTGGAAATTAGCAGAAGAATGTAACTCAGGAGTGCTTTCTACCAACAGGTACGGGGACTAGTATGGAACAAGGATATACCAATTAGACTAAAGAAGTTATCTACAAAGCATATTATGTTCCTATAAGGACATATGCAGCAGAAACTTGGACAATGACTAAGAGGGATGAGAGCAGAGTACAAGCAGCTGAGATGAGATTCCTGAGAAGTATGGTTCAGAAAACGTGGATGGACAGAGTGAGAAATGAAGATATACGGAAAGAACTGGGAGTACAGAAACTAAATTACAACAGATTGAGATAGTTTGGACATGGGAAGAGAGGACGAGAAAGACCAAGAATGCGTTGGATGGACACTCTGATATATATAGCATTAGAAAACGGAACCTGGATTGGAACACTGTGTCGGAAGAGGAATGGTGGAACGACAGAACAAAGTGGAGAGGAACCATATTTGCCACCACCCAGTGTCAGCTGGAAAAAGGGAAATGAAGATGATGATGATGATGATGACGGTAATATTGATTACTTCTGAACATTTGAAGGACACTTTTCAGAAAAGATGTTTTATGACTACAAGGCGATCTGGAAATACCAAATATCTTGAATACAGTTCCTTCTAATTTACACTGAACTGTAGCTATTTCAGAGTCGGTCTTATTTATTGGCCTTAAATCTGTAACTTTCTAGGTGTTTTTTAAAATTAAAAATACTACCTGATTTTATCTCTGTTCTGCAAAAACCATCAATTACTCTGTATCAACAATAATTTGCAGTCTCAATTTCTTGTTGATTCAGCCAATGCTCTGTCATTAGATAAACATCTGGTTGCCTGTTACATTGTATTTACATGCGATTCAATTCAGTTTCATTTATTTGATGCATACTGTATATTTTGATGAAGAATATGAATCTGGCGGCCTTGATATTTATTACTAATTTCAAGAATTGGTTGGCACTGCCCTATTTTACCACTATCCTTGCCTTCTATCAATTTCAATTATATGGAAGAGTAGTACTGTTTTTTGTAGCATGGAACCTTAACGAATAGAACTGATATTATGAGCAAAGGCCTGTTTCCCGTGCATACGATGAGTTGCAGAACTATGTCTACCTGGACTGTTATATCATGTAAACTACTATTTTAACATTTTGAAAGTGACTACAAACCCTTGGGAATCAATTGTTCTTTTTTCTTCATTTACAAATGAGAACCCTGGATGATCATGTCTACGCGGCAGATGGCATTTAATCAGGACCTTGATCTTATTCTCTGGTTAAATAGCTTAGTATGTAGAAACTTGTTGAGTGGACTGTATTGAATAAATATCAATTCATAATTACGTAATGAAAGGACTGTAGCTGACATGTTTTAACTTTGTTTGTAGTAAGAATAGAAATAACACCATTTTATTTCCCACATCTTCTTATATTTCTGCTTTTTTGTGCTTGTTATAAGATTCCTCATCCTACAATGTCTTGCAGTAAGAGCCAAAACTCCATCATCTCTGGAATGCAGGGAAGCAATTAATAAGTCATGGGCTCCTTCTTCACTGCCTCCTAGAGACTCAAGTCAGACACAAGAAGTGTGCTGCTATCTATTTAAGGAGTGGAGAAAGAGGAGTATTGTTATCACACCACAGATACATACCCCCGCAACTCAGAGGGATCGATAAATCTATGGCACAGTGACGTAAGATAAACATAGCATTAGGGCAGTCAAAGAACGATGCTGTTTCTGGAATGAGAAAAGCCACCAGGTTTCTCACTCTGATCAACAATCCTTTCACTCACAAGGATCAGGTCTGGGTTATATCCTCGCTTCGGCCGTCCACTGTTGAAAGAGAGAGGCATTTTTTAAAATTTGAATTTGCCCATGTAATATTAGCTTCTCCACTCTAATCATTCTGTAAATAGCCCCACAAGTTGCTGTAACTTTTAACATCCCCAATGAGGAAGGACATTCTCTGTAATTTTGGATTATCAAGTTATGAATATGACCTTACCTATTGGATATCTTAAATGGAAACTATAATTGAATTGCTCAAGTCTACTATAAAGATATCTATGTAGTTTGCATCTGTAATGGATGTTGCTAGAATCTTGATATCTGGCTTAATGTTGATAGCACTCTCGTGCTGACCGTGTGGACACCCACCAGCAACTTTCATTCCCTAAATTTTTGGACGTCATTGGTTTATATAGGTGTGAGTTTTTTATATACGCAGAAAATCACGGTCAAGTTTTCGCAAAGTTCACGTAACAGTTCTTGTTAACACATTGCTTAGACCTCAATTTTCACGGAAAATAAATTGAATTTAATCACTGCCAAAACCCCTTTTCTGCTAGAATGACTGATGTATTTGATGATGGTTTTGGAATGTTGACGTTCAGTTCAGTACTGACATGTTCTGTTATGTACCTTTACAGAGGCAGCAAGTGCAGAAATCAGCTTCATTCCTGCACATTTGGTAATACTGAAAGACAATATACTGACGTTGCTTGTGAAATAAATTTTCTTGAAAATCAGCATATCTCCCACCGTGCGAAGAACGCCCTTACTAGCGAAACATGTGGACCGTCATTCATTCGACATGGTAACTTGATGAGAGATAATGACTTAAAATCACCTGTGATTTCTGATAGTGGTGAGATATCTTATCCAAGTAGTACATGGCAGAAAGAAAGTACGGATACGGGCATGGTTAAAAAACGTTTATCTTCTAATTGTGGCCTAAGGTCACATTCATGTAATATATGTGCGGCAAGTTTTACTAGAAAGAGGACTCTAAGAGCGCACATGGTTATTCATAGCAATCTAAGGCCATATTCATGTGATACATGTAAGAAAGAGTTCAAGACGAGTAGCACATTCAAGGTACACTTAAACTCGCACAGTAATCTTAGGCCATATTCATGTGACATTTGCTACAGAAACTTTTCTGGGAAGAACAATTTGAGGCAACACATGATACTCCATAGTGACATTAAGCCTTATTTATGTACTGTATGTAAGAGAGAATTTAGAAGGTTGGCTAATTTCAAGGAACACTTGAATATTCACAGTGTTGAGAAACCATATTCTTGTAGTACATGCAAAGCCAAATTTACAAGGAAAGGAAATCTGAAGCAACACATGCTAATTCATAGTGGACAGAAGGTATATTCATGTCAAACGTGTAAAAGACAATTTGGGAGATTGGGCCATCTCAAGGAACATCTTCTTACTCACAGTGGCCAAAAGCCATACCCATGTAGATTATGTGAAGCAGCCTTCACCAGAAAGGGAAGTTTGAAGGCACACATGATTACTCACAGTGGCTACTAACCAAAAGTGACACTATCATAAGAGTAACTTGAAAAAACACATGTTAAATCTTAGCAACCAAGTGAAACCATGCTCGATACGTCCGTAGTATAATCTTGTACAAATATACTGTATATTCATTCAATCTGGGGGCTACATCAAGCAACACGTGTGAACATAATATATCAGCGAAAATGGTCTGTTGAGACTCAAGTTTATCCACAGTGTAAAAGACCACATTCAATGTAGGATTTACTGGTACAGAGAGCACAATTTAAACCATGGTAGCTAATAGTCGTATAAAGGACACACGTTTGGCGCGTCATTCAGTGTGCGGAAGGGTTATGAAAAATAAACTTGCTTGCCCACACCGCTTCACTAGGTGCAGTATTCACAACGAGACAAACTTTTTAACCGCCCAGGGGGGCAGGTTTTAGGGATGGCAAAATTTCTGGCAAACTACACAAAACTGCTTGGTCATTAAACGTCAAGTTATTCAAGTTTAAACCCTCCACAAGAGAATGTATTTAGGTAATGTTGATTATTTAAGGATATAAGAAAAAAAGGATCGTCTTAGTCAGCTGGTGTTCTTGCTGTTGATCTGGCTTGAATGTGAAATTATACTAATAAGGAAATCCTAAACTTGTTACCGGTATTTAAATAATTGTTCGTGTAAATTCTTTGTATTAAGTTTTTTTTTATTTGTAATTTTAGTAAACGGATATGTATAGTGTATGCCCTCATAATTAAATACACACTCAGGTGAAGAAACAGCCGCATATACTATGAAAACTTTAATAAATGTATATATTCCAAGTCGGGCAGCAAAGTTGTCTTTTTTTTTTGCACAGGGGCGTCAAGAGCCCTAAATATGGTTCTGACTGTATTATACTCTCGCCATTTTTTTTATGCCGGGGACCTTTCCGCGATCGTTATTCGTGCCGCGAAATGCTAGACAATTTTATTTTTAAGGTGTGCAATAGTAGGGCCCACAGTGGCTCATTTATTGAGAACTTCTACGAATGAACAGCAATCTAACATTGTAGGTGTAGATTCTTAGTCTGATGTATTACATTTTCTACAATCTAAGCAATTTATAATACCGTACAGTAATTAAATTGTCCTGCAATGTTTGTGCCGTAATCAAAGCGAGTGAGATTCGCACTCTCAATCGAATGTAGACAAAATGGTGAATTCAATGTTAACAGACTTCGTGAATGAAAATCCACAGCCTGCTTCCTGTCTCCGACCGGGTCAGGAATGGAAAGAATGAAGACCCCATCTAGAGGCGAGGATATGAACTGTGCCGGCTGCGGAGGCCTGACGCACTCCTCTGGGGCAACGATTAATTGAATGACAAATGAAATGATAGTGGAGAGTGTGGCTGGAATGAAATTTTGACAGGGAAAACCGGAGTACCCGGAGAAAAAACTGTCTGCCTCCGTTTTGTCCAGCACAGATCTCACATGGAGTGACCGGGATTTGAACCACGGACCAAGCGGTGAGAGGCCGGCGTGCTGCCGCCTAAGCCAAGGAGGCTCTTTAACAGACTTCGTAATGTTGAATATTATTTAAATTGAACCCTTTTGTAAGGCAGGCAATTTTGGATGCGTAATACGTACTTATGAGCGAATTAGCTTCACAGAATAAAGATAAAGCTCGACTTGATGCTTAATCGTAACAACCGTGAATTTGAAAGAGGTACGGTACTTCAAAAAATTCAAAAAGATATCTGATCATCAGTGAACATAAAAATCATAACTTGCATTTTTAGGCCTAATCTGTGCCTTAGCCTGAACATTCTGGGAAATAGTATAAGAAAGGAACTTTCAGTTATAAATATGTACGTTGTAAGTCAAACGGCTGCGTGAGGAGCGCTATTCTTTTCTAGGCTCCTAACATAAATCTGGAAGACCTGAACACCTTAGATCTGCTATTTTGCCAAAATATCACCAATTCGACGTAAATCCCAACGTAGCATGCATAAGGACACAATGTAGTAATTTGATCCTTAAGCCCATCCGTGTATCTGAGCTCATTTAAGCTCCACGATCAGGACTGGTTACCTTAATATTCGAAATTTGATTATCGACGCTGAGAGCAGCCATCCCTAGTACGATATTTCCAACACTACCTTCAGGGAAATGCCACGTTTGTACCATGTTTCATGTTCCGGGGCACTCATCTCAATACTACGGTACTCTGAAATAATATTACTTACACACACTCGCCTACTGACACCACACAGGTTATTTTATAAATCGCACTCACAGTCAAGTACAAGGGGCGAAGTTTAAACCTTTTCACTAATAAAGCAACAACATTTTTAACAATGCCAGTTCTTCTTCTTCTTCTTCCTTCGTTACGGCCAACTAAGGACCACGTCATTTCAACTGTTTCTTCTGCATTTTAATGTTGGCCCAGTACTCCTTCATTCGCAATCGATGTTGCACCTTTCTCTCTGTCGTCCACGCCTTCCAGGTTTTTCGTTTCGGCTTAAGTTGAAAACTCACATGTTTTTGAAGTTTTTCCCAAAGCGGGCCACGCTCCTGGATATCTTCACATCTTATCCCAGTTATTGAATATAAGAAGGTTAATTTTCCACTCTTTAACGATAGCCTTAACATACATAAATTTAAGAAAACTCAACCTTTTTTTTATTGGGTTGATTAGACAGTATATTAATTACGTCACAGGTATGAAAGAATACTCTCTGGCATGGAAAAAGTAATCATCCTATGTAAAACGCCAATCTGTGTATTTCTTCGAAATCTGTCGAGTGACATGACACATTCGACCTTATGTCTTACATTTAGGAAAAATAATACGGCGAAATATCGCTTGTTAATTTTAGAAAATTGTACAATATCTGTTAGTTTTCTTTTTATCTTCTATTATATTCATAAACAGAGAAAAGCTTGAGCATAGTCCTCAATTATACATTGAAAGCAGTGGTTTGTTCACGTTCATATCACCATTCCTCTTGTTTCAGTCAATTGGCAGCACCGCCACTTAAGAATGCGAATACCGGTAGTAAGAAGTACGTGATATAGTGGATTTTATCTATTTTACTTAGTGGTTAGTATTAATCAAGCGAAATATTTTTATTGCCAAAACTAATTTTTACTAAAACCATAGGCTCACGCTACGAGTTTATCACTTCGTAGTCTACAAGTATTTTATGATTCTAATAAGAGAAATGTAAAGTATTTCCGATTGGTTGTGAAGAAGAGGAAGAACGTGACGATCTGCTGTAACGGCCAGTAAGTAGTGTGTTTTGGCCGGTTCTGGCCCCTCCTCCTCCTCACCCTCCTCACAGGATGGCGGCAGCCCGATAACTCCCGAACCCGTGGTCGGATTTTGACGAATGAAGTGTCATTGAACTCGGGCTGACACCCCCTTTCCTATGAACAACATATTTCAACCTCAAAAATAAAATCTACCCTACTAGGGGGTGAAATTGTAATTTTTTAGAGAATCTCTCTTTTGAATTGCAACATGTGAGAGTTGGAATGCCGATATGGAATGAAATGTTGTTCTACATAAAGTGCATGTGTTCGGTGGAAAGCCACTATGAATTAGCATGCCCACTCATGGCTTTTGAAGAGGGTGGGGGAGCGGTTCCCTGTGGACGGGTCCTTGTTGACAGGTCCCTGTGGACGGGTCATTGTTGCCGGGTCATTATGGACGAGTCCTTGTGGACAGGTCCTTGTGGACAAGTCCTTGTGGACGAGTCCTTGTGGATGAGTCCTTGTTGATGAGTCCCTTTGGACTGATCCCTTTTGGACCGGTTCCTACGGACTGGCTCATGAATTTATTTAAATTATGTCAAAGGGCCTAACTACATTTCGCGTGTGTTGAACTGACGTTGTTCTCCAGTCTCTACTACTATAATAGGATAACGATATGAAAGGAAAGTGGCGAAATACATGTGAACATACAAGGGATCTAACTCGGTGGATGGATGTGTTCTAACGAGTCATTTGTAGTTGAAAGAGAATAATACATGTTCTTAAGATGTTAAAACTATGGAGATGGTATGTGCAGTAAGACGTCTTGTTATATTTCCTGTGTGTCACATTACAGACATGGCAGAGAGCGCACAGATCTGTTGCTATTACTAACGCTGCAGTAATTTGAAACCGCAAGTGTTCATTAAGACAATGGGTGATGATCATGTAAAGTTAACAGTTATTGGATATTACACAGGTGTTCCTTCCGGTGTCATGTTGCTGACATTGCAGAGAGCGCACACTGTTGTTGCTATGACTGACGCTGCAGTAATTTAAAACCTCAGGTGTTGATCAAGACAATGGGTGATGATTATGCAAAGTCAGCAGTCATTGGATACCACACAGGTGTTCCTAGTGTGCTTTGGACTCTCAGCTGTATTGGGAGAGGAATTGCAATGATCTGCAAAAAACTGCTGACACGAGCGATGTGAGTTTATATAAGAGGGGTGTCATATATCTCCCTACTGTCAGTCTTTATTACTCGCTTTGAGTGAACAGTGCTCTATTACTGCTCAAGAGTTGTAAAAAAAAGCCGTTTTGGTAGAAAATCATTAAATTATTTTGCAAGGTAAGTACTTATTATTAATGGATTGTAGTCTTTTATTACTAATTGATGTTGAAGTTATTGATTGGAATGTATTTATTTATTGATTGATTGATTGATTGATTGATTTGTTTACAGATAATTGGGTACCTGTAGGTTACCAGATTCCTACAATCTGTTCATTCAGTGGCAGCAGTTGATAAATTATAAAAAGGTAAGTGCCCCTCTAATAACTTTTAAACAGTTAGAGTCATATTTTCCAATGTTCACCACTACATGTCAGTGAAAATGGTATATTTGGCATTCAAAAGTTGGATCTACTTGACCATGGTGTGTAATGCTAATTTTGTAGGTTAGATTTTGATTACCGCTCTATTAAGTCTGAATGTTCATGGCTAGGTGTCAGTGACAGAGGGAATATTTAAAGACTTAACCTCAGTTCACCTAACATAACCTAACTTTACCTAACTTAACCTTGACACGTGACATGTTTTACAAGTTTAAACTTGTTTTAAGACTGGCTATGACGTCACACTTAGCTCACTTAACTGGCGATCGCTGGTTTCTATCACGTGACATGTTCTACAAGTTTAGACTTGTTTTAAGACTGGCTATGACGTCACACTTAGCTCACTTAACTGGTGATCGCTGGTTTCTATCACGTGACATGTTCTACAAGTTTAGACTTGTTTTAAGACTGGCTATGACGTCACACATAGCTCACTTAACTGGTGAACGCTGGTTTCTACCACTCTATCAAGTTCCAATGTTCATCGCTAGGTGTCAGTGACAGTGGTATATAGTAACCCCAGTTAGAACTACATGAAGTTAGACTTGCTAGGAGTTCACAGATCGATTTAAATACCCTGCTATAACCATTGACTGGAATATAATTAAACTATCTATATTGTACTTTTGTTTTATTTTTATTAACATTTATGATTTCTTTCTTTTATAGGTAATTTCGAAAGTGATCATCATGTTCAAGTGTGGTGACTGTAAGAAACAGTTCTCAAGACCTGACAACCTTCAACGACACGCAAATGCTAAACATGACATTAAATTGTTTGTGTGCAGTCATTATGCTACCACATTTAACAGACAAGATAATCTTGCACGTCATGTAAATTTAATGCATAACAAGTGTTTAGTGCTTTTCAGTCGGTCAACACGAATGTACCCAAAAGAGATGGGTTATGCCCTAATCCTGAAATAAATTACATGAGATTAATAAAACACTAGGATGACCAGTTTCGATCGTCAAGCGATCATCATCAGATCCATTACACTTAGGCTATAAAATCTATGTTTGAAATACAGGTGAAAATATTTACAATATGTACAATTATTTAGTTGCAGTATTGGTACTGCAACTGTCAGTGTATGCTAAATGCAGTATATATGTTAGGTGAAATGCTAAATGGTGATAGCTATCCGGAGATTGTACTTTAGAGAGATTATATGGTTGTAAACTATGGTTAAAGTATGAAATTTTAGGCTAACTACTTATCTGATTGTCTTCCGTACTACAGCTACTCGCAGTTTTCGTGTTTACTAGAACTCACTGTGCGGTCGACTGCGGTGGTTATCTTAACGACTGGTTTTTCCCTCCCTTCTCCCCCCTACCCCTACGTGCTGTGGGGAGTGATCGCGATGTGTTTATGTGAGGTGTTGCCAACCTAGATAAGATGTATGTTATTGAATGAGGTGGGTCTGCAACTATTAAAGACCGTGGATTAGCCCTCGCCACGCGTGGAGCATAACCCATTCGAACTAAGCGTTGACGGTCTTATGAGGACGTCCCGGCACCTTTAATACTGCCGCGAATATGGGCCTTGGTTTATTGCAGAAGAAAAGTACATCGTACACCTGATCCAGATAACATTTACCTATTAAAAACCCCCTAATTTCCCCCCTTTTTTATCTAGCTTGGCTGTGTCGCTAAATTGTGTTTTGTTTCCGACAGGGTGTGTTTTTTAGTAGCGTGAAGAGGGGTGAGCTCTCCATGAACGTGTGTTCATTTAGATTGTTGGGATTGTTTCGTTTGGCTAGGTGTATCTCGATTGCTTCCTTTATGTCAAGAGCTCTGCCTTTCGATTCGTGATGGATTATTTTAAGGTCCGACTCTATGTTGGTAAAGCTGTGCCCTGCGTCACACATATGTTCGCACACGGCTGATTGTGTTCCGTATCTTATCGCATTCCTATGTTCATTATAACGTGTGTCTACTCGCCTTCCACTCTGCCCGATGTAATTAGCTTGACAATCGGTGTCTTGGCACGTTATAGAATATACCCCTGACCTTGAATACGGGTCACGTTTATTTAGATTACTATTTAGGAGGTGCCTAGCGGTTGTGTTTTTCGTCGTGAAAGCTATCTTTATGCCTTGCTTTTTGAATAGGTTAGTGATTTTATATGTATTCGCATTCACATAGTTGAAACGCGCAAATTTTTTCTCATTACTGTCCGGTTTGGGAATCGTTTTATCTTTATTTTTATGTTTGGCTATAATTTGGTTTATTTTGCTTGGCGAGAAGTTGTTTTCCTTAGCTATTTGCATAATTGTTCTTATTTCCTTATTATAGTTGTCTTTTGACATGGGTATGTTTAAAGCCCTGTGCACCATTGAGTTGAAACCCGCTAGTTTGTGCGTACTGGGGTGATTAGACTGATTGTCGATTGCATGCGAGGTTTGTGTTGCTTTCCGGAATATGGAATATGAAAGGTCGTTGTCTTTACGTTCAATAGTTATATCGAGATAATTTATTTTCCGGTCTATTTCGGATTCCTTAGTGAATTTGATAGAGTGGTGAAGGCTATTAATGGATTGGAGAATTGTTTCTTCGCTTGTTAGTTCAGTATCGTAGATGCAAATTACATCATCTACGTATCTTTTCCATATTACTATTCCCTTTGTTGAAGTCTTTTCTAAGAACGCATTTTCTAGTGCATTGATGAAGATGTCAGCGATTAACCCACTTAGTGGCGATCCCATTGCTAGGCCTTCTCTCTGTGTGTATATTTTATTGTCGAATTGAAACACGTTTTGGTTGAGAACGACCCTCAGTAATCTCACAATCTCTTCAATTTCTTTTACCGAATTGTTGGATTTTAAGTTGTTTTCGAAAGTGTTGATTGCTTCAATAATCGGAATATTGGTGTACATGTTAGTTACGTCGAAGGATACTAGCCTGAAGCTAGGTTTCATTTGTAGGGTGTTCAATGCTGTTACTAGTTCTGTTGTGTTCTTTACAGAGTTGTTTTTGTCGTTGGAAAGACGGCATTTTAAGATTTTTAGTAACTCTTTGCTGATTTTGTAATTAGGGGCATTCCTACAATTGACTATTGGTCTCATTGGGCATTCCTTTTTGTGTATTTTTGGTTGTCCACTCAATGACGGTATTTTCGGGTTCATGTTTATTAGTTTTGATTTTTCGGCTTTGGTCAGTATGTATTCTGTTTCTTTTAGCGCACTTTTTATTTGTTTTTGGAATTTGTTGGTGGGGTCTTTTGTTAATTCCTTGATTTCGTTGTTGTTTAGGAATTCGACTGTTTTTTCAATGTATTCTGTTTTGTTCAAAATTACTGTAGTGTTTCCCTTATCTGCTTTTGTGATGATTAAGTCATGTTCTTTTATTTTTTGTTTCAACGACTTTATTTCTTTGAGTTGTTTGTTGTTTTGAATGTTATTGCTATCGCCCTCTCGTTTGAGGATTTTTTTGGCTTCGTTGGTGGCGAGATTTTTGGTTAATTCCCTGTCTTCTGCTGGGAGCTTGTGACTGGCTATCTCAATATCTGTGATCAACTGTTTTATATTGTGGTTCGTGTGTGCGTCTGTGCAGTTGTATTTCAAACCTTTGTCTAACATATTCATTTCACCTTGAGAAAAGGTTACGTTCGTTCTGTTGTTTACTCTGCTGTGGAAATTGAATTCATTATTATTCGTGTGTTGTTCGTTAGATTGATGGTTCTGTGTTTCTCCTAGTTTTCTTAATTTATTTTCTAGCGTTTCATGCTTCCTCGTTGCTCTGATTTTGATGGTGTCATGTAGGTGCTCGGTGAAGCTGTCCCATTGGGCTGCGTGCCAGAAATTACTTAGTTGCAATTGAATGTCGTATAATTGTTGGTTAATTTTTTGCTTTCTTATGTATGCAAATCTTAATTCGTTTTTTATCCAAAGCGCTTTGGCTTGTTTAGTTGAAATGATCGAGGCTGGTGTGTTCGGTACGGTTTTAATTGGTACGTATTTAGGTGTGAGGTTTAGTTCTATACATTTTTTGTTGAACCAAATTGACTTGTCTAAATTCATGAGTTTAAGCCTGAGTGATTTGAATTTCTTGGCTTCACGATTTGCCTGACTAGCCGTGAACATTGTGGTGTTTGAAGCCATATTTTCAGTGTTGCCTTAGTAAACAAGTGTTAAGTGCTTTTCAGTCGGTCAACACGAATGTACCCAAAAGAGATGGGTTATGCCCTAATCCTGAAATAAATTACATGAGATTAATAAAACACTAGGATGACCAGTTTCGATCGTCAAGCGATCATCATCAGATCCATTACACTTAGGCTATAAAATCTATGTTTGAAATACAGGTGAAAATATTTACAATATGTACAATTATTTAGTTGCAGTATTGGTACTGCAACTGTCAGTGTATGCTAAATGCAGTATATATGTTAGGTGAAATGCTAAATGGTGATAGCTATCCGGAGATTGTACTTTAGAGAGATTATATGGTTGTAAACTATGGTTAAAGTATGAAATTTTAGGCTAACTACTTATCTGATTGTCTTCCGTACTACAGCTACTCGCAGTTTTCGTGTTTACTAGAACTCACTGTGCGGTCGACTGCGGTGGTTATCTTAACGACTGGTTTTTCCCTCCCTTCTCCCCCCTACCCCTACGTGCTGTGGGGAGTGATCGCGATGTGTTTATGTGAGGTGTTGCCAACCTAGATAAGATGTATGTTATTGAATGAGGTGGGTCTGCAACTATTAAAGACCGTGGATTAGCCCTCGCCACGCGTGGAGCATAACCCATTCGAACTAAGCGTTGACGGTCTTATGAGGACGTCCCGGCACCTTTAATACTGCCGCGAATATGGGCCTTGGTTTATTGCAGAAGAAAAGTACATCGTACACCTGATCCAGATAACATTTACCTATTAAAAACCCCCTAATTTCCCCCCTTTTTTATCTAGCTTGGCTGTGTCGCTAAATTGTGTTTTGTTTCCGACAGGGTGTGTTTTTTAGTAGCGTGAAGAGGGGTGAGCTCTCCATGAACGTGTGTTCATTTAGATTGTTGGGATTGTTTCGTTTGGCTAGGTGTATCTCGATTGCTTCCTTTATGTCAAGAGCTCTGCCTTTCGATTCGTGATGGATTATTTTAAGGTCCGACTCTATGTTGGTAAAGCTGTGCCCTGCGTCACACATATGTTCGCACACGGCTGAATGTGTTCCGTATCTTATCGCATTCCTATGTTCATTATAACGTGTGTCTACTCGCCTTCCACTCTGCCCGATGTAATTAGCTTGACAATCGGTGTCTTGGCACGTTATAGAATATACCCCTGACCTTGAATACGGGTCACGTTTATTTAGATTACTATTTAGGAGGTGCCTAGCGGTTGTGTTTTTCGTCGTGAAAGCTATCTTTATGCCTTGCTTTTTGAATAGGTTAGTGATTTTATATGTATTCGCATTCACATAGTTGAAACGCGCAAATTTTTTCTCATTACTGTCCGGTTTGGGAATCGTTTTATCTTTATTTTTATGTTTGGCTATAATTTGGTTTATTTTGCTTGGCGAGAAGTTGTTTTCCTTAGCTATTTGCATAATTGTTCTTATTTCCTTATTATAGTTGTCTTTTGACATGGGTATGTTTAAAGCCCTGTGCACCATTGAGTTGAAACCCGCTAGTTTGTGCGTACTGGGGTGATTAGACTGATTGTCGATTGCATGCGAGGTTTGTGTTGCTTTCCGGAATATGGAATATGAAAGGTCGTTGTCTTTACGTTCAATAGTTATATCGAGATAATTTATTTTCCGGTCTATTTCGGATTCCTTAGTGAATTTGATAGAGTGGTGAAGGCTATTAATGGATTGGAGAATTGTTTCTTCGCTTGTTAGTTCAGTATCGTAGATGCAAATTACATCATCTACGTATCTTTTCCATATTACTATTCCCTTTGTTGAAGTCTTTTCTAAGAACGCATTTTCTAGTGCATTGATGAAGATGTCAGCGATTAACCCACTTAGTGGCGATCCCATTGCTAGGCCTTCTCTCTGTGTGTATATTTTATTGTCGAATTGAAACACGTTTTGGTTGAGAACGACCCTCAGTAATCTCACAATCTCTTCAATTTCTTTTACCGAATTGTTGGATTTTAAGTTGTTTTCGAAAGTGTTGATTGCTTCAATAATCAGAATATTGGTGTACATGTTAGTTACGTCGAAGGATACTAGCCTGAAGCTAGGTTTCATTTGTAGGGTGTTCAATGCTGTTACTAGTTCTGTTGTGTTCTTTACAGAGTTGTTTTTGTCGTTGGAAAGACGGCATTTTAAGATTTTTAGTAACTCTTTGCTGATTTTGTAATTAGGGGCATTCCTACAATTGACTATTGGTCTCATTGGGCATTCCTTTTTGTGTATTTTTGGTTGTCCACTCAATGACGGTATTTTCGGGTTCATGTTTATTAGTTTTGTAATAAACATGAACCCGAAAATACCGTCATTGAGGGGACAACCAAAAATACACAAAAAGGAATGCCCAATGAGACCAATAGTCAATTGTAGGAATGCCCCTAATTACAAAATCAGCAAAGAGTTACTAAAAATCTTAAAATGCCGTCTTTCCAACGACAAAAACAACTCTGTAAAGAACACAACAGAACTAGTAACAGCATTGAACACCCTACAAATGAAACCTAGCTTCAGGCTAGTATCCTTCGACGTAACTAACATGTACACCAATATTCCGATTATTGAAGCAATCAACACTTTCGAAAACAACTTAAAATCCAACAATTCGGTAAAAGAAATTGAAGAGATTGTGAGATTACTGAGGGTCGTTCTCAACCAAAACGTGTTTCAATTCGACAATAAAATATACACACAGAGAGAAGGCCTAGCAATGGGATCGCCACTAAGTGGGTTAATCGCTGACATCTTCATCAATGCACTAGAAAATGCGTTCTTAGAAAAGACTTCAACAAAGGGAATAGTAATATGGAAAAGATACGTAGATGATGTAATTTGCATCTACGATACTGAACTAACAAGCGAAGAAACAATTCTCCAATCCATTAATAGCCTTCACCACTCTATCAAATTCACTAAGGAATCCGAAATAGACCGGAAAATAAATTATCTCGATATAACTATTGAACGTAAAGACAACGACCTTTCATATTCCATATTCCGGAAAGCAACACAAACCTCGCATGCAATCGACAATCAGTCTAATCACCCCAGTACGCACAAACTAGCGGGTTTCAACTCAATGGTGCACAGGGCTTTAAACATACCCATGTCAAAAGACAACTATAATAAGGAAATAAGAACAATTATGCAAATAGCTAAGGAAAACAACTTCTCGCCAAGCAAAATAAACCAAATTATAGCCAAACATAAAAATAAAGATAAAACGATTCCCAAACCGGACAGTAATGAGAAAAAAATTGCGCGTTTCAACTATGTGAATGCGAATACATATAAAATCACTAACCTATTCAAAAAGCAAGGCATAAAGATAGCTTTCACGACGAAAAACACAACCGCTAGGCACCTCCTAAATAGTAATCTAAATAAACGTGACCCGTATTCAAGGTCAGGGGTATATTCTATAACGTGCCAAGACACCGATTGTCAAGCTAATTACATCGGGCAGAGTGGAAGGCGAGTAGACACACGTTATAATGAACATAGGAATGCGATAAGATACGGAACACATTCAGCCGTGTGCGAACATATGTGTGACGCAGGGCACAGCTTTACCAACATAGAGTCGGACCTTAAAATAATCCATCACGAATCGAAAGGCAGAGCTCTTGACATAAAGGAAGCAATCGAGATACACCTAGCCAAACGAAACAATCCCAACAATCTAAATGAACACACGTTCATGGAGAGCTCACCCCTCTTCACGCTACTAAAAAACACACCCTGTCGGAAACAAAACACAATTTAGCGACACAGCCAAGCTAGATAAAAAAGGGGGGAAATTAGGGGGTTTTTAATAGGTAAATGTTATCTGGATCAGGTGTACGATGTACTTTTCTTCTGCAATAAACCAAGGCCCATATTCGCGGCAGTATTAAAGGTGCCGGGACGTCCTCATAAGACCGTCAACGCTTAGTTCGAATGGGTTATGCTCCACGCGTGGCGAGGGCTAATCCACGGTCTTTAATAGTTGCAGACCCACCTCATTCAATAACATACATCTTATCTAGGTTGGCAACACCTCACATAAACACATCGCGATCACTCCCCACAGCACGTAGGGGTAGGGGGGAGAAGGGAGGGAAAAACCAGTCGTTAAGATAACCACCGCAGTCGACCGCACAGTGAGTTCTAGTAAACACGAAAACTGCGAGTAGCTGTAGTACGGAAGACAATCAGATAAGTAGTTAGCCTAAAATTTCATACTTTAACCATAGTTTACAACCATATAATCTCTCTAAAGTACAATCTCCGGATAGCTATCACCATTTAGCATTTCACCTAACATATATACTGCATTTAGCATACACTGACAGTTGCAGTACCAATACTGCAACTAAATAATTGTACATATTGTAAATATTTTCACCTGTATTTCAAACATAGATTTTATAGCCTAAGTGTAATGGATCTGATGATGATCGCTTGACGATCGAAACTGGTCATCCTAGTGTTTTATTAATCTCATGTAATTTATTTCAGGATTAGGGCATAACCCATCTCTTTTGGGTACATTCGTGTTGACCGACTGAAAAGCACTAAACACTTGTTTACTAAGGCAACACTGAAAATATGGCTTCAAACACCACAATGTTCACGGCTAGTCAGGCAAATCGTGAAGCCAAGAAATTCAAATCACTCAGGCTTAAACTCATGAATTTAGACAAGTCAATTTGGTTCAACAAAAAATGTATAGAACTAAACCTCACACCTAAATACGTACCAATTAAAACCGTACCGAACACACCAGCCTCGATCATTTCAACTAAACAAGCCAAAGCGCTTTGGATAAAAAACGAATTAAGATTTGCATACATAAGAAAGCAAAAAATTAACCAACAATTATACGACATTCAATTGCAACTAAGTAATTTCTGGCACGCAGCCCAATGGGACAGCTTCACCGAGCACCTACATGACACCATCAAAATCAGAGCAACGAGGAAGCATGAAACGCTAGAAAATAAATTAAGAAAACTAGGAGAAACACAGAACCATCAATCTAACGAACAACACACGAATAATAATGAATTCAATTTCCACAGCAGAGTAAACAACAGAACGAACGTAACCTTTTCTCAAGGTGAAATGAATATGTTAGACAAAGGTTTGAAATACAACTGCACAGACGCACACACGAACCACAATATAAAACAGTTGATCACAGATATTGAGATAGCCAGTCACAAGCTCCCAGCAGAAGACAGGGAATTAACCAAAAATCTCGCCACCAACGAAGCCAAAAAAATCCTCAAACGAGAGGGCGATAGCAATAACATTCAAAACAACAAACAATTCAAAGAAATAAAGTCGTTGAAACAAAAAATAAAAGAACATGACTTAATCATCACAAAAGCAGATAAGGGAAACACTACAGTAATTTTGAACAAAACAGAATACATTGAAAAAACAGTCGAATTCCTAAACAACAACGAAATCAAGGAATTAACAAAAGACCCCACCAACAAATTCCAAAAACAAATAAAAAGTGCGCTAAAAGAAACAGAATACATACTGACCAAAGCCGAAAAATCAAAACTAATAAACATGAACCCGAAAATACCGTCATTGAGGGGACAACCAAAAATACACAAAAAGGAATGCCCAATGAGACCAATAGTCAATTGTAGGAATGCCCCTAATTACAAAATCAGCAAAGAGTTACTAAAAATCTTAAAATGCCGTCTTTCCAACGACAAAAACAACTCTGTAAAGAACACAACAGAACTAGTAACAGCATTGAACACCCTACAAATGAAACCTAGCTTCAGGCTAGTATCCTTCGACGTAACTAACATGTACACCAATATTCCGATTATTGAAGCAATCAACACTTTCGAAAACAACTTAAAATCCAACAATTCGGTAAAAGAAATTGAAGAGATTGTGAGATTACTGAGGGTCGTTCTCAACCAAAACGTGTTTCAATTCGACAATAAAATATACACACAGAGAGAAGGCCTAGCAATGGGATCGCCACTAAGTGGGTTAATCGCTGACATCTTCATCAATGCACTAGAAAATGCGTTCTTAGAAAAGACTTCAACAAAGGGAATAGTAATATGGAAAAGATACGTAGATGATGTAATTTGCATCTACGATACTGAACTAACAAGCGAAGAAACAATTCTCCAATCCATTAATAGCCTTCACCACTCTATCAAATTCACTAAGGAATCCGAAATAGACCGGAAAATAAATTATCTCGATATAACTATTGAACGTAAAGACAACGACCTTTCATATTCCATATTCCGGAAAGCAACACAAACCTCGCATGCAATCGACAATCAGTCTAATCACCCCAGTACGCACAAACTAGCGGGTTTCAACTCAATGGTGCACAGGGCTTTAAACATACCCATGTCAAAAGACAACTATAATAAGGAAATAAGAACAATTATGCAAATAGCTAAGGAAAACAACTTCTCGCCAAGCAAAATAAACCAAATTATAGCCAAACATAAAAATAAAGATAAAACGATTCCCAAACCGGACAGTAATGAGAAAAAATTTGCGCGTTTCAACTATGTGAATGCGAATACATATAAAATCACTAACCTATTCAAAAAGCAAGGCATAAAGATAGCTTTCACGACGAAAAACACAACCGCTAGGCACCTCCTAAATAGTAATCTAAATAAACGTGACCCGTATTCAAGGTCAGGGGTATATTCTATAACGTGCCAAGACACCGATTCTCAAGCTAATTACATCGGGCAGAGTGGAAGGCGAGTAGACACACGTTATAATGAACATAGGAATGCGATAAGATACGGAACACATTCAGCCGTGTGCGAACATATGTGTGACGCAGGGCACAGCTTTACCAACATAGAGTCGGACCTTAAAATAATCCATCACGAATCGAAAGGCAGAGCTCTTGACATAAAGGAAGCAATCGAGATACACCTAGCCAAACGAAACAATCCCAACAATCTAAATGAACACACGTTCATGGAGAGCTCACCCCTCTTCACGCTACTAAAAGCACACCCTGTCGGAAACAAAACACAATTTAGCGACACAGCCAAGCTAGATGAAAAAGGGGGGAAATTAGGGTTTTTTTTAATAGGTAAATGTTATCTGGATCAGGTGTACGATGTACTTTTCTTCTGCAATAAACCAAGGCCCATATTCGCGGCAGTATTAAAGGTGCCGGGACGTCCTCATAAGACCGTCAACGCTTAGTTCGAATGGGTTATGCTCCACGCGTGGCGAGGGCTAATCCACGGTCTTTAATAGTTGCAGACCCACCTCATTCAATAACATACATCTTATCTAGGTTGGCAACACCTCACATAAACACATCGCGATCACTCCCCACAGCACGTAGGGGTAGGGGGGAGAAGGGAGGGAAAAACCAGTCGTTAAGATAACCACCGCAGTCGACCGCACAGTGAGTTCTAGTAAACACGAAAACTGCGAGTAGCTGTAGTACGGAAGACAATCAGATAAGTAGTTAGCCTAAAATTTCATACTTTAACCATAGTTTACAACCATATAATCTCTCTAAAGTACAATCTCCGGATAGCTATCACCATTTAGCATTTCACCTAACATATATACTGCATTTAGCATACACTGACAGTTGCAGTACCAATACTGCAACTAAATAATTGTACATATTGTAAATATTTTCACCTGTATTTCAAACATAGATTTTATAGCCTAAGTGTAATGGATCTGATGATGATCGCTTGACGATCGAAACTGGTCATCCTAGTGTTTTATTAATCTCATGTAATTTATTTCAGGATTAGGGCATAACCCATCTCTTTTGGGTACATTCGTGTTGACCGACTGAAAAGCACTAAACACTTGTTTACTAAGGCAACACTGAAAATATGGCTTCAAACACCACAAATTTAATGCATGTCAGTTCAGCACCTTTTTCATGTTCAGTTTGTGATCTTGATTTTTATGCTGTAAAGCGATATCAATCTCACATGGTGGAAGTGCATGGGGAGCAACAGGAATTAAAAACTGTAAAACCATCAACTAGCACGGAACCTTTAAATGAATGTAATGCTCAAAAGCGTAAACGTTCTCAAGATTGTGAAAATAGTTGTGCATCAAAATGAAAGAAGAATGGTGAACCTTCGATAACACATTGTGATGTATGTAATATTGATATACCTTCTTCAATCATTCATGGACATTTACGCAGTATTCAACATAAAAATAACACTTGCCATGAAAGAAATTCTGGAAATGTTCAACAAATTGGTAGTGCATTTAAAAGTCGAATTGCTAGTTACAGACTTCATAGTGAAGAAAAAACTCAAAGTATTGAATCATTTTAAAAAAATGTTCAACCTACTGTGTTTGGCTTGGTAGGTAATGTTTTATTACAGCATAAAACATTTAAAATGAATTTTGAACTTTTTGGCCTCTATGTAAAAACTGGGAGCGAAGGTGAAATTACGGATATCAAATCTTTTAATACAAAAAACGTAATTGTTAGTGAATCAACTAATATTAGTGATATATATCAAAATATTTCAAGTGCTATCATCGTGAAGAGTGAAGAGTTCCAGGAAAGGGAGTCGGGCTGGGCATTGGTTGAAGTACTTTATTTAGAAACCAACATGAATAAATATAATCCCCTTCGAGCATCATCATACATTGATTTGCCAGCATGGATCAAACGTAAGAAAGCTGTTGTGAACGTTATGAATAATGATGACGCATGCTTTACATGGGCTGTAACCTCAGCTCTCCATCCAGCAGTGGGACATGTGGAGAGAACATCATCATATCCTCACTATTCCTCAGTGTTAGATATATAAGAAATGGAATTTCCTATGGCGATAAAAGACATTAAACGTTTTGAAGAGCTGAACAATGTAAGTATTAATGTTTATGAAATTGAAAATAGAGTATAGTAGGCCCTCTATATTATACTCAGGAAAAAAAGGATGCTCATGAAAATTTACTTTACATAACCGAAGGTGAAAATGCCCACTATTGTTGGATAAAACATTTAAGTAGACTTGTTGGTAGTCAGATAACAAAAAGAGAACATAAGAAGTGGTTGTGTGATGGCTGTTTGCTATATTTAAGAAAAGAGGACCAACTAACTCAACATCAAAAATGGGGGTGTAATCATGTTCGTACGGTATTACCGACTCCTAAAAATAACATTCTAAAATTTAAGGATTATGAGAAACAGCTTCGAGTACCATTTGTTATATATGCTGACTTCGAGGCTTTGCTAAAACCATTTAGTACATGTTCATCGACTCCAGCCCAACCTTTTACCAACACTACTCACATTCATGAACCTTTTAGCTTTGCATATTATATTAAATGTAGTTATGATGACTCTTTAAATAAGTTTGAGCTCTATAGAGGACCTGATGCACCTAAAGTTTTTATGGAAAGGCTTGAGAAAGATGCCATCCGTATATCCTCTATTTTAAATACGATCATTCCAATAGAACCACTAACTTTATTAGAGCAAATGAATTTTGAAACTGAAACTAATTGTTTTATATGTGGTGAATGTTTATATACAGACAGGGTTCGCGATCATGACCATTTAACAGGACAATATCGTGGTGCTGCTCACCAAGAATGTAATTTAAATTATAGAGTAAGTTAATTAATTCCGGTCATTCTACATGACGGTAGCAAATACGATAACCATTTTATCGTTAAAGAATTTGGAGCTTCAGATGTGAAAATTGATGTTATTGCAAATAATAAGGAACAATACATATCGTTCACAAAATACATCAAAACTGACAATAAGAAAACCATTAAACTGCGATTGTTAGATTCATTCCGCTTTATGCCGCGTAGTCTTGATAAGCTTGCTAGTAATATAAAATCAGATCAGTTTCATGAAATTCAACGTGTCTTTCCTAAAGAAGATGATTTTAATTTGATTTGTCAAAAGGGTATATTCCCTTACGAATATATTAACTGTGTGGAACGTCTTGAGGAGTGTTCTTTACCACCGAAAGATGCATTTTACAGTTCCTTAAACACAAGTCATATCAGTGATCAGGAATATTTACATGCACAACGTGTATGGGCACAGTTTAACATTCAAACTTTAGGAGAATTTTCAGACATATATTTGAAGACAGATGTGTTGTTATTAGCAGATGTTTTTGAAAAATTTCGGAATGTTTGTATGAAAACTTATGACCTTGATCCTTGTCAGTATTTCACAGCTCCTGGGTTAAGTTTCAGTTCAATGTTGAAAAAAAAAACGAAAGTTAATTTAGAATTAATGACTGATATAGACATGATCAATTTTATAAAATCATCAATTCGAGGTGGATTAAGTCAATGTAGTGGACGGTACTCTAAAGCGAATAATAAATACATGCCTAGCTACAACCCTTGTGAAGAGTCAAAGTATATTGTCTACCTCGATGCAAATAACCAATATGGTTGGGCTATGAGTCAATATCTACCACTGAAAGATTTTCGCTGGCTGACACAACCTGAAATTGATGTCTTACATGTTGACACTCTTAATGATAACGATGATAAAGGATATATTTTAGAGGTAAATCTTGAGTACCCTAAAGAGTTACATGATGATCATAATGATTTACCATTTTGTCCTGAGAATATGAAATCTCCATACATCACATCACGAACGAAAATGTTAATTGCTAATGTAAATAATAAATGTAAATATGTAATACATTATCGAAACTTGAAACAGTGTCTACAGCATGGATTGAAATTAACTAAAATTCATCGCGTATTGCAATTTCATCAGTCAGCATGGCTCAAACCGTATATTGATCTAAACAATAATTTAAGAACGCAGTCAACAAACGCGTTTGAAAAAGATTTTTATAAACTCATGAATAATAGTGTTTTTGGAAAGACTATGGAGAATGTTGATAAACGAGTTGATGTAAAGCTGATAACAAAGTGGGAGAATGATGGTAAAAGGTATGGTGCGAGCAACTTAATAAGCAAGCCTAACTTTCATAGCTGTTCAATTATTCATGAGGATTTAGTTGTAATACAAATGAATCGTCTTAAAGTAACTTACAACAAACCCATATATGTGGGTTACACCATTCTGGAATTATCAAAAACACTTATGTATGAATTTCACTATGATTATGTAAAGAAAAACTATCATGATAATGCTAAATTACTCTACACAGACACAGATTCTTTTATTTATGAGTTTAAAACTGATGATTTTTATGAGGATATCAAAACTGAGCTAAATAGGTTTGATACAAGTGACTATCCCGAGGATAATATTTACCATTTACCTCTAGTAAACAAAAAGGTTCTTGGGAAATTTAAGGATGAATGTGCTGGTGTTATTATAGGCACCTTTGTAGGCACAAAATCTAAATCATACAGCTATATGACAATTGATGATGTAGTAGTAAAAAAATTAAAAGGAGTGAAAAAGAATGTTGTTAGTAAAGAGTTAGATATAATTGATTATAAAAACTGTATAGTTAGTAACCCACCTGTATTATATAAGAAAATGAGTGTATTTAGAAGTAAAAATCATCAGCTACATACCAATTTGCTGAACAAAGTTGCTTTAAGTAATGAAGACTACAAACGATTCATTATACCCAACACATTTGATACTTTTGCTTGGGGAAACAGTCGCATTGACGACTATTACTTTACTTAAGTCTAATGATCACTATTTTGTAATATTTGTAGTGTGTTTTATATTGTAATATTTTTTTTGTAAAAAACTGTAAGTAGAATGTATAATGTTAGGCTACTGTAGTTTAGTAAAAATAAGATAAGTAATACATTTTAGTGTATAATGTTTGCTTTTGTATATTACGAAAAAGATTTTTAAAAAATGTACAGAATGTGTGAACTAAACAAGGGAAATGTAAAAATGTAAAGTGGAAAATTGTAAATATCCATGTGTGAAAAAGTGAAATAGTTATCACCATTTTAAAATTAAAAGACATTGTGATCTGGTAAACCTTGTTTTTATTTCACAACAACAAAAATGTACAGAATGTGTAAACTAAACAAGAAGAATGTAAAAAAATGAAAAGTGGAAATTGTAAATATTCATGTGTGAAAAAATGAAAATAAAGAAATGGCTATCACCATTTTAAAATTAAAAGACATTGTGATCTTGTAAACCTTGTTTTTATTTCACAACATATATGGCTTTACAAAATAGAATACAAAGAAATACCATTTCCTCAATCCTTTTCAATGTTCATTTCCACTCATCATTAACTTCCCTTTTATAGCAGTAATCACAATGAGGACTGCCAACCTCTCCCCCACTGAGCCATTATAGGATGTCAAACGTTGCTTAGCTTTTCAACGATACTTTATCCACCACACGTATTAAAGCATAATGACTATGACGATAAGAAAGGTCGTGTTCTTTACATGCTTAATCCAAAGAAATAATAGGTATTTACTTAACACATGGTCTTGAGTCCATGAGTTTGGTACATGTTGCAAGATTTCTTTCACGGCATTGACTGTCACAAAATAAGTGAAAACTTGGAGAGCACCAATAATTCATCTTTGGTAAGACTATCCAGAATCTTGAGTCCATGATTTTGGTATAAGTTGCCAGATTTCTTTCACGGCATTGACTGTCACATAATAAATGAACAACTTGGACTGATCCCTATTATCCAAATTATGCCAAAAGGACCCGCCCACAGGGACTAGTCAACAAGGACCCGTCAACAGAGACTGGTTCGCGAGATATTAACAAAAGTGCACTTAGACCGTTTGTCAAAATTTCAAAAAATAGATTAAAAAGGGGGCGTTAGCGAGATTCAAAAAGGGGAGCATTTTTTCACCCACTTTTGTACCTACCTTTGCACCCACTATTGCATTCACTTATGCACCCACTTTTTCACCCACTTATGCACCCACATTTGCACCCACTTATGCACCCACTTTTGTACCTACCTTTGCACCCACTATTGCATTCACTTATGCACCCACTTTTTCACCCACTTATGCACCCACATTTGCACTCACTTATGCACCCACTTTTGTACCCACTTTTGCACCCACTTTAAACTATTATTTATAGTATTGAGTGAACTTTGCTAGAGATTAGTTCATGCTTGACAATTGATATGGAAGTATCATTTTCATTTCTCTTTATTTGTTACTCTATTTACCCTTTGGATGTTTATCATTCTCTTTTAATACACCGTTTCAAACACTTATAAAGAAAAGAAAAAAGCAAGTCCAAGAAAAAAAATACTGTGGCTCATGACAGTGCATTGTATACTGAGCATAGTCCTCCTGTTGATGTAAAAGTTATGTTTAATCCATCTTTCACGTCTCAAGAGCCATCAACATCGCAGATTATGCAAGAGGTAGTGTTGTTGTTTTAAGGGTGGAACTAAAAGGTTATCTGTCATCGATATGCAGATAGTTTTACCAAAGAAGGATTATTGGTGCTCTCCAAGTTGTTCATTTATGTGACAGTCAATGCCGTGAAAGAAATCTGGCAACTTATACCAAAATCATGGACTCAAGATTCTGGATAGTCTTACCAAAGATGAATTATTGGTGCTCTCCAAGTTTTCATTTATTTTGTGACAGTCAATGCAGTGAAAGAAATCTTGCAACATGTACCAAACTCATGGACTCAAGACCATGTGTTAAGTAAATACCTATTATTTCTTTGGATTAAGCATGTAAAGAACACGACCTTTCTTATCGTCATAGTCATTATGCTTTAATACGTGTGGTGGATAAAGTATCGTTGAAAAGCTAAGCAACGTTTGACATCCTATAATGGCTCAGTGGGGGAGAGGTTGGCAGTCCTCATTGTGATTACTGCTATAAAAGGGAAGTTAATGATGAGTGGACATGAACATTGAAAAGGATTGAGGAAATGGTATTTCTTTGTATTCTATTTTGTAAAGCCATATATGTTGTGAAATAAAAACAAGGTTTACAAGATCACAATGTCTTTTAATTTTAAAATGGTGATAGCCATTTCTTTATTTTCATTTTTTCACACATGAATATTTACAATTTCCACTTTTCATTTGTTTACATTCTTCTTGTTTAGTTTACATATTCTGTACATTTTTGTTGTTGTGAAATAAAAACAAGGTTTACCAGATCACAATGTCTTTTAATTTTAAAATGGTGATAACTATTTCACTTTTTCACACATGGATATTTACAATTTTCCACTTTACATTTTTACATTTCCCTTGTTTAGTTCACACATTCTGTACATTTTTAAAAATCTTTTTCGTAATATACAAAAGCAAACATTATACACTAAAATGTATTACTTATCTTATTTTTACTAAACTACAGTAGCCTAACATTATACATTCTACTTACAGTTTTTTACAAAAAAATATTACAATATAAAACACACTACAAATATTACAATATAGTGATCATTAGACTTAAGTAAAGTAATAGTCGTCAATGCGACTGTTTCCCCAAGCAAAAGTATCAAATGTGTTGGGTATAATGAATCGTTTGTTGTCTTCATTACTTAAAGCAACTTTGTTCAGCAAATTGGTATGTAGCTGATGATTTTTACTTCTAAATACACTCATTTTCTTATATAATACAGGTGGGTTACTAACTATACAGTTTTTATAATCACTTATATCTAACTCTTTACTAACAACATTCTTTTTCACTCCTTTTAATTTTTTTACTACTACATCATCAATTGTCATATAGCGGTATGATTTAGATTTTGTGCCTACAAAGGTGTCTATAATAACACCAGCACATTCATCCTTAAATTTCCGAAGAACCTTTTTGTTTACTAGAGGTAAATGGTAAATATTATCCTCGGGATAGTCACT
The DNA here is from genome assembly GCA_946902985.2 of Meconema thalassinum. Taxonomy (NCBI): domain Eukaryota; kingdom Metazoa; phylum Arthropoda; class Insecta; order Orthoptera; family Tettigoniidae; genus Meconema; species Meconema thalassinum. The sequence continues at coordinate 39,504,294 of OX336388.2, forward strand.
TGTATCAAACCTATTTAGCTCAGTTTTGATATCCTCATAAAAATCATCAGTTTTAAACTCATAAATAAAAGAATCTGTGTCTGTGTAGAGTAATTTAGCATTGTCAAGATAGTTTTTCTTTACATAATCATAGTGAAATTCATACATAAGTGTTTTTGATAATTCCAGTATGGTGTAACCCACATATATGGGTTTGTTGTAAGTTACTTTAAGACGATTTCTTTGTATTACAACTAAATCCTCATGAATAATTGAACAGCTATGAAAGTTAGGCTTGCTTATTAAGTTGCTCGCACCATACCTTTTACCATCATTCTCCCACTTTGTTATCAGCTTTACATCAACTCGTTTATCAACATTCTCCATAGTCTTTCCAAAAACACTATTATTCATGAGTTTATAAAAATCTTTTTCAAACGCGTTTGTTGACTGCGTTCTTAAATTATTGTTTAGATCAATATACGGTTTGAGCCATGCTGACTGATGAAATTGCAATACGCGATGAATTTTAGTTAATTTCAATCCATGCTGTAGACACTGTTTCAAGTTTCGATAATGTATTACATATTTACATTTATTATTTACATTAGGAATTAACATTTTCGTTCGTGATGTGATGTATGGAGATTTCATATTCTCAGGACAAAATGGTAAATCATTATGATCATCATGTAACTCTTTAGGGTACTCAAGATTTACCTCTAAAATATATCCTTTATCATCGTTATCATTAAGAGTGTCAACATGTAAGACATCAATTTCAGGTTGTGTCAGCCAGCGAAAATCTTTCAGTGGTAGATATTGACTCATAGCCAAACCATATTGGTTATTTGCATCGAGGTAGACAATATACTTTGACTCTTCACAAGGGTTGTAGCTAGGCATGTATTTATTATTCGCTTTAGAGTACCGTCCACTACATTGACTTAATCCACCTCGAATTGATGATTTTATAAAATTGATCATGTCTATATCAGCCATTAATTCTAAATTTACTTTCGTTTTTTTCAACATTGAACTGAAACTTAACCCAGGAGCTGTGAAATACTGACAAGGATCAAGGTCATACGTTTTCATACAAACATTCCGAAATTTTTCAAAAACATCTGCTAATAACAACACATCTGTCTTCAAATATATATGTCTGAAAATTCTCCTAAAGTTTGAATGTTAAACTGTGCCCATACACGTTGTGCATGTAAATATTCCTGATCACTGATATGACTTGTGTTTAAGGAACTGTAAAATGCATCTTTCGGTGGTAAAGAACACTTTTCAAGACGTTCCACACAGTTAATATATTCGTAAGGGAATATACCCTTTTGACAAATCAAATTAAAATCATCTTCTTTAGGAAAGACACGTTGAATGTCATGAAACTGATCTGATTTTAAATTACTAGCAAGCTTATCAAGACTACTCGGCATAAAGCGGAATGCATCTAAAAATCGATGTTTAATGGTTTTCTTATTGTCAGTTTTGATGTATTTTGTGAACGATATGTATTGTTCCTTATTATTTGCAATCACATCAATTTTCACATCTGAAGCTCCAAATTCTTTAACGATAAAGTGGTTATCGTATTTGCTACCGTTATGTAGAATGATCGGAATGAATTTACTTACTCTATAATTTAAATTACATTCTTGGTGAGCAGCACCACGATATTGTCCTGTTAAATGGTCATGATCGCGAACCCTGTCTGTATATAAACATTCACCACATATAAAACAATTAGTTTCAGTTTCAAAATTCATTTGCTCTAATAAAGTTAGTGGTTCCATTGGAATGATCGTATTTAAAATAGAGGATATACGGATGGCATCTTTCTCAAGCCTTTCCATAAAAACTTTAGGTGCATCAGGTCCTCTATAGAGCTCAAACTTATTTAAAGGGTCATCATAACTACATTTAATATAATATGCAAAGCTAAAAGGTTCATGAATGTGAGTAGTGTTGGTAAAAGGTTGGGCTGGATTCGATGAACATGTACTAAATGGTTTTAGCAAAGCCTCGAAGTCAGCATATATAACAAATGGTACTCGAAGCTGTTTCTCATAATCCTTAAATTTTAGAATGTTATTTTTAGGAGTCGGTAATACCGTACGAACATGATTACACCCCCATTTTTGATGTTGAGTTAGTTGGTCCTCTTTTCTGAAATATAGCAAACAGCCATCACACAACCACTTCTTATGTTCTCTTTTTGTTATCTGACTACCAACAAGTCTACTTAAATGTTTTATCCAACAATAGTGGGCATTTTCACCTTCGGTTATGTAAAGTAAATTTACATGAGCATCCTTTTTTTCCTGAGTATAATATAGAGGGCCTACTATACTCTTATTTTCAATTTCATAAACATTAATACTTACATTGTTCAGTTCTTCAAAACGTTTAATGTCTTTTATCGCCATAGGAAATTCCATTTCTTTTAAATCTAACACTGAGGAATAGTGAGGATATAATGATGTTCTCTCCACATGTCCCACTGCTGGATGGAGAGCTGAGGTTACAGCCCATGTAAAGCATGCGTCATCATTATTCATAACGTTCACAACAGCTTTCTTACGTTTGATCCATGCTGGCAAATCAATGTATGATGATGCTCGAAGGGGATTATATTTATTCATGTTGGTTTCTAAATAAAGTACTTCAACCAATGCCCAGCCCGACTCCCTTTCCTGGAACTCTTCACTCTTCACGATGATAGCACTTGAAATATTTTGATATATATCACTAATATTAGTTGATTCACTAACAATTACGTTTTTGTATTAAAAGATTTGATATCCGTAATTTCACCTTCGCTCCCAGTTTTTACATAGAGGCCAAAAAGTTCAAAATTCATTTTAAATGTTTTATGCTGTAATAAAACATTACCTACTGCCCCCGTAATTGAATTATATAGAGACCACGGTGGCTATTTTGGAAATTATAGCGAAAGTTATGGCTGTCATAGTTATGACGTGGGTAGTCATGACGTAAGCACGGATGACGCAGACGTTATGCCAGCAGGCTACTTGAGCTGGGATTCTCAGTGACGTCAGCATTTATTCGAGAAGGATCCGAGATGTACGACGCAGTCGCAGGAAACGTGGAATTCTGCTGAGGAAGAAATTATGCTATTGGAGGGGAGACTTAAACCAATGAACGATAGTCTAAAGGAAGACGGAGATTGCTGAAACTATGGTATTTTTATTACTTTTTGGAATGCAGAATTGTGGAAATCCATTTGCAGTAGAGGCATTGTTCTGGAATTTTGGTGAAATTAATTTTCAGTTTTTGAATTATGAAAATCCGTCATGTATTGACGAAGTTGGAACTTCTAGCGATGACGTAGTAACACGCGATGGAAGGGATAGATACGCCCCTCATGAAGTTCATAAAAGGCCTTGCGCAGAAGAGAGGAGCCTCATTCGCTCATTCTCAATTGTGAGATCTCAAATAGTCATTTCAGTGAAACGTCGAGTGAGTTTAGTAGTGAAAAAGCCGTCTTTGTAACGCGTGGCGAAGCCACTGCATAAAACGAGAGTCGAACTTACAAGCAGTGCAGGTTTACTGTGAAGTAAATCTACGTGAAGTTGAAACGACACTTATAACGCTTCTACAAGATTAGCTGTGAACAGTTAGCGGTGGCCTATAAGCTAATTCTCTTGTGTATTGCTACAGTAAGGACTGTAGAAAAGCTGAACAATTTCGAGGAAGTATTTTGGAAGTTATTGACAATATTAGACGACTGACAAAAGTGATTTTCTCGCCACAGGAGAAACACTTTGTATAGCCAGACTCAACGCTACGGCTGACAGGGCTAGTGAAATAGGGAGACTTCAGATTGCTTTTGTGACACAACACTGCAGTATAATGGAGCAATTTAATAAGGCAGTTTGTTCTTCTAATACTATTACCGAAGAGAAAATGGAAGGCTAAAGGACTTAATGCAATTGGGACATATTTCAACGGAGTAAGATAGCGACATGGAACTTCGCTAATTGCTATTCCATACAAGCGAACATGTGGTAAATAACCATCTACACCCATGTTTCGTGAGTAACGGCTGAATACTATCAAACAGCAATAGAAATGATTTCATACTTCCTGAATATGAATATTTCTTCGGAAATTTATACAAAAACTTCATGGCGATTTTCAACTGGAACTTCAGGGATTTTTCAAGAGAGGTCAGGGTTGTCCCGACTCACAAAGAAGATTATTGCCGGAAGGATGTCGTTCGTCTTCGTGAAGCAGTTCGATTCTCCGATGGTGCTGTTTCTGGTTTCGAGGATGGAGCTCAGCTTTAACTTGGTGAAATGGATCCATCAACAGTCTTCTTTGGGGAATTTTCCTCTGGAACGTCAATCGGCAGATAAGGTAGTCGTGAACGTTTATTGTATTTGAGTTTCTTAGCAATATTTGAGCAACCTTTTTTCCCATATTTTTGTCCTCATGTATTTTTGCCCGATATTCTTGTTTGAGATTCCTATTCTCAGTACACCTTGATGAGTTATGCCTTTTTCGACGTTTTATTAAGACATTGTTATGTCATGGGCATAGTTAAATGATTTTGAATCAGTTGAGACTGATATTTAGATTTTTCAGTAATTTGCTTATTTTTGTAGTCACGATTTGACTGTAAGTTAATGATTTTTATGGCAGATTTAAATTCAGACAGCGTGTCACTTTATTAAAGTAATTCTACCCCAGTTTAATTACTTTGACCAATTTTCTGTCATCATCAAGAAGGAAGAACATTTAAATGATTTTAGAGCGTTAAAATCCAGTACGTTGTCGACGATCTTGGAAATACTAGTCGTTATTTGAATTGATTGCAACACAGACATTTATCGTCAGTCATGAACGACCATTGCATCTTAGGCAATTTTGTGAAAGATGAACATTAATTATGAATTATTGAATGCATTAAATTCGTGAAACTTGTGTTAGGTTTTTTCTCATATAGAGATTTATATAATGATGTTTGCATTCCCCAGTCTAATTGGATTCTATTCGACTATTTTGCAGTTAGTCGCACTTTGTTTGATGATAGTATTTTTATACTACAATTCTTTGAAGATGTAAATCTTAAATTTTGATAGACCAGACAGGCGTATATAAGCGTATTCACTATTAAATTTGTTTGTGATTGGCAAATTTTTATTTCATTTCGATTCATGAATGAAATCCACGAAGTTTAAATGACAACAGTTTTGAAACAATTATTGATATAAGAATTTTTAAGTGGAACTATGAATGTATAATCGATAGTACAGCGGACATGTTGAAAGTCGCTGATGTATAATGCCCTTAAATAAATGAAGGAGATTCCCACAGTAGTTAATAATGATAAAGAATTATTTGTGGAAGTTTTGTAAGTTCGGTGGAAGTTTTAATGCCATATATTTTAATATATGATGAATTTTGGGCTATTTTGAATGCAGTTTGTGCATTATTTTGTAAGCGAAGTATTTTCCGCTAGAGTGTATTGTCATAGTTCGTTGAAAATTAATCAAGTGAATTTACTGTTATAATTAAAAAGAGTTTTGAAAGAATTTGAGATAAGATTTTGAATGAAGATTACCGTCACAAATAATTAAAATTATTACAACCTTTATTAAACCAGATTGTGACATTTACATGTATAACTAACCTTCATTGGTCGATTATATTAAGCACGATTATGAATTTACCAACCGGATAAAACATGTGGTTCAATGTATTTCTTAAATTATTAATTTAAATAATTTAAATGTTGATAGTGTAAATAATAAATGTAAATATCTTTGACAATAATGTGAAACGAAAGTAATGTTAAAGGCGTGTTTAAAAATTTTGTAATTATTTTCGACAATATTATAAACAATTTCTAATTGTTATAAATAATTTATGTGATTTTGTTATAAACATTTAAGAGTGTGTTTTACACTCTAAACTATGCTTTTTAAACATTTGGATGATAACTTAACAAGTTTAAGTAATGTTAAAATAATCCAGTGGGATGGAAGTTAAGCATTTGAAAGAGTTGCGTCAATATGTATGAGTTGTCTTGTAGACATTTAAAGCTTTAAAAGGAGCTGAATTCTTACGCAAGTGTGGCGTGAGGAGTGCGCCCCATTTGACAGGTGTGAGCCAGGTTAAAGAGTAGACCAGCCGGCCAGACATCTGGTTACAAGCGGGTGAGGTCGATACTCCGGCCTTGTGCCTATTAATAAAAGTGTTATGTTTATTAAACGAAACCAAATGCTCTATATATGTCGTACCCTGACTTCCTCATCCAATCCAAATGTGTTTTAAAATGTTACGTTATTTTGAGCTCATGGGAGCTAACAGATTGTTTGATAAATTTGCAAGTCCTTTAGGAGGACGTAGTCAGATTGACATAGGCTACTGATAGCCACGTTTATTTTGTTGAGTTGTGAAAATCATACTCTTTATTTTGAAAATAAAGCTTTTGTACAGTTCAAAGTTCTTGCCGTCGTTCTGGTTCATTTTTAAATGTCATGGTGAAGGTTATTGTGAGAGCATACTTTAAGGATCCTGTTGTCAACCCAATCCCCGAGATATTTATAAGAGGTAAGTAAGAGTAAGTATGAAACCCCGTCTATTTTGGTGTGTTCCACAATAATTTTTCTTGGTACTTCTGTGTTCAAACCTCGGTAGTATCTGCCAGTGCCATTTTCATTGATGTAGCTGAGCTGGTGCGATTGATTGTTGGCAATCCGATTGAGGGGGCGGATATCTGACAGCCTACTATCCGGGTAAACGGGGACAGAAGGATTGGCGCACCTAAAACGTTGGGGCTCGATTCAACATAACTGGATCACCAGGTTGAACGCCAGTAGGATTGGCAAACCTAAAACGTGTGGATCGATTAGACTCAAATAAAGAGGTTGATTCTTTGTTAGATGTCTAGGCCAATTGTAGAATTTAAGGGTGTGATTATATAGGAATTAAATGTTGCATTGTATTAGGAAAATTACACTCAGAAAAGATCAGATCTTATACGACTTGAGAAAGGTTAAATAGGCTGGAAACTTAGGAAAATCGCCTATGATCTGGAATCTTATTTTATTTGACCGGCTTATGACATTTCAGTCATATGAAAGATTAAATTAAATTATTTGGATTGTAAATGTAAATCATTTGTGTTAGGATATTTTAAAATGGGCCAGGGAAATTTGAACATGTGCTTGAGTTTGTTTCAACATAGAGTGTCTTCGAAAGTTAATTATAAGGTAGTTATAAGTTAGATTTAAGCCAGAAAATTGATCAAATTTATATATGGTGAAAAGTGTTGCTCAAATGTTGTTATTTTGCTCTTTTGATGTATGTCCCTACAGCAGTCTAATTTTTGAATAATATTGTAATGGCAGATGAAAGTTTGAAGATGATGTTAGCGGAGATGTCTGCTAACTTAGAAAAGAGTATGAAGGAGATGGAAGCTAGGAATACTAGTCGAATGGAGGAGAATGCTAGTAATTTGTCTGCTAATTTGAGAGCAAGAATGGAGGAGAATGCTAGTAATTTGTCTGCTAATCTGAAAGCAAGAATGGAGGAGAATGCTAGTAATTTGTCTGCTAACTTGAAAGCTAGCATGGATGAAAGTTTGAAAGCTATTCAGACTAGTTCTGTTAACTTAGAGGATAATATGTCGCGTTTACAGATTAATACCCAAGGAATTGAGAATACTGTAACTGACATCCGCTCAGACGTGTCCAATGTTAAAATAGATGTTGCTAATGTGCATAAAGATCTTACAATGTTGAATTTAGATGTTGCTAATGTCCGTAGTGATATTTCTTGTGCTAGGGCTGAGGTAGTTGTTGTCAAAAATGATGTTGCGACTGTCCAAGACAAGGTTGAGGAAGTCCAAAGAGGAATCCAAAATGTTAGAACTGATGTGTCCAATGTTCAGGTTGATATTAATAACATTCATTCGGATGTAAACGAAATGCAAAGCGACATAAATAAAATTCAAGTAGAGGTCAACACAGTTTTCGTAGACGTTGCTAAAGTCCAAACTGATGTAAATAAAGTCAGGGAAGAGATAGAAAATTCGAAAACTCTTTGTACACGTAATATAAGTGCATTAACGACTAGGCTAGTTGATGAGTCAGTTAGAACGACAGCGTCTTTAGAAGGTTTAAAGTTTGATGTAGAGGTCATGAGAACCCAAGTATTAGACCATAATAAAGTATTGAAAGAGGATATTGAATTAGACATAGCAGAAATGTTAACGGAAAATGTAGCAATATGGAAAGAAGAGTGGATTAGGTCAAGTGGGGAACATGTAACCCAAATTCAGGATCGTATTGAAAGGAAACTTGCCAGTACTCAAATTGATATTAACAATGAAGTAGTACAGATTAGGAAAGATTTAAGCGTCAGGATGGATTCGCTATCCGAAAGACAAGTTGAAGATAGGACAAAATTAGATCAGGATGTGGAAACATTAAAATCTGCATTAGAGGAACAGATTCATAAAGTTGTCTCTGATGTGAATGAAACGACGAGTAAACTGCAGAATTTGAAGTTAGGAGAGGCTAATTTAATGGAGACCTACAAAGAAGAGTTAATCAAGAAAGTCTTAACGGAAATCACTGACAAGGATACAGTAGGCTTGACTTGCGAAACCAGTAGGAATTATGCCAGAAGATATAACCTAGATCCAGAAGAGAGAGACGTGACTCCTGAAGAACGTATATCCAGATTCAGGGAGGAAGATGACGAGAGGAATATGGAACCTGAGTGGAACTATCGTGATAGTGGGAAAAACTACCCGGATTCATATCCGAGGAACGTAACGGTCATCAGGAATTTTGAAGATAAACCGCAAAAATCCAGTAACACGGATAGTTTGACACCTATCGAATATGTAAGGAACCTCAAAGATTATTTCATCGAAGCTCACATTCCCAGAGAGAGAGAGATGAAGATAGTGGAGAGATATTTGATTGGAGGACCCCTCGAATGGTTTTGCGCATTTAGATACACATTCAGTAACTTTGACGAGTTTGCAGAGGCATTAATCAAACGATTTTGGTCCATAGAAGCGCAGAATTCGTTAAGAGCGGAGGTGTATTCAAGAAAATACTCCGGTACTCTTCCAACGCGGTACGCTGATTTCTTTACGAGTCAATTATTCCGCTTGAGATTCTTACAACCCCCATTGTCCACGGAGCAACTTATTGATGCGATTTCTCGTATGCTGCCAGTTGAGGTGAGAAGACTAATAATTTCGTCCAACATCAGGGATTTAACCAGCATGGATGAATTACTGAGGAGGTTAGACTACACAAGTCCAATGCCTAACGTGGTGCAGAAAGGTCAAAGGCAGGAGTATAAAGAAATAAATACTGTATATATGGACCAAGTCCAACAAACTGACAAGCCAGATGAGGAGAAAACTGACAATGTAGGTCCTCACAGGAATAATCAGTTTCGAAATAACAGATCGCAAGGTTACCGACCGTATCAACAGAGAAGAGGCTGGAACTATAACCGAGGAAATTACAATGGAAGAGGCAGATATTATAACAATAATGGTTATAACCGAAATTATAATAGGAATAACCAGAGCCAAAACAGAAATCAGAATCCTCAAGGTCAGGTTATGACACCCGATCAGTATCAGGAAAGAGAGAAGGAAAGCCAGCAATACCTGAAAGAATTACGGGAAAAAGAAGCCGACAACCAAAAGAAAAGGCAGGATGTTGTAATCGATCCTGGGCCTTCTACGAGCCAACAGAATTTTGAGGTCGGTAACACAAAAAAAAAAAAAACGCCGATTTCTCAACGTCAGTGAGAACCTGAAAATACATTGCCACACCACACCTGATTACGATTAATGAGATATATGAAGTGACTGATGAAGATTTGCTAGAAGAGAGGGGTATCGTGAAAGAGGAAAGACCATGTGCCTTACCTATTATTTCTGTGCGGATAGATGGACAACAGTATAAAGCCCTGATGGATACTGGTGCAATTATCTCCATCATTTCAGAGGAATGTTATCAAAGTCTGCTAAGAGGAGAGAACATGACAGTTCTACCTGTTTCTACCGTCAAAGTGAGAGGGATATTCCAAGATAAGGCAGTGAAGTGCAAGATTCAAGTGTTATTGAACTTTGAGATCAATGGAAGGAATTATGAACAGATCTTCATTGTGGTGAGCAAGATCAATTTTGATATGGTGCTTGGAATCGATTTTATATCGAAGGTCGGAGCTATTATTGACATGAAGAACAGAAGTATTAGCTTTCAATGATGGGTACATAATCACAGAAGAGATAGAAAAACAGGACGTGAAAAACAGTCTGGAAATAGACCTTAGGGAAGAAATTTTGAATACTATAGTTAATGAAGTGGAAAATTTAGCAGAAATACCCAGTAGAAAAACTGAAGGATTTGAAGAAATTCAGGGGGAATTTGAGGATCTGATAAAGGAATTCCAAGATATTTTCGATGAAAAGCCAGGATTGATTAAGGATTATAAATACAAGATAAGGCTGACAGATGAAACCCCTTACCAGAAGAGAATATACCCCATTCCTGAGAAATACTATCAAGAAGTACGAGGGTTAATCAGAAAAATGGAGGTAGACGGGATTATTAAAAAACAGGCGTCGTCCTATATAAACCCCATCACAGTAGTGAAGAAAAGTAATGGTCAGATACGTCTTTGTCTCGATGCCAGGACCATTAACTTGAAGATTCTTCCAGAAAATGACCGACCACCCAAGATTAGAGATCTGCTTCGAAAATTCAAAGGGAGAGCATGTTTCAGCGTTCTTGACTTGACGTCTTCATTTTATCAAGTTCAGCTAGAAGAAGATAGTATGCAGTACACTGGATTCCTATTTGACCAGACGTCATGGGTCTTTGTCCGAATGCCTTTTGGTATGGTTAACAGTGGACCAGCACTTATTCGAGCACTTGATAGTAAGCTCACTGACGAAGTGAAAGAAAATGTAATCTGCTACATCGACGATTTAATCGTATCTTCACCCAGCGCCGCAGAACATTTAGTGCACTTGAGAAAGTTGTTCGAGAATTTACGGGAGGCCAATATTAAGGTGAATTTTGGAAAAATGTCAATTCTTGAAGCAGGAAATAAATTACTTGGGGCATACTATTGATAAAAATGGATATCATCCGAACATGAAAAAAGTAGATGCGATCACGAGATTTCCAAAGCCAACTAAGGTGAAACAAGTCAGAGAATTTGTAGGAGCATGCCAATTTATTAGCAGCCACTGTCCAAGATACTCGGAAATTATGGCTCCTCTGTATGACTTACTCAAGAAGAATAACAGATGGAAATGGAGTACCGCTGCAGACGAGGCTTTTGAGAAAGCAAAAGAGATGCTCAGAAATAATGTGAAACTGGAGTACCCAGACTTTGAGAAGGTGTTCTATATTGAGTCTGATGCATCAAGAGTAGGCATTAGTGCAGTCTTATACCAGAAAGACGAGGCAGGCAACAAGCACTACATTGCGTTCACTAGTCGGAAGTTGAAGAAACACGAGGAAAATTACTTCACGACGGAGCTTGAAGCGTTAGCTTTTGTAACAGCATTGCAAGCCTGGAAGAAAATACTGCTGGGACATAAGGTCATCATTATTACTGACCATAAAGCACTACAGTTTATGCTGCAAACTGACATGTCGAGTGATAGATTGACACGTTGGGCTTTGTTCACCCAACAGTTTAACGCCACTATCGTCCACCAGCCTGGGAAAGATAACTTACTGGCTGATGCTCTATCACGTAACCCTATTAAAAATGTGCAGATACACCATGTACAATTGGAGCAAGAAGATCAAGAAACCGTTAGGAGGTTAGCCCGAATCGGTGTGTCACAGAAGAGACACGCTCCAATAAGGAAAATGTACAGGTTCCTCAAGGGTTACATGGACAATACTGATGTTGACTATGCAGTTACACGCAGAAATTCACGACACTTTGTCTTGAGTGGAGACATCGTATGCAAGTATGCTGACTCTGCGCATACAAAACTCCGAATAGTCGTGCCACCTAAACTTGTTGTCAATTTAGTGTGGGTATCTCATCACGCAACTGGACATGCCGGTTTAGATAAGACTCTTAATACTCTTAAAGAGAGATTTATCTGGACTAACATGCGTTCCAGCATTGCCAAGGTCATTAGATCATGTGACAAATGTCAAAGAGCAAAGTATGCTTCTGCTTTGTTAAAAGGTAAACCGAAGGCTATGATTCCTTCTAAGCCAAACGAACTGATGGCGACGGACATATTTGGCCCCTGTCCGAAGGGATATCAGGGTAACCAGTACCTGTTGGTTACTGTGGATGTTTTCTCAAAATTTGTTACAATGAGTCCCATGCAGAAAGCTAACACAAGGAACGTAGTAAGCAGACTGGAAAATGCTGTATTTCCTAAAGCTGGTATACCAGAATATCTACTGTCAGATCATGGAACGCAGTTTACGTCCGTGGAATTTGCAGCGGATATGGAAAGGCTTGGCATTAAGCACTTATTTTCAAGCGTGCGTTACCCACAATCGAATTCCTCAGAAAGATATATGGCTGAATTTTCGAAATTCTGTCGAATTTTCTCTCCTAATGATCATTCTGGTTGGGTGAGATTTGTACCCCTTATAGAGGAATGTCTGAACTCTACAGTACAGGAGAGCACAGGAGAAGTGCCAATGCGACTTCATCTTGGAAGAAACCCAGAAAGGCCGTGGGATAATCTTTTCAACCACATTCCTAGAGATCCCGACCTAGGAAGGCAGCAGAGAATTGACAAGGCGAAGGAACAACTCCAGAAAGCAGCAGAGAAACGATTGAAAAGAGTAGCTGGAAAACGTTTTGGTGCACCCTTACAAGTTGGAAATCTTGTATTATTACGCAGACCTGTCAAGGCTGATATGAGCAAGAAAATATACCCCAAATTTGGAAATGTATTCATGGGGCCGTTTAGGATTACGAACGCCTATGGAAACAACTGCTATGAACTCTACGATGATGAGAATAACGTCATTTACGGCAAGTTCAATGCTGGAAATTTAAAAAGATACTATCCTAGAGTAAGCCAGTAATAATTCAATTTCGTGTTCAAGAGAGTTGAGGTACTTGTAACACTGAGTTTAAAAACAATTTGCAACTGTTTTTGAAACGTGGTGAGAGGAGAATGCCCCCGTAATTGAATTATATAGAGACCACGGTGGCTATTTTGGAAATTATAGCGAAAGTTATGGCTGTCATAGTTATGACGTGGGTAGTCATGACGTAAGCACGGATGACGCAGACGTTATGCCAGCAGGCTACTTGAGCTGAGATTCTCAGTGACGTCAGCATTTATTCGAGAAGGATCCGAGATGTACGACGCAGTCGCAGGAAACGTGGAATTCTGCTGAGGAAGAAATTATACTATTGGAGGGGAGACTTAAACCAATGAACGATAGTCTAAAGGAAGACGGAGATTGCTGAAACTATGGTATTTTTATTACTTTTTGGAATGCAGAATTGTGGAAATCCATTTGCAGTAGAGGCATTGTTCTGGAATTTTCGTGAAATTAATTTTCAGTTTTTGAATTATGAAAATCCGTCATGTATTGACGAAGTTGGAACTTCTAGCGATGACGTAGTAACACGCGATGGAAGGGATAGATACGCCCCTCATGAAGTTCATATAAGGCCTTGCGCAGAAGAGAGGAGCCTCATTCGCTCATTCTCAATTGTGAAATCTCAAATAGTCATTTCAGTGAAACGTCGAGTGAGTTTAGTAGTGAAAAAGCCGTCTTTGTAACGCGTGGCGAAGCCACTGCATAAAACGAGAGTCGAACTTACAAGCAGTGCAGGTTTACTGTGAAGTAAATCTAGGTGAAGTTGAAACGACACTTATAACGCTTCTACAAGATTAGCTGTGAACAGTTAGCGGTGGCCTATAAGCTAATTCTCTTGTGTATTGCTACAGTAAGGACTGTAGAAAAGCTGAACAATTTCGAGGAAGTATTTTGGAAGTTATTGACAATATTAGACGACTGACAAAAGTGATTTTCTCGCCACAGGAGAAACACTTTGTATAGTCAGACTCAACGCTACGGCTGACAGGGCTAGTGAAATAGGGAGACTTCAGATTGCTTTTGTGACACAACACTGCAGTATAATGGAGCAATTTAATAAGGCAGTTTGTTCTTCTAATACTATTACCGAAGAGAAAATGGAAGGCTAAAGGACTTAATGCAATTGGGACATATTTCAACGGAGTAAGATAGCGACATGGAACTTCGCTAATTGCTATTCCATACAAGCGAACATGTGGTAAATAACCATCTACACCCATGTTTCGTGAGTAAAGGCTGAATACTATCAAACAGCAATAGAAATGATTTCATACTTCCTGAATATGAATATTTCTTCGGAAATTTATACAAAAACTTCATGGCGATTTTCAACTGGAACTTCAGGGATTTTTCAAGAGAGGTCAGGGTTGTCCCGACTCACAAAGAAGATTATTGCCGGAAGGCTGTCGTTCGTCTACGTGAAGCAGTTCGATTCTCCGATGGTGCTGTTTCTGGTTTCGAGGATGGAGCTCAGCTTTAACTTGGTGAAATGGATCCATCAACAGTCTTCTTTGGGGAATTTTCCTCTGGAACGTCAATCGGCAGATAAGGTAGTCGTGAACGTTTATTGTATTTGAGTTTCTTAGCAATATTTGAGCAACCTTTTTTCCCATATTTTTGTCCTCATGTATTTTTGCCCGATATTCTTGTTTGAGATTCCTATTCTCAGTACACCTTGATGAGTTATGCCTTTTTCGACGTTTTATTAAGACATTGTTATGTCATGGGCATAGTTAAATGATTTTGAATCAGTTGAGACTGATATTTAGATTTTTCAGTAATTTGCTTATTTTTGTAGTCACGATTTGACTGTAAGTTAATGATTTTTATGGCAGATTTAAATTCAGACAGCGTGTCACTTTATTAAAGTAATTCTACCCCAGTTTAATTACTTTGACCAATTTTCTGTCATCATCAAGAAGGAAGAACATTTAAATGATTTTAGAGCGTTAAAATCCAGTACGTTGTCGACGATCTTGGAAATACTAGTCGTTATTTGAATTGATTGCAACACAGACATTTATCGTCAGTCATGAACGACCATTGCATCTTAGGCAATTTTGTGAAAGATGAACATTAATTATGAATTATTGAATGCATTAAATTCGTGAAACTTGTGTTAGGTTTTTTCTCATATAGAGATTTATATAATGATGTTTGCATTCCCCAGTCTAATTGGATTCTATTCGACTATTTTGCAGTTAGTCGCACTTTGTTTGATGATAGTATTTTTATACTACAATTCTTTGAAGATGTAAATCTTAAATTTTGATAGACCAGACAGGCGTATATAAGCGTATTCACTATTAAATTTGTTTGTGATTGGCAAATTTTTATTTCATTTCGATTCATGAATGAAATCCACGAAGTTTAAATGACAACAGTTTTGAAACAATTATTGATATAAGAATTTTTAAGTGGAACTATGAATGTATAATCGATAGTACAGCGGACATGTTGAAAGTCGCTGATGTATAATGCCCTTAAATAAATGAAGGAGATTCCCACAGTAGTTAATAATGATAAAGAATTATTTGTGGAAGTTTTGTAAGTTCGGTGGAAGTTTTAATGCCATATATTTTAATATATGATGAATTTTGGGCTATTTTGAATGCAGTTTGTGCATTATTTTGTAAGCGAAGTATTTTCCGCTAGAGTGTATTGTCATAGTTCGTTGAAAATTAATCAAGTGAATTTACTGTTATAATTAAAAAGAGTTTTGAAAGAATTTGAGATAAGATTTTGAATGAAGATTACCGTCACAAATAATTAAAATTATTACAACCTTTATTAAACCAGATTGTGACATTTACATGTATAACTAACCTTCATTGGTCGATTATATTAAGCACGATTATGAATTTACCAACCGGATAAAACATGTGGTTCAATGTATTTCTTAAATTATTAATTTAAATAATTTAAATGTTGATAGTGTAAATAATAAATGTAAATATCTTTGACAATAATGTGAAACGAAAGTAATGTTAAAGGCGTGTTTAAAAATTTTGTAATTATTTTCGACAATATTATAAACAATTTCTAATTGTTATAAATAATTTATGTGATTTTGTTATAAACATTTAAGAGTGTGTTTTACACTCTAAACTATGCTTTTTAAACATTTGGATGATAACTTAACAAGTTTAAGTAATGTTAAAATAATCCAGTGGGATGGAAGTTAAGCATTTGAAAGAGTTGCGTCAGTATGTATGAGTTGTCTTGTAGACATTTAAAGCTTTAAAAGGAGCTGAATTCTTACGCAAGTGTGGCGTGAGGAGTGCGCCCCATTTGACAGGTGTGAGCCAGGTTAAAGAGTAGACCAGCCGGCCAGACATCTGGTTACAAGCGGGTGAGGTCGATACTCCGGCCTTGTGCCTATTAATAAAAGTGTTATGTTTATTAAACGAAACCAAATGCTCTATATATGTCGTACCCTGACTTCCTCATCCAATCCAAATGTGTTTTAAAATGTTACGTTATTTTGAGCTCATGGGAGCTAACAGATTGTTTGATAAATTTGCAAGTCCTTTAGGAGGACGTAGTCAGATTGACATAGGCTACTGATAGCCACGTTTATTTTGTTGAGTTGTGAAAATCATACTCTTTATTTTGAAAATAAAGCTTTTGTACAGTTCAAAGTTCTTGCCGTCGTTCTGGTTCATTTTTAAATGTCATGGTGAAGGTTATTGTGAGAGCATACTTTAAGGATCCTGTTGTCAACCCAATCCCCGAGATATTTATAAGAGGTAAGTAAGAGTAAGTATGAAACCCTGTCTATTTTGGTGTGTTCCACAATAATTTTTCTTGGTAACTTCTGTGTTCAAACCTCGGTAGTATCTGTCAGTGCCATTTTCATTGATGTAGCTGAGCTGGTGCGATTGATTGTTGGCAATCCGATTGAGGGGGCGGATATCTGACAGCCTACTATCCGGGTAAACGGGGACACTACCAAGCCAAACACAGTAGGTTGAACATTTTTTAAAAATGATTCAATACTTTTAGTTTTTTCTTCACTATGAAGTCTGTAACTAGCAATTCGACTTTTAAATGCACTACCAATTTGTTGAACATTTCCAGAATTTCTTTCATGGCAAGTGTTATTTTTATGTTGAATACTGCGTAAATGTCCATGAATGATTGAAGAAGGTATATCAATATTACATACATCACAATGTGTTATCGAAGGTTCACCATTCTTCTTTCTTTTTGATGCACAACTATTTTCACAATCTTGAGAACGTTTACGCTTTTGAGCATTACATTCATTTAAATGTTCCGTGCTAGTTGATGGTTTTACAGTTTTTAATTCCTGTTGTTTCCCATGCACTTCAACCATGTGAGATTGATATCGCTTTACAGCATAAAAATCAAGATCACGAACTGAAAATGAAAAAGGTGCTGAACTGACATGCATTAAATTTACATGGCGTGCAAGATTATCTTGTCTGTTAAATGTGGTAGCACAATGACTGCACACAAACAATTTAATGTCATGTTTAGCATTTGCGTGTCGTTGAAGGTTGTCAGGTCTTGAGAACTGTTTCTTACAGTCACCACACTTGAACATGATGATCACTTTCGAAATTACCTATAAAAGAAAGAAATCATAAATGTTAATAAAAATAAAACAAAAGTACAATATAGATAGTTTAATTATATTCCAGTCAATGGTTATAGCAGGGTATTTAAATCGATCTGTGAACTCCTAGCAAGTCTAACTTCATGTAGTTCTAACTGGGGTTACTATATACCACTGTCACTGACACCTAGCGATGAACATTGGAACTTGATAGAGTGGTAGAAACCAGCAGTCGCCAGTTAAGTGAGCTAAGTATGACGTCATAGCTAGTCTTAAAACAAGTCTAAACTTGTAGAACATATCACGTGATAGAAACCAGCGTTCACCAGTTATGTGAGCTAAGTGTGACGTCATAGCCAGTCTTAAAACAAGTCTAAACTTGTAGAACATGTCACGTGATAGAAACCAGCGATCACCAGTTAAGTGAGCTAAGTGTGACGTCATAGCCAGTCTTAAAACAAGTCTAAACTTGTAGAACATGTCACGTGATAGAAACCAGCGATCGCCAGTTAAGTGAGCTAAGTGTGACGTCATAGCCAGTCTTAAAACAAGTTTAAACTTGTAAAACATGTCACGTGTCAAGGTTAAGTTAGGTAAAGTTAGGTTATGTGTTTAAATATTCCCTGTGTCACTGACACCTAGCAATGAACATTCAGACTTAATAGAGCGGTAATCAAAATCTAACCTACAAAATTAGCTTTACACACCATGGTCAAGTAGATCCAACTTTTGACTGCCAAATATACCATTTTCACTGACATGTAGTGGTGAACATTGGAAAATATCACTCTAACTGTTTAAAAGTTATTAGAGGGGCACTTACCTTTTTATAATTTATCAACTGCTGCCACTGAATGAACAGATTGTAGGAATCTGGTAACCTACAGGTACCCAATTATCTGTAAACAAATCAATCAATCAATCAATCAATAAATAAATAAATACATTCCAATCAATAACTTCAACATCAATTAGTAATAAAAGACTACAATCCATTAATAATAAGTACTTACCTTGCAAAATAATTTAATGATTTTCTACCAAAACGGCTTTTTTTACAACTCTTGAGCAGTAATAGAGCACTGTTCACTCAAAGCGAGTAATAAAGACTGACAGTAGGGAGATATATGACACCCCTCGTATATAAACTCTCATCGCTCGTGTCAGCAGTTTATTGCAGATCATTGCAATTCCTCTCCCAATACAGCTGAGAGTCCAAAG
Organism: Meconema thalassinum; assembly: GCA_946902985.2. Lineage (NCBI taxonomy): Eukaryota > Metazoa > Arthropoda > Insecta > Orthoptera > Tettigoniidae > Meconema > Meconema thalassinum. Next base: position 39,523,203 of record OX336388.2, read on the forward strand.
CACACTAGGAACACCTGTGTGGTATCCAATGACTGCTGACTTTGCATGATCATCACCCATTGTCTTGATCAACACCTGAGGTTTCAAATTACTGCAGCGTCAGTCATAGCAACAACAGTGTGCGCTCTCTGCAATGTCAGCAACATGACACCGGAAGGAACACCTGTGTAATATCCAATAACTGTTAACTTTACATGATCATCACCCATTGTCTTAATGAACACTTGCGGTTTCAAATTACTGCAGCGTTAGTAATAGCAACAGATCTGTGCGCTCTCTGCCATGTCTGTAATATGACACACAGGAAATATAACAAGACGTCTTACTGCACATACCATCTCCATAGTTTTAACATCTTAAGAACATGTATTATTCTCTTTCAACTACAAATGACTCGTTAGAACACATCCATCCACCGACTTAGATCCCTTGTATGTTCACATGTATTTCGCCACTTTCCTTTCATATCGTTATCCTATTATAGTTGTAGAGACTGGAGAACAACGTCAGTTCAACACACGCGAAATGTAGTTAGGCCCTTTGACATAATTTAAATAAATTCATGAGCCAGTCCGTAGGAACCGGTCCAAAAGGGATCAGTCCTAAGGGACTCATCAACAAGGACTCATCCACAAGGACTTGTCCACAAGGACCTGTCCACAAGGACTTGTCCACAAGGACTCGTCCAAAATGACCGGCAACAATGACCCGTCCACAGGGACCTGTCAACAAGGACCCGTCCACAGGGAACCGCTCCCCCACCCTCTTCAAAAGCCATGAGTGGGCATGCTAATTCATAGTGGCTTTCCACCGAGCACATGCACTTTATGTAGAACAACGTTTCATTCCATATCGGCATTCCAACTCTCACATGTTGCAATTGGAAAGAGAGATTCTCTAAAAAATTACAATTTCACCCCCTAGTAGGGTAGATTTTATTTTTGAGGTTGAAATATGTTGTTCATAGGAAAGGGGGTGTCAGCCCGAGTTCAATGACACTTCATTCGTCAAAATCCGACCACGGGTTCGGGAGTTATCGGGCTGCCGCCATCTTGTGAGGAGGGTGAGGAGGAGGAGGGGCCAGAACCGGCCAAAACACACTACTCCAGTACAAACTTGATACCGTACCGCATTTGGAAATAGTGCCATTTAAATAATTGGGTTGATTTAGATGAAGAGATATTTCCACAGTTTAATTTACCTTAGTAATTTGGTATTATCTGAAAATATGTCCAGTTATTTAGAAAGTTGGCGAACTGGATTGACATTACCATTTTAATGAACTATTTGATTTTCATTTTTGTCGATACCACTTGTTTTTATCTGTTTTTAAGAACTGAACATTACGACGATGAATCACGAAGAAAAACGAACATTTAAGGACAAAGAATCAAACAAAATATTCCTCCCATTCTTGCAACAAAGTAGCCAATGGTTTCAGAGCAGTCAAATAATGAATTTCACGAAGCAAGCAAGAATTGAAACGATCTTTCCTTTTTTTTTGTGTGTGTGTGGGAGGGAGAATCTCATCACGAAGTGACAGGTAGGTAATGAAACGAAAGTTGTTACTTGCCCCCCTGCGGGCACCCATGTACAGTACCAGCCTTGATAGAAGAGATGGGAGAAGTTATAAAACAACTTGAGAATAACAAAGCTACTGGATACGACTTTATAGTGGCGGAAATGGTAAAACACGGAGGTGGAATATTAATAAGACTGACTTACTTCACTTAATTCCTATGTCCCCTCTCGGAGCAAAGGGCTGCAACAAAATTCCTCCACTGATTTCTTCTCCCAGCCAGCCTCTGCAGGTCTGCCCAGGATTTGCCAGTCGCCTTCCTCTCCTCCTCAACTTATAGTTTCTCATTTCTGCGCAGACCTGCTTTAGCCTGCCTGTTTGGCGTAAAGTTCTTATATTCCAGCATCCAATTTTCGTAATCATTTTCATGCCAAAAATCGTCAACTGTTTATCAGTCCGGTTATTTTCTGTTGCAGTTTCAGTAATCGAATAAGTTCAGATGTGTGAGTGATTGGCCCACAGCACCCTATCATGGTGGAGGGGCTGCCTCCTCACTATGTCCATGCTCACAAATGTGGAGTTTGATGTTCAACTCTTCTCTAGTTTGGCTTTCCGGAGTAGGACGAGATGTCCACTCCAACCCTCCTCCTTTTTCAGCCGGGCTTGGGACCGTCCTTGGCGGAGTTAATATTAATAAGAAGGATACAAAAATAATTACAATGGCCTAGAAAATGGAGAAAATGCCAGAGGACTGGACGCTTGCAACCATATGCCATATACATACGAAAGGGTCACGACTGCAGCGTAAGAATTACCGAGTATTGTCTACAAAATCCTATCAACTACTATAGCAAAGAGAGTACGGTAAGTAGACGAGCAGAAATAATTCTAGGTGAGACCAAGCTGGCTTCAGACCTGGGAGGGCTCCTCATCTTTACAGTACATATGATGCTAGAGATGACCTAGGAATATAATGTACGATTGGAGCATTTCTTCGTAGATTTTAAACAGACCTATGAGGACAGAGTAAAGACATCAGCACTATGGAGAACGATGCGGACATTCAAATTCCCAAAGAAGCTAATAAAATTAACTAAGATGACCATGGAAAACAGCAGAAGCCAGGTTAAAGTTCAAGGTTGTCTGTCTAGATCGTTTCCAACGGAAGAAGTGCTAAGACAAGGATATCCATTATCTTCAGTAGCCTATTATTCAACCTAATCTTAGAGAACGCAGAAAGATCAATAACCATAGACCCAGGAGACAATATCTAGAGCAGACTTATTCAGATTTTATCCTACGAGTGCTCAGGCCCGACGAGAGGGGGGATCAGGCAGGGCTGGTGCCCCGGGGCCCGACCCTCCCAGGGGGGCCCGGCGTCCTAGGAGGATGGGCCCGATCAGGCATTGATTTATTATTGCCTTTATGCGACTTGAATTTTCATTTAGTGGATGCAATGAACTGTCTGTGAACAAAGATTGAAATACTTATTCTGTCAAGTGGACAATATTTTCCTTTACAAAGCGCTTGTGCGAAGAACAACTGTCTCAAAGCGGTCAACCTTAGGCGATGGGGCTTCGCTATACATTGTTCTCAGGTTCTAAATTAGCTTATTCGGCTTATGCACCAATCCTTCAAATAACCTTCTCATCCCTTCACTTATTTCGCCAAAGCCACGAGAGCCTGGGCTGCCCTGGTGTGTTTGGTCGGCTAGCTCAAGAGATTGAAGTTTGGTGCGTCACGTCGAGCTTAGATATTTAGAGGTGACCGTGTTTAAAATGAATATGTTGTCTAGCTATACGTATCGTATGCCGTGCAGGCAGGTAAGTAAAATAAATTTTAAAGTAGCGTTCACACAGTAATTCAATTTATATATATTGTTGATTTAAGGGGCGGTACAGCGAGGTCATCTTCCCATAGTAATTCACTTTCGCTCTATGTGAAAAATTATCATTTCTGGCTAAATATCTTACGAAAGGGTGGGATGATTCTGTTGTCAAACAAAGATAGAAGAAATGCATGCGAAATTGTTCATCTTCTCGTATACTGAACTGAGAAATTATTGCTAACAACGGAATAATCTGTATTAGGTGCAATATAATTATTCAATACGATCGACAATCCTAGGTACTTGGGTTCGTGCGCAAATCATTTCTGATTAAGGGATTTATTGAAAACCTATATTACGGTCGGTAGGCCTACTAGAGTTGGGAAATGTATGCCAAGGCTGAAACTAAGGTAACATTCGAGTAATTTTTTGGACAGAGTGTTTAACTAACCAGGAGAAAATGTAAATTAAGCTAGGGCACTGAACTTTGTTTTCCAATTCCACTCATGGAACGTCAGTGGTTCGGGCAGATGACCTAGCTCTTCCGCCCCTTAATGCAACAATAAGTAACGTCAGTGGTGTGCATTGCGATGGAGAAATTAATACAATTAATACATGTATATTGCATGAAGGCAACCGCGCAGATTCTCCTAAGACCAAATATTTGAACTCTCCTTAATTTAGAAGAAAATTAAGATGAAGTATTGTCGAATATTAATATAAATGAAATTTTGTTTTGAGCTGGTGCGGTGGCTATTATTATTATTATTATTATTATTATTGGGAATTTCTACGCCGCTTATTCCAAAGAGCAGCATCGATCTGCAAAGCACTTATTTTTCAGGACCCGAAGAGATGCTTTCCCTTGCGAATCAAGCCCTTTCGTGATACGCTTTAACGTCTCAGTACCGTTAAACATAAAATGAGTTGCTCTCTTTATCTACGACTTAGAAATGGCTCCGGGTCCTGATGAAGCCGCGGAAGGAATGCAGGATTCGGCTTTCCGACTGCGGTTTCATTCGTAATCTTACTCAACAGTTAATAATAGGCCTATTTGTCGTTACAGTTGTTAATTCATTTAGGGGTTTACGACATTTAACCCGTGCACTTGGTAACTAGCAGGTCTAGTATCACTGGCGAGTATTGAACCATTGTCGCTCAGTTGGGGATCGTTTGCATCAACTAGTACTGTAGATATAATTCAGTATTTGCTGACGCGTTAATTTTCTGGTTTGTTTCTGAAGGCCTCCACGTTATTGAATGAAGTTGACTGTATAGCAGTAGTTTTCACAAATATTAATGAAGTAAATTACAAGATTCTCAAACAGCGAACCTGCGAATTGTGTAGACTGAAAGGGAGGCGAGTGGTTGTTGTATAACAACAGAGGTGTATTGGCAACATTGTTGTAACTATTTGTCTTGGAGAGTAGAAACTTACACCTTCTTAAAACCACCCACTGCTGGACGAGAAGCAGGGTATACACTGTGCTGTGCTATAGCCTCTGTAACATGATCAATCGCATGCCGTATTCTTAGTTGCCGACTGGTAAAGCGTTAGCCGTCGTGACTATTACTGTAATTATTAAGGTTACGAGTGTGGTAGGTGTCCCTGGACTTGAAATAAGGTACTATCCAGGCATTTGTCTGGAGGGAGTGTGAAAAACCACACTCAGGATAGCCGCTGTCAGCACCGGGATTCGAACGTCCGATTTGCGGACTAGCTGTAGACTCCCATCACGGTCATTGGTGAGCTACACCGCGGGGTCTTTCTTGAAGGTGCGAGAGCTTTTCTATAGCCACTAAATTTCAATGGTCACCAAATTTTTACTCCAAAATATCTCAAAAATAATCACCCAAATGGCCTATAACTCAATAATTTAGACTTAATTTTTGCAATATTTTCCGGAGGAGGATCTCCGGACCCCACTCGGAGCTTGGTGATATTCCATCTCCCAGATCCCCTGTGGGTCTACTCCCCCATAATCTTGGCTTAAATCCGCCCATGACGGTCACTAGTCCTAGATAGGGTTGGGGATTTTTAGGAGAACCTGGCTCTAATTTTGCTTACTGCAAAGCAATATTAAATTATAAGAAATCCACTGACTGCAAATTACAAAATATAGTTCAAACTCACATTTTCTTCTTTTGTGAAAACAAATCACTGATCAGCTGCAATCTACTGATAGCACATAATAACTTGACTTACGTATGAGTACTGTATACTTGTGGCCAATTAAGAAAATATATTTTGCTTTGTTTAATGAACAAAGATGTGTGATCGCCGTTCAACCAAACCACTTACCAGTGTTTAGGCTTGGACCAAGGGGCGTGACTCTTCAAGAGCAGCAAATTTTAAGAATGTCTATATGTTAAACTTATTTTAAAATAAGTCTTGACTTTGTCTAAAAATCATGTACCTTTATGAAGAGAGATTACTTCATATGTCACGAGTACTGCTCTGTGTACAGTATATCCTTTCCACCTCTTTTAACATGCGTTCAGTAAGCCGAACTTAATGTTGATTAATTTTTGGGTCTGAGGAAGTCGTGGTCATCAGTCCTTTCTACTTACTGTGCGTGTAGAACTCTATCCGACAAACTATTATATATCTGAAGTTAATAATATATTTTTAATTCATTTGGGATATCATTGGGGAGGAAATTAATGTACGATGGTGCAACTACAGCCTTTGGCTATAGGGTTAAAACGATGAATCATGGAAAATAAGCTAGAATCACTGACGGTGGAATTCGAACTCACCTGTTTTCGAGTTCAAGGACAACAGCTTTTCAATGTGAATTTTTTCCCCAAGTTAAACACTGTGAAAGCGATGAAATTTCGGTCCGATGAATGCATTTTCATTTCAAATTGTGTACGACAAACGAGCATATTGCTTTTACGAGTATCACTGAAGTTCAAAAATTATTGATATGAAAGAGGATCTGCAGATCTATAAATCTGAACATTGTGCATGCTTACAGTGTTACCTCATTGGGGCAAATTTAGATCTGTCAAACGACAAAACTAAACAGTAGGCTATAGTGAATTCAATGACAATTATTACCTAGTTTTCGATGGCTTTACTCTTAATATGTATTTTTGTTAATTGAAAATAATGCATTGGTACGCGCTTGCCAGGTATAAACATTGAACTTACAATTAATTTTGCGTGCATTCCTCCAGTTTCACTGTTGTAAATTTAACATACCAGCATTAACTTATTTATATTTATAGTAATTCACGCTCTGCTTCTAACTGACACCCAGCGGCGAACATTGGATCTCGAGAGCGTATGTAAACGAATGACCTACAAATTTTGGCTACACACTACCAATTGAAGTGGTAGCGGTAGGTTCTTTTACATACCATAAATCTATGACATGGGCCTGCCGGCTTTACTTCCCCTCCGAAGAAAGGCATAATGGAGGATTTTAATGCTTTTAAATATCCGACGACTTTGGCCGGGTTTAAACCCACGATCTTGGGCATAGCAGTTCAGCATGCTACAATTATTATTATTATTATTATTATTATTATTATTAATGCTTGCTGGTTTTTTATGTTCTAGTAATTGACTTCGTGATGAACACGTTTTTGCAAAAGGAAAATGCGCAAAATCAGTTTTTGCAAATTTACGAGGATTATAATTTAAATTTACAAAATTTGGTTATAAAGGGGGGCCCGAGAGATTCCAGCCCCAGGGCCCATCGCCGCTCTGCATAGTTATAGAGGGGGGCCGGGAGATTCCAGCCCCAGGGCCCGTCGCCGCTTGGTGTATTCTTGGAATACACGGTACCAGAGATTATAATTTTCAGTGCTTTTACATGTTCTTTCCTTCCTCTTTGTCAAACACCAACCGTGATCTTCTGATTTCTCTTAGGGGTTCAGGTCGCTTATATCTTTTGTGAGTCTGTTCCAGATATATATTCTATGACCCACCTAGCGTCATATAGCAGCGAATCTTTGAAGCTCTTCAACTCTTCCTCGCGCAAGAGGAATTCCTTCTCCATCTGGCCACCAGATCCTGTTACCATCGCCAGCTATTTTCTCCTTGAGCAAGAGGACTACGTCTACTTCTTTACTCACCATGCTGCGCTTGCCTCGCCTACTATCAACTCTTTGAAGACCAGCTCATCAAGAGAAAATATTTTTTTTTGTTATAAAGTTGGCAATGTTTATATGTTCTCCTTTTGTCTCCGATCCCCCACTCTTTTCCCCTTCCTTGGACCCTCCGTGCTCCGTTGAGCAGGTCTCACTTCTCAGTCGGCAGTTGACTCGATCAGTCAGGGCTCTACTAGGGCCAGTCTCCTCTAACCAAGAGACATTCTCTACGTTCTACGCCATGTTGGCGCATTAAGTATCGGTTAAGGGAACCTCACCTTCGCCATGCAACAAAGATAAGTACCTGCTTCAAGTTTTAACCTCATCTTCATGATTTTACCGACCACATGCTTTTAACTATCTTTTTTAGGCAGTGTGAAATTACTTATTTTGGGGTAAAATCATCCTCCGCGGGATTTTCCATGTTGAGCTTTTGTTTAATGAAGCTAATCTTAGTGAAAAGCAGCATTTCTTATGCTTGCTAAATGAGAAATCTTCTCACTACGTGGGATATTATCTAATACCCGCTGTTTATAATTTACAAAGCAAGTTCCTCCGCTGGATTTACATTGGTCCCATTTTTCTCCTAAGATCGTTCTGGAACCTCCCAGATCTTGTACTCTATCTGCGAGTCTTGCCATCAGGCATTTTTCACTCACATGTGAAAATAATATTCAAAATAAGGAATTTTCTTTACCAATTACTGCAATAGCTAACTTTCGTCCACCGTTGGAATGATCTATGGCGCATCTAATTGTAATTCCCAATATTTTCCAAGAAATAGACTCTCGCCTGCCTAGTGCAACCGGTTCTTTTCAGCATTGTAAAAACTTCCTTTTTCATGAACTTTCGAGTTTCTACAGTGAACTGTGCATCAATCTTTACAGACTATAGTGATAATCAGTGCTTGCTCCACTTTTTTACCGCGTCGCGATCGTCCGTTTATATTTAAATAAGGCCATGAACATTTTTCCTCAATCCCCTATTTCTCTTTCCTAACCTCTTACTAACAATTCGTAATAAACTTTTAAATTTAGTTCTGTTTCAATAAGGTGTCACTCTATGAAGTGCCCTTCCATTTTGCTTGTTTATCATTAAAAAATTGCTGTATAATTACGTGGTTTATACACGTTTCAAACTTACATTGTTTCTCCCTTCAAATAAGGGAAAACAATTCTTTCAACTCTTGTGTGAGTTATTTTTAGGTCTCACTAAATGGAAACTGCCCCATTTGGCTCGTGATTCCTATCTAAAATATAGGAGGTCGAGAACCTTCCTTTTGATTATCTCTTCAGGTTTCACAGTAAGTGACCTGCCCTCTTTTGTATAATTCTCATATAGTAATTCTGTTTAAATATAAGAAGTTGTAGGAACTTCTATTTTATTCTTTATGTTTTCCTTATTGTTATTTTCGAAGTTGTTATACTCTCTAGAATATTCTTTCAGAAATTTCTTATAGTACACTCCTTGTACTCAATTTAATGTTTAAACTTTAATCATTTCATTGCCTTTTTAAAATCTTACCAAGATTTTAGTACCAGATTTAAAACCTTAAGAATTATTATTTGCCTGGAGCAATTTCTAAATGTTGTCGGAGGTCTGCGACCCCAAATAGTTAATAAGATTGAAACATATTTAATTGTTAAAGATATCAACTTCCTCTAATTTGTTAAATAAATGAAGCGTTTCTTTTCGCTTTTTCATTTTCAAATACAAAGTTTAGGCAAAATCCTGTCTTCCTTGGCTCTCCCTACTCAATTCCATCAAAATCATTAATAGGGCTTTTACCATTTGTTGCATTTGAGCAAGAACTCTTAATTATCACCTCACTAAAGTTTCTATTAGCTTTAATAGCTAATTCTAATTGGCCAGTAAGGCAAGTAAAGCTCGCTAAGCCAGCTACCTGCTTGTGGAGAACCTCTCCGAAAACTTATGGTCAGTTTTCTAAAAGACAAGTGTTTCTTTTTGTCTAAACTTTTAGCCGGCTCCTCGCTGAGTAAAAGCTTAGCCATTTTCCAATGCAACCATTGGTTCATTTACCAAAATTACTCTATAAGGCATAATCTTTTATCATTTTCCTTCTTAGAGACACTTGGTCGCTTTTGCCGGAACTCCATAATTCTGGAAATTGAAAATACCAAACCCGAGTTAAATCATTGGCATTCTTCGAATTATTTTGCAAAAACGAATTTCTTTGAGCAGACATACAGTAAATTTGTTACTCTCAGTCTTGCCAGACCAGCACTCTTCCCCATAGTAGTTTTATATATGCTTGAGAGGGATTATACGAAAGCCAATCTCTTGCAAACCGCCCAAGTTCTATCTGTGTTTCTCGTCAGCTTAGACCAAGTCCTTACTCATTTTAGGTAACCGAGAGCGGATTTTCGGTGGCAACCACCTTTAAGTGTGTTTAAAGTTAAATTTATTAATTTTGTGGGACTCTCCTCCTATTTTTCTATCCTTTTTCTCCAATCCAAAATCTACTTCCTTTTCTTAATCATCTTCCCTTGGTGGGTGGGTTATTCCTCAGCCAATAAACTACCCAAAATTTGGTACCAGAAACCCGGGAGAGTCCATTTGCTATTGCTGTTGTTTGTCAAGTGTCATTTGACAATACTCTGCAAATTATTAATATCTGCTTTGGATTTTTCAGCTATAACTACATCATGCAAAGCCTGTGAACGGGAAAGAGGCCGCTCCTGTCTCCTTTGGTGTGTCCCGTTCTTTATACCCATTTGCTGCTGCCAGCTTGACAGCATCTCCAAGGTTCTACAGTTTCGTGAGTTGTATTTCAATTTATTCTCTTTATCATGGCTCCTACTGAAAAAGATGAAACTCTCATTGTTAGACGTTCTTCCTATAAAGGGCAACTCACTAGATTCAGAAATTTTATCAACAAGTTAAATCCCGCCGAGTGTGATTTAGACATCTTGACACATCGCCTTAAGTTGTACGAACGGTCTTATGATTATTACGATCAAATTCAAACCGAGATTGAATCCGCTTGCCCAGAACTTCAATCGGATCGGGACGAGGTCGAACCCTTGTACTTTGAAGGGATTGCCAAGGACCACCAATTGATCCGCAGTATCTCAGAACCGGACACTAGGGTCATCAATCCGGCCCAGTTCGCACCCGCTTCAGTTCACAAGCACAAACCGAAACCGTTACTTCCTAAGATAAGCCTACCTCACTTCTCAGGCAAGGAAGGTGAATGGTATTCTTTTTATGAACTTTACTGCTCCCTAATTCATGAAAATACTGAAATTCCCGATATTCATAAATTCTACTTCCTCCGTACTTCTTTGGAATGTGAGGCCTTAGCCTTAGTGGAGTCACTGCCTTTAAGCGCAGACAACTACCACATCGCCTTTAATCTCCTTAAAGAGAGATATGGCAATTTACGTTTAAGTGTAGCTCGTCATATCCGCTGTCTCTTCAACTTACCAGCCGTCAAACCTAATGACGTCACCTTTTTAAGAGGCCTCTTAGACTCTATACAGTTAAATGTCAGAGCATTATACCAACTTAAGCAGCCCGTCCAAACATGGGACACCATACTCATTCATCTGGCTACATCAAGATTCGATTTTTCAACTTTAAAGGCTTGGGAAATTGAACTCGCTCGCAAGGAAGAATTTTCCTTCGAACACTTAATCTCGTTTCTTAACAGCCGATGCCAAGTCCTTACAGCACTCGCATTTCAGTGCGAAAATGTCGAAAAGAGTAATCAGTGTCACATTTTTGAGAAAAACCTTGCTTTTTCAAAGGGACATCAGCCCCCATCTGTCGAGAACAATCAACCCCGTTCTTCTTTCAATCATGCAAGAGAACATATCAGGCCGCTCAACAAATCGTTAAAATGCACGCTCTGTAAAAAGCTTCACACATTGTATTTGTGCAAATCCTTTAAAGAATTGTCGGTCGAAGATCGAAGGAAGTTTGTCTTCAATAGCAAACATTGTTTCAACTGCTTATCACCTAAGCATTCTTCTTCAAACTGCACGTCATCCAATCTCTGTTTTCATTGCAAAAAACCGCATCATTCTTTATTGCACGTTCACGATAAATCGAGGTCATCAGTACCTGCCTCTTCAAGCTCCTTGCAGAGCCGCTCCGAACAAACTAATGCTTCTTACTGCATTTCTAACGCCGAAACTTCTCGCAGTGCGCAAACCCTTTTGACCACTGTACAATTCGAAATCCAAGATAAATTTGGAAATTGGTTTAGAACCCGTGGTCTTCTCGATTCCGCTTCAACTCGTAACTTTGTTTCGCAATCGTTGATTAAAAAACTAGGTCTTTCGTCATCGCCTACTTCTATCAATGTGACCGGCATTGACAATTTGAAAACTCAAGTCTTGCAGTCTTCAAAATTGAAAATCAGAGACGTTTGCCAAAGAAACACCAATCTTAATTTAAACTGTCTCATTCTTACCAGTATTGGCAAGGACACTCCTAGTCACTCTATTAATACCTCCTGTTTAAACATTCCCTCGCACTTAAGGTTAGCCGATCCTCAGTTTAATGCTCAAGGTCCCATTGATGTACTTTTCAGTGCCAATGTTTTTTGGAAGTGCATTCGCAAACAAACACGCAAGTTATCTTCAACCGTGGTCGCCAGAGACACCGATTTTGGTTGGGTTATTACTGGTGAAATCAAATATCCCAGTGTTCAAACCAAAGCGCAATGTCATTTCGTTACAGCTGACATAAATCCCATTTCTGAAAAAGAGAACGCTCATGTTTCAGATCTCAATATTTTTGAAAAACACTTGCCGAAACGATGTCTTATCGTGAACAACTACACTACCTCTGTAAGTTGTTTAAATGGTTTTTCCTTCTTCCCGCAGAAGATGGCAATTCAAGTTCGCCTTGCTTTGTGTTACTTCGTCTACCTTCTTATGTCATTTTTTTTATAGCAGGTAATTGCTTAAACTCTTTCTCGAAAACTATCTTCCCCTTGTGTAAAACCATGGCTATCAGTCACCATCACTTTGCTGTAAGCCATGTTTCACTTCTTTCGTTATTTAGAAGGATGGCTACGGCCGGCTCCTCCCCCCTTCCTCACAATTGGAAGCCGCTTTTGAAACCGCTTGAAAATCTGAATTCTCTAACATCTAGAATAACTATTCTTATGCATAACCTCTTTCTCAATGTCCCGGCTTCCCTTCCTATTTCGGAAGAATCAAGCTTTTTCTGTCGAAAATTGTCGGATTCCGTGATCCTCTCAATTATGCGAAATTGATTTCCTACTCTATTTCATATATCTTTAAATTGTTTTTTCACGTCCAAGTTACGATTGACTGCATGCCGTCCAACCTGAATATCTGCTTTAAGTTACAGCTGATTCAACTAGTGTTGTTTGTGTACTTTGAACTGCTTGTTTTTCAAACTTGTCTGTATACAAGCCCGAGTAAGGTCAAGTCACTGTTTATTTCCTGTACGCTTGACAAAGTTCAAAGCAAGTTTCTCTTATCTCAACTTTGGCTGATTGCCAACCATTGTCTAGTGAGTCGCTCCTGCAAGTACAGAAGCCGTTCACCTACTTCCCAAAATAAACTTGTTCCAGTTAAGGACTCTTTCAGCTATTTATATGCCTTATCTCGTTGTACTATGTGGGTCAAGGCCGCGCTTGCCTGTGTATCTCACTTACTCACGCTCGTATTCTACAATTGCTTCGATTCTTGTCTCGTAACATCGTCGCATATCCTTTACGCGCTTATGCATTGCACTTGGCTTACATATTTTGCGATCTTATTGTTCATTGATGAACAAACTTGTTTTTTCTCGTCCTTACATTCGATGTGTTTTTGCATTTATACTTGTCACGTCACGTTTCTCGCTGACTTTAGTATTTTTCTGATCAACCCCTTTGATACTCATTATAACTTGAGGTCATTGTTTATGGCTACTAGTTTGTTACCTATGGCGTTCTTGCTTTCTAATCGCATAGTTTCTTTGTTTATTTGGTATATTCTTGTCCTGAATAGATGTACTTGTTTCTATACGCTTTCTTTAAACTTGTCAATTCTTCTTTCTCATCGTATCGCAATATTTACTAGTGCTTTATTTCTCTCAGCTTCCAGCTATTTCGTGATTGAAAGTGTTGATAATTCTCGCCTTTTAACTCCGCTTTCCAATGACCCTGATGACCTGCTTCCAGTCACCCCTGGTCACTTCCTTATCGGCACTTCTCTTTCTGCCCCTCCTCCTCTTCCCAATTCTTACAGGGATTCTAATCTACCTATCGTTTGGCGTAAACTTGTAGCCCTCCGTAATTCTTTTTGGAAGAGATGGAACTTGGAATATTTAACTTCCTTGCAACGGAGGCAGAAGTGGTTTCTTTCCAGTCCCGACATTAAAGTGGGAGACTTGGTCTTAGTTAGGGATTTTTCACCCCCTCTAGTATGGATCTCGGGTAGAGTGACCGAGTGTTATCCTGGAAGAGATGGGAGAGTCAGGGTGGTCAGAGTTTTGACCACTAATGGTCAGATCATAAGACCACTTCTTTTCAATTACTTTATTACTCTTAAATGTTTAATTGCTTATTTGTTCCCTGTTGGTGTTTGCCCCTCCCAGTATGGTGTATTCTTGGAATACACGGTACCAGAGATTATAATTTTCAGTGCTTTTGCATGTTCTTTCCTTCCTCTTTGTCAAACACCAACCGTGATCTTCTGTTTTCTCTTAGGGGTTCAGGTCGCTTATATCTTTTGTGAGTCTGTTCCAGATATATATTCTATGACCCACCTAGCGTCATATAGCAGCGAATCTTTGAAGCTCTTCAACTCTTCCTCGCGCAAGAGGAATTCCTTCTCCATCTGGCCACCAGATCCTGTTACCATCGCCAGCTATTTTCTCCTTGAGCAAGAGGACTACGTCTACTTCTTTACTCACCATGCTGCGCTTGCCTCGCCTACTATCAACTCTTTGAAGACCAGCTCATCAAGAGAAAATATTTTTTTTTGTTATAAAGTTGGCAATGTTTATATGTTCTCCTTTTGTCTCCGATCCCCCACTCTTTTCCCCTTCCTTGGACCCTCCGTGCTCCGTTGAGCAGGTCTCACTTCTCAGTCGGCAGTTGACTCGATCAGTCAGGGCTCTACTAGGGCCAGTCTCCTCTAACCAAGAGACATTCTCTACGTTCTACGCCATGTTGGCGCATTAAGTATCGGTTAAGGGAACCTCACCTTCGCCATGCAACAAAGATAAGTACCTGCTTCAAGTTTTAACCTCATCTTCATGATTTTACCGACCACATGCTTTTAACTATCTTTTTTAGGCAGTGTGAAATTACTTATTTTGGGGTAAAATCATCCTCCGCGGGATCTTCCATGTTGAGCTTTTGTTTAATGAAGCTAATCTTAGTGAAAAGCAGCATTTCATATGCTTGCTAAATGAGAAATCTTCTCACTACGTGGGATATTATCTAATACCCGCTGTTTATAATTTACAAAGCAAGTTCCTCCGCTGGATTTACATTGGCCCCATTTTTCTCCTAAGATCGTTCTGGAACCTTCCAGATCTTGTACTCTATCTGCGAGTCTTGCCATCAGGCATTTTTCACTCACATGTGAAAATAATATTCAAAATAAGGAATTTTCTTTACCAATTACTGCAATAGCTAACTTTCGTCCACCGTTGGAATGATCTATGGCGCATCTAATTGTAATTCCCAATATTTTCCAAGAAATAGACTCTCGCCTGCCTAGTGCAACCGGTTCTTTTCAGCATTGTAAAAACTTTCTTTTTCATGAACTTTCCAGTTTCTACAGTGAACTGTGCATCAATCTTTACAGACTATAGTGATAATCAGTGCTTGCTCCACTTTTTTTACCGCGTCGCGATCGTCCGTTTATATTTAAATAAGGCCATGAACATTTTTCCTCAATCCCCTATTTCTCTTTCCTAACCTCTTACTAACAATTCGTAATAAACTTTTAAATTTATTTCTGTTTCAATAAGGTGTCACTCTATGAAGTGCCCTTCCATTTTGCTTGTTTATCATTAAGTAATTGCTGTATAATTACGTGGTGTATACACGTTTCAAACTTACATTGTTTCTCCCTTCAAATAAGGGAAAACAATTCTTTCAACTCTTGTGTGAGTTATTTTTAGGTCTCACTAAATGGAAACTGCCCCATTTGGCTCGTGATTCCTATCTAAAATATAGGAGGTCGAGAACCTTCCTTTTGATTATCTCTTCAGGTTTCACAGTAAGTGACCTGCCCTCTTTTGTATAATTCTCATATAGTAATTCTGTTTAAATATAAGAAGTTGTAGGAACTTCTATTTTATTCTTTATGTTTTCCTTATTGTTATTTTCGAAGTTGTTATACTCTCTAGAATATTCTTTCAGGAATTTCTTATAGTACACTCCTTGTACTCAATTTAATGTTTAAACTTTAATCATTTCATTGCCTTTTTAAAATCTTACCAAGATTTTAGTACCAGGTTTAAAACCTTAAGAATTATTATTTGCTTGGAGCAATTTCTAAATGTTGTCGGAGGTCTGCGACCCCAAATTGTTAATAAGATTGAAACATATTTAATTGTTAAAGATATTAACTTCCTCTAATTTGTTAAATAAATGAAGCGTTTCTATTCGCTTTTTCATTTTCAAATACAAAGTTTAGGCAAAATCCTGTCTTCCTTGGCTCTCCCTACTCAATGCCATCAAAATCATTAATAGGGCTTTTACCATTTGTTGCATTTGAGCAAGAACTCTTAATTTTCACCTCACTAAAGTTTCTATTAGCTCCAATAGCTAATTCTAATTGGCCAGTAAGGCAAGTAAAGCTCGCTAAGCCAGCTACCTGCTTGTGGAGAACCTCTCCGAAAACTTATGGTCAGTTTTCTAAAAGACAAGTGTTTCTTTTTGTCTAAACTTTTAGCCGGCTCCTCGCTGAGTAAAAGCTTAGCCATTTTCCAATGCAACCATTGGTTCATTTACCAAAATTACTCTATAAGGCATAATCTTTTATCATTTTCCTTCTTAGAGACACTTGGTCGCTTTTGCCGGAACTCCATAATTTTGGAAATTGAAAATACCAAACCCGAGTTAAATCATTGGCATTCTTCGAATTATTTTGCAAAAACGAATTTCTTTGAGCAGACATACAGTAAATTTGTTACTCTCAGTCTTGCCAGACCAGCACTCTTCCCCATAGTAGTTTTATATATGCTTGAGAGGGATTATACGAAAGCCAATCTCTTGCAAACCGCCCAAGTTCTATCTGTGTTTCTCGTCAGCTTAGACCAAGTCCTTACTCATTTTAGGTATCCGAGAGCGGATTTTCGGTGGCAACCACCTTTAAGTGTGTTTAAAGTTAAACTTATTAATTTTGTGGGACTCTCCTCCTATTTTTCTATCCTTTTTCTCCAATCCAAAATCTACTTCCTTTTCTTAATCATCTTCCCTTGGTGGGTGGGTTATTCCTCAGCCAATAAACTACCCAAAATTTGGTACCAGAAACCCGGGAGAGTCCATTTGCTATTGCTGTTGTTTGTCAAGTGTCATTTGACAATACTCTGCAAATTATTAATATCTGCTTTGGATTTTTCAGCTATAACTACATCATGCAAAGCCTGTGAACGGGAAAGAGACCGCTCCTGTCTCCTTTGGTGTGTCCCGTTCTTTATACCCATTTGCTGCTGCCAGCTTGACAGCATCTCCAAGGTTCTACAGTTTCGTGAGTTGTATTTCAATTTATTCTCTATATCATGGCTCCTACTGAAAAAGATGAAACTCTCATTGTTAGACGTTCTTCCTATAAAGGGCAACTCACTAGATTCAGAAATTTTATCAACAAGTTAAATCCCGCCGAGTGTGATTTAGACATCTTGACACATCGCCTTAAGTTGTACGAACGGTCTTATGATTATTACGATCAAATTCAAACCGAGATTGAATCCGCTTGCCCAGAACTTCAATCGGATCGGGACGAGGTCGAACCCTTGTACTTTGAAGGGATTGCCAAGGCCCACCAATTGACCCGCAGTATCTCAGAACCGGACACTAGGGTCATCAATCCGGCCCAGTTCGCACCCGCTTCAGTTCACAAGCACAAACCGAAACCGTTACTTCCTAAGATAAGCCTACCTCACTTCTCAGGCAAGGAAGGTGAATGGTATTCTTTTTATGAACTTTACTGCTCCCTAATTCATGAAAATACTGAAATTCCCGATATTCATAAATTCTACTTCCTCCGTACTTCTTTGGAATGTGAGGCCTTAGCCTTAGTGGAGTCACTGCCTTGAAGCGCAGACAACTACCACATCGCCTTTAATCTCCTTAAAGAGAGATATGGCAATTTACGTTTAAGTGTAGCTCGTCATATCCGCTGTCTCTTCAACTTACCAGCCGTCAAACCTAATGACGTCACCTCTTTAAGAGGCCTCTTAGACTCTATACAGTTAAATGTCAGAGCATTATACCAACTTAAGCAGCCCGTCCAAACATGGGACACCATACTCATTCATCTGGCTACATCAAGATTCGATTTTTCAACTTTAAAGGCTTGGGAAATTGAACTCGCTCGCAAGGAAGAATTTTCCTTCGAACACTTAATCTCGTTTCTTAACAGCCGATGCCAAGTCCTTACAGCACTCGCATTTCAGTGCGAAAATGTCGAAAAGAGTAATCAGTGTCACATTTTTGAGAAAAACCTTGCTTTTTCAAAGGGACATCAGCCCCCATCTGTCGAGAACAAGCAACCCCGTTCTTCTTTCAATCATGCAAGAGAACATATCAGGCCGCTCAACAAATCGTTAAAATGCACGCTCTGTAAAAAGCTTCACACATTGTATTTGTGCAAATCCTTTAAAGAATTGTCGGTCGAAGATCGAAGGAAGTTTGTCTTCAATAGCAAACATTGTTTCAACTGCTTATCACCTAAGCATTCTTCTTCAAACTGCACGTCATCCAATCTCTGTTTTCATTGCAAAATACCGCATCATTCTTTATTGCACGTTCACGATAAATCGAGGTCATCAGTACCTGCCTCTTCAAGCTCCTTGCAGAGCCGCTCCGAACAAACTAATGCTTCTTCCTGCATTTCTAACGCCGAAACTTCTCACAGTGCGCAAACCCTTTTGACCACTGTACAATTCGAAATCCAAGATAAATTTGGAAATTGGTTTAGAACCCGTGGTCTTCTCGATTCCGCTTCAACTCATAACTTTGTTTCGCAATCGTTGATTAAAAAACTAGGTCTTTCGTCATCGCCTACTTCTATCAATGTGACCGGCATTGACAATTTGAAAACTCAAGTCTTGCAGTCTTCAAAATTGAAAATCAGAGACGTTTGCCAAAGAAACACCAATCTTAATTTAAACTGTCTCATTCTTACCAGTATTGGCAAGGACACTCCTAGTCACTCTATTAATACCTCCTGTTTAAACATTCCCTCGCACTTAAGGTTAGCCGATCCTCAGTTTAATGCTCAAGGTCCCATTGATGTACTTTTCAGTGCCAATGTTTTTCGGAAGTGCATTCGCAAACAAACACGCAAGTTATCTTCAACCGTGGTCGCCAGAGACACCGATTTTGGTTGGGTTATTACTGGTGAAATCAAATATCCCAGTGTTCAAACCAAAGCGCAGTGTCATTTCGTTACAGCTGACATAAATCCCATTTCTGAAAAAGAGAACGCTCATGTTTCAGATCTCAATATTTTTGAAAAACACTTGCCGAAACGATGTCTTATCGTGAACAACTACACTACCTCTGTAAGTTGTTTAAATGGTTTTTCCTTCTTCCCGCAGAAGATGGCAATTCAAGTTCGCCTTGCTTTGTGTTACTTCGTCTACCTTCTTATGTCATTTTTTATAGCAGGTAATTGCTTAAACTCTTTCTCGAAAACTATCTTCCCCTTGTGTAAAACCATGGCTATCAGTCACCATCACTTTGCTGTAAGCCATGTTTCACTTCTTTCGTTATTTAGAAGGATGGCTACGGCCGGCTCCTCCCCCCTTCCTCACAATTGGAAGCCGCTTTTGAAACCGCTTGAAAATCTGAATTCTCTAACATCTAGAATAACTATTCTTATGCATAACCTCTTTCTCAATGTCCCGGCTTCCCTTCCTATTTCGGAAGAATCAAGCTTTTTCTGTCGAAAATTGTCGGATTCCGTGATCCTCTCAATTATGCGAAATTGATTTCCTACTCTATTTCATATATCTTTAAATTGTTTTTTCACGTCCAAGTTACGATTGACTGCATGCCGTCCAACCTGAATATCTGCTTTAAGTTACAGCTGATTCAACTAGTGTTGTTTGTGTACTTTGAACTGCTTGTTTTTCAAACTTGTCTGTATACAAGCCCGAGTAAGGTCAAGTCACTGTTTATTTCCTGTACGCTTGACAAAGTTCAAAGCAAGTTTCTCTTATCTCAACTTTGGCTGATTGCCAACCATTGTCTAGTGAGTCGCTCCTGCAAGTACAGAAGCCGTTCACCTACTTCCCAAAATAAACTTGTTCCAGTTAAGGACTCTTTCAGCTATTTATATGCCTTATCTCGTTGTACTATGTGGGTCAAGGCCGCGCTTGCCTGTGTATCTCACTTACTCACGCTCGTATTCTACAATTGCTTCGATTCTTGTCTCGTAACATCGTCGCATATCCTTTACGCGCTTATGCATTGCACTTGGCTTACATATTTTGCGATCTTATTGTTCATTGATGAACAAACTTGTTTTTTCTCGTCCTTACATTCGATGTGTTTTTGCATTTATACTTGTCACGTCACGTTTCTTGCTGACTTAAGTATTTTTCTGATCAACCCCTTTGATACTCATTATAACTTGAGGTCATTGTTTATGGCTACTAGTTTGTTACCTATGGCGTTCTTGCTTTCTAATCGCATAGTTTCTTTGTTTATTTGGTATATTCTTGTCCTGAATAGATGTACTTGTTTCTATACGCTTTCTTTAAACTTGTCAATTCTTCTTTCTCATCGTATCGCAATATTTACTAGTGCTTTATTTCTCTCAGCTTCCAGCTATTTCGTGATTGAAAGTGTTGATAATTCTCGCCTTTTAACTCCGCTTTCCAATGACCCTGATGACCTGCTTCCAGTCACCCCTGGTCACTTCCTTATCGGCACTTCTCTTTCTGCCCCTCCTCCTCTTCCCAATTCTTACAGGGATTCTAATCTACCTATCGTTTGGCGTAAACTTGTAGCCCTCCGTAATTCTTTTTGGAAGAGATGGAACTTGGAATATTTAACTTCCTTGCAACGGAGGCAGAAGTGGTTTCTTTCCAGTCCCGACATTAAAGTGGGAGACTTGGTCTTAGTTAGGGATTTTTCACCCCCTCTAGTATGGATCTCGGGTAGAGTGACCGAGTGTTATCCTGGAAGAGATGGGAGAGTCAGGGTGGTCAGAGTTTTGACCACTAATGGTCAGATCATAAGACCACTTCTATTCAATTACTTTATTACTCTTAAATGTTTAATTGCTTATTTGTTCCCTGTTGGTGTTTGCCCCTCCCAGTATGGTGTATTCTTGGAATACACGGTACCAGAGATTATAATTTTCAGTGATTTTGCATGTTCTTTCCTTCCTCTTTGTCAAACACCAACCGTGATCTTCTGTTTTCTCTTAGGGGTTCAGGTCGCTTATATCTTTTGTGAGTCTGTTCCAGATATATATTCTATGACCCACCTAGCGTCATATAGCAGCGAATCTTTGAAGCTCTTCAACTCTTCCTCGCGCAAGAGGAATTCCTTCTCCATCTGGCCACCAGATCCTGTTACCATCGCCAGCTGTTTTCTCATTGAGCAAGAGGACTACGTCTACTTCTTTACTCACCATGCTGCGCTTGCCTCGCCTACTATCAACTCTTTGAAGACCAGCTCATCAAGAGAAAATATTTTTTTTTGTTATAAAGTTGGCAATGTTTATATGTTCTCCTTTTGTCTCCGATCCCCCACTCTTTTCCCCTTCCTTGGACCCTCCGTGCTCCGTTGAGCAGGTCTCACTTCTCAGTCGGCAGTTGACTCGATCAGTCAGGGCTCTACTAGGGCCAGTCTCCTCTAACCAAGAGACATTCTCTACGTTCTACGCCATGTTGGCGCATTAAGTATCGGTTAAGGGAACCTCACCTTCGCCATGCAACAAAGATAAGTACCTGCTTCAAGTTTTAACCTCATCTTCATGATTTTACCGACCACATGCTTTTAACTATCTTTTTAGGCAGTGTGAAATTACTTATTTTGGGGTAAAATCATCCTCCGCGGGATCTTCCATGTTGAGCTTTTGTTTAATGAAGCTAATCTTAGTGAAAAGCAGCATTTCATATGCTTGCTAAATGAGAAATCTTCTCACTACGTGGGATATTATCTAATACCCGCTGTTTATAATTTACCAAGCAAGTTCCTCCGCTGGATTTACATTGGCCCCATTTTTCTCCTAAGATCGTTCTGGAACCTTCCAGATCTTGTACTCTATCTGCGAGTCTTGCCATCAGGCATTTTTCACTCACACGTGAAAATAATATTCAAAATAAGGAATTTTCTTTACCAATTACTGCAATAGCTAACTTTCGTCCACCGTTGGAATGATCTATGGCGCATCTAATTGTAATTCCCAATATTTTCCAAGAAATAGACTCTCGCCTGCCTAGTGCAACCGGTTCTTTTCAGCATTGTAAAAACTTTCTTTTTCATGAACTTTCGAGTTTCTACAGTGAACTGTGCATCAATCTTTACAGACTATAGTGATAATCAGTGCTTGCTCCACTTTTTTACCGCGTCGCGATCGTCCGTTTATATTTAAATAAGGCCATGAACATTTTTCCTCAATCCCCTATTTCTCTTTCCTAACCTCTTACTAACAATTCATAATAAACTTTTAAATTTAGTTCTGTTTCAATAAGGTGTCACTCTATGAAGTGCCCTTCCATTTTGCTTGTTTATCATTAAGTAATTGCTGTATAATTACGTGGTGTATACACGTTTCAAACTTACATTGTTTCTCCCTTCAAATAAGGGAAAACAATTCTTTCAACTCTTGTGTGAGTTATTTTTAGGTCTCACTAAATGGAAACTGCCCCATTTGGCTCGTGATTCCTATCTAAAATATAGGAGGTCGAGAACCTTCCTTTTGATTATCTCTTCAGGTTTCACAGTAAGTGACCTGCCCTCTTTTGTATAATTCTCATATAGTAATTCTGTTTAAATATAAGAAGTTGTAGGAACTTCTATTTTATTCTTTATGTTTTCCTTATTGTTATTTTCGAAGTTGTTATACTCTCTAGAATATTCTTTCAGAAATTTCTTATAGTACACTCCTTGTACTCAATTTAATGTTTAAACTTTAATCATTTCATTGCCTTTTTAAAATCTTACCAAGATTTTAGTACCAGGTTTAAAACCTTAAGAATTATTATTTGCCTGGAGCAATTTCTAAATGTTGTCGGAGGTCTGCGACCCCAAATTGTTAATAAGATTGAAACATATTTAATTGTTAAAGATATCAACTTCCTCTAATTTGTTAAATAAATGAAGCGTTTCTTTTCGCTTTTTCATTTTCAAATACAAAGTTTAGGCAAAATCCTGTCTTCCTTGGCTCTCCCTACTCAATGCCATCAAAATCATTAATAGGGCTTTTACCATTTGTTGCATTTGAGCAAGAACTCTTAATTTTCACCTCACTAAAGTTTCTATTAGCTTTAATAGCTAATTCTAATTGGCCAGTAAGGCAAGTAAAGCTCGCTAAGCCAGCTACCTGCTTGTGGAGAACCTCTCCGAAAACTTATGGTCAGTTTTCTAAAAGACAAGTGTTTCTTTTTGTCTAAACTTTTAGCCGGCTCCTCGCTGAGTAAAAGCTTAGCCATTTTCCAATGCAACCATTGGTTCATTTACCAAAATTACTCTATAAGGCATAATCTTTTATCATTTTCCTTCTTAGAGACACTTGGTCGCTTTTGCCGGAACTCCATAATTTTGGAAATTGAAAATACCAAACCCGAGTTAAATCATTGGCATTCTTCGAATTATTTTGCAAAAACGAATTTCTTTGAGCAGACATACAGTAAATTTGTTACTCTCAGTCTTGCCAGACCAGCACTCTTCCCCATAGTAGTTTTATATATGCTTGAGAGGGATTATACGAAAGCCAATCTCTTGCAAACCGCCCAAGTTCTATCTGTGTTTCTCGTCAGCTTAGATCAAGTCCTTACTCATTTTAGGTATCCGAGAGCGGATTTTCGGTGGCAACCACCTTTAAGTGTGTTTAAAGTTAAACTTATTAATTTTGTGGGACTCTCCTCCTATTTTTCTATCCTTTTTCTCCAATCCAAAATCTACTTCCTTTTCTTAATCATCTTCCCTTGGTGGGTGGGTTATTCCTCAGCCAATAAACTACCCAAAATTTGGTACCAGAAACCCGGGAGAGTCCATTTGCTATTGCTGTTGTTTGTCAAGTGTCATTTGACAATACTCTGCAAATTATTAATATCTGCTTTGGATTTTTCAGCTATAACTACATCATGCAAAGCCTGTGAACGGGAAAGAGGCCGCTCCTGTCTCCTTTGGTGTGTCCCGTTCTTTATACCCATTTGCTGCTGCCAGCTTGACAGCATCTCCAAGGTTCTACAGTTTCGTGAGTTGTATTTCAATTTATTCTCTTTATCATGGCTCCTACTGAAAAAGATGAAACTCTCATTGTTAGACGTTCTTCCTATAAAGGGCAACTCACTAGATTCAGAAATTTTATCAACAAGTTAAATCCCGCCGAGTGTGATTTAGACATCTTGACACATCGCCTTAAGTTGTACGAACGGTCTTATGATTATTACGATCAAATTCAAACCGAGATTGAATCCGCTTGCCCAGAACTTCAATCGGATCGGGACGAGGTCGAACCCTTGTACTTTGAAGGGATTGCCAAGGCCCACCAATTGATCCGCAGTATCTCAGAACCGGACACTAGGGTCATCAATCCGGCCCAGTTCGCACCCGCTTCAGTTCACAAGCACAAACCGAAACCGTTACTTCCTAAGATAAGCCTACCTCACTTCTCAGGCAAGGAAGGTGAATGGTATTCTTTTTATGAACTTTACTGCTCCCTAATTCATGAAAATACTGAAATTCCCGATATTCATAAATTCTACTTCCTCCGTACTTCTTTGGAATGTGAGGCCTTAGCCTTAGTGGAGTCACTGCCTTGAAGCGCAGACAACTACCACATCGCCTTTAATCTCCTTAAAGAGAGATATGGCAATTTACGTTTAAGTGTAGCTCGTCATATCCGCTGTCTCTTCAACTTGTCAGCCGTCAAACCTAATGACGTCACCTCTTTAAGAGGCCTCTTAGACTCTATACAGTTAAATGTCAGAGCATTATACCAACTTAAGCAGCCCGTCCAAACATGGGACACCATACTCATTCATCTGGCTACATCAAGAATCGATTTTTCAACTTTAAAGGCTTGGGAAATTGAACTCGCTCGCAAGGAAGAATTTTCCTTCGAACACTTAATCTCGTTTCTTAACAGCCGATGCCAAGTCCTTACAGCACTCGCATTTCAGTGCGAAAATGTCGAAAAGAGTAATCAGTGTCACATTTTTGAGAAAAACCTTGCTTTTTCAAAGGGACATCAGCCCCCATCTGTCGAGAACAAGCAACCCCGTTCTTCTTTCAATCATGCAAGAGAACATATCAGGCCGCTCAACAAATCGTTAAAATGCACGCTCTGTAAAAAGCTTCACACATTGTATTTGTGCAAATCCTTTAAAGAATTGTCGGTCGAAGATCGAAGGAAGTTTGTCTTCAATAGCAAACATTGTTTCAACTGCTTATCACCTAAGCATTCTTCTTCAAACTGCACGTCATCCAATCTCTGTTTTCATTGCAAAAATCCGCATCATTCTTTATTGCACGTTCCCGATAAATCGAGGTTATCAGTACCTGCCTCTTCAAGCTCCTTGCAGAGCCGCTCCGAACAAACTAATGCTTCTTCCTGCATTTCTAACGCCGAAACTTCTCACAGTGCGCAAACCCTTTTGACCACTGTACAATTCGAAATCCAAGATAAATTTGGAAATTGGTTTAGAACCCGTGGTCTTCTCGATTCCGCTTCAACTCATAACTTTGTTTCGCAATCGTTGATTAAAAAACTAGGTCTTTCGTCATCGCCTACTTCTATCAATGTGACCGGCATTGACAATTTGAAAACTCAAGTCTTGCAGTCTTCAAAATTGAAAATCAGAGACGTTTGCCAAAAAAACACCAATCTTAATTTAAACTGTCTCATTCTTACCAGTATTGGCAAGGACACTCCTAGTCACTCTATTAATACCTCCTGTTTAAACATTCCCTCGCACTTAAGGTTAGCCGATCCTCAGTTTAATGCTCAAGGTCCCATTGATGTACTTTTCAGTGCCAATGTTTTTCGGAAGTGCATTCGCAAACAAACACGCAAGTTATCTTCAACCGTGGTCGCCAGAGACACCGATTTTGGTTGGGTTATTACTGGTGAAATCAAATATCCCAGTGTTCAAACCAAAGCGCAGTGTCATTTCGTTACAGCTGACATAAATCCCATTTCTGAAAAAGAGAACGCTCATGTTTCAGATCTCAATATTTTTGAAAAACACTTGCCGAAACGATGTCTTATCGTGAACAACTACACTACCTCTGTAAGTTGTTTAAATGGTTTTTCCTTCTTCCCGCAGAAGATGGCAATTCAAGTTCGCCTTGCTTTGTGTTACTTCGTCTACCTTCTTATGTCATTTTTTATAGCAGGTAATTGCTTAAACTCTTTCTCGAAAACTATCTTCCCCTTGTGTAAAACCATGGCTATCAGTCACCATCACTTTGCTGTAAGCCATGTTTCACTTCTTTCGTTATTTAGAAGGATGGCCACGGCCGGCTCCTCCCCCCTTCCTCACAATTGGAAGCCGCTTTTGAAACCGCTTGAAAATCTGAATTCTCTAACATCTAGAATAACTATTCTTATGCATAACCTCTTTCTCAATGTCCCGGCTTCCCTTCCTATTTCGGAAGAATCAAGCTTTTTCTGTCGAAAATTGTCGGATTCCGTGATCCTCTCAATTATGCGAAATTGATTTCCTACTCTATTTCATATATCTTTAAATTGATTTTTCACGTCCAAGTTACGATTACCTGCATGCCGTCCAACCTGAATATCTGCTTTAAGTTACAGCTGATTCAACTAGTGTTGTTTGTGTACTTTGAACTGCTTGTTTTTCAAACTTGTCTGTATACAAGCCCGAGTAAGGTCAAGTCACTGTTTATTTCCTGTACGCTTGACAAAGTTCAAAGCAAGTTTCTCTTATCTCAACTTTGGCTGATTGCCAACCATTGTCTAGTGAGTCGCTCCTGCAAGTACAGAAGCCGTTCACCTACTTCCCAAAATAAACTTGTTCCAGTTAAGGACTCTTTCAGCTATTTATATGCCTTATCTCGTTGAACTATGTGGGTCAAGGCCGCGCTTGCCTGTGTATCTCACTTACTCACGCTCGTATTCTACAATTGCTTCGATTCTTGTCTCGTAACATCGTCGCATATCCTTTACGCGCTTATGCATTGCACTTGGCTTACATATTTTGCGATCTTATTGTTCATTGATGAACAAACTTGTTTTTTCTCGTCCTTACATTCGATGTGTTTTTGCATTTATACTTGTCACGTCACGTTTCTCGCTGACTTAAGTATTTTTCTGATCAACCCCTTTGATACTCATTATAACTTGAGGTCATTGTTTATGGCTACTAGTTTGTTACCTATGGCGTTCTTGCTTTCTAATCGCATAGTTTCTTTGTTTATTTGGTATATTCTTGTCCTGAATAGATGTACTTGTTTCTATACGCTTTCTTTAAACTTGTCAATTCTTCTTTCTCATCGTATCGCAATATTTACTAGTGCTTTATTTCTCTCAGCTTCCAGCTATTTCGTGATTGAAAGTGTTGATAATTCTCGCCTTTTAACTCCACTTTCCAATGACCCTGATGACCTGCTTCCAGTCACCCCTGGTCACTTCCTTATCGGCACTTCTCTTTCTGCCCCTCCTCCTCTTCCCAATTCTTACAGGGATTCTAATCTACCTATCGTTTGGCGTAAACTTGTAGCCCTCCGTAATTCTTTTTGGAAGAGATGGAACTTGGAATATTTAACTTCCTTGCAACGGAGGCAGAAGTGGTTTCTTTCCAGTCCCGACATTAAAGTGGGAGACTTGGTCTTAGTTAGGGATTTTTCACCCCCTCTAGTATGGATCTCGGGTAGAGTGACCGAGTGTTATCCTGGAAGAGATGGGAGAGTCAGGGTGGTCAGAGTTTTGACCACTAATGGTCAGATCATAAGACCACTTCTATTCAATTACTTTATTACTCTTAAATGTTTAATTGCTTATTTGTTCCCTGTTGGTGTTTGCCCCTCCCAGTATGGTGTATTCTTGGAATACACGGTACCAGAGATTATAATTTTCAGTGCTTTTGCATGTTCTTTCCTTCCTCTTTGTCAAACACCAACCGTGATCTTCTGTTTTCTCTTAGGGGTTCAGGTCGCTTATATCTTTTGTGAGTCTGTTCCAGATATATATTCTATGACCCACCTAGCGTCATATAGCAGCGAATCTTTGAAGCTCTTCAACTCTTCCTCGCGCAAGAGGAATTCCTTCTCCATCTGGCCACCAGATCCTGTTACCATCGCCAGCTATTTTCTCCTTGAGCAAGAGGACTACGTCTACTTCTTTACTCACCATGCTGCGCTTGCCTCGCCTACTATCAACTCTTTGAAGACCAGCTCATCAAGAGAAAATATTTTTTTTTGTTATAAAGTTGGCAATGTTTATATGTTCTCCTTTTGTCTCCTATCCCCCACTCTTTTCCCCTTCCTTGGACCCTCCGTGCTCCGTTGAGCAGGTCTCACTTCTCAGTCGGCAGTTGACTCGATCAGTCAGGGCTCTACTAGGGCCAGTCTCCTCTAACCAAGAGACATTCTCTACGTTCTACGCCATGTTGGCGCATTAAGTATCGGTTAAAGGAACCTCACCTTCGCCATTGAACAAAGATAAGTACCTGCTTCAAGTTTTAACCTCATCTTCATGATTTTACCGACCACATGCTTTTAACTATCTTTTTTAGGCAGTGTGAAATTACTTATTTTGGGGTAAAATCATCCTCCGCGGGATCTTCCATGTTGAGCTTTTGTTTAATGAAGCTAATCTTAGTGAAAAGCAGCATTTCTTATGCTTGCTAAATGAGAAATCTTCTCACTACGTGGGATATTATCTAATACCCGCTGTTTATAATTTACCAAGCAAGTTCCTCCGCTGGATTTACATTGGCCCCATTTTTCTCCTAAGATCGTTCTGGAACCTTCCAGATCTTGTACTCTATCTGCGAGTCTTGCCATCAGGCATTTTTCACTCACATGTGAAAATAATATTCAAAATAAGGAATTTTCTTTACCAATTACTGCAATAGCTAACTTTCGTCCACCGTTGGATTGATCTATGGCGCATCTAATTGTAATTCCCAATATTTTCCAAGAAATAGACTCTCGCCTGCCTAGTGCAACCGGTTCTTTTCAGCATTGTAAAAACTTTTTTTTTCATAAACTTTCCAGTTTCTACAGTGAACTGTGCATCAATCTTTACAGACTATAGTGATAATCAGTGCTTGCTCCACTTTTTTACCGCGTCGCGATCGTCCGTTTATATTTAAATAAGGCCATGAACATTTTTCCTCAATCCCCTATTTCTCTTTCCTAACCTCTTACTAACAATTCATAATAAACTTTTAAATTTAGTTCTGTTTCAATAAGGTGTCACTCTATGAAGTGCCCTTCCATTTTGCTTGTTTATCATTAAGTAATTGCTGTATAATTACGTGGTGTATACACGTTTCAAACTTACATTGTTTCTCCCTTCAAATAAGGGAAAACAATTCTTTCAACTCTTGTGTGAGTTATTTTTAGGTCTCACTAAATGGAAACTGCCCCATTTGGCTCGTGATTCCTATCTAAAATATAGGAGGTCGAGAACCTTCCTTTTGATTATCTCTTCAGGTTTCACAGTAAGTGACCTGCCCTCTTTTGTATAATTCTCATATAGTAATTCTGTTTAAATATAAGAAGTTGTAGGAACTTCTATTTTATTCTTTATGTTTTCCTTATTGTTATTTTCGAAGTTGTTATACTCTCTAGAATATTCTTTCAGAAATTTCTTATAGTACACTCCTTGTACTCAATTTAATGTTTAAACTTTAATCATTTCATTGCCTTTTTAAAATCTTACCAAGATTTTAGTACCAGGTTTAAAACCTTAAGAATTATTATTTGCCTGGAGCAATTTCTAAATGTTGTCGGAGGTCTGCGACCCCAAATTGTTAATAAGATTGAAACATATTTAATTGTTAAAGATATCAACTTCCTCTAATTTGTTAAATAAATGAAGCGTTTCTTTTCGCTTTTTCATTTTCAAATACAAAGTTTAGGCAAAATCCTGTCTTCCTTGGCTCTCCCTACTCAATGCCATCAAAATCATTAATAGGGCTTTTACCATTTGTTGCATTTGAGCAAGAACTCTTAATTTTCACCTCACTAAAGTTTCTATTAGCTTTAATAGCTAATTCTAATTGGCCAGTAATGCAAGTAAAGCTCGCTAAGCCAGCTACCTGCTTGTGGAGAACCTCTCCGAAAACTTATGGTCAGTTTTCTAAAAGACAAGTGTTTCTTTTTGTCTAAACTTTTAGCCGGCTCCTCGCTGAGTAAAAGCTTAGCCATTTTCCAATGCAACCATTGGTTCATTTACCAAAATTACTCTATAAGGCATAATCTTTTATCATTTTCCTTCTTAGAGACACTTGGTCGCTTTTGCCGGAACTCCATAATTTTGGAAATTGAAAATACCAAACCCGAGTTAAATCATCGGCATTCTTCGAATTATTTTGCAAAAACGAATTTCTTTGAGCAGACATACAGTAAATTTGTTACTCTCAGTCTTGCCAGACCAGCACTCTTCCCCATAGTAGTTTTATATATGCTTGAGAGGGATTATACGAAAGCCAATCTCTTGCAAACCGACCAAGTTCTATCTGTGTTTCTCGTCAGCTTAGACCAAGTCCTTACTCATTTTAGGTATCCGAGAGCGGATTTTCGGTGGCAACCACCTTTAAGTGTGTTTAAAGTTAAACTTATTAATTTTGTGGGACTCTCCTATTTTTCTATCCTTTTTCTCCAATCCAAAATCTACTTCCTTTTCTTAATCATCTTCCCTTGGTGGGTGGGTTATTCCTCAGCCAATAAACTACCCACCGCTCTGCATAGTTATAGAGGGGGGCCCGGGAGATTCCAGCCCCAGGGCCCGTCGCCGCTCTGCATAGTTATAAAGGGGGGCCCGGGAGATTCCAGCCCCAGGGCCCGTCGCCACTCTGCATAGTTATAGAGGGGGGCCCGGGAGATTCCATCCCCAGGGCCCGTCGCCGCTCTGCATAGTTATAAAGGGGGGCCCGGAAGATTCCATCCCCAGGGCCCGTCGCCGCTCTGCATAGTTATAGAGGGGGGCCCGGGAGATTCCATCCCCAGGGCCCGTCGCCGCTCTGCATAGTTATAAAGGGGGGCCCGGAAGATTCCATCCCCAGGGCCCGTTGCCGCTCTGCATAGTTATAGAGGGGGGCCCGGGAGATTCCAGCCCCAGGGCCCGTCGCCGCTCTGCATAATTATAAAGGGGGGCCCGGGAGATTCCAGCCCCAGGGCCCGTCGCCGCTCTGCATAGTTATAAAGGGGGGCCCGGGAGATTCCAGCCCCAGGGCCCGTCGCCACTCTGCATAGTTATAGAGGGGGGCCCGGGAGATTCCATCCCCAGGGCCCGTCGCCGCTCTGCATAGTTATAAAGGGGGGCCCGGAAGATTCCATCCCCAGGGCCCGTCGCCGCTCTGCATAGTTATAGAGGGGGGCCCGGGAGATTCCAGCCCCAGGGCCCGTCGCCGCTCTGCATAATTATAAAGGGGGGCCCGGGAGATTCCATCCCCAGGGCCCGTCGCCGCTCTCCACGGCCCTGCGAGTGCTAGAAGTACTGTCAGCATTCAAAGACTTTGAAGCCACGGCCAAGAACCTTGGTTTAGATATTGGTGAGACAAAATCGAAGTACATGGTAACCGAAAGAGCTAGGAGATGATCTCCAGTTAGTACTTTTCTGAAAGAGCAGACAATTTCACATATCTTGGCTCAGTAATAACATCAGAGAATAAAGTGGAGGCAAATATAGAAAATCGAATCAAGACTGCCAATAGATCATACCGAGCACTAAATTCTCTACTGAAGAGTAAGAGCCTATGGTACTCTGTGAGCTGCCAGAATGGGATTGACAGTTCTCGCCTCGCCATGTGGTCTGAGAACGAGGTTGCCAACCTCTACAAGCCAGAGATACAGCTGACCAGGCACTGAAGCACGTGGGTCTTAATATTGCAACGCAGAGTATTATGACATCAACTATGCGAACATGGATTGGTCAAGAGGAGGGGTGATGTCTGACGTGGAATTTCAGGCCAGAAAGATCTGGGGATTCTGTTTGACCGAGAGCTTGCTTTCACTTATCATGTGCAAAAGACGGTCGGGGATGCTTACTGCATGTTAGGGTTTATAATAAGAAACACTAAGCCATTCATTAGGACCAGTACCTGCATAAACCTTAATACTGCCATGGTGAGATCCATGCTCGAGTACGCCAGTCAAGTATGGAGTCCCTGGCAGAAAACATGCATTAAGTCCATTGAGCAAGTTCAAAAGAAATTCCTCAGATACTTACACCTCAAAATAACGGGCAATTACCCACACATGGTACCCTACGGTGAACTTTTGTTGCATTTCGGCATGACTAGTTTGGAGTCTCGAAGGCAAGTGAATGATATGAAATTCCTTTATAAAGTCATTAACGGTCAAATTGATAACTCATTTTTGCCATCGCTCCTAAATTTCAACATCCCTCGCTTAACTACAAGATCAACCATAACATTCAAAAATGATATAACCAATACCACTTCACATACTAATTCACCTGTATGGAGGCTTTGCAGTATTTAAAACGATGCGGTTCGTGTAAACTGGAAACTAGATTTCTGTCTCTCAATCAGACCGTTCTTGGAAATTATAATCCAGTCACTCCAATTCATACTTGAAATAAAATTATCACACATAACAGAATCAACAATGTATATATGTGGATAGGCCTGTTCCCTAGTTATTAACGTTACCTTTTGGTTTATTATGTAATAATTTCAAAACCTGTTTTTATATTTGGCATTAGATCATATTTAGATTTAGTTTTTATATTATCCTTTTACTACTATGCATATTGATCTGTGTGAACTTCTTAGATTTAAGAATTACATTAAGATATTAATACTTAATGCAGACATATCAGGAAATGTATCTTACTGTGTAGGTGCACTATTATTGGGGCGCACGCTGACAGGCGCGGATTCAAGGGGTGGGTCACGGGGGTCATGACCCCCCCCCCAAACGGAGACCAATTTTTTTTGCAAACACAAAAAACGAAAACACAATAACCAGACAAATAAAACTTAAATAATTTGAACTGAAAAACAGTTCTTTTCATATTATTCAATACTGAAAACATCTTTATTGCAGTTATTATGTTCTGTTACAACTTCCTATCTGTTATAGAAAAACGATTATTTATATAACAAAATCAACTCGTCTACTTTGTTTAGCAAACCTTGTGATTACCGAATCTATGTCTTTAGTGATGTCTCGATAAAAGTGCAGCAATGCAAAGAAAGGAATTTGGGGCTTTTTTTCGCACCAAAAAAATTTGCCGACGTCCAAACTGCAAGCTTGGTTGGTAATTTAAGCTGGGACTTTCTCCCTTTATCGGCACCAACTCGACTTGCCGAAACTGTTACGTACCTTGATACCTTTCTCGAAGCTCGATTTAAAGCCGCAAAACACGCCGTTGCAATTTGTACGAATATTTTTGGTGCGCTAAACGCATCAAATTTCTATCCATGTAGCTTGCAAAAAAAAAAAAAGGGCTGGTTTTGTACGTTTGGATATTTTGTGATTGCGTTGTTAGTGATACCATTTTTCTTAACAATTTCGATTCTGTGACCCCCCCCCCAAAGCCAAACTCTAGATCCGCCCCTGCACTGAGCCCTGTTGTGTACCATCAACAAACAAATAAATAAATCATTCTGGCAGCTCGCAGAGTATAGGCAGTAAATCAAAGCTGACTCTTTACAAACCAGTTCTAATTTATTTCAGGTACTGACTGAGACAATCGAGAAGAAGCTAAAGGAAAGTGCTGAGGACGATTTTTGGACCTGTTAAAGAAGGGGAGATATGGAGAATTAGAACTAATGAAGAAATAAGGTCCTTACACAAATAACCTGATTTGGTAGTCTCAGTCCAAATGGGAAGGTTGAGATGGTTAGGACATGTACAACGGATGGAAGGAGGAAGTCTCCCAAGGGAGATACTAATAGGACATCCTAGAGGTAGAAGAAGAAGAGGGCGGCCCCGTGTGAGATGGTGGGGAGACCTGAGAGCTGTTGGAGTGAGGATGTGGCGTAGACGTGCACGAGATCGAAATGCCCGGAAGTCTGTGATGAAAGAGGCCGCCAAGGTCCTCAGAGGACCTAGCGCCTGGGAGTAAGTAAGAGGAATTCAAAACAATACAAGAATTTATTAATTTTCCGCATTCTCCGCTTTCTCTGCTCTCCACAGAAATCCTGAAATGTGTTTGTATTTTCATATCCTGTGTTCTCGGGTGAAGGTGGTTTTGATGACAGATGCAAGAAGAAGAATGTTTTTAATATGTTTTGAAACTGTTACACGTAATTACAGTGGATTTAGCGCTTGATCATTTCGTGAGAACTGCCTAGCATATTACCAGTGTCTCAACGTTTGTATATAATCGGTAGGCCGATTTGAGGGTAGTCACTTAGCGATTCCGTCACTGCAATTAGTGTATTCGATTGCATTTTCGACGAGAATTCCAATTCCAATCTGTATTCTGTCATTAAGCATAGAGTAAGCATTAGACATTGTCACATACATGTTGTAAAAGAATAATTACATGTATTTCAATGAACTCCTTAGTTGAATAA
This sequence comes from Meconema thalassinum, assembly GCA_946902985.2. Taxonomy (NCBI): domain Eukaryota; kingdom Metazoa; phylum Arthropoda; class Insecta; order Orthoptera; family Tettigoniidae; genus Meconema; species Meconema thalassinum. The sequence continues at coordinate 39,557,747 of OX336388.2, forward strand.
AAAGGATGTTGTAAGAGCCATTGCTTCAGTTTTGTCCTAATTATATTATTAGGAAGAACCTGTACACTAGGTGGTAGTCTGTTGAAGAGCTTCAACGGATAAATTGAATAACCTGCCTTTGTTTTCTGCAACCTACAATTGGGTACATCCACCTGATTTCTACTCCTAGTGTTGTGATTATGGAAGTGATTTCGGTATCTAACATCTGTGATTTTAACTTTACATAATACATTTAAAATGTACAAATTAATTACTGTCATAATAGAATTATCAATAAACAAGGGTTTACAGTGTGTGGAGACTTAGATATAAGACGTAGAGCTTTCTTTTGGATTACAAGAACCTCTGAGATTCTACTGCAATTTTCCCATAGTAAAATTCCATATTGCACGATGCTTTGAAAAATGTATAGTACCGGTATGCATTGAACAGGAACTTTCTTGGATCTTTCCTCATAAATACAGTACCTTTGACAATTTCCTTGTAAAACAATCAATATGTGCATCCCAAGACAGTTTAGCATCCTAATAAATTCCTAACAGCTTGACAGGGTCATTTTCTTTATTCATTTGATGAGTACTTAAACTAAATAACAATGTTTGAGTTTTGTTGGAATTAAGAAATAGCTTGTTTGCTGTAAACCATTCCATTGCTGAATGTAGGGTATCCTTTGTTTGCGTCTAACGTTGTCTACAGTATAAGCGTTTGTTATGAAAGTTGTATCATCCGCATATAAGACTGAACTGGCTGTAGAGTTTACATTATAAACTAGATCATCTATTAGCACCAAAAACAAAAATGGTCCCAGAACTGAGCCCTGTGGGACACCATGTCTAATATAAAGATTAGATGACTTTACACCTTCCACTTCACCCGCTTGTTTACGACCACCTAGGTATGACCTCAGGATGTCAAGCAGCTTATCTCTATTTCCATAGTAAGGTAATTATTTGATCAGATTTGGAAGGGAAACACAATCAAAAGCCTTTCTAAGATCGCATAACGTAATCTGAGTAAGCTTTTTGTTTTCAAAAGCAAAGAATGTGTGTTCAAGCAGTGAGTCAATTGCTCTAATAGTTGATTTACCTAATGGAAATCGAAACTGTTCCTCACATAAGAGAGTCTACCAGTTGCCCAACCATATTATATTTAAGAATGTTACCAAATACTGGGACAATTGAAACTTGCCGGTAATTGCTCAGTACATTGTGTTCGGCTTTGTCAAATACTGGAATTACTCTTGAATAATTTTGAGTTTCTGGGAACATTTCTGATTCCAAACTGTCATTAATACACATAGTAAGAGGCATAAGAACATGATCAATTCATAAAATGATTTGATATGCCATAGATGTCTTGGCTGTATGAAGCTGTAAGTTTCTTCACCACCCTTTTAACTTCATACATACTGTCATCGCGGCAAGAGATGGCAGTTGAACACGCTGTGACGGGGCGCGGGGGGTCTTGCAGTACGCATGCGCGGCCCGAATGTTTTTGGAATGCGCGATACGCAGTGAGCGGGAATACCCCTGCAGTTCAAACCCGACTGCCAACTCCTGACGCGATATCAGTAGATACTTTCACCTAAAATCAAATTTCGGAACTGCATGGGTTTGGGCAATCAAGTCCATAAAATCAATTGAGGAGTCACCTATGTTTTGATAAACATCGTCTACTGACTGAATAAAATAGCGATTAAATACATCAGGGGATATTTCGGTTTTTCGTTTTTCCCTAATTCTGTTGCTGTCCTTTTTAATTTCCTGCCATGCTGCTTTGTGCCTATTGACTGCTCCAGCAGTAAAAATCTGCTTGGCTTCGAACTTTGTTTTACGTACGGTACTGCTTGCTTAGATTGTTTCCTTACATCCTTATATAACTCTACATACTCCTTACTACCATTCTTTGATATTATGTAGAATAACATGACTTGTTTCCTCATATTCTCCAACTCTTCTGTATACCACTTAAATCGAGTTATTAGGCCAGAATTCTGACTACACGTAGGCGTATTATACGTTCGTTTAACAAGAGGAAAGCACTCGTCAAACAATGTTAAACATGTGTTGCAGAAGCGATCAAAATTTCTCCCTTTGATATTTTGAATTCCGCCAATCAACCCCTCCCCTAATCTAAATAATTTAACCTTGTTATAAATTCTAGCGTTTTATCTACCGTACCGAAACAATTCGCTTGAAAACGTATTATTTGACAATTTTTCTGGATACGGTATAGTTTTTCTTTGCTTCAGCCTAAGAGCTTGATGATCTGAGCCTAGGCCAATCATGGCCATGTCAAGTGTACCAGTGTTTTACCGTACATCAATATTTGTCGAGATATTATCAAGGACTACTTTCCCTCTAGTAGGAATGAAGATGGCACAATACAAATTGAACGCAGCAAATTTAGAAACAATGAATTTTTCTCTTATCTTGTGTAACATCACGATTGATATCTCCAAACGTACATACCTTAAACCCTTTATATGAAACCAAATTTAACAACAACTTTTCCATCTGTTCAAGAAAAACATCTACATCCCAATTGGGAGAATGATATATGGAAACAACAACCTAATTGAAATCTTAAATGAGCACTGCAACAACTTCAAAATCTAATTCCACACATAAAAATGAGATGTCTATTATTTTACATTTCAAAGCACACAATGTAAACACTGCCACACCACCACTTTTGTGCTCCTTCTACAATGTGTCGATCGCAGCATATACCGTAACCATCTAAATGAATAAAATATTTCTGACAAGTTTCTAAGTGCCAGGTTCATGCAATGCGACTTCTGAAGTTCTGTAGGGACATGACAAGAATTAAATTATGAATAAGAGTCTCTATGCATATTCAATACCATAACCACAATAGAAGGATATACACAAATGGTTGAGACCAGGAGATAAGTTACAGGACATTACCAAATCGATTTCATCATGATCAAGCAGAGGTTTCGCAACCAGATTTTGGATTGTAAAACATATCCCGGTGCTGACATAAACTCTGACCACAATCTGGTTGTTATGAAATGCAGATTAAAGTTGAAGAAACTGAAGAAAAGTCAAAAGCCAAACGGGTGTGCAATAGACACCTGAAAGAGAAGGATGTAAACGAAAGATTCAAGAAGAGTATAAAGGAAGGACTAATGAAAAACCCTTAAGAAACTTCAATTGCAGACAAATGGGCACTTTTGAAGAATGAAATAACAAAATCCACAGAAGAAAGCATTGGTAGGAAAGAAAGAATACAGTACGGTATGTAGAAAACCGTGGATCACCCAGGATATACTAGAATTGATGGATGAAAGGCGGAAACACAAAAATGTAAGAGATGAAAAGGGGAAAGCAGAATACAGACGTCTGAGAAATGAGGTTAACAAGAATTGCAAGGAAGCGAAAGAAGAATGGCTGAAAGAGAAATGTGCAGGTATAGAAAATCAGATATCAGGAAAAGTAGACACAGCTTATCGAAGGATTAAGAATACTTTTGGGGAAAAGAAGACTAAGTGCTGTAATATTAAGGACACAAATGGAAAGCCTCTAACAGATAGGGAAGAAAAGGATGAGAGATGAAAAGCTTACATAGAGGGTTTGTATAAAGGAAAGGAGATTGAGAATCATGTAATGGAAAGGGAGGAGGAAATTGATGAGGATGCAAGAGGAGATATAATATTGAGATCAGAATTTGACAGAGCATTGGAAGACTTGAGCAGGAACAAAGCACCAGTTATAGATGATATACCGATTGAGTTGCTACGCTGCATAGGAGATGAAGGTCTGATCAGGTTATTTCACTTGGTGTGTAGGATTTATGAGACAGGTGAGGTACCCTCTGATTTCAAGAAGAATGTTATCATCCCTATACCGAAGAGAGTGGGAGCTGACAGATGTGAAGATTACCGTACAATCAGATTGATTACTCATGCTTCAAAGATCCTGTCAAGAATAATTTACAAGAGGATGGAAAGCCAGATAGAATCGGAGTTGGGTGAAGACCAGTTTGGTTTCAGGAGAATTGTAGGAACAAGGGAAGCTGTACTAAGTCTTAGGCTGATTTTGGAAGGTAGAATAAGGAAAGACTAGAGAACGATCATGGCATTTGTAGACTTAGAAAAGGCTTTTGATAACGTTGATTGGACTAAATTGTTTTGACATTTTGAAAACGATTGGAACAGGCGCGGCTGGTGATTAAAGGCTCTTAGGCGGAGCCTCTCTTGAAAGATTCTATAAATATGCATATTTAATTCAGGAATTTATAATTTATATTGATTGGAAACATTTATAAATTTCACTCAATCAATTCAGTCACGAGTCAATATATTTGGAACTGTTGATAAAGAAAGTTTTTAAAATGGGTAGTAGCGCCGTTAGGCTGCGCCTTAAATGTCCTATTACTTCCTATGTAACAGGGATGGGGGGCGTGGTTATGAAAGCTCCATTCGTTTCCATTGTATCGCTGAAGGCTCAGCCGACTACAGCCTAAGGCAGGCTTGCCAACGACGACAGGATGTTCTTATTCTGTGGAATGCATTTAAAGTTGTTCATGGAGACACAAACCACTCTCATGAAAGTTTATGCTTTCCCTCTTTCACTCTCCTAAGGATTATTAATTTACAAGTTACCTAAAACAGTTAGATGACTAATAAGAGATATTCATTATTGAGTACTCAAATGGTATCCCTTAAAGTATAATAACTAAAATATTTCCGCCAGATAGCACCATGAGGTGGCAAGGGGCAGCAGAACCATCTACCGAGTCTTAAGAGAAGTATTCTGATTAAAATCTGCCGCCGTTCTGCGATTGTTTGGTAGTGTACAACCGTGAAACAGATTCCTCTGATCGGGACTGATTAGAATGGGGAGTAGGTTAAATTAGAAAAGGAATGCATTGCCTCTTCCTGAATTTCGAAACTAGGTAAGTAAATTCATTTTAATTAGGAAAAAAATGCTTCATAAAATAACATAATGGTGCCAGTCTGTTTGACAGCAAGAGTTCTGTTTCGACCTCCCCCACCTTTCACTATGAAATTAAAAATCCTGCAGCCGTGTATGTGGGTTTCGTCGGCCGCGGTGGCCGAGAGCGCTAACACGCTACCTTGTGCCTTGCTGGCATCGGGAGAGCGTGGGTTCGATTCCCACCTCGGCCGTCCTGAAAATGGTTTTCGTGGTTTCCCATTTTCACCACCAGGCAAATGCCGGGACGGTTCCTTTCAATAGGTCCACGGTCGATTTCCTTCCAATATCCCTTCCCTGACCCGTCCTGAAAAGAAAAGTACATGGCCATTGGCTGCATTAATAAAATTATTATAATGCGTTATACCAGCATTTGGCACTACGTGCGAGTCTTCCCCAGCTCCAACACCACGAGCCGCGTCTGGATTGGAATAAAGTACAGGGATAGGAGGGTAATCTACAATCTATACAGAAACCAGACAGCAGTCATTCGAGCTGAAGGACACGAGAGATAAGCAGGTATTCTGAAAGGTGTAAGGCAAGGCTGCGACTTATCACCCATACTTTTCAATCTTTACATTGAAGAAGCAATGAAGGAACTTGGAGAACAATTTAAAGTGGGAGAGAAGATTCAAGGAGAAATAATTTCAACTCTGAGATTTGCTGATGACATCGTCATCTTGGCCGACACGCCTGACGATTTGAAAGAGTATTTGAATGGTATGGACTCCGTCTTGAGGAAAGAATTTATGATGAAAATTAATAAATGTAAAACAAAAATATTGAAATGCAGCCGAAAGAAATCAGAAACCTCTATGGATATCAAATTGGCAGGTGAAAAGGTGAAGGAAGTAGGAGACTTCTGTTACTTAGGAAGCACAATAACCAGTGATGCACGAAGCAAGGAGGATATAAAAAGTAGGTTGGCTCAGGCAAGGAAAGCATTTCTACAGAAAAGGAATCTGTTGACCTCGAATATAGATGTAGGTACGGTATTAGGAAGTCATTTTTGAAAGCCTTTGTCTGGAGAGTGGCGCTCTATGGAAGTGAAACTTGGACTATTGGTGCAGTAGAAAAGAAGAAAATTGAGGCGTTTGAAATGTGGTGTTACAGGAGAATGAGGAAGATCCGAAGGGTAGATAGGGTGGCAAACGAAGAGGTATTAAGACGAGTGGGAGAGGAGAGATGTTTCTGGCGACTGCTAATGAAGAGAAGAGATAGGTTGGTAGGATACATACTAAGACACCCAGGATAGCAAGCTTAGTTATGGCAAGAAGGGTCGTGGACAAGAACTGTAGTGGTAGACCAAGGTTAGAATATGTTAAACAGATTGCCTCGGATGTAGGGTGTGGTAACTATGTAGAGATGATACGATTATCTCAGGACAGGGATGCGTGGAAAGCTGCATCAAACCAGTCAAAAGACTGAAGACTCAAACAACACATGAGTCTTAGGGCGGAAGGGATTATCAGTGACACTCAGTTTACAATATTTAATAGTCTTGGATACAGAGGTGTGGTTGGGTAACTAGAAATTATTATATATAAGTTAAAGTTACCCCTATGCTTGTTTTATGTCCCATTCAGTGCGAGGCGTTTATTGATTTACCCCAACTGGGCGTCGTGTAACGCGGACAAAGTTTCATATTGTGGATTCTGAGAGCTTGTTTGCTACTAATGCCGAATTGAGTATACTTTCAGGCAGCATATTGAAACGTGTTGAAAGGTTTGTAATGTACTTTATTTACTCCTCATGCCCCAGCAGGTTTATATGCAGAATAAGCTAATACAAGAAGCTTCATTTCACTGTTAAACAACTTTCACAAAAAATAAATCCTCTTTTTATTTAATCTGCAGTAATGATACAAGGAATATCAATATTTCTTAAAAAGTCGAGCATCAAGGTCGAATCAGTTTTACCGTTATTGGCAAACATAACCTCTCCTTATCTCTGTCCAGCTCGGTGGTTATATTTGGCGTACTGGTATAAGTATAGTCTTTATTTAACATCTTCTCGCACTTTCTGTGTTGTAGTTCCCCTTACATTATGGAGGAACAACAACCGTTCATCAAAAGTGAACCAGAATGGATGTCTGAAGCAGATGAATTCCCTAACACTGTAAGTTGTATTTTAATTGGTATGTTGTGTAATTTTGGATTTTTTGTGATGTGCCTACCAAGCAAGGTTTATTGAATTAATACTTACTTCCTAAAGGTGCCTGTACACTGGAGAGTGATTTTCATAGAGCAAGACTAGCTAGATAACTGAGTGCGTGTACACTGTAGAGTAATTTTCCCTAGGTAGAGCATTCGTAGAGCGGGGATAGACAAATCTACCTAGAGCACTCTCTGAACCTGTGTACACTGTCAAACGTATTATGCACTAGGTAGAGCAGCGCTAAAACATTCTGAGAGCAGTGTGCGTCTAGGTTTTATTACGCTGTGTTGTGAAGTTAAAATGTCTTCAAGAGAGCGTTTAGCATATGTGGTGGTGGAGTGTGCCTTGTTAAACTTTAATGCATCAAAATACTTCCAAGTACTACCTTCATCGCCAGTTTTTTTCTTGTTAATTTTCCGCAACAGGATTGAATAGGCAGCGGAGGTTGTGAAACGTTCTGCAAATTTCTTGCATACTGCTTCCCATAGATTCTGCTATCACCCAAGTTTTTGGATGGGCTTCAATATGTTCAATTAATGTTATTGTTTTTTCGCGGCTCCACACAAATTCAGCCATATTCAAACACTATAATTAACAACAAACAAATAGCCACAACAATCCACCACGGGCTATACGTAGAGCACTTTCCAATATTCAACCGAGCGAATAGAGCTAGACTGGTCTAGCTACGGCACCCAAATACTGTATACATCCTGGAGTCAGCCGGCCCTAGCTAGAGCTTAGAGCGGTCTCCGCTAGGGTGCTCTACCACCTGTGTACACTGGAGAGGAGCTAGAGCTACTCTACGCTCTAGCTAGGGCAAAAGCTCTCCAGTGTACAGGCACCTTAATAGTTCACTGTTGCACGTAACGTAGTTCTCTATTCAGAGGCGTACTAACGGGAGGTGGGCAAAGACAAAGCAATCGAGATACACTTAGCTGAAAGAAACGGTTCCGTCCCACGAGTTCCATTCCCGTGAGTTCCGAAAAAAATTCTTAGGAAAGACGTCCCATGAGTTCCGACCGCGTATTTACGTCTGAATAAATAATCTACTGAGTTCCACTAGTTCCCAATGTCTCTGGAAAACCCAGCTCTCAGTTTTGAGGTTTGAAATGCGGTAAACCACATCCCCGTGTATGAGACTTGGTGTTGTGTTTGAAGAAGGAGTCTCGAAATTCAAACGAAAGAAATATGCAGGCAGAGTTGAATTTTCAAGCCACAAAAAGGAAAAGAAAATATGTTGCAATGGATGACAGAATCCAAAGAGCATCTCAACAGTTTGAAGAGACCGGTGATTTAACAGTATTTTTAAGAAATGTTTCGTTCGATAAGAGTATAAAGAGAAGAATAATTCAGTTAATAGATCAATTTGACGAAGCTACGTGCTGATTACTCAGTGACTTGTAAATAAGATTAAGAAAACAAATCAAAGACGAAGCGACATGCTGATACTATTTTTAGAACTTTGTAAATATAACTCAAAACTGATTATTTTGATGAAGGTACTTGCTGATACAGATACTGACCAGGCGAAAGCTGCGTATGGGAGCTACCGGTCCATGGCGTCGGCCCCCCTCAGTTAGAGGGGCCAAGGGCGCGCAATCCCGGCTGGCGCTAATAATGGACCTTATTAGTTTCAGTAATAAAACAAAGTAATACAATCTTGCTGTAGAAAACTAAGCTGAATCTCGCTCAGGTAGTGTTCGGAACTGACGGGACTCGCTCAGGTAATGTAATTGGCAGAGAGCTAATCCACGAAAGGATTTGGAACTGTTGGGAATCGGAACTCATGGGAGGACCCGAAAAGAAACAACCCCAATAAATTAAACGAACACACTTTCATGGAGAGTTCACCCCTTTTCCCTCTACTAGAAAACATACCCCGACGGAAACAAGACACAACATAACGATGTAGCCAAGCTAGATAAGGGATTAATAAGGGGAACATGTTATTGGATCAGGATATACGATGTATCTTTTTCTTCAATAAACCTAGGCCGGTATTAACGGCAGTATTAAAGGTTCTGGGACATTCTCAATAGTCCGTTTGCACTTAAAGAGGGCATTTTAGCTTATGAGTGGAGAGTTTGAAACCAGGTCTTTAGTAGTTGAAGGTTATCCAGAATACAGTAATATACACCACTTTAGAGAGACTATAGTAAAGCCATCATTATTTCCGACTTGACGCTTCAGTGATACCCTAGAGTTATCTAGAATGACATATTCTATCTCCTCTAACGTATGACCCCTTCCTCCCGGTACACCCTGATCACGATACATTTCCGTATTAAAATTCCTCTCAATACAAACTGGCAGCATTGATGACGTCATAGTCGACATCACGAAAGACACCAGATCTTTATCTGGCAAGTTTACAGGAATATGCCTGGGGAATGGAGGGTTTTAAGTGGGGAAACATAGACCGAAATTGGCATTCACAATATCACTTGGAATGTGTATCTTGTATGGGTATGACTTAGTCCCCTCTCTCTTCTTGCGTTGTTAAAATAATCCATTATTGACAAGTAATAGGTGATTAAGGAGAATCATTCTTTCATTATATTGTAGCTTAATTTCCACATGATTTTTATCTTTCCAGAAGAAGGGATTGCTCGTAATTGCATACTATTCTAAGAATTATGTTATTCTTATGCTCTCATTGGCCGATTGATATACTTGGTGGCTAGACTAACATATTTCAAATTTCCCCACCTTGGTGTCGTAATACTTCCCCCACCCTCCCTACAGACTGACTTGTCGCTCGCTTCGCAAGGGCGAACTAAATATATGGTGTGACGTCAGTGCTCAATACTCGCGTGATAGCCTTGAGGTCTGTCCGGCCAGAGAATACTGTGTCGTGCATTCCAAAATAAACGGATTGGTTTGCTCAAAACGGGGATTCTTTTGCTTCATGACAATCTCTGCCAGCACACTGAAAATCGGACCCGAGAACTCATCGCTTCATTTGGATGGAAACAACTTGATCGTCTTCCGTATATCGTGACACAGGGCCTAGTGACTACCACTTGTTCCCGCACTTGAAAGGGCATTTAGGAGGTTAGCGCAACGAAGATGATGATGACGACCTAAAAAAGACCGTCCTGCAGTGGGTGGGAAATGTGGAGGCAGATAGATGAGGACGGAATTCAGAAGCTGGTTTTATTTATAGGCGTGGGAATTATGTTGGGAAGTAGTTTAAAGCACAGACATACTGTACATGTAAAATTCAATGTGTTTAAAGAATTGCATTAGTTTTTTTATGTATCAATACTGTAGTTTATTAAAGAACAAGCCCCGTTTAATGCATTCTGCTTGGAGGAAATGGAAACCACATTAATGCTTACTGCAGGAGAAGTTTACAGGTTATACAAAATATAGCATATTGGCTTTCACGGCCGGTGAATTAAAACTCAGCAAGTTTTATACAAAATATATATTTATGAAATATTTTTTTTTGTCTGCAGGATGAAACTTTTCATACTAGGGATATTAAGTTTGAAGAATGTCCCTCACCAGAATTTGTTCCGTGCGTCAAAACAGAAACACCATCTTCAGATCTGAAAGCGGTAAGTACCTTATCGTGTTACTATTTCATGCCTCTTATCAACAAGTGGTGTTTAGGGTTTCCAAAATTGAATTTCAGCAAATGTATTGACGACAAATGGAAGCGTTCGGCTTTTAGGTCGTGTAATATTTGAAAACACAAGTCATTTGTATGGAAGCTGGAGAATTAAAATATCTCACCAATGGGAGACTTGAATGAGCGACCTCCGGTTTTGTACACTCATGGTGTAACCATTAAACTTACGGGGGATGCATCCGTTATCTCATTGGCAAAACCTGTATTATGTGAAGTTGGCAAGTGTTGGGCACAATCTCATTGTAGTTGCCGACTGTGCACTATGAATTTTAATACGAAGATTAGGAGGAGATGTGCACCAATTGATCATGGTTTGTGCAAATATCTGTGTTCTGAGGCCTGTTCCACGAATGAACTTTGCAACTTTTCACTTTGCACTTTTCAGTTCAGATTTTGTTCCACCATCACTTCTCAGATTTGTCTTGCAAAGTGAAAAGTTAGGAATATTTTCACTTTTGAAGCCTGTTATGTTCCTCCATTAGTGCAGAAATTCAAAGTGCAAAGGAATGAAGTGAAAAGTTTTCAAAAATCTTTGCAAAGAGGTGATTCCCTTTTCAGCTGTTAATGAACAAGTCTCTACACTAGTTTCTTGGCTCAGAATTTGGTTTAGTGTTATAAATATGTTACAAAGAGAGCTTATGTTATCATCAAGTGAGACTAGTGATGAAGAATCCAACAAGAGGACGTCCAAAGACAGGATGAATTTTCATAACTCCACTTCGACGGAATTTCGTGAGTGTTTTTGTATTACCCCAATACAAGCTGAAATATTTGGCCACTTATTGAAACTGCAACAAAAAGAAGTCGATCTCTTTCCGAAAAAGAACAAATTTTTATGTTTACATTGGTTAGGAAATGGTGCCCAGCACGGTATAGCAGCAATGCATGGGACATCAAAATCAACTATTTGCAGAACTGTTTCTTAAGTCCTCAAGTTCACCTTGAAAAATAAAGCACTAAATCATGGAGTATTATACAGTTTGTCTATGGAATAAACATGGTCGGATCATTCCTACGCAAAGAATTTTCACTTTGCAAAGAAATTGAAAAGTAATACATAGTTTATGGTAGAACAGAAAGACTTTGCACTTTGCAAGAATCGAAAAGTGCAAAGTGAGAAGTGAAATGTTGCCAAGTTCATTCGTGGAACAGGCCCCTGGTCAGAGATCCTCTTTGAACTGTCCTGCGGTAGGTTTAATTCACTTTAACTCCAGGCAATTGCTGTAGCTTGCGTCAGTGATCTTGAGCATTACTCTTGGCCGCAAGCGCTAATATAATAAATACATGAATTTAAAATAAAGTAACGGTTGAGCAACTCCAAATGATTGTAAAGAAGACAGGACTACAAATATCGTTTGAGAAACCCGAGTTTTTGAGCAACATCCAAGAGGCTCCCCGTCACTTGCAGTCTGTGTGTGCGACTCGGGCGTGTGGGATTCGAGGTTCAAATCCGGGGCCTATCCATCAGCTTTCTTTGTTCTCTCTCTCATCATTTCAAGTGGAAGCAGATTGTTTGTTGGCATTAAGCCACGGAACCAGAGTGTTATGATATTCAACATTTGCTTTGGTGTGCGTAAGGGAGCACGGGCCTGACCGCTCTAGCAAGCCGTCAACTGTTTAACAGTTGTGGTTCACTTTTAAGGTATTTCCGGACACTTGCGACTCTAAGCGTCCTATATCAAATGACTTGTCTCAGTGCCATCTACGTCGCTACAGAGAGTTTAAAACGTTAATAAGAATCACTCTTTACACAGTATAGACCCAGGTAGATTAACCAACCAGATAATTAAATTCTTTGCGGCCAGGAAAACAACAGCTCGCTGGTATCAGGAGGTGAAGAAGGACCTAGAAGAAATGTCAACATCTGAAATCAGCAACAGGGAAGCATAAAAAGCCAAAATTAAGAATATCCCGGATCCAGGCACCATGGCCTGAAGAAAGGAGGGAACTCAGAGCGTTAGAATGAAGTATTGGGCAAAAATAAAGACCCAGAAGCTGAAATTAAATGAACGTGGTCCACAGTCGGCCTAAACTACAGATGAAGAAGACAGAGTTTTATAAAACATTATAATATTGTATAGTTGGCTTGTCTGAATGATTTATTATATATCCAATAGCAAAAACTCTGCTGATACAAATTATTAAGGGCCTAAACACTTGTTCCTCAATGATACGTCGACTTCTTATATTCTACGACCCGTTGTATTCTTACAGCTGTGTGTTTGAGTCATCAGTCTTTTGACTGGTTTGATGCAGCGCTCCATGCCTCCCTGTCCTGAGTCAATCCTTTCATCTCTACATAGACACCACATCCTACATCCGAGGCAATCTAACATATTCTAACCTTGGTCTACGCCTACAGTTCTTGTCCTCGACCCTTCCTTCCATAGCTTGCTATTCTTGGCTGTCTTAGTATGTGTCCTACCAACCTATCTCTTCTCTTCATTAGCAGTCGCCAGAAACATCTCACCTCTCCCACTCGTCTTAATACTTCTTCGTTTGTAACCCTATCTGCCCATCTGATCTTCATCATTCTCCTGTAACACCACATTTCAAACGCTTCAATTCTCCTCTTTTCTGCTGCTCCAACAGCCCAAGTTTCACTTCCATAGAGCGCCACGCTCCAGAAAAAGGCTTTCAAAAATGACTTCCTAATACCTAAATCTATATTCGATGTCTACAGATTCCTTTTTTGTAGAATGCCTTCCTTGCCTCAGCCAACTTAGTTTTTATATCCTCTTAGATTCTAGGACCCATTGCATTCTTACAGCTAAAAATTAGAAATACTCGTTCATCAATCCAGGCTATACATTTCTTTAAGGCTCACGTGATGTAGCAGCTAGCATTCCTACTTGTCACACTGGAGATCCGCGTTCAATTCCCGGTTCTGCCAAGTTATTTAATTCTGGTCTGAGGACTGGAATGGGTTACACGCAGCCTCATGATGAGGCATATCTGAGAAGAGGTAGTTTCGATCACCACCTCAGCCATAATGAATTAAATCTTCCATGCTTTCCTACTTCTCGTCCAAGCAAATGTCTAGTTGTTTCCTAACTTCAGGCCACTGCCACCTCCTTTCCAACCCTCACCTTAAGATCAAATACACACATTACTACAGCCAACTCAGTGACACAAGTTATCAATTATTGCCCACACACATGCAAATACACAGGACTGCATTACCACGACGTACAACCTTTTCCTGGTCACTTGTTCTCTACAGGAGTGATGGTATATTATAAGTTTGAGAACTGGGGAATTTGTCAGCAAATATATGTAAACTCTTGGTAGGTTGGTTCCTTAGTTTAGGGGCTGCGACAACGTGGTCATGTAGCCCCGTGTACTTTGGGTGTGTGAAGAATTTGTCTGATAACCGGTGTTAATTGTGTTGGCTGTATTAGAGTGTTCTGTCTGTGATTCAGGTAGAAGGACTGCAGACGATTAATTTTTTGAAGTAGTTCCTACTTTTGCTACCGTCCAGGACACCTACCTGTGGACGTGGCTACTAAATACCTTCGCAGTCAGTACCTGGCGGCGAACGTTGGAACTAAGACAGAGTTACCAAACTAACCCAGAAATTTTCGCTTCCACAAGTGTAGTTAGTGGAAGGTTCTTTTACATGCCATAAATCTATGACATTGGACCGCCGGCTTTAATTCCCCTCCGAAGTAAGACATACTGAGGGATTTTTAACTCTCTTAAAACGTCCGACGACATCGTCCGGGTTTGAACCCACGACCTTCGGCATAGAAGCTCAGCGTGCTACCAATCACCCCACCGATGCCGCCTATGTAAACTCTAATTGAGCTGCACTGTGCAATTACATGATTTCTTAAATTCACACACTAATACAGCCATCCCATTAACACAGGTTATCAGGCAATAAATTTCCGTACACATGCGGCTGAATGACCGCTATGTCCAAGCCCTTCAAATGAAGCAACAAGATGATTTGTTATTTGTGTAAACAGTTTAATGTGATAGCAAATAATTAAAATGTTTCTTCTGATCCCCAGGATATGAAAGATGAAAAACACGATGAATCAAGTGAAGCAAGTGGAAATCACTTAAATAAGTAAGTGGACAATTTCAAAAAATACGGTACTGTTCCTTCACCCTTATGTATCATCATCAGCATCATCTTGCACATTTTCCAGCCACTGGCCGGATCTGTTTGGAACACAAGCCTCTCCAACGTCTCCTGTCTTCCCACCATCTCTCAGCCTCCACCCTTGTCCAGTCTTCTCCTCTCTTCTTCACGCCTTCTTCCACCCCCTTCAGCCACCTGTCTTCCTCTCGGTCTCTTTCCTTCCCACTTCGTCTCGTATATCCTCCTGGGTATCCTCTTCTCCTCCATTCGTTTTACATGTCCATACCATCTAAGTCTAGATTTCTCTATACCGTCCTGTAATGGGTCCTCCTTCATTAATTCTCTGGTCCTCTCATTTCTTATTCTGTCCATCTTTGTAGCTCCAGTACTGCTTCTCAAGGACCTCATCTCACTGGCCTGTATTTTGCTCTTCTCCCTTCCTTTCATAACCCAGGTCTCCGAGGCATACGTCAGGATAGGGACAGACTACGTCCGATATATGACCTTTTTGCTGTTCTGAGGGACATCCTTGCTCCATAACATGCTTCTCACACTCCTCCGGAATGCTTCTGCCTGTCTCCCCCGCTCATTTATTTCTCTATCGTTTCTTCCATTATCTTGTATCAGACTTCCCAGATACTTAAAACTCTCCACTTATGTATGCAAAACGGAAAATGTTGGATATGAATGAGTTTAGTTGTCTCTCCATGTATCTGGCATTTAACTATTGCTTTTGTTACTGTTGTTCTCATCACTGAAATGGATGTTGATATTAACTTTCTACTTGTTTTTTGAGTCATCAGTCTTTCGACTGGTTTGATGCAGCCCTGCATGCTTCCCTGTCCTGAGCTAATC
This sequence comes from Meconema thalassinum, assembly GCA_946902985.2. Lineage (NCBI taxonomy): Eukaryota > Metazoa > Arthropoda > Insecta > Orthoptera > Tettigoniidae > Meconema > Meconema thalassinum. The sequence continues at coordinate 39,573,450 of OX336388.2, forward strand.
GTTTCATCTCTACTTAGCTACCACACCTTACATCCGAGGCAATCCGTTTCACATATCCTACCCCTACAGTTCTTGTCCTCGACCCTTCCTTCCATAACTAAGTTTGCTATTCCTGAGTGACCTAGCATGTGTCCTACCAACCTATTTCTTCTCTTCATTAGCAGTCGCCCGAAACATCTCTCCCATTCGTCAATTCTCTTCTTTTCTGTTGCACCAATAGTCCAAGTTTCACTTCCATCCAGACAAAGGCTTCAAAGATGACTTCCTAATACCTAAATCTATATTAGATTCAACAGATTCCTTTTCTTTAAAAATGCTTTCCTTGCCTGTGTTAACCTACTTTTTATATCGTCTTTGCTTCGTCCATCACTGGTTATTTTGCTTCCCAAGTAAGAGAAGTCACCAACTTCCTTAAGCTGTTCACCTGCCAATTCGACATCCATAGGGGTATCTGGTTTCTTTCGACTAAATTCCAATATTTTTGTTTTACATTTATTAATTCTCATACCGTATAAAAACTCATTCAAATCCTCAAGATGACGATGTCATCAGCAAATCTCAGAGTTGAAGTTATTTCTCCTTGAATCTTTGGTCCTACTTTGAATTTTTCTCCAATTTCTTTAATTGCTTGTTCAATGTATAGATTGAAAAGTATGGGTGATAATTTGCAGCCTTGCCTTACATCAACTTTTCTCTCATGTCCTCCAGCTCGAGTGACTGCTGTCTGATTTCTGTATGGATTGTAGAGCACCCTCCTATCCCTTTACTTTATTCCAATCGTCTTCAAAATGTCAAACTTTCTACTTACTAACCCATAAACAGTTTATTAGTCTGCTCATGGGATGTGTTTCTGACTTGTGAAAACCCCACTCATTTCCTTGGAGCAAATATGCATGCTGCAAATATAACAGCGATGTGAGTTTTGTAAGCAACATCCACTACTTTAAACTTACCGCAGTGTATTGCTGTATCCAGATGACTCTGCGAGCGAGCGCAAGTAGTGCCTACGCTCAAGAAGTTGAATACATTTAATGATCTACTACCATCAATCTTAAACTCTTGGAGCATATACAGTGTCTAATTTGCCAAGTTTCAGCATATCCCAGATAATGTTGCTTGGTTGATTATAATTTAACTGTTTAGACTGTAGCTCGTGATTTCAAGATTCTGTTTTCTGATAAATTAAAACTATAAGATCTTGGGCAACAGATGGGTTGACGGACAGGTTCGACTAATATCAAACAAAGAAGTATACAGCAAGATGGAAGCGTTAACAACAACAATTGCTGTTTTATGGGCACATCTTATGACCGGCTCACAAAGAAAATCTGCAATTTTCTTAAACCGAAGATCTCGGGTTGAAATGGTTCCAGGAGTGTGAGAGGGATATGAGACAGGTGGGCATTACGGAGGATAAAATCAAAGACAGGAATAGTTTCAGAAGGATGGTGAAAAGCTATCCGGGTTTTATGGTGGAGGCAGAACCCAAAAGGCGAAGAGGCCCTTTGACAGAGGAGCGGAAGAACAAGCTGATAGAAGGGCTCAAGATGTCAAACTAACAAGACGCATACACTGAAAGGAGAGTGGTTGTTAGCACGCAGTCCATAGAGGCTCAAGTCGACGGTAAAAAAAAACCACCATAAGACTGGGTTTGGTTCCAACCATAAAATACACTACCTTCTCGATCTCTCTCTCTTTCTCAGTTGTGTAAGTTGAGTACCTTACTCTACTTGAGAAGTACACATTGGCAGCCCGGACATTGTGTCGGTGTTCACCTAAATGAGCACAAGAGTGACATCAGACTGAACTTGCAGCACGAATCAACTCTTGTGTGGAAGTACTTGTGACAAATAACCACAATCTGTTAGCGTGAATTGTAAGAACCTAACTTATTTGTTCAGAAACTGTGTACCCCTGTAATCATAGCACACAAACTGTGCACTGGATCTTTCAGCAATCTGTAAAATCTTTATAATTCACGGATTCCCCTTATGGCGCTTAAGGATTTACCAAAAGCTCCGCTTTGGTACCCTCTCGTATCCTCTTGTCTTACCCGTGCCGAACCTAGCACCTTAGCGTCTGTATTTCACTGAATATTCTAGTACAAAGCGATCATACTAAACGCGTGTCACTTGTATTCGTGACGCACTGGTTCACTGCTGCCCACTACGCCGACTGACTGCAGTCTCGTACATGGGCCACTGAACTCTGCTGCGTGGCATTCCTCAAATTTTTGAAAGGATAGGTTTAGCCTTTCCAGTCGGGACGTCGAGATTCTTGACTTTGCGAGATAAGCAGAATCTTGAATGAGTTTCTCATGATTCCCGCTCCGTCACTTGAGTATCTAGGAGAATAAGGAGGCACTCCTTTCGTTAGAACCCCCTACAAATGCCTTCCACCACATATTAGATTGTTGGCCCACTGCACTCTGTCAGGTATGGAGAAAATCCGACGGATTAAGAAGTTTGGCAGATGAAAGTAAGACAAGTAAGTTGAGGGGCATCACCTTGAGCACTCATGCTTCAAAGATCCTGGCTAGAATAATTTACAAGAGGATGGAACGACGGACTGAAACCTATTTTGGTGAAGACAAAATTAGTTACAGGAGAACCGTAAGAACAAGGAAAGCTACAATAATTCAGTGACGGATCTCGAGTGGTAGAACAAATAAAGATAAGAGATAGACCATGGCAATTTCAGATTTGGAAAGGCTGGTGAATTAAAACTCAGCAATTCTTCTAGGTTTGTGCCGTGTCTTGTGTGGGGTTTCGCCTAGGACACCAAGCTGGCTCATCGGCGGGCTCTTGGTGTCCCCGCCCGGCCGTGCAAGCCAATATACCATCTTTTTGGAAGCCTTCGTAGGGAGGTTATGGCTGCTTGAGCTTTTAGTTCTCGCAGTCGAGTGGTGCAATTGCACCTAATATAAATGGAGGTGGCGCGCAGTTCGTCACTCCAGTGAGGGTCCGGGTGGGGACACCAAGAGCCCGCCGATGAGCCAGCTTGGTGTCCTAGGCGAAACCCCACACAAGACACGGCACAAACCTAGAAGAATTGCTGAGTTTTAATTCACCGGCCGTAAAAGCCAATATACCATCAAAATTTTGAGTTCTCTTTCTCTAGTGGTTTCTTATTAAGAATATCCTAGAGTTCCTACTTCGTGTCCCTTTTGATGAAATTGAAAAGGGCACAATACTAAAAGAATGTTGGCGATTCTTGGTACTTAGGAAGCAAAATAAGCATTGTTGGTCGAAGGAAAGAAGCTATACAAAGTAGGCTGGTACGGTACAGGTAAAAATAGTTTTCCTATAGAAAAGAAATCCGTTAATATCAAAACTAGATTTAAGTGTAATAAAGACACATTTGCAGGCTTTATGGGAATGGCGTGACGTCTTCCACCTGGCGTTCGCGAACTGAACAAGAAACAAGATCTCTCAACTAAATATCTAACTTTGAAATGATGCTAGCTACGACAAATATCTGAAGATATTCCGGCCAGTAAATACGAAACTCTCATTGATACTTTCCAGTATTTAATTTTGATAATGTGTACATGGTGTGAACTTGTTGAAGTTGAGTACAAATCAAAATATGAAAATAATTCTAAGGAGTGAGATTAAGCCGTTGGGTGGAGAAAGTCAATGTGCAGATTGAATGTTGCCCTTTTTAGGATGAGCCATTAGATGGGAGGCATGTAGTGGTGTGAAGAGCTTTGCATAAATGAGTGCTTTGTGGTCTGGTTGAACACGAAAGTTAGCAATGTTAGAAAATTATAATAAACCAGCTCTTTATTTACTATTTGATTATTTTCTTGGAATTTAAGAGTAACAAATTATATCCACACAAAATAGTTCTGACCATTTACCCGCCATGTACCCAAGAGTGAAGCATGATAACCCATGCCCATTCTTTACTGAATTAAATGTGTAGGTACTAATTTGTCTCTCTTTTACGACTGCTCACATTCGTAGTTTGCTGTTTTCCATTAAATTAATAGTTATATCGTCATAAAGCCTTGCTCCTGAAAGATCACCAGTCAATGAAAAAGAAAGAGTGTGAAAATATTCCTCCGGAATATCTGAAAGACAGGAAAGTTGAACACTAGCAACGGAGGTATGAATCAATACGCGATTTCTATATCCTTCCAATTCAACTGAGGAAGGTCAGGGAACACCTTTGGCAAACAACCTAAGTATCTGGAAATAACTACTCTTTTCCTCACGCAAACGTTCCTTTCACGCTTAAAATGGTTTAACACTTATGTCGAGAAGAGCTATGACACAAATCTCCGACAAGGCCAACCAAATACTCTGTATAACATGAATTTAATTGCATGATATTCAGACGGTAAGGACACCACATGATCCAGAAATAGAAGTGATATCAGTTCCTAGTAGTTCTCAATGACACCTAATGCTACTACTTAAGTTAGTTGTCATAAGTATTATTTCTGAATCACGAAAGCATTATTCCACATTCCTTATCCATTTAACATAATTTAATGCGCAGTGCATTACATGTGCTTTCAGGTTTAAAAGTCCAGATACGTCTGATCATGCTGTAAGAAATATGTACGAAATAAGCAATGTACATCACTTTAGCACTGCTTCTGGAGGAAATTATCTTCAGAAACAATGCATCCACATCAGGACAGAGTACTTCCTTCCTAAGGATGCATGCGAAAGCTCTTCCATGCAAGATGCTAACTTCAACATAAACACGCAAATCGTTGGTGGGATCAAGAAACAGGGGTTATCTGACACTCCCTCCGGGCCATATTCATGTAGAGTATGCAAAGGAACATTTCCTGAGGAGCAAAGCTTGATCAAACATGCAATCATGCACGGTGGAATAAAAACTTATTCATGTATGACATGCGAGGCAAAGTTCATTAAAAGAAAGAATTTGAAGAGACATGCGCTTTCTCATAGTGGACAGAAACCATATCCATGTGATACATGCAATGCAACATTTACTCATCAAGTGTATTTGAATAGACATAAGCTATCTCATACAGGCCAGAAGCCACACTCGTGCAATTTATGCGAATCTAAATTTACACAAAAAGTGCATTTAAAGAGACATATGTTAACGCACAGTGACCTTAGGCCACATCGTTGTGGATCATGTGAAGCAAAGTTCAATCAAATTGGACATTTGAAAAGACACATGCTGATTCATAGTGGCGAAAAGCCATGTTCATGTGATGCATGCGAAGCTAAGTTTGCATACAGGCAGGATTTAACCAGACACATGATTACACATACTGGGAAAAAGTCATATTCGTGTATAGTATGTCAGGCCAAGTTCACTGATCACAAGGGTTTGAAGAGACATGAATTAATTCATACTGGAAAAAGGCCACATTTATGTAGTATATGTGGAGCGACGTTCAATCAAATAGGACATTTGAAGAGACACATGCTAACTCATACTGGCAAAAAGCCGCACACATGTGTGACATGTGAGGCTAAGTTTACTGATAGAAACACTATGAAGAGACACATGCTAATTCATACTGGAGAAAAGCCATATTTATGTACTGTATGCAATGCTAAGTTTACTCAATTAGGACATTTGAAGAGACATTTGAAAACACATCGAGGAAAAGCTGACACAAGCGAAGTAAGCTAACCGACATCTGAGGACACCCATGTGAACTTAGTAGGCAATCCAAATTGATATAATTCGTGTGTAGTAAAAGGTTGTCATCGCTTACAGAATTTTGTAAATAATTAATGTAATGCACATTGTGCGCACTTATCCTTAATAATATAATTCATTTAATGCACATTTTTTGAGGGAACAACCCATTGCGGCGATAAGCCATACATATGTACTCGTATAACATGTGATGCGAAGTTTGTTGTAACAAAGGGTTTGATGTATTACAGTACTTGTTAATAGCCAAAACATCTTAATTACAAATGAAGCAGAATTTACTGACATGAACATCTGAAGGGACACATGCTTCCTGATAATGGTCAATAGCCAAATAGATGTAGATCAAATTTACTAAAAAGAAAAAGGTACAACAGGGTGTGGCAGAGAAACTTGCTTATTTCAATTAGGCGCCCTGAAACGATGGTTGCTCCGAGGAGGGTGGGAAAAGGCTCATTCGAGAGAGCAGGTCCTATAGATGTCGCTCTGTTTGGTTTAGTGAGCATCATGGAGTGGACGAAGGCTGAGCGTACATTCGCTGTTGAGGCATACTTTTCTAACGGTTGCTCAGTCATCGCTACGTTACGTGCATTTCGTATCCATTTCAATATTGGGCCCCATGGTAGTGTGTCTGCTCAGCAGTTGACTGTACATGGCTAAACAACGTCAAATAAACTCGGGGTGTGAAGAAAGAAAACTCTTGGCCGCCTCAAACAAGGAGGTCACCCCGGAGCATGGACATGGTGAGACATTCTGTTGTGCAATCCACTGAGCGCTCTGACCACGTACATGCAGCTGCTCTTGGGTTGTCTGTTCGTTCCGTCAGGTGAATGCTTCGCGAAGAACTGAAACTTCATCCCTACATAACGGCTGGGGTGCAGGAACTTCTTGCAATTTTGTTGCTCGAGAGAATACCTGTTTGGTGATTTTTGACAGGCCTCACGACACACTTTTTTTCTTCAGTTATTAGGCTCACTTCCATTAAATGGGGCCTGTAAATAAACAGAACATGTGCTATTGGACCCCTGTGAACCCCAAACTAATTCATCACCGTCCCCTTCATTCACAACGTGTAACTGGTGGGCTCTATCGCGGGTTGGAATAATTGGTCCATGGTTGTTTGAAGAAAACGAACGGGGAGTGTCGGCGACTGCTGCCCGTTTGTCCACATGATTCAGGAGTTTTTCCTTCAAGCACTCAACGAGATGTATGTGGGAGATGCTTTGCTTCAGCAGGACGGTTTCACGGAACACAACGCGTGTGTCAATGACTGTTTTATGGCAACACATCCCTGGACGCCTCATCGTCTTGAGGGGTGATCTGCACTGGCCTGAATGGTCCCCTGATTTAGCGCTCTGCGACTATTTATGGGTCTTTATTTAATTACTTGTTTACAACGTCTTTGGACCCTGATTCACTTGAAGAACAATATTCGCCAACTTACCTATCGATATGCTGGAAAAGTGTTGAACCTAACTTCTGAGTTCAATTAGCGCAGTATATTGAGAATAATGGACGTCATCTGCCTGGTACAGTATATCTAAAGCTGTGTAGACATAAAATGTAAATGTTATACTTGTTGCTATTCAGAGAACGAAATATATATCTGAATTACTCCTTTTTTCATTGACTTTCTAAATATGCAAGTTTCTCTGCCTCACCATGTTTTCTGTTACACATGTTACCTCATGAATTTGTATTGTAACTTTCACTATGTCAGCACTAAATCATTTCAATTATTGAATATGCAAGAAAATACTGAACAATTACTTGTTAAACAAGAGTTTAGTGCTTTTCAGTCGGTCAACACGAATGTACCCAAAAGAATTAATCTCATGTAATTTATTTCAGGATTAGGGCATAACCCATCTCTTTTGGGTACATTCGTGTTGACCGACTGAAAAGCACTAAACTCTTGTTTACTAAGGCAACACTGAAAATATGGCTTCAAACACCACAACAATTACTTGTTATTGAACTATTGTAGAAGGAGGGAAATGATGAAAGGAAATTATGATATAACTTCACTCGTTATGCGAGCATTATCATATCCAAATTTTCAAAACACAAGCTCTACAAAGCACAACCAAACATAAAAGTTTTGTATGAACAATTTTATTTGCTTTTTTAAAGGCAGCTCAAATTCAAAGAAATAATTTCAGGCTAACTATTTGGAAGTGTTTATACATACAAATTGTATATATATGAAAAAATTGCTGTCTGGGCTGCCTATAGACATTCAACTGTGTCAAATTAACCTCAAGTCTTTCAATCATTTATAATAAACAAACACCGCTTCGTATGTTGTTGTTATTGCTTTCTTCCATCATCACTTGTAGCTCATTCCTGCATATAAGTTATCACCTCTTGTGTAGTATAGGGCTTACGTGTACCACAGCAAAAGTACATGAATCTTCATAGAATAGTTGGGGGAGGAATACTTGCTGGGATCTTCATTTCCAAGTTTTGCAACGTTAAAGTAAATAGTTATATTTTCAAGCACTTCATGCCCTAATTATTATTATTAAGGATAAGTGCGCACAATGTGCATTACGTTGATTATTTACAAAATTCTGAAAGCGATGACAACCTTTTAGTACACACGAGAGCGTGGTAAGTATCGCATGACTTTTGACACAATTTGCAAATGCACTCTGGTGTGGGCACATGGAACACCTCAGTCTCACAAATCCTGTGGTGAAAACCGTGCACCGCGAATCGGGTCACTGTGTGTCTCAACCCATAGGCAGTGCCCTTCCAATCTGTTGACGTCATGGCCGTCGTGGAGTAGAAACCAATTGGGATCTCCTTCCTTTTTTCAAGTAGTCCTTGTAGTAAATCATTGTATTGTCTTGTGGATGGTAGTTGGTGAACCAGTCGGAGTTCTTCTATAATGAAAGGTTCCCCCGCTAGTTTATACGCAAGTCTCGATGGGGTGAATTTTGACAAACAAAGCAGTCTTTTTAAGAATAAGACTTTCACTTTCTGTAAGTTTTTCAGGTTATTTTTGCTTAAAGAGTCTCAGTGCCGATTGTAAAGACATATCCCTGAGATGACTAATGTCGTTCATTGATCTGACAGCACAGATCATTTTATCTTTGATGTGACGTGTAAATAATTTCCCTTGTATTTGCAAAGTAATTCCTAGATATTTGTAATGACTGGTTTGAAGCAAAGGTTCATCTCTGAGGTAAAGAATGTCATCTTTGGCAGTTCTTCCGCCCTTTCTGAATATCATTGCTACCGTTTTCTGAAGGTTTATTTCAAGATCGTTGTTTTGGGCCCATATTGCAAGTTGATTCAAGCTGTTTCGTAGCTCTTCCCTTGACGACGAGGTCAGAACCATCTCATCGGCATATGTGATGATTTTTACTTTCTGGGAACGTAAGAGGCATACCACATCTGCAGTCGCGACATTAAATAGAAGAGGACATAGAGGGTCACCCAGAAGTACTCCCAATGTTTGATCGATAGGATTAGATATAGTTATTCCGTTATTCTACCTGGTTGTTATGTAGAATATCCTTAATCAATCTGATGATGTAGTGGTGCTCCAGAACAATCATTTCTATGAGTTTCTTTACAAATAGTTATCTGTAATAGTTACCAACGTTATTAGGTTTTCTGACGTTTTTATTTATTTTGGAAAGCAGACAGTCTATGGGTGTTATTGTAGGTTTTTCTTAGTGTTCTGTACAAGAATCAGTCTTGCAGATTTGCATCTGACGATGCTCGCTTGACGAACGAAACATGTCATCCCTCAGTTTTCTCCTTCCTTAAAAGTCAAAACGTGCAATTTTTTCAGATTAAATTACGGAACATAACCGTGGGAGTGAAGATTCAAGGAGAAATAATTTCAACTCTGATATTTGCTGATGACATCGTCATCTTGGCCGACACGCCTGAGGATTTGAATGAGTTTTTTGAATGGTTTGGACTCCATTTTTAGGAAAGAATTCATGATGAAAATTAATAAAAATAAGACAAAAATATCAGAATGCAGCCGAAAAAAATCAGAAACCTCTATGGATATCAAATTGGCAGGTGAAAAGTTGAAGGAAGTAGGAGACTTCTGTTACTTAGGAAGCAAAATAACCCGTGTTGGACGAAGCAAAGAGGATATAGAATGTATGTTGGCTCAGGCAAGGAAAGCATTTCTTCAAAAAAGGAATCTGTTGACATCGAATATAGATTTAGGTATTAGGAAGTCATTTTTGAAAGCCAATGTCTGGAGCATGATGCTCTTTGGATGTGAAACTTGGACTATTGGTGCCGCAGAAAATAGGAGAATTGAAGGGTTTGAAATGTGATGTTACAGGAGAATGATGAAGATCAGATGGGTAGATAGGGTTACAAACGAAGAAGTATTAAGACGAGTTGGCGAGGAGAGATATTTCTGGCGACTGCTAATGAAGAGAAGAGATAGGTAGGTAGGACACAGACATTCGGGAATAGCAAGCTTAGTTATGGAAGGAAGGGTCGAGGATAAGAACTATAGGGGTAGACCAAGGTTAGAATAAGTTAAACTGATTGCCTCAGTTTTAAGGTGTGGTGGCTATGTACAGATAAAACGATTAGCTCAGAACAGGAGGCATGGAGATCTGCATCAAACCAGTCAAAAGATTGAAGACTCAAACAACAACAACAACAGTTTTTGAATTGTTTTCTGTTGACCGACTGAAGGTTAAAATAACAACATTGTCAATATAATAACACAGAAGATCGGCTTCAAAGTTATCTTGTCGTCACATTGTCATGATAAACGAGCGCGGTGGCCGAGAGCGAAAACGCGCTACTTCTTGCCTCACTGGCTCCGGAGAGCGTGCGTTCGAATCCCACCTCGGTCGTCCTGAAAGTGGTTGTCGTGGTTTCCCATTTTCACAACCAGGCAAATGCGACGGTTTCTTTCAATAGGGCCATGGCCAATTTCTTTCCGAAATCCCTTCCTTGCCCCACCCTGACAAGGAAATAAATTCCTATTGGCTGCATTAATACAATTATATTCCCATGATGCTATTCTGATGCTGTACACGCAATGCAGATTATACATATAATGGAAGTTAAACAACACATATTAATTTATAGCAACCAGGAACCATAGTAATGTACCTCTAAGATTATTTATTGCGAAGGGAAAATTGAAAACATTTCAGTATAAACACGAGGCATAATTACTATAGGAAAAGCTAATCAACATTTGCTACAACAGGAAGATTAGAGCGATGGCGTTAAGCAAGAAGGATGTTAAGTTATTTGTGGACATGTGAAACACGATGGAAAGTAACGTTAGGATATGGGGTACAATCAAAGGAAGAATTTTTAATCTAGACGAGACTCACAACTGAATGGCATTTGTGCATTTAGTTCCGTGAATGTGTTCCAATTGCCAGAAAACAATTATATTCCAACGTTTCAAGAATTACCACTTTTTGAGTGGAAAGGAAACTGCTTAGTAAAATTACATACGTTGGTTGCTGTGACCCTATCAGAGTTCACAGCTGTGAGAGAAAATAGGATATTTTGTCTCAGCAAAAGGTTGGTCAGTCGAGAATTATTACCGATCATCATTCTTTGCCTATCCTCTTCTTCTTCTTCTTCTTCTTTATGTGCCATCTCCTCTCAGGAGGTTGGCAACAATCATAGAGACTCTTGCTTTAGATGATGCAGCACGAAACAGCTCTACCCCTACCAAATGGCATGATTGTACTGCGACCATATCTTGGCCATCAGAATCTTCCATCCAAAGACGTTGGTTTATAATCTGCGGGATGGCGTGAAGGAAAAAGTTTATATATCACCAATTACTGCACTTCTGCTTGACCTCCGCCAATGGATCAACGATGCGCCTGCTAAAGTAAATGCGTAACAGGTAAGTTCTCCCCCAGGTGTGTCAAGAAAATATGTGTGTTGTTGTTGTTGTTGTTTGAGTTTTAAATATCTAGACTGGTTTGATGCAGCCCCCCATTTGTCCCAGTGCTGAGTTCATATTTTCATTTCTGCATAGCTACCATGACGTAAGTATAATGGTGAGGCGGATCCTGGTTTCATCACACGCACGCCGTCACGCTAGAACAACTGGAAGTTGTAGCGTGGTGGGATTAAAGCACATGTAATCCGCATTAGATTGGAATTTAATATTGTGTTGTTAATTCGTTTTAGGGGCTTGGGATATCTAGGTCATCAGCTTCGTGTAGTTAGGTGTTTGTTGAACTTGAGTAACAAATAGGTTGAAAAATCCGCCTAATGAATACTTTTTATTTAATAAAGATCACTATGTGGTCATTGGTGGGATATGTTTCAAGGCCTAATTGTTTTGGCCCCTTCAAATGTCAAAGACACAAGAATGTATAGCGTAACACACTAAAAAGTCCCTTGTCCAGGTGCACCATAAAGAAGGATGGGAAATTGAATGCTTAAAACAACACAATATGACGTGGAAAAACGTGGCCACTCAATTACTTTATCAATACGGAACCAGTATGAACCTTTTAAGCTATAAAATGTGTTGAACTTGTCCGACAACCTGAATTTATGTGATGACTAGTACTGTGTGAAACTGTATTACAAACCGTAATGGGGTAGGTGTCCAGGCATTTTAAATAAACTAGTATCCCGGCATTTTCCGGGAGGGTTTGTGGAATATCTCGCGGGAAAACCACACTCCGGATATTCACCGTCAGTCCCGGGATTCGAATCTGCAATCTCCGGACTTCCTGCAGCTGACCTCTCGACCGTGGTGCATGATTTAATGACCACTGCTACGCCGCGGGACATGTTTATGTTGACAGTTGTGTGCACTGCTAGTGAAAGTATTTCATATTCTCTGTCTTGCAATATGTGATGCAATGCAGGGTTGCAACAACCACATCAAGAAAACAAATGAGTTGAATATAAAATACTTTGGATTTCCACAAGTCAAAGTTGTAATGAGGTCATCTGTCCGAGCTTGTAGGATGGAGGGCAAGATTATTGTAAGTACGATAATAAGTTATAATTTCTAAAATTACTGTTTGTTGTGACATGACAATTAGGCAGTAAAACATTCACTAAAATATTTCTCGTGAATGTTGAAACATTGGAGTAGATCGAGATAATACATTTAGGGCAAGCACCGTGCTTACCTATTTACTGTAAATAGAAATACTGAGGAGGACAATGCCAAAAAAAAAAGAACGTTGCCAAACATATTCGTAATATCGTGGACGCTTTTGACATAGAAAAACTTGTTTCTAGTTTATTTGTTAAACCAAATTACGAAACAGGTGGAAATGGACATAAATTGTTCTAAAATAACCGGTCAACGGAATTGATTGTTACGGGAACATGCTTTTAAGGCTTGTTGTTGTTTTATTTGAGAGGCTTGGACATCGTGTACCTGGGATAGTGTGTAATTATGTCCGACAACCTGTGTTGTACTGGTTGGACAAAATAATGACTGGCAAAATCCTGCACTTTTCAGGAAGTTTGTAACCTCAGGAGTTTTTGACTTTGTTCATCAAAAATTTCTCTTTTCGTGAAATAGCTTCCTCCCATACGACATAGACTTCGCATTAATTGAAAAACAGAAAATGATTTCTACAGTCCATGTTCCTGAGATCATGGGTTTCTAAAATCCCTGACGGAGCCCGGAATCGAAACCGGGGCTTCCGGGTGAGAGACAGGCGCGCTACCCCAACACCACGGGGCCGGCATAACTCCAATATAGACTTCGGAAATTTCATGTCATACACTCCAGTAGTTTGATACAAATCCCTGACAAAGAGATAAACAGACAATAATAATGAAACCAAATGCATCGATGGACATTTTATACCTCAACCTTGATATTCAACAAAAATTATGTTAAATGGTCCGGCTAAGCTCAAACAATTACAGCGTTTCACCCCAGTGTACCATTGGGCTCTTCCGCTGGTACAGTACACCTCGCCAAGTCGCTGTTTAGTGCTCACTGAGTAGGCCAATGCAAGACGCCCAATACACATTATAAAATGTAGTATCTACGTCACGAGCAATGCCAAAGCACTACGGAAGAAGTATAGACTTCCTTCCAAAGCAAATACAAACCTTACCTTGGCTATCGATATGTCGAATGAATGTTCGTAAATGAGAAACATGTTGTTATGGTCCGTTGAGCTGAGAATTATTCAACAAAAATTATGTCTTGCATTGGCCCACTCAGTGAGCTCTAAACGGCGTTTTGTTGAGGTGTACTGTACCAACTGAAGAGGCCAATGGTACACTGAGGCGAAACGCTGTAATTGTTTGAGCTTAGCCGGACCATTTAACATAATTTTTGTTGAATAATTCTCAGCTCAACGGACCATAACAACATGTTTCTCATTTGAGAACATTCATTCGACATATCATCCTTGATAAACACAAAGTTTAAGCTAAAACCTCAGACAGAAAGTCTACTTTATTTAAGAAGGTAAATTGAGCTCATCCGAAGTATTGATCGTGGCTGCTGGACACTATTGGTTATGAATCTTCAGAGTAGTTCGACTTTTGAACGACGGTTCAAATCTATGATTTGAATGAAAATACCTGAGGATGAATGTCTGACAAGAATATGGCCATTGCCTGCTTTGGAATAAAATGATTCGTGTAAACGAGTTTAAAAATGTTTCGAGTTTTTATTGTGGCTTCTTACTGTATCAATTTGGCTTTCTACCACTATGATATTGAACGTGTGGCGCCATATTTCCCAGGGTAGTAAATGTTGCGTTCCGCCTGCGACACGAATATGCGTTCAGCCAGTATGACGTAACAAGTGTTTCTGTCATTTCTAGCTCTTCAGTCGGTCAACACGAATTTGACAAGGATAGTTTAAATATATTATTATATTAAATATATTAAAGGAAATAGAACAAGTTATGTCTATCTTCCTAAAGAAAGCGTTGTGTGTATCGAAATTTACTCCGTCCCGGCTAATGTATGAGCCGTCAGCAGAGCCATTCTGTATTGAGCAAATCAGACTGCAAATGCAGCTTCCATCTAGCGCTGCCTATCAGGAACCTCTTGCGGAATTTCATTTAAGAAATAAATATGGTTGGACTTCTATGGGACAGAAGCGATGTTATCATCTGACTGGATTTACGACTCACTGTGACGCGTTTCGCAGTCCATGGATTCCACTTCAGGATATGCAGAAGAAAAGACTTTCACACTCCAAATTCAGCCAGATGCATATGTGAATTATGTAGCGAGCCCTATGACCGATATCTTGCGGCATACGGTAAAAGAAGATTGACTTCCCTGACGCAATTTTGTAGCGACTGACAGTACCTGCATTCTATAAATACAGTACTTTTTCATTGGCCGTTGGCTGCATTAAAAGTATTATTAAATATAAAATTGGTTTAAGGTCACCACTTACTCTTACACGATGAAAAAGTATATTTTTGTGGCATCACTTTACTAAGTATTTTCTGGGTTTATGCTAAAGGTACAGCTATGATTCTTGTCACATATAAGAAGCGATATATTCTGAGCTGTTTTTGACCATGTAGTGCTACTTTGCTTTTATAGGATGTGTGAAATGAATACAAATTTGGACAGATACATTTTCAAAAAAATGTTGTAAAAGTTGTTTCAGGTACACATTTCTCAGTTGCTATTCAATCAAATATTCTCAAATTTTGTTCACATACTTGGAACGGATCATGGCAGATGAGTAACCACTTTGTTTCATTATTATTGGGTCAGAATGCAAGAAAAAAATCCGAACTCTTTCTTTTTAAATTTACTCAAAAATATGTATCAATGTTTCTCTTCCCAATCCATTCCTACTATGTTTTGGAAGTGACAATAGGTTAACATTCAAGTACTCCATTAGGCAAGTTAATGTAAAAAATTGCCCTCTATGTTAAATGGTATCCTAGTTATTGGTACCTAAACATGAAAAATGAGTATTAACGGAAAACAGCTGGCAAAGTGTATTATTCAGAGCATGGGACGCTAATTTTAAAAAACAAATTTAAGGTAGTTGTAGACATCAAAACCCCAGCAAACTATATACAGGGCTATTACAAATGATTGAAGCGATTTCATAAATTCACTGTAGCTCCATTCATTGACATATGGTCACGACTCACTACAGATACGTAGAAAAACTCATAAAGTTTTGTTTGGCTGAAGCCGCACTTCAGGTTTCTGCCGCCACAGCGCTCGAGAGCGCAGTGAGAAAAAATGGCGACAGGAGCCGAGAAAGCGTTTGTCGTGCTTGAAATGCACTCACATCAGTCAGTCATAACAGTGCAACGACACTTCAGGACGAAGTTCAACAAAGATCCACCAACTGCTAACTCCATTCGGCGATGGTATGCGCAGTTTAAAGCTTCTGGATGCCTCTGTAAGGGGAAATCAACGGGTCGGCCTGCAGTGAGCGAAGAAACGGTTGACCGCGTGCGGGCAAATTTCACGCGTAGCCCGCGGAAGTCGACGAATAAAGCAAGCAGGGAGCTAAACGTACCACAGCCGACGGTTTGGAAAATCTTACGGAAAAGGCTAAAGCAGAAGCCTTACCGTTTACAATTGCTACAAGCCCTGACACTCGATGACAAAGTCAAACGCTTTGAATTTTCGGCGCGGTTGCAACAGCTCATGGAAGAGGATGCGTTCTGTGCGAAACTTGTTTTCAGTGATGAAGCAACATTTTTTCTTAATGGTGAAGTGAACCGACACAATGTGCGAATCTGGGCGGTAGAGAATCCTCACGCATTCGTGCAGCACATTCGCAATTCACCAAAAGTTAACGAGTTTTGTGCAATCTCACGGTTTAAAGTTTACGGCCCCTTTTTCTTCTGCGAAAAAAAAAAACACGTTACAGGACACGTGTATCTGGACATGCTGGAAAATTGGCTCATGCCACAACTGGACACCGACAGCGCCGACTTCATCTTTCAACAGGATGGTGCTCCACCGCACTTCCATCATGATGTTCGGCATTTTTTAAACAGGAGATTGGAAAACCGATGGATCGGTCGTAGTGGAGATCATGATCAGCAATTCATGTCATGGCCTCCACGCTCTCCCGACTTAACCCCATGCGATTTCTTTCTGTGGGGTTATGTGAAAGATTCAGTGTTTAAACCTCCTCTATCAAGAAACGTGCCAGAACTGCGAGCTCGCATCAACGATGCTTTCGAACTCATTGATGAGGACAAGCTCCGCCGAGTGTGGGGGGAACTTGATTATCGGCTTGATGTCTGCCGAATCACTAAAGGGGCACATATCGAACATTTGTGAATGCCTAAAAAGAACTTTTTGAGTTTCTGTATGTGTGTGCAAAGAATTGTTAAAATATCTCAAATAATAAAGTTATTGTAGAGCTGTGAAATCGCTTCAATCATTTGTAATAGCCCTGTATATTTGGATTCAGAAAAGAATGAAGAATTTTATGGCGCCAAAATCAAAAAATCGATTTTTTCATCATGCAAGAGTACGTGGTGTCCTTAAACTTCAACACAGTGATCAGAATGTAATGATGGCCGCTTGAAGTTCGAAATCGCCACATTATAATAATTATAACTCAGTACATTTTGTTTCGCAACTTCAACAAGAACTTGGCTTTTGATATCCCTCAAGTTCATTGTATAAAGTATGGAAATAAGTATACACATTAGTTTATTATCACTATTATAATGGGGCAATCTATTATTACATTTCTTGACATTCAAGCGGTCATCACCAAGTACTGATCACAATGTTGAGGTTTAAACAACAATATTAGTGCATCTTTGGAGTTTACAGTACGACTCGCAATTTGAATCTCGTTAAGGTAAGAAAGACCCATCTAGGGGCGAAAAAATTGAAAAATTATATTTTGGCGCTTTTAGTTATATACAATGTAGAGAACAGGAATTTGTAAAAAAAAAAAGTCGAAACTATATGAAAAATTGTCATTTTATAAGATATAAATGACTATGCTGCATCATGAATGACAACGCCCACTATTACAGAGATTTATATTTATGCGTATAACTTCTGAACTATTAAAGATAGATTTCTGATCTCCATCCTGTCTGCTGTGTTGAGCGCAGACTTTGTGTTGGTAACAATGACGGATTCCTGCATTGATGTTACTAGAGGTTAGTGAACATAGTCATCGCTGTGATTTTGCACTGACCTATTGAAGAAATATTGTTAAAGGGGCGGAACAGCGAGGTAATCTGCCACAATTATTAATAATTGAATCGTTGATTTAAAGATGGAAACAAGTTTACTTATTTGCAAACAGATCTGTTAAAATACACATCTCTTTATTTTTTAGTTATTTGTATTATTTTTATTTAATTATTCATTTGTTAACTTATTTATTTGTTTATTTATTTATTTATTTAAAAGCTAAAGGAAGTAGGGGAAGCAAAATAACCAGTGATGGACGAAATGATGCAAGTTATGGGGCAGGAATGTTCTAAGAATTGTCAGGGGAAACAAAATGTAATGAAAAACTTCAACCTCATTTTTCTCAGCTTAACATTTTTCATAAAGAATATGTATACAGTATTATGTATTTATAAGGAATAACACATTCTAAGAATTAAAAAGATAACGTGCACTAAAATTCAATTTGTATATGTTTACTTATTTTAGAAGTCCTACCGTCGCACGGCAGTTCTCTTGTTACGAGACTTGTCCCCATTTTTGTTAATTTCATTATTTGTATTGTGTTATTCTAAATAGCATGCACGTGCAAATACACCATTGATCACCAAATTCATAAAACCTCTAGATAAATGAAACCAACTGTATAACGAGACTTAAATTGCAAATCGTATTTTAATACAAAAGACGCACTACAATCGTAGTTCAAATATATAACTGGTTAATTTAAACTTCAACACAGTGATTAGGAAGGTCAAAGGTCAAAATAGCGTAATACCAAATTGCTCCATTATAATAGCGATAACCGAGTACACTTTGTTTCGCACGTTCCAAAAGGATATGGCTTTTGAAAGCTCTGAAGTAAAATGTCTCTTCAAATAACACTTTGCAGTAAATGTTAATTTGCAGACACTACATAAGTAGTGACCTCTGCGAAACACAAAATAATGTCTCCTCGAAGTAAATTTTCCTTCGCACGTTCAACATTACAATGTTTTATTTAGCAGTGTGAACTAACATATGTTTCGTCAAACTTATCTTCCTAGTAAATTTTGCACTACAGGCACTACATGAATGTACCTTTACCCCACTGTGATGTATCATATGCCTTTGCAAATCATCTTTCCGAGTAAATTTTGCTTCGCATGTACTACATGAATACGGCCTTTCACCACTGTGAAGTAACTTGTGTCTGTTCAATTCGTATATACGAGTGAACCTTGCTTCGCACATATTACATGGATGCGGCTTTTCATTACTGTGAAGTAACATATGCTTCTTAAAATCATATTTCAATATAAATGTTTCTTCGCATGTACTACATTGATATGGATTTTTACCACTGTGGCGTAACATGTGCGATTTTAAATTTTCAGCCCGTGTAAATTTCGCTTCGCACGTGCTACATGTATATGGCTTTTTACCACTGTGAAGTAACATATGTGACTTCAAAGTTTCAGCACGTGTAAATTTGGCATCGCACGTACCACAAGAATATGGCCTTTCTCCACTGTGAAGTAAATTATGTGACGTCAAACTACTTTTGTGAGCAAATCTCGCTTGGCAGATACCACATGAATATGGCTTTACACCACTGTGTTTTAACATGTGTCTTTTCAAATCAGAACTCCGAACAAACCTTGCATTGCACGTACTACATGAATTTGGCTTTTGACCAGTGTGAATTAACATGTGTGTCTTCAAAGTGTCTTTACGATTAAACCTTCTTTTGCAAATTTCACATGAGAATATCCTGTTGTCACTATAAATTAACAAGTGCTTCCCAAACTCTCCCGAATTTGAAAAGTGTTCTTTGCGTGCACTACGTACATACGGGTTAGTGCTTGTATCATTAACCCCAATTTTCACGAATCCGTTCATACGTTGCTCCTGTACAAAATTCCTTCCAAATGCAGTTGAAGTAACTTGTCTTACAGTATTTTCTAATGTATAATTTATTCTACCAGCAGAATCAGACGTGTCTGGACATGGCCTGAAACAATTATTAGTAATATATTGCAGTGCGTTTTTTAATATGTTGTACGATGAACGAATGTGAAACAACACTTTCAAGATAGCGTTTCTGGGTATGTTCATAAAGGAATGTGGAACACAACTTTCGAGATACAAAGATCTAAATAGTGAAATATTAGTTGGGGAAACTTTCATAAGTACCAATAACTTACCTCCTTTCTACTTCCGATGTGGTGTTTATAATTCTGAATATCATGCAACTACTACGGTGTTTCTATTCAGAAATTCAACCGTCTAAAACATTTTAATGCATCTGAAGCACTAAAGATCATACTTGGGAAAGCCCAATTACAAGGGCTGTTTTTTAAGTAAGGGCCGTTTTTTTAATTAACCGAACATTTTATTTTGAAACCACATTTATTTTTAGGTTTTACATACCTTCCTCTATTTTTCTACATACACACATCAAAAAAAGTTTTGCATCACCTCGGTTCCAAGAGTTCCGGAACCGTTAAATACAAAGGGAATAGAGATCAACACAAACAACATTTCAGCTCGTTTTATTGCTCATGAGACCCACACATTGCATGTTGTACCATCATACAGCTAGACTTTCAGCATTTGTGGTCCAGATTGCAGTACACACCACTACCTCTAATACCCAGTAGCACGTCCTCTTGCATTGATGCATGCCTGTATTCGCCGTGGCATACTATCCACAAGTTCATCAAGACACTGTTGGTCCAAATTGTCCCACTCCTCAACGACAATTCGGCGTAAATCTCTCAGAGTGGTTGGTGGGTCAAGACGTCCATAAACAGCCCTTTTCAACATATCCCAGGCATGTTCGATAGGGTTCATGTCTGGCGAACATGCTGGCCACTGTAGTCGAGCGATGTCGTTATCTTGAAGGAACGCATTCACAAGATGTGCACGATGAGGTCGAGAATTGTCGTCCATGAAGACAAATGCCTCTCCAATATTCTGCCGATATGGTTGCACTATGGGTCGGAGGATGTCATTCAGGTATCGTAAAGCCGTTTCGGAGCCTTCCATGACCACCAGTGGCGTACGTCGGCCCCACATAATGCCACCCCAAAACATCAGGGAACCACCACCTTGCTGCACTCGCTGGACAGTGTGTCTAAGACGTTCAGCCTGACCAGGGTGCCTCCAAACACGTCTCCGACGATTGTCTGGTTGAAGGCATATGCGACACTCATCGGTGAAGAGAACGTGATGCCAATTCCGTGGGGTCCATTCAGCATGTTGTTGGGCCCATCTGTACCGCGCTGCATGGTGTCGGGGTTGCAAAGCTGGACCTCGCCATGGACGTCGGGAGTGAAGTTGCGCATCATGCAGCCTATTGCGCACAGTTTGAGTTGAAACACGACGTCCTGTGGCTGAACGAAACGCATTATTCAACATGGTGGCATTGCTGTCAGGGTTCCTCCGAGCGGCAATCCGTAAGTAGCGGTCATCCACTACAGTAGTAGCCCTTGGGCGGCCTGAGCGAGGCCTGTCATCGACAGTTCCTGTATCTCTGTACCTCCTCCATGTCCGAACAACATCGCTTTGGTTCACTCTGAGACGCCTGGAAACTTCCCTTGTTGAGAGCCCTTCTTGACACAAAGTAACAATGCGGACGCGATCGAACTGCGGTATTGACCTTCTAGGCATGGTAGAACTACAGACAACATGAGCAGCGTACCTTCGTCCTGGTGGAATGACTGGAACTGATCGGCTGTCGTACCCCCTCCGTCTAATAGGCCCTGCTCATGCATGGTTGTTTACATCTTTGAGCAGTTTTAGTGACATCTATGAACAGTCAAAGGGACTGTATCTTGGATACAATATACACAGTCAACGTCTATATGCCGGAGATCTGGGAACCGAGGTGATGCAAAACTTTTTTTGATGTGTGTAGTTGCCGTGTTTACTTAGGCACTTGTCATACCTCAAAACTAAGTTCTGAAATCCCTCTGCTTAAAAGTTTGCCGCCTGCTCTGACAACCAAGAATTCACACTTGAGGAAAATCCATTGATAGAGTGGTTATCATGAATCTTCGGTCCTCGTGAATTTTCCTGTCAATTGCAGTCACCAAGTCATCCGTGATCACAGACCTGAGCGTTCATCGTCATGAACATTTTCACGGCCACTTTTGAACTCGCGTACCCATTTTCGCACTTAAGCTTGCGTAATAGCATTATCACAATACACCTCACAAAGCTGACGATGAATGTCTGCAGCCGACATGTTTCTTGCACTCAAAAACCGTATCTCAGATCGTACCTCACACGCGGCGGGCGAATCAATAATCTTGAACATTGTAAAGATGCACAGTTCAGAGTACAGGTTAGCTGCAACTGACTCCTGCTTGTTCGCAAAGGATGCCGGGAGGTAGCGCGCACGCTTGTTGCGGCGTACGCACTAACTACGGGCTTAAAAAACAGTCCTCGCACTGTATATCCACATACAATTGTTGTTTCCCAAAAGACAACATGGTCCTCCATCTGATCAATTGACAGGAACTTTCTTTTGTCTTACTCATTTTAGATGAATTTTGTAACTGTAATTATTGTTATATTCAGGGAATATAGGAACTGAAATGCTAAGTTCAAACAGCTGGGCTGTACGAGGATAGGAGTGACTGGAACCCACGTAGGCATCACAAACGATACGTGCCACATTTAATTAGCTACCGGCTTGTTACAGTATGGTGGATGCACCGGATGCTATCATGCTTCACTAATGAATATTCCTACGTTAAGGGGTTTCAGCTATTTAGGCATACTTAACTTCTGAGGGGATGATTGATTAGCATAAACGGCTAAGACAAAACCATACACTAAATTTCGAGGTGGGTTTTTATAACGTAAAAATTTTGGTAACCCTATCAGAATAACAACACTATAGAGCACACGTTTGTAGAGCTATCGGCGCAACACAAGCTGCCTCACTCTAACGTTCAACCCTTTACCTGGAAACATTAAATGTACACACTCACTTTTCCCTACACAGCGGCCTAATCCACTCTTTCGAATTACTCTTATAATACCTCGACCGGTACCTAAACTCCACAACGTTCACTCTATGTACACAGTAATACCAAGTTATTTACCAGAATGTAGCATTGAATGTTTTCATAACTATGACCCAAAAATATACAGATGTTTGTCAAACCTGGCTGATCGTTTAAGTATCCGATTTCTATTCATGCATTGATCGCTTTTGCCAGTTGGATGAAATGACGCAGTTACCAAGGAGGTGAAATAACTTAGCTCGTTTCTACTTCCAAAGAGCAGTTTATACAGTCCGAATATCTTGAAAATCTCAACGAATTCTAGTTACAAATTACCTGGGGAAAAATGCGTTTAAGAGTTCCATTACATTTATGACTGACAAACTATGGTATGATTGGTTGGTGAATGCACGTAGAATGCCGTATTAAGAGAAAGGGTAGATAACCATCGCGCAGCAGATCACGTTGTCGAAAAAGTGAGAAGGCCGTCCATTCTTCAGCAAATGGTATGGAGTGTTAGTATGCGGTATAAAGGGTGCAAATTACGTCTAGATCACACGTTGAGCGATGGTGTTCAATAGGGAGGGTGTAAGTTATTTGTAGACTGAGAAACACCATAGAAAATAACTTTAAGATATGGGGTTTAGAAAAAGGATGAACAGACTTTAATCTAAAGAGCTTCCAGCGTCGAGAAAAGACGATGGGTCTAACGGGCTTTTACTTTTAATGTGATTATGTCATGAAGGAAATCTGAACATATACATTTTTCGTCATAATAGCTTCTTACAATTATCTGCCCATTGATTACCTTTGTTATTGCATATAAGTATCATTTATTTTACGTCTTAGTATTTTAAAAATTGTCGGGGTTAGCACGCTGGGAAGAAGAGCCTCGCTCGGTGCTGCTTGCTCGCCGGGAGAGGAGCACGAGCTCAGTTCCGCCAGAAACATATGTTCTGAACCACTGACAATCGTTGGTGTTACTGTTGTGTGTCTGTTTTATTTTCTGCTCCAATCGAGTCATGGCTGTCGACAGTGGGGTTCGAACGCACTATCTCCCCAATGTAAGCTCACAGCTGCGCGCCCCTTAACCGCACGGCTAACTCGCTACAATATTACAAATATTAATCTAAACAAAACAACAAGAATACAATTGAAAGAAACTAAATTATAGCATAACCAGTAACAAAAAAGGTGATGTTCAACAGTTTTGCTTTCGTAAAAATTGTTAGCATCGTCAGCATACATCCGAGAAGGAAGGAAGGAAGGAAGGAAGGAAGGAAGGAAGGAAGGGTTGTGCTCTCGATATCTGTCGATCAGTAATGCGTCATATCACAACGACATGAATGTCGTTATTGGTTCTCTTCACTTATCCTTAATACGGGTCCAATCCGGTAACAACTGCAAAACTGCTCTTTCCTGGGCGTGTTCTATTTCAGGGGTTGTGTTGTGTCGCTAACTTATGAACGCACAGTACTCGAAGCGGGTGACGTCAGCGTTACCACTGCCTACAGATAGCAACACTATCGCCATAAGGCTCCACAGTCTTTTCTCATCGTTGGATGCTCTATAGAAGTCACCAATAACTGAATACCATTTGTGCATTAAATTCCGTAATTGTGTTCCGATTGCCAGAATACAACTGTATTTCGCCATGTAGTTCATGAATTTCCACCGCTTGAGTGAAAAAAAAACGGTTTTTGAGCAACAATATATACGTCGATATGCAGTAAATCTAACAGAATCTTCAGCTGTGAGAGGATTTGGGATATATAGATTTTGTCTTCGAACAAGGTGAGTCAGTTCTGCATTATTACCAAGCGTCACTCTTTACCTATCCTCCACAGATATTAAATGGCATGAGTGTACTGCAATCAT
The DNA here is from genome assembly GCA_946902985.2 of Meconema thalassinum. Classification (NCBI taxonomy): domain Eukaryota; kingdom Metazoa; phylum Arthropoda; class Insecta; order Orthoptera; family Tettigoniidae; genus Meconema; species Meconema thalassinum. The sequence continues at coordinate 39,598,088 of OX336388.2, forward strand.
ATCTTCGCTACCACAATCTTCCCATCCAAAGACACGGGAATATTATCTACAGGATGGCTTGAAGGACAAAGTGTAGATCCAATGACTTACTACACCTCTGCTTGACCTTAGCTAATGGATCAACGATGCGCTTGCTACGGTATGCTGTGTGACAAGTAAATAATTGGGTTGCTGTTTGAGTTTTTAGTCCTTAGATTGGTTTGCAGTGCTGAGCACATCGTTTCAACTCTACATAGCTACCATGACAAAAGTACAATGGTGAGGCGGATCTTTGTTCACGGCGTTTTGTCACATGCAAACCGTTAAGTTGGTACAACTGGGAATTGTGGCGAGACGGAAGTAAAGCACGTGTTATCCGCAATCGAGTGAAATATGTAGTTATTGTGGTGTTGTTCATTCATTTTAGGTGCGTGTAATGAAGTTGTCAGACAACCTGTATTTATGTGATGGCTAGTAGCATGTGAACTGTAATATAAACAGGAATGAGGTAGGTAGGTGCCTCGGGACTTAAATTAAGCAAGTATCCTAGCATTTTCCTGGAGGGAGTGTGAAAAAACCTGGGAATAAACCACAATCTGCCGTCAGGGCCGGGGTTCGAATCTGCGATCTCCGGACTTGCTGCAGCTGCCCTCTCGGCCGTGGTGCACGGTTTACATGTTTATATGTTGAGAAGCGCGTGCGTTGCTAGTGAAAGTATTTCATATTCTCTGTCGATGTGATGCAAAGCCGGGTTGTGCTATGAATGGTTCCAACAACCACTTCAAGGAAACAAATGGGTCGAATATAAAATTCTTTGGATTTCTACAAGTCAAAGATGTAATGAGCTCATCGGTCCAAGCTTGTACGATGGAGGACAAGATTAATTAAAAGCACAATAAAACATTAAAATTTCAAAAACTGTGACATGACAACTGTAGTAAAACATTTTATGTCTTATGTATGTTGAAACATTGGAGTGGATCGAGGTGGTACAAGCACTGTGCTTTGTTACGGTAAATACAAATGGAGAGGAGGACCATGTCAAAAAGTGAATGTTGTCAAACAAATTGGAATTTTACTGGATAGGAGGACATCATCACATATAATTAGTCATAGGAAAAAGGAAGCTTGTAGCTTTACGTGACCGTTAATCTTGCGATCAAGAGCCACGGGACCTCCTTTTTACGTGGAATCCGAACCACAGGACATGGCATTTCACTTCGAAAATCTCACATGTATTGACCGGGAATCGAACTCGGTCTACCTTGGTGACAGGCATACAGCTTGACCGTTGCGCCACCACACCCCATAATTAGGGATGGAGCGCATCCTCGGGAAGAATGTTCCTGTTCCTTTCTGTCGTGAAGGAATACGGAAATTAGCCATTATTGAACAATTGCTATAAAAGTCTTCTCCGTCTATGAGAAAAATAAAGCATGACCAATAATTCTCTCCTTTAGAATAAAGTTCTAAATAACGAGTTACAAATTAAAAAACTACTCAACAAATAAAAACGAAAATACTAACTCTTGCATAACTTTTCTAACAACATGATATGCACTTTGATAGCCCCTCATCGTGCATCAGCTAGCACACAACCATTCTTAGAAATAACAGCCAATGATGTATTACGAACATGGACTCGGCCGCACCACTGGCCAAATCAACAATGCACCACATAACATTACAAGCATCTCTAAAACTTCTATATACAAATGTTAAGATATTGTCAATCCTCTGAATAATTTAGTGAAAATAATTATATGGAGGCAAATCCAACATTTCATCTAACTTCCGTCCCCTGAACTCTGCAATCCATCGGTTTGTCTCACCATCTGACAGAGCTCAGTAGGCCAATGGCATTCGTCAGAAATAGCTCTATCAACAAACTGTTGAAGGTTTCCTAATATTTCAGTCAGTGAGAACGGTAAATTTGTGGGTAGCTAAACAGAAAGTTAATGTTAACATCCACTTTTATGAGACGGGTGGAAAGAAAAATAATATAAATGACAAATAAAATAAGACACAAGGAAACCCTATACAATTTCAATCATGCATTGATAAAAGCGGAAGAACACCTATCTCATTATATTGTCCACTTACTCATTTAAATGTATTCCACTTGCATCACTTTCTTCTTGCTGGATCTCTTCCTTTATATCCTAGGATAAGATGGAACAATTTACATCTTTGATATCACCTTACACATTTTACACAAGAGAGCATACGTAATTGTACAACACAGTTCAATTGAAGTAAAGATATGTTCGTACTCAAGGAAATGATCGTTATCTCCTCCCTAGTTCTGTAACTTTTGATACACCATCAAACCATGAGTCGTTTAAAGACCAAGGGAATCTTAGAGCGAGAGAACATGCTCAGATCAAGGCCATAGTTGAATATAATATATTAATATCTTTAAGGATTAATGTAAAATTTCTAAATGTTTAGCTGTTAGAGTAAATGGGGTCATGTTCATGGAGTAACAAATGACTAAACCCTCAACATTGACCCAGCTCACCATTTCAGACTGAAGGTGAAAAATATTCAGATACATCACCTGTATATTATTTTATAACACATTTTTCGCAAAGCACTACCATTCAATGAGTATGGATCCCCACTATTGGCCAACCTTGAAATGGTTCCCCATTTTTATCCGCAAGCTAATGCTGGGAAGGTAACTCGTATGGTCACTTCTGTCCAACTCCTTCTCATATTTAATTCATTTCAATCCTCTTTAAGACTCCGGGCAGAACAAAAGGGCATCTGGAGTAAAAATTACTGCCACACAGAATACCTTTTCGCCTCCTCCCTCACACTGAAGAAATGGGAACAATAGACGGCGGAAATATTTAAGCCTATGTACGCACGCACAACGCTGAGATATGGTAAGAAAGAGATTTCTAAATACATACTGAAAACAAGTAGGGTTGATTGAGTTCTTCTACTTTCATCTCATATCTTAAAGTATTTATTACATTCACTTTTTTTTCTTTTTTCTTCATAGGCGTAGTTGGTAGCATGCCCAAGGCCATGGGTTCAAACCCGACCGAAGTCATCGGATTTTTAAGAACGTTAAACACCCCTCAGTATGCCTTCCTTTGGACGGGAAGTAAAGCCGGCAATACCATGTCATAGATTTATGGCATGATAAAGAACCTTCCACTAATTACACTTGTGTAAAGCTAAATTATAGGTTAGATTTGATAATAATAATGTTATTGGTTTTACGTCCCTTTTAACTACACTGGCTTTTAGAGACGGTTAGATTTGACTGACACTTTTAGGTTCCAACGTTCGTTGCCAGGAGGCGACTGCCCTGGTATCTAGTAACCTAGTTCAGAACTAGTTGGTCGTTGACGGTGGCGTTTGGTAGCAAAAGTTGCAACTACTTGAAAACCAATTGTCTGCAGTCCTTACTTGAATTAAAAACAGATAAAGATAATAACCCCTGGCACTATACAGCCCATGGAGGGCCTAGGCCTACCAAGCTACCGCTGCCCAGCCATTTGGCATGCAGATATTGGGGTGACGCGTGATCAGCGCATCGGGTCCCCTCGGTCGTTAATCTTGGTTTTAGTGATCGAGGCGCTGCCTCACTGTCAGACAGCTACTCAATTGTCCTCTCGAGGCTAAGGGCACCCCGTTTCAGCCCTCACGTCAGATTCTAAAATCCCTGACAGAGCCGGGAATCGAACCTGGGGCCTCCGGGTGAGAGGCAGGCGCGCTAACCCAACACCACGGGGCTGGCACAAAAAGAGATAACACACACTAATAAAGCCATCACCATTAATACCGGTTATCAGACAGATTCTAAACACACCCAACGTACACGGGGCTACATGACCACGTTGTCGCAGCCCCTAAACTGAGGAACCAACCAACATTCATTTTTACAGCCATGCCATGTTCGTGGACTACTCAGGCCTGGTATTGTCATTTGCTAGAACCATCACAGCAATTGCTTGGAAGTTGAAGTAGTAAACCAGCACTTGAAGGATTGCTGAGGTAGTAGTACTCACCTCCCCTCTTGTGCGCTTATGAGAGTGTATTGATCAAGCCGTCTGACCAGAACAAATTTAGCCTATTTGGCCAAACCATGAACAATTGGTACACATTTGAAATCCTCAGAGTCCTGCACACTAAGTAATTCACGTAATACAACTTTAACCAATGAGAGCTTAGGTGCATCCCCCATTAGCTCAGTGGTCAGAACAACACACCCGCAGGTCACAGGTTCATATCCCAAGTGGGTCAGATATTTTAATTCTCCACCAGGGGCGGATCTAGGGCCATGTATTGTTTTAAATTTAATTGATTAATTAATTATACATTTCAAACTAATTTATAATTCATATTCGTTTTTCAGTGCAGCTATGACCTCCTGTGACCGATTAGCAAGTTTAGATTTCAGTGAAATAATAGAAGACTTCAGCTGGGAAAACAGTCACAATGTAATATTTTAATATTTCATAGTTTACATCATCTTCTTCAAGGGGACTTAAAGGTTTCTTTAATCTTTAAAAAATGTACTGCAATGTATTCAAAATATTGAAACTATTCTTTATTTTATTATTATTATTACCAAACTATTTGATATTTTTAAATTTCCTATTGTTGTGGACCCCACCTTATCATATCGCCCCGGGGCCCGCAAGGCATGGATCCGCCACTGTTCTCCACCTTTCTTCAAATAACTTGAGCTTTCTGGACATTACACGACCTAACAGCCAAATACTTCAGTTATCATCAATGCTGTTGTAAAAATGAATTCTGGTATCCCTAAACACCATTTGGCGATAAGGAGATGAAGGTCATGTCTTGCCAAGAGGCATTAAGTAGTAACAATGATAAGGGACTTACCAGTTCGGAATCCGAAGATGCTGCTTCAATTTTGATGCATGGAACAAACTCTGATGAGGGATATTCTTCAGTCTGAATATTCCCAGTAAGGTTAGTATTATCCTGCAGAGAAATGATTTGTTTCAAAAATATATTCCTGTGAATGGGTGGAATTACAACTTACTGTAAACTTACTCTAATGGAATAAAGAAAACATTTGTTTGGTTCCCTTTACCATGAATTTCTTCTAACCACAATGCATCACAGAAGAGCAATAGCAGTAGGCAAAGCTCAGAATATGAATTAAATGCTAGACTTTCTTCGAACCAAACTTGGAACTTGGTACATTCTTTATATCATCACCATATTAACCAAAACAAAATGGCGGCCACAGAAATGTTTAAAGATTAAATCAAACTACGACTAAACTAATCATCGGGTCTCTACCAAATTTAGAAAAAGAGGAACATTATAGAAGTGAGTAATATAAGAAGGCCGTTAGTAGCATTAGTGATAAGTTTATCACACTGAATACAGCGCACAGCGGCGACCAATAAATTTAATAATTGAAAAATAAAACCTTTCTACATATTGCTTTGAAATAAACCATTATGGTTTGTTCGAGTCCTATCCATATGGACTTACAGTCAATACATTATCTTATGGGTTCATGTTCCGGGCTCAAAACAACTGACCCTCCCTTTGATAAAAAGTCTTGAATCAACACAAAACAAGCATACCTTATGAATATTCCGGTAATTATAGTCAAAAGGTACAGGATCTCATATAACATTTATGACATTTTACATTTGTAAAAACAATATCAACACTTATTATACATTACGAAATAGTTTATATACTTTCTGTACTAAAATTCATTTCAATTTCCAATAGTCAATTGAGAACTGCAAGCTGGTTATTCACTGAATAATTTATTGAGAGATCTATCAATTACTTGACGTTGAGTTGTCTGAAATCAGTTTGAAAATTTCAAAAAACCTTAAAACATTTAAATATTATTTAAGTGCAGTGTTACCGTAAAATTAGAAACTTTCTTAGTACACAGTATTTCACTTCTACAGAGCTAGAATATTTCGTAACTCTTGCTGAAGATACGTCGGATGAACTAGACACTGATGATAATGAGGTCCAATTTAACGGGTGGTATAAAATTTGGTGTCAATATGGAAAACCCCTGTTGAACAGGGCCATGCAATTGCCATATGTGACACCAAATTGAAAGAAAAAGAAATTCCTCATGCAGTGAATTATAAAATCTGCCCGCTGGCTTCAAAGAATGGAATAATTGAGACTTTCTCCAGCAGAGCGTAACACGTAATGTGTTGTGTAATCTATCAGCCAGTGACCTCAGTCGAGATGTTGTGAGTGGAAAGCGTGAGGGAAACAAAGGGTGTGGGTGGTGCTGACATCGTCTGTTTACATTAAGGCGGTTTATATCGATTCTTCTTTTTATGTAAATATTCTACTTCTATGTTAACTAGCGTATAATACTGTTGAGGTGTTCCAATAATGTTTCTTTTAGGGTTAAAATAAGTTCACATATATATCAATATTTTCAGGCAGATTCATATAATATTTACTTTCTCATGGGTTGTTATTGTATTGGTAATCCAGGCTCACCCTGAATGTTAATAAATTGATGTCAGTGTGAATCTGTAATAACATTAGCTACTTTGTGGGGTTTGAAGCCATTTTTCAGTGTTGCCTTAGTAAACAAAAGTTCTACAATAGAGTCCAGAGTGATCCCAGCATTACCAATACAATAATTATTAACTGTTGAGCTAGAAAACAACACTGAGTATTTATAACTTGAAAACTAAATTTAACATAAAAATTGTACATTTTATTATAGGAGAGGGAATGCAGCCGAGATATTATAATCACCTGTATATTATGCTCCTCTTTGACAGCCTCACTTTCTTCTTCAAGTTTATCTCCAGACTCCACCAGCAGGAAATCAGTGGGTAGTAGTTCATTTGTCTCCTGGGAAGTAATACACAAGTATCTATCAACATTAAATATTCAGACCTCTAAGTGAACCGATACTGGTTAGCCTACTGCTCGATAATATGCATTAACCTTGCTAAATAAAAATACTTTTGTCCTTCACACCACTAAGATTGTAATGTTACTCAGTAACTTATGTGGGGAATTAAAAAACAACTTACAATGTCGGCCAAGTCATCTGTGTGTGTCGACCATTCCGGCTCACTTTTGATCAATGATTGTCCCTCCATTATCCTTAGGAAACTAGAACACAAAAATACACTTGGAAAGTTATTACATACGCCCTTAGAGTACACGTCAAAATAGCCTGATATATAATACATCAAATTAGGTAATTTCAGTCCTTCAAATTTAACACTGGTACCGTATCCCGAATACAACCCTCGTGGTTCACAGTGTCCATATCCATAAATCCCATTGATTTGTAGGTACTACTGGAACAACTCCTCCCATGGCAACCCTCGCTGAAAACTGCTTCCTTGGTCATCGCTTAGTCATGTCTCGTATTGTACGGCACTCGTGACATGTTACGTAGGTTGCAAGTCAGCTGATGTGTACGTCGTTTATGTTATAAATCAAGATGCTATTTCTTGTGTAGGATTCGGATGGTCTAATAGGCAGGAGCAAACCTCTCGAGAGCTTCATTTCCGCAGATAAGCACTGTCTATGTGCAATGTTATAAATATGGCAGTTTCCAATGATACAGTGGGTTAACATTCTGCTTCTTTTTTCGAATTAAGATTTATAATTAAGTATTGTGCATTTATATTACTTTTTAATGTACGTACAGGTATGGCTTGTATTTTTTGCCAATATAGTTGTGAACGCTGCCTTTGACGTAAGGATAAAAAGTGAGCAATCAGGCAGCAATATATTTTATGTGTCATAGGCCTTAGCCTATATTCCTAGCCATTTGCAGTACAACATTACTATGATATTTTGGAATATACATTTCAAATAAGTTTTGTTCAGTTTACCGTTCGACTAAATGTACAAACGTAGCCTACCTCTTTTACTTGTATCTCGTCGTACGTATACGTCAAACTAGCCTCCTTCCCGCACACTACCAAGCATAACTAGCCCTAGAACTACACCGAGGGGCCATTTTATGATCTCTTCTGCGCATGCGTTAAATGCCGTTAGCTTACTGTTATTCCATCTACCTTCAATGTTGGAATAACTTATCATGCAACTACATTGTTTAAGTGTTTGGATTATTGTGTTGCCGAGCATTGTTATATAGGCTCAGATACGACCCTGCGGTGTGGTTTGTGTAACAAAACATTCTACGAGGTACCTTGCTTTATCCTACTTTTTTATCATGTCTAGTTGTGAAAACACTGTAAACCTTTGTAACCTAAATAGCAAGATGTATTATTGACCATATAAAGTCAGAAAAGGACAAAGAAGGTGTGTGATTTGTTCTTGCAGTCTGTGTGCAAAACACTGACAAGCAATTTGCAGAGAGTGCAAAGTTAACAGGGCCTAGGTTTTCGCAGAATGATTGAAACGAACAACTGTGTGCTATTTGTTGTTAATTCATATATCACCGTTTTAACGTGTGTTCCTGTATGCATTAGAATAGTGATCATTTTTTAAATTAAGGCAGTAAAAATTTTGTCTTCAGTATATTGTTATTTCCGACAAGGCAACTATATTAATCATAGGTAGATGGTGGCGCTTTCAAGAAGTGCATCCTTTCTAATAAAAATATTAAGTACTTAAATTACCTGAATTAATAATCGGGAGAATATCTGGAGAAGATTTAGTATTAGATGTTCACTGCTCCACTGTCATGGACCCGCCCAGCCATCCCAAATATGAGCACTGAGTCAATAATGCAAACCCCATGGATTTGGTACTATTTCGCCCAGACCAATGGTTTTGATAATGGTTACAACCTAACCCACCCTGCTAGCTGCCCAGAATTTTGTATTGGCATGTTGGCAACGTGTCTCATGGGGTATGACGTACTGTCCGACCACAATGTAAAATGGCGGACCTAGTGAAATCAACGAGATCAAAAATGCTTTATTTACGTAAAAAGCAATTATTTCCGGTGCAGACAGTGGCAATTGAAATGAACTCGTAAGGACTCCCAGAAAGGTACTGTATGTAAATCATAAATGATAATTTTCAATAATCTACCTGGTGAAAAGTTACGAAAAGGGAGGATCCACTATTGCCAGTTTTAATCAATAGAAGCAGGGAAGTGTATCATTGCGACTCTCTATAGTGCGTCTCTACCTTAAAAGACAGTATGGAATTAAATGTAGTATTTGCCTCTCACTCGCACTCCTATGTCCTGCAATTAGCTTCGTCCTCTTCTACGCCGGCGATGTTGCCATTTCCCAATAATTGAAAGTGACAAATCTAAGAAAATGTTTGCGTGGTCTTACAGAGAAGTTTCCGCTCTTTATGATGATATAAAAATAAAAGCCATAAATAATTAACACATGACCCAATTTTCAAAATTACGATATTTTAGCGCGAATCTATATTTGCGGATATAAATCTTATCACGCCATAGATAATGAACTAATGATCACAACAAATCAAGAATTTATTTTTAGATTGCCTGATATCGGTAGAAGATACCCTATATCTCAGGGCAGTAATTATTTTCATAATAAGAAAGTTATAATTTTTTTTCTTAAATGTTACTTGAAAAATCTGGGATGGTGTCACACAAAAGTTACATAGCGAGAAACGTTTATGCTGTTGACTTTACGTTAGTGACTAAGCGAGAAGAAATGTTCATTAATGTCTGAAATAGTTTTTAAAACAAACCAGAGCTCGATATCAGATAGCATTCATAAGTTATAGCACTTTGCGTACACCTCCCGCCCAGCGCTGACACACCGAAAGTTTGTTTACTAATGTGGCCCGTAGGCTATCTGCCCGACTGCGATTGAAGGAGGGAAGGTGATGGTGTGAAATGAAATGGAGCTTGTGTTCTTTATAAATTGTCCGCCTCGTTGCGTAGTGGCTAGCATTCTTGGCTGTCACTGTGGAGGCCCGGGTTTGAATCCCGGCTCAGCCAAGAAATTTAATTCTGGTCTGAGGGCTGGAGAGCGGTGTACTCAACTTCATGAGACAAAACTGAGAAGAGGCGGGTTCGATTCCTACCTCAGCCATCCTCGAAGTGGTTTCCGTAGTTTGCCTTTGTTCGTCCCGGGAATGAACAAGGGTTCGTTAATGGGGCAGAGTTAACGTTTCTGTGCCAAAAGAACACGGCAGACACCCACGACAAAATGACAGGTGAAGTGTATGAAATGTTGTTCGCCGAGCAATTATTGCCCATGTTCCCGAAGGATCTAGCCTAGTAATAGACAATGTAGGCTATCACAGCAGAGAAATATGTTCGTTGCTTGCCACCATACCAGAGTGAATTTAATCCCATCGAAATGATATGGGCGCAAGTAAAGAACTAGCCTATATAAAATTGAACAACGTCTCATTCAAGAAACAAAAAATGAATAATTTAATTTCGGCTGCATGTCACCTCTTGACCACAAATTGGGTAAATTACGTGGACCACAATATATATTATTATTATTTTATTATTATTAAATGTCATATTATAATTTACTACAACCTATGATATTCGAGAAAATGTAATATTATAACATGTTATAATATTATCATATTCATAACCGACAGTAGTGGCTACGCGGGCTAAAGCGCTGCGTTAGGTCAAGGGGCCAAGCTCTCTGCTGACTCGGTAGACGCGTGGGTTCGAGCCCCACCGTCGGCTGTCCTTGAAATGGTTTTCCGTGGTTTCCCATTTTCAACACCAGGCAAATGCTGGGACGGTACCTTCTGACAGGCCACGGCTGCTTCCTTCCACAGCCTTGCCCAGTTTCATTCACCATCATTCATTTCATCTCTCATTAACTCCTCTCATGAGGTTGGCGTCAGGAAGGGCATCCGGCCGTAAAAACCATCGCCACTAAGACTTCCATCGCATCTCATCCCCGACCCCGTTGGAAAAACGGGAATAATAAGGGGTAGACTTACAAATTATAATGTGTGCATTAAAATCGCGCTCAGAACTTCGGTATATTATATCTAAATATTGTACCGTCGTTCGCTTCAAGGCATGAGGTACAGTTATATACAACAAACAAATATTTCGGAAATTTCCCGAGTTTTGCGCAAAAGCACGCCTGTATACGAGTTATGTTACATCATGTGCCCGGCCTTGCAGAACTTGGTATATGCAGGAGATCTGGCATCAGCGCGCTCCATTTAATGCGTACTGTCTTTTAAGGTAGAGACGCACTTTTTTTTATAGTCTAGATCACTGAGAAGAGAAACGACATGAAAATTAAAATAATACATTCCAAATGAATTCCTATATCACATTTTAGAATTGGGTCACGAGTGTGGTTCAAGGGCTAATCGCATCCAAAACCGCACTTTACTCCCATACAGTGGGCATTCCAGTATTACACGAGTTCAATGATAAATCCTACTCGTCATTAGGCCTACGCATGACCTACTTTAGGGAATAATGTTGATTTACAACTAATACCCATCATTGAGGCTGAATGGAGAAAATGTGGAATTATTGATTAGTCACTGTCGGTTCCATTATTACCAAATACACACAAACCTTTGACCAGATTGTCTGGCGTCACTCTAGCTGACGCTCTGGTACATAACACACCAATCCAGGCGACTGAATTAGATTAACTGATGATGTTACCATTCGCTTCTTTTTGAATCAGCTACAGCAACATGCAGGCTTTCAGAAACCACACAATGCCCAGTTCAAATGAAAACTCTCAAATTATCCACGTTGAAGTGAGAGAAAGATGATGTATTTATAAAACTAACATGGGTGTAACTATCGCGTCAAAGATGTCCTCAGCTACACATCACACCTCTACGTCCTCGACAACTAGATATCGTAAACAGAGTGTCGCTGATGATCTGCCGTGATGACTGATTACCGTAATCAACATATTATTTCCACACCTACACAACATTATTTTGAAATACTCCTACTTGGAACTGTCATCTAACAAGAAGACAATTCTCAGTGTTTAAAATATCGCCAAAAAGTATGGTATCACATTTTCGGATATGAAACGCGCTAATTCCTTACCAACATCCTCCTCGTGTTACAAACCGTCAGGTCCGAAAGGGAACAGTGCCAGAGAGTAGCCTAATTTACTTTCAGTTACATGCCACTTGTGAGAGAAGTACTAGGCATATAGATACCAATCTCAGCTCAAATTAAAGCTAAATAAATAAACGTCAAGTTCATTACCTATCAGTTATCTCATGGGAAGAGTGTATTTGACAGTATTTGTCAAATTAGGGGCCCAAAACCAACAGGTTTTAGTTTTATGAAAAAATATTCCATCCTTGAAGAACTGTATCTCAGGAACTACTAAACGTACAGTACTCGCATGGGTCTCAAATTGTACGAAATTTAATCTTGGCTTAGAAATTGAAAAATGATTTGATCTGTCAGTTGCATATTTTAAATGATATTGAACGAAAACCGAACATTGTGCTACATTTTCGCTGTTCGACTATTACGGTACACAGCTATAGCACAGGACTTTCGAAGTAGCAAATTACGGTACATATTTTTTATTTATTTTACTACTGATGGACGTCCAAACATATAACAAAATTAGAAATACATTCGCCGTCAAAGGACAAAAGTAATCCATCAAACAATCTCGACAGCTGGACATGGACTCCTTAACACCTTCCAATCTAGATCTTGGTAGAAGCGAAATAATGAAAGCCACCCCCAAGCCGCCGGGTTCAAAAGAAAATACATTAAATTGAACGAAAATATCTTTGAATTTATCCTCAGTCACAAACTGCAATATTATTAAGCGTATGGTTTATAGTCACACAACATGTAGGCCTACATTTAACAAGATAGGCTACTACAATCTAAAACGTAAATTAAAAATATAGTTCAGTATATAATTATGTAACACTGCCAACATTGCCGTTAGTAATACCGTAATAAGTAATAATTCAGGAAATGATGTAATGATATGTGTTCTCTCCTATAACCACGAACCCCATATTAGACAACGACATGTAGTAAAATTCCACACTACAGACACTCGGCGGTGGGCGAACAATAAATTCGCCAATTTGTGAAAGGTATAAGATTTTTACGCGAGTTGAAAGGTAGGGCTTTATACAGCACGGAATCGATCAAAATTCATTTGCGTATATTAAAGGCCCATGAAATTTAAATGACCACATGCATTTGGAATGCTCACTTTTTTTTAGAAACATGCTAGAAGCTATGTACTGTAAGTATAGTTGGGAAGATGGAAGGTACGGTAGCTATACCAACACCACCTAGAGAGAAAGCCTTGCGATATGGAATTGGCGTGTGAGTGACGTCACGGAGGACCGGCCATGAAAATTGAGACGAAACATTCGAGTTATGGAGGTTATGGTGTCGTTTCCGCATGTTGTGTTTCGTGTTTACAGTTTCAGGTACTGATTTTCTGCGAATTCCTACCCGGTTATACTTAATGGTTATCAGTGTAGCATAACGAATAGAATAAGAAGTGATATCACTGGCCTAGTACGCCTGGTTCGCCGCAGCACAGCGCTGGCTCCGATCTGTGATGTAAGTTAGCATTGGCGCTTACAAGACTTTTAAAACTTTGCGACCTGTTTTACATGTTAAAACACCGCAAAATATCCTCATAGGCGCTAATAAGTTCGAAATCTCCACTTACTTTACTGTGCCCAAATCTAATTTAATAAGTCGTATCCTGTAATAGTCCAGTTTCGACAATAAGCGAAGACAGAGAGCAAGTTCAAAATGCAATTAGTTTTGCCAGCTATCGGTAAATAAAAATAAAAAAAGAACGGAAGAGTTAACCTCGCTATCAGAAAGGATTTCTTCACATTGTTACACAATTTACATTCCCTTAACAGACTTGCAACACAGAAAAAAAAAAAAAAGCCGTACGAACGCAACTTTCAACTTTACCGTAGATTACTATAAAATTCAATAATAACCATAAATTTCACTCCACAAACACCAAAATCAGTAAACTACCATCATTTCAGAAGAACTTAACATTAAACAGACATAGAAGGCAGTCTTAGAGTAGGCTATTGCCTAAAACTGATCATGCCTCCCTCAGCATTACGGTACATATATGTTTTTTAACTCATTGTCTTTTTATTCTCATCCCTTTCTTCACAGAAGTAGTCTTTAATGGCATCAAGAGCATTTTTATTTACACCATACTGGACAAATACTTAGGCAAATATATGTGGAACAGAATAGTCTTTCAATCGCCAGTTGGTTCTTGGGAGAAGTACTACTTCCTTCCCTTCTATCACAAATTTGTCAAATTTAACAATTAAATCTTCTGAAAAGTGAGCATCACAGATGTAGGACTTTTCGGTACGTTCCCTATCCTTCCCTGGTATGGCCCCTTTGCACTCGATAAAACGTTCCTTATCTTTAGGAGGTTTGAAAAACCGTCTGACCTCTTTACAGTCCCCATAGCTAGATCTGCATCCTGGTACAAAAGAGCAAGGCATCTTCACTCCTCACATTAAGCACTCATGAAAATGTAAGGACTAAACTGCTGTTTACTTACATTAAATAACAATAAAATTAACACACGAAGATAACGTCAACACACGACAAGAAATTAAATTCCATTTCAGTTAATGCTTCCTACAATAGCATTTCAGGTATTAATACTATGAAGTAATAGTGTAAGCACTTGTATATCAATAAACGTTTGCACAGAACGCCAGCAGAACACTCCGACCGATTAAATACTTAATATATCGCACATAAACACATAAACATATGTGGATATCAACAATCTCAAGTCGACTGTAGCGCTGCGTAGCGGCGAGTGTCAACCCGATCCGTATTCATTACATGCTATTGAGGGAGAAGAGATCACACTTTATATTCTATTCGTTATGAGTGTAGTGTAAAATTATGCCTTATAAGTGCAGTGTACCAAATTGTATATGCAATTATGCCAATGGACCGAAAGTAAACGTTTTCTCTTTCCCTAATGATGAAGGTAGAGACGAAATGGATTCGAGCCATTCACCGCAAGGATTCCTACGAAATATTCCATGGTACGTGTTACATCTATTATGCTCCAATTCTCACAAGTTTAGTATAATGGGAGGAAGGAACCTTGTAACAAGTCTCTTTTCTTGTAGGTGTGTGGGCTCCATTTCAAGCCACATAAGATTGAATGGAGCACTAGTATGTATGATGAAAAGAATGCAAAGCTAGTTACTGCACCGTTGTATAAATCGAGACTTATTAAATGTTAGTAAGCAGATAGTCCTACCTTTAAATTTTAGCATAGGCTAGCTCCTCTGTTCGAAAATTCATTTAGATGTAGAAATCAGAATATTCTGACCTAAATTATGTGCTACAGGCTACTGTCATAGGTTAGGTTTATTTGTTTTATGGGGGCTATCAATTTCAAGTGGGAGGTGTAAGTGGATAGTATCTCATTTCTATTGGAGTTTACATTGCAAGAACTGCACGAGGTTAGAGACCGATAACCTGTAGCAGGTCCTGATTAATCTATTTTTTATCTATTGCAGTAATCTCATTCATTAGATTTCTTATTGGGATGGGGAAAGTGGTGTGTGTGAGTCAGGTTGGTGATTGAATACATTTAGAATAAGTACCGGTAGTGTAATGAATGTAATGCAAGGTGATATAATGATTGTATCGCAACTTAAACGCCTTAGGAGTCCTCTTCAGGAACCAATAACGACCACCTCGCCTCATAGTTTTTAACGACAATTATACATCCGCCTTAGTCAATACATAAACGAAAGAAAATATAAGTTAATTAGATTTGCTCCTGGTACATGTTTCAGGGATTAATTGCTTTTATCCCCTTCATCAGCCAATATTAATACCTGAAGAAAATTATAAAATAGCATAGCACTCAAAAAAACAAATGGCTATTAGACTTAATATGGTGCACCATATAAGTAGGCCTAGGTCACAGAAAAATATTTTAAAGCATAGAGCAAAACTAAAAAAAATATGAGACGGTGATGATATTCAGCCATCAAACACAAGTTAACATATACGTAGAGAACCAGTGGACAGTTCATTCACATATCCGCTCCAAAACACAAGTCAACTTGACTTGGCTAGATAGGTGGAAAACAATCGACGGTAACAGTGAATGAAGGTAGAACGCGCGATAAAACTCTCCACAATACTTGAATTAGCCAAAATACCTTATGAAACGCTGGGAAATAAACCGGGGAACGATGTTTTAGTAGATATTCCCTCCTCCGATGTCTGTGACCCACCCAGCCATCCAAAATAGGTACATGTCTTACATAGCGAAAATTGCAGCTGTCAGCGCCATTATTCTCATCGATCGTTATCAAAACAGTACCATGACAGTACTGCCAACCTCGCGCTTACGGTAGTATGAAAAACAAAGAAGGGCCCAATTCAGTCGCTAGTGCGCATCATTCGTGCGCACCACTCAATTCATAGATAGTGCGCCCAATTGAATTGTTTATTGATCATGGATTGTGGAAATTGCCTCCCAAAGGCCGCACCTGCTCCCGACCTTCTAACCTTCGTTTTGTCCAATCCAATGGTTTTTGACAATGTTTACAGCCTAACGCGCCCAGATCAATGGTTTTGAGTCCACCGTGCCCTGCCAGCTGCGCGCGGCCACACCTACTCCCGACCTTCTAACCTTCGTTTTGTCCAATCAAATGGTATTTGACAATGGTTACAGCCTAGCGTGCCGAGATCAATGAGTTTTGAGTCAGTCGTGCCCCGCCAGCTGCGCGCGGTCACACCTACCCCCGACCTTCTAATCTTCGTTTTGTCCAATCCAATGGTTTTTGACAATGATTACAGCCTAACGCGCCCAGATCAATGAATTTTGAGTCAACCGTGACACTACATCAGTGGTTATTGCTCGTATGTTTTTTTTAAGTGAACTGTTTAGTCGGTGGTTGGCACACACTTGAACACTTTTACCAACCATGTTCAATAATATGTACTTACAGTGCTCATAGTCGATGATGAAAATGTCCTCCCTCTCTTGTAACGCACAACTGACATCTTCTGATGAAAGAATGGACAACAATCTCATCTAAAAAGATGGTATATGGGCTTTTACAGCCAGTGAATTAAAACTCAGCAGTTCTTCTAGGTTTGTGCCGTGTCTTGTGTGGTGTTTCGCCAAAGACACCAAGCTGGCTCATCAGCAGGCTCTAGGTGTCCCCGTTCTGTAAGAACACAGCGTTGTCTGTTAAAATGCTTATTATTTACAGAGCCTGTTTTTTAATCGCTTAGCGAGCCTCCTAATTGTACTGGCATTAGGCACAGGTCTTCCTGGAAACTTGATTCGAAATTTTCATCCTGTTTCACAACAAGACTTTCTGCTTTTCATTTACGAATTATGGATATACACACTTTCGTGCACTGTGAATTGGTGTCTAGGCATGACCAACAATCACAGTAATCACAATACTAACGTCTAAACTTTGCAGATACACATCCATATGAATGACAAAACATGTGTGAACTAACGATATGAGTCAGCGGAGCGGGGTATTGCGAGGTCCACTCGCTCCGTACCTGACCAGCCAAATGACACCACAGTTTGTCGCGATTTTCGGGGCGCACCAAGATAATGACCCTGTAGTTCAATTAATATTGTGTTAACTGATCCAATTCTGTGCATGGCTAATTACTAATCTATAAGTATAGCAGTGGCGACTGGCAGATAATTGTTATGGGTTTTGTCCTTTTTCATTGGGGGGGGGGGGGGGGAAGACTGCTTGATATCAAAGAAAACTGTATTCAATTGCGCGGTAAAACGGATGTACCTCATTCATCCCGATTGCCGCAGTTCAGAGAACATCACATTGTCACTGAATCACCGGATTAAATAGTTAGGCTACATGAAAACCTTTACAAGAACAAAACAACATAAGTTATAATACGAGTGCGAGAAAGTACCGTGAGTGTCACAAGCATGCGCAACATTGCAAGACATGAGTTAGTATCGGCAGTTGACGGAGCATCTCAGATGTCTCCATCCACTCCTCGGCTCCCTTGTTGCAATCAGCGGACAACGACGAGCCGAGTTAACTGTTGGGTTAGGACCTACTCGGTCTAGCATCTCAGCCATACCCTTCACTATTGAGATATGGTCGGTGCTCGGGCCTGGTTCCTAGCCGGTTGGCGCGTTTTGCTTTCTCAGACATTTCACAGTAACTTTCTATAAGATTTCCTGAATTTATTAAAGAACAGAATTATGAAATCCTATACATATAAAAGGAAACGTACAGCTTTTATTACTAAAAATATTATTACGGTATTAATTGTTTTTCTTGAATTAATCTGGTCGTTGTGCAATACTGCAACCTTATTACTGACCACCACTGAAGTATAGGAAGAATGTTGCACTGAACAAATTTTTATTTGTACAGATTTTTAACAATGGACTGAATGAAGTCTTGCAAGTTTCTTTAAGAATTTTACACCTATTTTCATTGGAAAACGTTAATGTAGGCCTATTTTAAAAGTTTTAATCTAATGTAGTATGATACGTGAATGAAAATCCACATGATACGTGCTAGAGAGTATTTTTAGAAAGTGTTCGCATAAGGACTGTTGAAGGTGCATATGCCGAAAAATTTATCACCCTATAAATAATATAATATTAATTCTAAATGAAAGTAGAACGCGGTTTATACACTTGCATCAGCATTGAAATGAGGAACCTTGGTCAATACTGCACCTCATATAAGTTAGGCAATGTGCTTAAGTACATAAATATGTGTTTTTATTTATTGCTCTTTTTATAAACGGTTGCTATGTTCTGACAGTGCTTGCGTCTCGTTGAACTGTCAACAAGGCGTACCCGAGCGGCACACACTGTTGATTTTAAAAAAATCATCGGGACGTGTTTGCTGAAACCATTGTAAAAAAAAACATTGATCTGGATGCATTAGGCTATAACCATTGTCAAAAACCATTGGATTAGACAGGAGGAAGGTTAGAATGGTCGGGTGTAGGTTCGGCCTAGGCGCGTGCAGCTATCGGGGCACGGTCGATACAAAACCAATTGATCTGGGTGAGTTAGGCTGTAAACATTCTCAAAACCACAGTTATGCAGGGGGAAAAACCAAATATTTATCACAGTTGATCATAGAACCGTCGATTGAAATTACAGATCGTTATGAGCCAATTTCCGCAATCCATGGTGGAGAAACGATTCGATTCGGTGCACGATGTAATGAACTGAGTGGTGCGCACGAATGATGTGCACTAGAGACAACTGGGCGCTTCTTTGCTTTTCATTGTACTATAAGGGCGAGGTTGGCAGAACTGTCATTTATTTATTGATTGGTGCCTTTATTGTGGCGAAGTTAGAGCTCTAGACCCTCTCTTACACTTAACCACACACAGTGCAACTTACATGAATACTCAAATATGATATACTTAACCTACCAAACTTAAATACTAGGAAAACTTAAATACTAGAATTAAATTAAATTAAATTGGTGACTGCGTGATATTAACATTTAAATGACATACATTTTTAACAAAATTATACTATGGTCATTCACTCACACATTCATACACAAATTGTTCTAGTTGGCCTACGGATTCAAGAGGAAATCTTTACGTGCACGTTTTGAAAGTTGTTAGGGATGTACAATTTCTAACGTCACGAGGACAATTATTCCAAATTCTAGTTCCCGACATGAGGAAAGAGTTACTGAAGGCAGATGAATGATGTAGAGGAATTGCAATTATAGATCCAGATCGTGTGTGACGATCATGAAAGGAAGAAAGAAAACTAAAATTACAAGAGAGATAGTGAGGTGTATTTTCATTGAGAAGTCGATAGATGAGGGTACATATGTGCAGGTTTATTTGTTGTTCTACTTTTAGCCAGGAAAGTAAATCATAAAAAGGAGACACGTGTGAGGAAAATTTAAAGGAGAAAATAAACCTAATGCAGGAATTTAAAGCTCTGTTTTGATGACGATTGATTTGAACAATAGCGCTGACAGCAGTAATTTTCGCCATATAAGTCGTGGACCTATTTGGGATGGCTGGGTGGATCACAGACAGTGGAGGAAGAAATATCTACTAAAACATCGCTCCCTGATTTATTTCTCACCGTTTCATAAGGTATTTTGGCTGATTCATGTATTGTAGAGAATTTCATCGTTCGTTCTATCTTCATTCAGAGCTACCGTTGATTTCAATTTGAATCGTCACTACTGAACCTCATATGCGTGCTCAAGTTTGTAAATATGTGTTTTTATTTATTGCTACTGTGTTTTAAAAACGGCTGCCATGTTTCGACAGCGCTTGCATCTCGTTCAACTGTCATCAAGGCTAACTCCAGCGGTACGCACCGGGGTGAACATATTGTTCCCAACGTGTGAGATCTAAAATCACTGTTGAAAAAAAAAGTGGGATACAATATCACTGTTGATCAAAACAAAATCATCGGGACGCGTTAGGCTGTAACCATTGTCAAAAAACATTGGATTGGAAAAAACGAAGGTTAGAGTGGTCGCGTGCAGCTAGCGGGGCACGGTTCACACAAAACCATTGATCTGGACGCGTTAGGCTGTAACCATTGTCTTGAACCATTGGATTGGACAAAACGAAGGTTAGAAGGTAGGGTGTAGGTGCGGCCTTGGCAGCGCGCGGTTTACACAAAACCATCGATCTGGACGCGTTAGGCTGTAACCATTGTTAAAACCATTGGATAGGACAAAACGAAGGTTAGAATGGTCGGGGATAGGTGCGGCCTTGGCCGAGCGCAGCCAGTGGGGTACGGTTGACAAAAAACCATTGATCTGGACGCGTCAAAAACCATTGGATTGGACAAATCGAAGGGTGTTGGTGCGGCATTGTACCATAAGGGCGAGGTTGGCAATACCGGTTTGATGATGATTGATGTGGACAATGGTGGCCACAGCTGGAATTTTGCCTATATAAGTCGTGATCCTTTTTGGGATGGCTGGGTGGGTCACAGACAGTGGAGGAGGAAACATATTTTAAAACATAATTCCCTCATTTATTTCTCATAGTTTGATAAGGTATTTTGGCTAATTCATGTACTATAGAAAATGTTATCGCTCGTTCTACTTTCATTCAGTGCTACCAATATAATAGGGAATACAACAATTTTGTGTTGAAAAGTGGAAAGGATCTTTTGAAAAGGCAATATTTATTTAACTAGTGATAGGCTGTAACCATTGTCAAAAAACATTGGATTGGACAAAACGAAGGTTAGAGTGGTCATTATTATTTTTTTTTTTTACAAAACAGCACAGTTTGTGTAACGTAGAAAATATGAGAACAACATGTTTTTGCAGATGACTCACTGTATTCTGTTCAAAACAAACTGGGAATTAGCATGTTTTATGTATTGTCGGGTATGCCATGCTTGATATTATAAATATTGCAATATGAAAACTACTCTAGGGTTACTCTATATCAAGTGTTTGTTACTAAATTATTACCACATCATCATGCCCCTATATGAATCATCAACAACAACAAGTTTCCTCTTTTGTAAATGTTTTCATGGCTCATGACTTCTGCTCTGTTCCATTTCAGTGGGTAACCTTTTCTGTCATAGGCATGCCATTACTAGCCTGTTTTCTTATCACGGATGAAAACTTTCTGTGGCTAGTTGTTGTTGTTGTTTTGTTAGTGGGTTAGGACATCACTGTCATCAGCCATGTGTACTTGGATATGGGTAGAATTTGTATGTGTGTATTGTTATGCTAGAATTGGGAAGGTCAGGTACCGGTATTGTAGTTTTAAGGGGAGGAACTACGAGGTCATCTGCCCTTGGGAAGGAGGTGACCATGGTCTTCTGCTAGGAACAATCCCAGCATTTACCTGGAGGAGAAAGGAGAAATCGAACCCACTTCTTCTCAGTTCAGTTTTAACTCATGAGGCTGAGTGAATTTCGTTTCACACTAAAATCAGAATTGTATTTTTAGGGGCAGATGACCTCGTAATTTCGCGCCTTAAAACAACAATAATCAACAATAACTAACTAGAATTATTTTTCTCGGCAGAGATGGGAATCAAACCTAGACCTTTGGACAGATATGATTGACTATACTGTAGATATTAATTTCCGTTTTAACTGTTACAAATTAATTTGTTGTTTGTTGTTGTGTAGTCGACATCTCACGTTAAAATGGGGTGAATATTTTTCAAGTTTTCTATTGAATTCTTCTATATATCGCATTTATTGAGACATCAGTGTTTTCGGTCAAGTTCACACTCGCAAGGTTCGAAATGCATACTTATCGATTATGATCGAAAACGTCGATTTATTAGCTAGAGTAATGTATCGATCGCATCAACTTCTGACCATATGTTTCATTTATGGTTACGTTATTTATTTATTCGCGTCTGTAGAACGTAATTTGACACATAAACACTCAGTCGCGTTTCCTCACAGGTTGTTCATAGCAGCCGTGCTGGGTAGCGCGCTCGCTGACGGCCGGAAGGCTATGACGTCATAAATTGTATCGCAAGGCTTTCTCTCTAGGTGGTGTTGGCTATACCTAATAAAGAAAATGGCATTTGTATTATTTCGCAACCTAGTAAGATCTAGATTGGACGGTGTTAAGCAGTGCATGTCTTGCTTTTCAGACTGGTTCCTGGATTATTTTGGGCCTTTAACTTTGAACGTGACAGGATGGGAGATTGGTCATTGTGGCTGTGAATCAGTGGTGAATTCTCCCATGGATCGCATATACCGGCGATAGGACCTATAAAACCCGAGATTTACATGTACAACGATTTTCTCGTCAAAATTTATACTTCTTGTTAAAAGTTCAGTCATGAAAATCGTACAAGTCATTTTCTGCAGATTGTTGGCACGAAAGGCGCCTTGCAGCTTACCATACGGTACTTATTTTTTATGTCGTGCATAGTTTTCGTGACTGCAGTGTTCTGTGACTGCACTCGAGTATATCGCTTGGATCCCTTGGGCTCTCAGTATTTAACCCACTTGGTTCACGAGACGCATGCGGAGAAAGAGAGAGCAAGTATCATTTGAACTGGGCATTCTGTGGTTGTCTGTTTTTTATTTTATAGAAGAGTAGTAAGATCATTGAACTGTAGCTTCGAGTACAATGGATAACTTAAACGGAGCCTAATTCAGTCGTGTGGATAGGTGTGTTGTGTGCTTTAGCGCAGAGCTAGAGTGACGTATCCCCTCCTTGGTCCAACATTGTTCAGGTTTGTGTATATTTGGTAATGAAGCAACCGAACATAAGATTGCTTCATTCCAGGGTTGCTCCATTTCACTGCTCTAATAAACAAATTGGCAATACTACCCAATAATTAGTCAATTCAGTTTCAATGATGGGTATTAGAATTTACTCAACATTATCAGGTCAGACGTAATGATCGAGTAGGAATTATTGTTATTGATACCGTGCTCCTCGATGGTATGCGGAATGCGGTACCAGTATTAATATAGAAGGACGGAAATTACATCATTTAATGTATTATATTTCAGGCATTTATTTACGTTTAAGTGCGTATTCAATAAATTTTCAAATGAGTTCTGTGTTCCAGTTTACTAAGCATAATGGAGGGGCAATCATTGATCAAGAGTGAGCCGGACTGGTCGACACAAACACATGACTTGGACGACATTGTAAGTTTTTTTTAAATTCCACATAAGCTACTTTGTAACATTGCAACCTTAGTGACGTGCAATACAAAAGTCATTGTATTTAGCAAGGTTAATACTTGTTACCAAGCAGTAGGCAGTCGAGGTCCGTTGATCGATACTTGTATATTACTTTCCAGAAGACAGATGAGCAATTACCCTCTCAGAACCTGCTCGTAGGGTCTGCCGATATGTTTGAAGACGAAAGTATGGCTGTCAAAGAAGAACATAATCTACAGGTGATTATAAGATTTACATTTCCTCAATTTTCATGTTAACATTAGATTTATTGTTCACTATAGACCATCCTCCCTTTTCATCACTTTTAACAACTTTCAACACCTTAGCTTATTGAAAATATATCATTTATGATATGCATACCTTTCGGGGAGTTGTTGGGAGTCGTTTCACAATCTCTTCATTCTCAATAGCCACTGCTGCACCGCAATAATTGTTATTTCACGGAAAGAATGCAATTTTTCTTCACTTACGGACACCATCTTTGACAGTCATGTGACACACGAAAGTCGATCATGTGACTACGTTACCAACTTGAATAAAGAAATTCACCACACGCCTTCGCTACTAAGTTAGGCACTGTCTTGTGGAAAATTACTGCTAGTACTACAAGCAAGGGGGTCTGTGGCGTAAGCCCCAGGTTAGGCTGTTTTTGTATGTAAAACATTATAAATACATAAATAAACACTGTAATTGAGTTCACTTAGTGATTTCATACATCACGTGCGAAATAGTACCAAACGCGTGTGGTTGGCAATACTGACTCAGTGAGAAAGATGGGGGTGAGAACTTCGATTTCAACTATATAAGTCGTGTCGCTATTTGGGCGGGATGGTGGGTCTATGACAGCGGAGCAGTGAACATCTAATACTCAATCCTCTCCTGATATCCTCCCGACTATTAAATCAGGTAATTTCAGTTTTTAAAAATATTTATACAAAGGATGGTCTAAAGTGAACCGCTACCAAAATTAGTCTTGATGTTATTAATACCCAGTGTTGTTTTCTAGTTCAACAGTTAATAATACCTAATGTTATTATTGATACATGCAAGGGCACGTCCCTACCATTTCAAACATGTATATACCCTTGGATTGTAACATCTCGACATTTGAAACGACCGCCTGGTGACTTGCTTCCCATTTTGAACACGAGATGGTAGCACCTGTCGGACTTTGGAAAGATTTCAAATAGTTCCTGTCTCCCCACTAGGTAGTGTGGGCTGCTCCTTATAAAACTCTTTATACGCATGACATAATAGAAAGACAATTACATTCTTCGTCTTCAAACAAATGCTAGTGTATTCATGATACCGCCAAATTATGTACTTATTTATGACATTGTTGTTTTGAGGTGTCACTCCGTGATTGGACAATATTATTTACATGTATACAGTTCGGATTTGACACGCAAAATTCTCCGCCATTTTGTGGAGTCCATTAGCCATCGTGAAGTAAACACATCTAGCCGACTGGTCGTGAAAGGTGTCTCCACTAATGGGGGCTTTTAGCCCCCATTCTCTACAAAATATATGTATTCAAGAGAAAAAGGAATTGCCTGTTTTCTTCAGGCTGTGAATTTTCTTCGTTTCGTCGTGAAGTGGACGTGTGAAATGTGACCTGTGATTGTGACCCAAACAACGCATGTGCCGGGTTAGCCATTTTTTTGTGAAGCACTTGTAGTAACGTAAAATTAGGTGTTAATTATTTTATTATTATTGTGTCTCCACTGTGAAGAATTTAAGGTACGTTTTTTTAAATTTAATTTATCTAATTATTTTATTTTGCGAGCTCCAATTTTGGCCGTGTATGAATGTTGATCTTCTGTTGTGTTTTGGCTTGTAGGCCTTAAATTTCTTTTACGTTTTAATAACGTTTCCTTGTATATATTAAGTTTGTTATTATTTTGGTACCTTCTGGAGACACATTTATTAGTTTGTTTTACGTTTTAATTATTATTTATTTTCATTTGGCAAGCTTGGGATTGTCATTTTTTTTAAAACTATGTAAGATCCGTCGAGTTTTAAAACGACTTGCATTAATAGTTTTTAGATGTAATTGTTTTCCGCCGTTCATTTCCTTCTGCTAATGTTTAAATTTAATTTTATTAATTGTTTGCCGTAATTTCGATCTGGCATGCCGTTTCCTTGTGTTTTTGTGGCCATGTTATGAAGTGATGCATTATGGTCTCATGGTCAGTCTATAGGCGTCCACCGCGAAGCACTAACGTGTTGTGTTAACTTAAGATGTTTTTTTTTATTTTACCTTGTCGGTTCAACCTTGTGTTTTTAGTAATTGTTCCTGTGTTTATCTCCATCATGCAAATTAATGGATTGTTTCCTGATTCAGTTTAATTTAGTTAATTTAACTTTTTTCGTTTCTGGTGAAGGTGTTTTTTTTTATTTTAACATGGATCTACGCATGCCGGATCGCTATTGCATTCCATTGCAAATTGTCAAGCCCTTTCTCAGTATGTTATGCATGTAATATTTATTTTAACCTTTGGGCTGTTTTACATTTTAATTTTAATTTAAGTCCTTTCTTCTCCTTTGGCCTTGCAAACAAGCATGTTTGGCGGTCTCTTTAATTCATTGTAAAATATTGGTGGCTGATGCATGTTCTTTCTCTGGTGGAGGTGTTCTTTAAATTTTTAATATTAAACCTTTTATTTATCCATTTTTAATCTTTTGTTGTGGCATTATTTCACCGACGGCAGTTCCGTTGGTTTTTGGGGGGGTCTCTGTACGATATCCTGTGTGTGTTGTCCCCTTCTCCATCTTCCTTCCACTCCTTTGGAGCTCTTCGGTTGGGACATGTCATCTGGAGGTGATTTTGCTGCGGAAGTGACCCGGACCCCTGAATACAGGTAAGTTGACCCATCCACGCTCCCCGTACTCGTCTCATTCTAGTGAAGCAGAGCGTTGGTTATCGAGTTACCGACGTGCAGCTGGCCAGTGCCGCTCATTTGGGGTCACAATTATGTTGGTAATGCGGGTTCATTCTGGAATCTTTTGTAGACGAAGTCTTCACCACATGCTGGGTTAACAGTATCAGTAGATTTACTGGCAAGTTAAAGACCCCCTTCGGGGAAAATTTCGGCATCCCGGTGTCTCGAATAGACGCAGATGTTAAAAGGGACATAAAACAAATAACATTATTACGTAAATGAAGTAAGAACACCAACGAAATCCAAGAATTGGCAAGGCTCGTCCTAATTACTCATTTTCATTCCGAGTTGTGGTTTCTAATCGCACAGCCGCCATCATGAATGCATGGAGAGAGAGAGAGTCCATACTAGGCCACATATACCGCCCAACCTTGCCACCTTCCTGTAGCTCTGAAGTGTTTAGAGTTATTAAACTTTATATTTCATAACTGCAATGTGCGCTCTCACATAGACATAACGTTGGTAGCAAATAGTCATATAATAATATCTGAATACCAAGCATTGTGAGCATTTATTCCTTGGACCACAAGTTACGGCCGTCATCTTGGCATTTGGCTTATGACCTTGTAATTTGGGCACAAGACACTTCGCAGATGGAGGTATGCTTTTCCAAAATTTGGTAAAGATCCGATGATTAGTTTAGTTGTAGCTTGATTTAAGCTTTGAACATATCGGTGGGCGTCAGTTTTTTTTGTTAATATGGTGGCGTTATAAAATATGACACAGGTGTCCTTCGCTACGTCAGTACCAAGTTTGGTTTGCACAAACTCTAGCATTTAATTCATTTTGTGAGCTTTGCCTACTGCTATTGTTCTTTAATGCATTGTGTTTTGATGAAATTCAAGGGAATGGGAACCAAACAAATGTTTACATTATTTGTTTACTCTATCAGAGTATGTTTACAGCAAGTTGTAATTGCACCCATTCACAGGAATATATTTGTGAAACAAATCATTTCTCTGCAGGATAATGCTGACCTTACCGGGGATATTAAGACCGAAGAATGTCCTTCACCAGAGTTTGTTCCATGCATCAAAATAGAGACAGCATCTTCGGATTTCAAACTGGTAAGTCCCTCATCGTGTTACTACTTTACAAGACAGGATCTGTTCTTCATCTCCTTATCACCAAATGGTATTTAGGTAACCAGAATTCATTTTCACAACAGCATTGGTGATAAATGAAGCGTTTGGCTGTCAGGACGTGTAATGTACAGAAAGCACAAGTCTTTTGAAGGAAGGTGTATTAAAATATCTGACCCAAGTGGGACTTGAACCTTTGACCGGCGTCTGTGCACGCTGTTGCTCCGACCACTGATCTAAAGGGGGTGGCATCTAAATTGGCTAAAGGTATATTTTATGAACAACTTAATATGAAGGACTGGGGTGTTTTAAAATGTATACGAATTGCTCGTGGTTAGACCAAATATAAGTATCCTGGTCAGAGGGCTGGAACAAGATGTTATCTTAAGGACAGGTGGGTTCCACTATCTCAGCAATCCTTGAAGGCGTGGTTTAGTACTTGAACTTCCAGGCCATTGCTGGGATGGTTCTAACAAATGACAATCCCAGTCCTGAGCAGTCCAAGTACATTGACATGGCTGTGAAAATAAGAGTTATAAAGACTTGAAGATATGAGATGAAAGTAGGAGAACTCAATGAACCCTACTTGTTTTTAGTATGTATTTACAAATATTCTTTCCTACCATATAACTTGTTGTTCTTGAAGTGGGCGTACATGGGCCTAAGTATTTCTACCGCCTATTGTCCCCATTTCTTAAGTGTGAAGGAGGTGGTGGAAACACATTCTGTGTGGCAGTAATTTTTAGCACCAAGATGTCCTTTTGTCCAGCCCATAACAGGTTCAACGAGGATTGTTATATGGGGAGGAGTTGGAATGAAGTACTTTGCTTGCAGAAGAAAACGGGGAACCATGGAAAACCAATTCAAGGTTGTTTGATGCTAGGGAATTGAATTGCAGTGTTTCGTGAGAAAAGTATTGTAAAATATTGTATAGGTGATGTACTTTGTACATTCATTCTCAAATGATTTACTGGTACAAATATTGAGTGCCTAGTCGCTTGTTCCTCCATGACCCCTCATACTCTAGCAGGTAAACATGTTAAAAATAAATGTTCATTTTATTTTAATCCTTAAAGATATTATTTCAATTAAGGTCTCTAAGATTCCCTTGGACTTAAATCGACTGATGTTTTGATGGTGTGTTGTAAGACATAACGATAATTTCCATATGGAACTAGTGTCTGGTAGTCGTTAAGGGAACATACCTGTACTTCAATTGAGCTGTGATGTACAATTACGTATGTTCGTATTTGTTATAAGGTGATAGCAAAGAAATAAAATATCCCATCTTGTTCCCAGGATATCAAAGAAGAGATCCTGAAGGAAGAGAGCGATGAAAGTGGAAAAAAATTAAATGAGTAAGTGGACAACATAATAAAAATGTGTTCTTCCGCTTTTATGAATGCATAACTGAAATATATTCATTAAAAAGAAAGTTTTGCATATTGCCATGCAGCACAGTGTCCACGCCTGCTCTACACAATTGAGATCGGAAGCTTAGGCAGGCCATTCCCTTCTGTGAACACAATTCTCCTGAAGAAAGGCGAGCGTTATCGTTCACAAAAGTGAAATTTGGGCCGAAATTGTCAGCAAAGTCTTTCACTACAGGTGCCAGGATAGTATCCCTGTAACGTATGCCTGTCGTACACCCTGGGATGTACACAAGAGGGGTTCAGTGACCATACATGGTATCCGTCTCGGATGTATTGGTCGTGCATACGTTCACCGGGTAGTCTCCACACTCGCACAGATCTATCCTCATTGATGCGGTCGATATCCACGCACGCAAGAACGGCTAACTCTTGGCCTGCAATATGCAAAACTTTTTTTGATGTGTATAGTATGATATGAATCGAGTTAGTTTGCAGAAAAGGTGTGTGTATCATTTTATCTGCCATTGCAATTATTTCTCTTACTGCCTGTCTCATTATAGAAGCAGATGTTAATTAGTTATTGAGGTTTTAAGGGGCGGAACTACCAGGCCATCTGCCCCTCAAAGAGCGGATGTTGATATAAAGTTTCTGTTTAGCTACCCTCTAATTATCCGTTCTCACTGACTGAAGTATATAAGAAACGTTCAATAGTTTGCTGATGGAGCCATTTCTGACGAATTTCCATTGGCCCATCGTGCTCTGCCACGTGGTGAGACAAACCGACGGATTGAAGAGTTCAGGGGACGGAAGTTAGATAAAATGGTGAATTTGTCACCATAGGCTATGATTATTATTATTTTAACTAAATTATTCAAAGGATTGAAAATATCTTAAAATGAGTATATGGAAGGTTTAGAGATGCCTGCAATGAGCATTGTTGATTTGGCCAGAGACGCGGCAGAGTCCATGTTCGTAATACATCATTGGCTGTTACTTCTAAGAATGGTTGTGTGCTAGAACTTTAATCTGATGCATAGCGAGGGGCTAACAAAGTTCATATTATAAATTACCTTTATTAGCATTGTCGTTAGATATGCAACAAAAGACGGTCGACACTCAACAGTTGGCGAACACAGTTAGGAAAAATAATAAATTCACCAATATTAGGGAGAGATACACACATAAACCACATTGCCAGTTATACAATCGTACAGCAAGCCTTTTGGAAGTTGTGGTCCAGATTACAGCATACACCAGTACCACTAATACCAAGTAGCAGTCCTTGCATTGATGCATGCCTGTGTCCGTCGCGGCTTACTATCCTCGAGTTCATCAAGGCACTGTTAGTCCAGGTTGTCCCACTCCTCAATGGCGTTTCGGCGTAGATCTCTCAGTTTAGTTGGTGAGGCATCTCGTCCTAAAACAGTTCTTTTCAATGGAAGCAAGGTATGGTCATGTCTCGAGAACATGGGCGAGCGATGGCGTTATCATGAAGGAACGCATTCACAATATATGCACGATGCGGATGGGAATTGTCTTTCACGAAGACGAATGCCTCCCCGAAATTCTGCCGATATTGTTGCTCTATAGGTCAGAAGATGTCATTTATGTCTCGTAGAGCCTTCCATGACCACCAGTGGTGTACGTCGGCCCCACATGATGTGGCCCCAAAACATCAGGGATCCACCACCTTGCTGCACTCGCTAGACGGTGTGGTTAAGACGTTCAGCTTAACCAGACTGCCTCCATCACGTCTCCGACGATTGTCTGCTTGAAGCCATATGCGACACTCATCTCTGCAGAGAACGTGATGCCAATTCTGACGGGCCCATTCAGCACGTTGTTGGGCCCATCTCTACAGCGCCACATGGTGTCGCGGTTGCCAAGGTGGACCACGCAATGGACATCGGGAGTGAAGGAGCGCACCATGCAGCGTTTTGAGTACAGTTTGAGTCGAAACACGAAGTCCTGTGGCGCCACATGGTGTCGCGGTTGCCAAGGTGGACCACGCCATGGACCTCGGGAGTGAAGGAGCGCACCATGCAGCGTATTGAGTACAGTTTGAGTCGAAACACGAAGTCCTGTGGTGGCACGAAACGCATTATTCAGTATGGTGGCGTTGCTTTCAGTGTTCGTCCGAGCTTAAATTCGTAAGTAACGGTCATCCACTGCCCTTGGGCGGCCTGAGCGAGGCATGTCGTCGACAGTTCCTGTATTTCTGTACCTCCTCCGAACAACATCGCTTGGGCTCACTCGGAGACTTCCCTTGTTGAGAGCCCTTGCTGACACAATGTAACAATACGGATACGGTCAAATAGCGGTATTGCCCTTCTAGGCATGGGAGAGCTACCGACAACACGTGCAGTGTACCTCCTTCCTGGTGGAATGACTGGACCTGATCGGCTGTCGTACGCCCTCCGTCTAATAGCCCCTGCCCATGCAGGCTTGTGTACAGCTTCGGGCAGGTTTAGTGACATCTGGGAACAGTCAAAGGGACTGTGTTCGTGATGCTATATCAACATTCTGCGTCAGTGGTCAGGTGATCCTGGATCCGAGGTGAGGCAATACTTCTTTTGATGTGTGTACTCGAATAATACTTTCATGCGAGTTAAAAGTATAGGCTTGAGACTTCAGGGAGTCGATCCAAATATGTTTTCATAGAATAATGTACCTGTCAAATGGCCACTTGTAGTTTAATTCTCCTTAGTAGACACATGACAGCAAGAAGTTATGTTTCATTTAGTGGGTATAGTTAGGAAGTAGCTTATAAAGGAAATGTCATTTGCCAGGGGCGTATATGAATTAAAACATTATAAACCTATATAATCATGTACTATTGTTACTAAGTGACGTCTGGCAACGTTGCAAAGCAAGGCGAAGGTAGAGCGATGTAAACAGTGTGACAACCAATTTGCTCTGATCTTATGAGTAACAACATAACCTCTTATTACTCTCCAGTGCCTTCGCTCTTATGAACGAACCAAGAACAGCAAGTGCACTTGAAGCGTGTGACAAAACTTTTTCCCTAACTATTATACCTTATCAAAATGTTGGCAAATTTGCCTCTCTCCTTAGCTACCAGTACTGCCGAACGGAGTTTCGAGTTGGTTGAAAACATACTTAAGAAATTCTACTTCTGAAAACAGACTCAACGGTCTAGTATTGTCATCTATTCACAGAGACATACATCTCACTGACGATGAAGTTATGAACCGATTTGGCAATGCTTCAAGAAACCTTGACTTTAAGGTGTGAGTTGTAAATCAAAACAGTAACATTAATTATTTCCGTGTAAATACTATCAAGAGAGCAAGATGATATTATTAAAAAAAGTATCATAAAGTGGTCTTAATTGGGTTTGACATTAACCAAACACAAAACATCACATCAAATTGGTTGAAAAAGTGATGCCTGATAGCCTTAAAACTATCATTTTGCACCAAATTATACAAAAGTTTCACAGGGAGAACCCCGGACCCCCTATTCTTTGGGCCTATACCATGCCCCTTAACTCCCGGTTGGGTACCCCCCGAAATAAAACTCTATATACGACCCTGTAATTTGCATTTTTTGCGTCTAGAGTCCTTGTCCTGATTGTGAGACTAGTTACCGGATTTTTTCAGATGACCTCAGGACAGTTTAGTAAAAGATGAATTAGTTCTCGGGTGAAGGGCAGATGACCTCACTAATCTGCCTTTTAAATCAAATTAAAATTAAACTTTTTCTCTTAGCATTCTAATATCTTTGATCTGTTGATTTATTATAAAATGATGATTCTTATGTCTTTGCTTTGACACTATTGTTTGAATGTAACCTTGGATACGGCATTTCATTCTTACATAATCTGGAAACTTGTCAACATACACGCTACTCATATTCATAAGAACTCAGAGTACTAAAGCATGCGCCATCACTGGTAAACATTCCACACATCAGATTAGTATCCACACAATAGCAATATTCATGTTGTAGTTAGAGCTTTTAATCATAACAACAGAGTCCTTGCAGTTCATTAGTTTACAAATCTACTGTAGTTTAAGTACAGGTCGAGGTATTATGAGCGTGATTCGAAAGAGTGTATTGAGCCGATGTGTAGGGAAAAGTGATTGTGCACATTCAATGTTGCCTGGTAAAAGGTTGAACTTTACGGCGAGGCTGGTTGTGTAGAGCCGACAGCTCAATAAATGTGTGCTTTATAGTATTGTTAATCTGATAGGGTTTCAAAATTCTTTACATTATTACAACCCACCTCCATATTGAGTATAAACACTTTTATCTTCGACGATTTGGATTCTCAATCATCGCCCCTGAATTGTAATATCCCTAAATAGTGATAACCACTCAATTTCGTTATATTGAACAGTGAACCGTAGTAACACATGTGTTTTTGAAATCACATTGCCTGCTTGTCCGATACAGTCACCAGACTGTAACCAGCGAAAATGGCCTGTCTGTAGCTAATTAACTGTGGATTAATGTGTGTCACCTATCGCAATAGATGTCTTGAACTTCACATATCTGTGCCTCCATTAATATGCGTCACCTATCGTAATAGAAATCTTGAACTTCACATTTCTGTGGCCCCATTAATATGTGTCACCTATCGTAATAGATGTCTTGAACTTCACATTTCTGTGCCTCCATTAATATGTATTTCCTATCGTAATAGAAGTCTTGAACTTCACAGTTCTGTGGTTCCATTCAATGAAACACGATAATCACAATTATTTCAATTACAATATGCCCAATTTAATTAGCAAGTGTCCATCCACCATAACGATCCAATTAACCTCCTTAATCTCCCATTGCTATTCAATTTTCTAGCCCATATTTATAACACGATATACAATATTTTATCTAAGCACAAATTAAAGGAACATTAAAACACCTTCCTGTATATAATCTCAATTTTGTTATTTAAGTTTATTTTCAACACACCAATTTGTTTACCTCGTTAGGTAATCAAGTTCACTCCAATTTAATCTTGACCAATTCAGTTGAAAGTTATTTAACACCATTCTCTACATTTAAACACCTAATAGACAGCAGAATATGTTGTTTACTAAATGCGTAGAGCACAAACATATTTAAACAGCGCTACAAACATTACCAAAACAACTACATCTACCTCATTAAATAATAAATTTCGCTCAACGTTATCTTTAACCACTTAGATTGAACATTTTAACAACTTGCTCTACAATTTAACACAATTAGGTAACATAATATATTATTTCCTGAATACGTAGATCACAGACAACTATAAACAGCGCTACAACGATCACCGAAACTACTACATCTAATACGATTTTCTTGTAGCACACAATACAATTTAGCTTCCTAGATTGCTCATTTCAAAAGTTTATCATTTTACTCTGCTTACTCTTTATTGTTACGTGTTTTTTGTGACATTATATGATCTCCTAATATAGCTTTCTGTTCCATGAATGTGTGTTATCATTTGCTTCGACTTTCCAATCATTTTCTTGGCCTTAACTATCAAATGATATGTGCATGCTTGCATGCATGATTGGTAAATGAATTTGTATCGACGATATACACATTATGTTGGCCAAGACGCAAGCATCATAACATAAAAAGCCAAATACTAAGCATTGTTATCAAGCATCATAACATAACAAGCCCAATAGTAAGCGTTGTTATCAATCCATTTGGAGGTTAGAAGAATCTATACCGATGCACTTTACTTTACTCCACTGGAAGACGGATTTTCATAAGAAGATATTTTGGGAAAGTTAGTTGCTATTATAGATTTTTTGCGCACATTGTGTTGCCATAGGATCTTATAAATCTACATAGTGAAGAATCGTTTTGAATTTTCGACTGATTTTTGAGATTTTTTTTAACCTTTATTATCGACTATTCTTCAAATTTTGACGAGGATTTACTTGCCTTCTCACATATCTACATTCGAAAGAAGACGTCCCCTATTAATATATTTTTCGAAATACAAATAGAATATCAACATAGTATTTTAAAGTAGGTTGTCTAATTGCATATCGATCCATATATTCTTCATTAATTTAAATTAACACTATATGTTGGTATGTCCATTTATTTTACAATGTTTGTTGTGTCAGAAGTACAAAGTAACCATAGACATATCAAACAATAGACATATTATACACTGGTTGACCAATAATTCGCCACGACAAGTGCATTTGAAATTGCTCTCATTAAGTATTAAACGGCGCATGTGTCTGGAGAAGAAGGACAGAGTAGAAGATGATCATTATTCTGCTTAGTACATCACTCGCAGTAAACTGATTCCACAGGAAGGCCCCATTTCTGCTGGTTAGTCTTGCATCTCATGGTACTGGAGCGTAGCCGATTAAGAGCCTTCCATGTTGTCCACTTTTCTGAATGTCCAGGGGGTAGCTCTTCCTTTGGGACCATC
Organism: Meconema thalassinum; assembly: GCA_946902985.2. Classification (NCBI taxonomy): domain Eukaryota; kingdom Metazoa; phylum Arthropoda; class Insecta; order Orthoptera; family Tettigoniidae; genus Meconema; species Meconema thalassinum. Next base: position 39,633,500 of record OX336388.2, read on the forward strand.
CCTTCTCTCAAATATTGACATTTTGCCCGCCACATTGAGATTCTTGCTTGCTGTGATGTTCCTTGAAGAGGCTCAATAGTTTTCAAGAAGCTCTTTCTTGATTTTAGCCTAGGATGTGCTGGCTGACAAGCATACAAAGGGTGAGCTTCCACAGTTATAGCCTTGCTTTTCTCATATCTAGCAGCAACCTCACGTCGGATTTCAGGTGGTGCTATACCAGCGAGACAGTAAAGTGTATCTATGAGGGTAGGTCTTAAATATCCCGTTATAATACGGCAGGTGTCATTTAATGCCAAATCTATGTTTCTAGTATGGCTGGACTTGTGCCACACCGAGCATGCATATTCAGCAGTGCTAGCGCGCTTGTTCTCAGAGTACATGGATGAGCTTCCCAGGTGGTGGCTGCATTTGTTTTACAAAGTTTAACTAGTGTTTCAGGTATAATATATTTCACGCTGAGGATGGAATAATTGACATTCCGAAACATGTGCGTCGTTTAATATTTCATGTAACAACTTCTCTTAGCATTGATCGGGAGGATTGACAATTCACTAAGTGAAACGAACCTTAAACACGCGCACTGCAAATATGAATTTCCATATCCTGTAAATTAAACCGATGAAGGACCAGGTTGCTTTTGGTAATACCATCTTAAGAGTGTGGGTGTAATTGCGCTTCCTCAACTAAAAACGCTTCTTTCGTGCTTTATATGCACTAACACAGGGGTGCCCAACCTTATTTAACTAAGGGCCACATTGCTAATAGTTGGGGGACCTTGCGGGCCAATGACAATCCGGGGGGTTTGATGGGTATGGATTTCTCTTTTAAATATAGGTGCAATATGGAGAGTTTTGTGGTTGTCTGAGCGTAGTTTAAATATAGCTGCAATATGGTGAGTGTTGTGGCTGTCTGAGCGTAGTTTAAATATAGCTGCAATATGGTGAGTGTTGTGACTGTCTGAGCTTAGTTTTCTTGGTATTGTTGCTATTTTCTATATTTGTTTGTAGTGGATAACAAAATAAAACACTAAAAATAAATTTAAATATTTTTAATAAATCCCTTTAAAATAGAAGTACGACATCGTTGGCGGCAAGACCTGCGGAATTGCATTTCGGACATTCAACCCGATTGCGTGGATATATAGGAAAATCATAAAATGTTATTCTAGGCAAAGCTGACACCATCACGAGGTTATGAATGCCGGACGTCCTCGGAAATGGGAAATATCTTACAGCTGTAAATACATTATTTAACTTATTGAAAAGGTGAAAACGGGTTATTATAGATAATTTTCCGTAGAATTCAATGAGGCCATCAGTTGAATTTTTACAAATTATTATATACATTTGGGCCCCATTTTTTTCTTCAAACACCAAAAACATTTAATAACATCAAAACGGTGAGAGATATCAAAATATGATAAGGGGTAGAAAAGTTGCTAATTACTGAGGTCTTACACCTGCAGATTTATTTTTTATATAGGACCGACTGTTTCCGAGATATAACGCTTCGAAAAAATAGGATGAAATTCACGGCCCCAAAAATAGAAAACGGTGAAAGATATCAAATAACCATTCGGGGTAGAAAGTTGCAAATCACTGAGATTTTACACCTGTAGATTTAACTTTTTCGATAGGACCGATGTATTCTGAGATATAACGTTTCGAAAAAAATGGATGAAATTCAGTGCTCCAAAAAAAAGAAAATGGTGAGAGATATCAAAAAATCATAAGGGTTAAAACAGTTGCTAATCACTGAGATCTTACACCTGTAGTTGTAACTATGTTCGATACGACTCACCGTTTCCCATATATAACGACAAAAAAGAATGAGATTCAGGGCCCCAGAAAATGAAAACGGTGAGAGATATAAAAAAAATCATAAGGGGTAAAAAAGTTGCTAATCACTGATATCTTGCTCCTGTGCATTTAACTTGTTTCGATATGACGAACCGTTTCCGAGATATATTGATTCCAAAAAAGGATGAAATTCAGGGCCCCTTAAAAAGGTCCGGCCCTGCATCGATGTTAACGCCCAACAATAGATTTCTTCACAGGCCGCAACCTTTCGCCGTACCAAAGTTCAGCTCGATATCTTGAAACGTGTGATCTGTACTCTGTTAAACGCATAAACGTCACGCACGTACGTACATCTTCAGCCCCCCCCCCCCGAAAAAAACGGCGAGGATATCAAAAAATCCTTTAGGGTAAGAAAGTTGCATACCGCAGAGATCATACACCTGTACGTTTAACTTTTTTCGATACGACCAACCGTTTCCGAGATACATCGATTCCAAAAAAATGGATAAAATTGAGGGCAACCCAAAAAAGGTCCGGCACTGCACCGATTTTATCACCCAACATTAGGGATCCTCACAGGCCCCAACCCTTTTGCCGTACCAAATTTCAGCTCGATATCTTGAAACGTGCGACCTGTACTCTCTTAAACGCATAAACGTCACGCACATACGTACATCTTCAGGGCCCCAAAAAAGAAAACGGTGAGAGATATCAGAAAATTGTTATGGGTAAGAAAATTGCATACCGCGGAGATCATACACCTGTGCGTTTATCTTTTTTCGATACGACCAACCGTTTCCGAGATGTATCGATTCAAAAAAAAAGGATGAAATTGAGCCCCCCCCCCCTAGAACAGGTCCGGCACTGCACCGATTTTATCACCCAACAATAGGGTTCCTCACAGGCCCCAACCCTTTCGCCGTACCAAATTTCAGCTCGATATCTTTAAACGTGCGACCTGTACTCTGTTAAACGCATAAACGTCTCGCACATACGTACATCTTCAGGGCTCCAAAAAAGAAAACGGTGAGAGATATCAAAAATTCGTTTTGAGTAAAAACGTTGCATACCGCGGATATCTTACGCCTGTGTATTTAACTTTTTCGATACGACCAACCATTTCCGAGATATATCGATTCCAAAAAAAGGATGAGATTAAGGGCCCCTAAAAAAGTTCCGGCCCTGCGCCGATTTTAACGCCCAACAAAAGGGTTCCTCACAGGCCTTAACTCTTTCACCGTGCCAGATTTCAGCTCGATATCCTGAAAATTGCGACCTGTACTTTGTTAAACGGAAAAACGTCACTCACATACGTACGTCTTCAGGGCCCCAAAAAAGAAAACGGTGAGAGATATCAAAAAATCGTTTTGAGTAAAAAAAAAAAGTTGCATACCGCAGCGATCTTACACCTGTACATGTAACGTTTTTCGATACGACCAACCGTTTCCGAGATATATCGATTCCAAAAACAAAAAGGATGAAATTCAGGGCCCCAAAAAGGTCCGGTCCTGCACCGATTTTAAGGCCTGACAGTAGGGTTCCTCACAGGCCGCAACCCTTTCGCCGTACCATATTTCAGCTCGATATCTTGAAAATTGCGACCTGTACTTTGCTAAACGCAAAAACGTCTCCAACATACATCCATACATACATACATACTGTGCCCGTTTAGACCGAAATCCAACGACCACATATGCATTTCACCAAAAATCAGTCAGCACGAGAATCTAAACATCTCAGGGCGCCATATGGGTTAATGTGACAACAATAACATAATAAAAAATGCTATACTGATTTTCGGCTCGATGCAACAATAAGGATAGAAGGAGACTTTGAAAATAGCACGATTCCTAAAATAATCTCATTTTATTAAAATTTTAAAATTTACTTGAACGAAATGCTAGAATAGCATTAGGAATGCATTTATGTACAAAACTATACATGTTACCAACACATGAACAATTAAATTTGAACGAAAGCCAGAATGTCAGTCCTATTGACTTTGTTCAAATTAAATTTATTTACAGTAGTAGGTTCTTCAGGGCAAACTAAATTGTCCAGCCTGAATCCTAAATTATTAGCATTCACTTGTTGAAAGAAAAATTTAATTGTTTCACTCGTTGTAAAAAATTACTTTGTTTCTGGTTTCATTTTGTTGCAAAAATAACGAACACTTTCCAGAAATCATCATCCAAAAAAATTGTTACATTTTTAGGTCATAACAATGGGTTTAACACAACATCAATTTATAGGACATCTGAGCATCTTTGAAAAATAATGTTTAAACAGTACAAGCATGGATTTGAAGAACTTCGATATTGAGCAGAAAATTTATTGTATCTGTTCTCGATCCAAAATAATAATTCTGAGTGCATGACTCGACTATCAATTCATGGTCAAAAATTATTAACAAAATCATCAACACTTTAAAATGTTAATTTAACCATCCAATCATTCAAATATCATTTGAAAATATTATTCAGAAAATTGTTACCAAAATAGTAACAAATACTATTATCAAAAGTTGCAATTCTTTGACAGAATATGACAATGTTAATCATTACATTATTACATTTTATAATATTTATATTTTAATAGGATCACAAATATCCTTTAAATGGTAGTGGCTGTTCATGAAATAACAGTATTAATTTATTTATAGCATCGGCCCATTCTATTTAAATGTGTCAAAAGTCACATGATCATATTTAGCATTAGACAAACGGTAAAGTCTCATTATAATGAAAGGTTAAGTTTAATAACAAATTCGGGTTGGCAAGTACTGGGAAAATATTTATAGAACACGAGAATCAACTGTGAATCAACTGTGATGGTTTCATAAAATAACCCTTGGTTATCGAATTCGACGAAAGTGTGGCTTGTAACAATATTTTCAACTCCCAACATATTTATAAAAGTCATCTAACCTTCACAATGGTTGATGCTTCATGTAACGACGACTTCATTCCTGCGACTTAATTGCACAATCAGAATGACAACATTTAACTATTTCCACACATAATGTTTCTTCCCTGATTATACATAATCATGATAATCAAGCCTTTGCATGTTATCCAAACTGGAAGATTAAGAAGCTAGTAAGCTCCTCCAATGAGTTTACTGTAAATTCACCATCATATCAAATCTTAATAATTTCACATCCTGTTTATTCGTGGTCAAACGTTCTATCAAATGACGTTACCCAAATAAATGATATTTATATAAACTCCAGTAAAACCCTATTTTATACATTCTATTTGTTTCCCATATTATCACTTTCCGTGTCTTCTACATGATTTGACTGCATAATGCTATTATAAAATGCTTGCAATATATATTCTGTTAGTAGAAAGTGGGCGTGCGTTTAACCACTAACCTTCGGAAAAACAAGTATCCGATATAGTGAACTGTTTCGTATATCCAATTTATAAATTCACACTACATGATATGATTATTAGAGGATACAAATCAGTATTATTATTATCTCAGAAAAATTGAAAATAATAATAATTATTATTATTATTAAATCATTAGTATTGTTATTATTATTTCTAAAACTGGATTTAACTTCAATAAACTATTCGAGAAAAGATCAAACTCGACTTCTTAAACATGGAAAAATATCCATTCCTCAACTTAAATTTATTTTTATATTTACAGATACGACGGCTGATGACCGCGATTAGAAAAATCAAAAAATCAAATAAAATGCTCATGATGCTTGTCCATCGATTCAAGTCATTGAATCGACATGTCTGAACGTAGAAAATACTCAGAAATTGGCTTCCCATGCTTCGCAGAATCATTTGCAACAGCAAATTACTAAAGAAAAATTGTGTTGATAAGACTGTAGAAAAATGAGAATTCTGGCTAACTACGCATAAGAATAATGCAAATTGTACCTTACATTCTTGTAGATCTTGATGTAGAAGATAATCTGGTTAAAACCAGACCATTCCAGTCTTCAGTCCCCAATTGGCCTCGTACCTAAATTCTGGTATCGGCCTCCATTGTATACCCGCAAGTTGTCTACCAAGACAAAGCCGTGATTATATTCTTTGCCTGGTAATACTCTTGATGTAAACTGTTCATGTTGGCAGCTCTAACAGCTGTAGTTAATTTCTTGAAAGGGAATAGATCTATTTGATCCATGGTAAAATACCAGATGTAACACAGACCCAACAGTGACGCATTCAGTACAGTTTAATACGCTAACAATCTTATTCAGCTTCGGTAACAGATCTAATGTTCTAGTTGTCCCTGGGTAGAGTTATGCACTCTCCAGACAGCGCTAGGCACAGCTGGCCCCTTATGTCGGCTAAGTGATCTTTACCGAGCAAGAAAGGTATTTGTAAAAGTACTGACATGTGATCTTGGTTAGTCTTTCAGTCACCAAGACAAAGCTTGCCTCTGGTAATTGGACATGAAAATATTCCAATAATAATATTTATGGACTGTAGAAAGTTTATAGACTATGTCTATCATAAGTCCGTTAGCAGTTTGATATTTACCAGTATTGACTGGCACAAATGTCTATCACATGAGTGATAAATTACGAAAAATATTCTATGTTTCACTGAAAGGATTGCTAACACTTTTAAAGTACCAGTAACCATGTACTGTTTCGGCGATTCGCACTAAGACTTAGCAACCATGTGCCATTTACAAGTATAACGACGAACATAGCAACCATGTGCTCGTAGATAGGTCTCATGAAGTACTATCGGCTGGGCGCTACGAAGATGTGCCATCGAAGTACTAGCGACTGGGCGCTATGAAGAAGTGACTCGAAGTGTTAGCGATGGGGCGCTATGAAGAAGTGAGTTGATGAGTCGCGGTTGGCGCTCATTTTATACAATCCAGGCAGTCCCCTGACGTCACAGCGGGATATGTCCTTAATCCTTAAACTTCTCATATCTCGGCTTCCGCTGGTTCGATTTTCTTATAATATAGCTCATTCTTCTTCCCTTATCCGTGCCAGTAATAAGGTATGAGTCCCATGTTTCCAATCAATTGGGAAATATTTTATCAAAAATATAGCCTCGCTTGTGACAAACTGCCACATCACTAGCAGTTCTGTAGGCTGCAAATTCCTTCGATTTCCTTCTTAGAACAATCGGCGCGCGCTATTCAAATCTTCCGCCTGGGACTTAGGATATGTGCCTGTCCTCTCATATCTGGACAAGTGGATTTGGGCACAATACATTGTACCCGATATTTAATCGAGGCTATCGGCTACGCCAGCTGTAGTTGAGTTTTGTTGCTAAGAAGAAAAGATTGCGCTGAGATCGAGCCAGTGACTATGAGGGAAGATGACGTAGAAGACTATGGGAGAAGAAGTCACTACCCCTCAATCGCACGGAATCACGGGAGAAGTACTGGATTTTTATGGAGATTAATTGGAAATGACGCATTATTTAACCTCAGAAGAGAAAGGAATTATATTGAATATTAATGATATTAACATTGGAAAAGGTGGATAACTCCTTTTTTGAGTATAATGGCTTCATAACAGAAGATATGGGCCGAGGCTAAATATCTGACCTCAGAGAACAAAGGTAGGGGCTACCCTCACACCAGCTGAGGGGTGGCGAGTCACGTGTTTAGCGAGGAGAGTTGTCGCGGCGCAGTGAAACGAGGAATCAGTCTACTACATTCTGCTCTAGAGTCAATTACATTCTGCTCTAGTAGCAAGTCGAAAGTATTACAGTATACAATGCAGTGCAGTAATTATCACCTGTCTGGCAGGTTCACTTCGTAAAGTTAGCATTGTGTAACTTTGGGAGCACGGCAGAGTCGAGCAGGCTGACCGGAGATTGTATCGCGATGGCTGTGAGCAGGGCGAAGGCGGCCGGTGATAGGGAACAGCATAGTTTTGAACAGTGGAGTTGCGTTAGCGTGTATTTCAAATAGCAACGCATTTACCAGCTCATAATCTACAACAGAAATAAGCAGCATTTCATTGGGAATAACGAACATTATTGCAGCAGTATTCACAACGAATAGTCGCATACAACATGGGTAAAATGAGGCTAGTGATTAACTTCGTGTTACACAAAGATAGTGAAGCAGGAAATGTCATGTATTGGGCGACATTTTGTAACAGTTTGTGGTCACGTTGTGGAACATTGCAGTCGACATTTTCACGTTCATGATATTTGGACTTAGACTTTCAGCAGTCCAGATACTTATTGCATTTACAGTTCATACACTCTCAACTGATAACCAAATGGACTTTGAAGTTATTTCACCGATATTACGCGTACAAAAATGATGTGTTTCAGCATCGCATATTTTAAGCGACCATGCGGGCAGCTTACACATTGCTGCGTTATGCAAAATGGGACAATGGATTTCATGCACATTATACAGTAGTGAGGTGTTCACTAAATGACTTTAGAGCAGGAACAATTACGGAAATAATTACCACGTCAAACACAGATACAGGGTGTCTAGAAAACATGCTTACATTCTGAAATATTTTTTCTATTAATGCAATTCAACCACAGTGGATGAGAACATTGTTAGCGGATGTCAATTGACAATTTTACATCGAACAGTGGCGTAACACATCCGAGAATATAATGGGGTGCCCATTCGAACTGAACTTTGTGGGGATTATTGGACAATATCCGTGATGGATATCCTTCATCCTACCATGTGGGGCTAGGCGCATGAAGGGACGTGATGGCAGCGCAAAGTGACGGATTCGATTCCTATCGAGAAGAGTGACTACATCACGATGTGCGTTTGGACGGGGCCAAATGCATTTCCAGTGGCAAATACGACAATTTCGCCGATCTTTCGAGAAATCTGTTTCGTACAATTGGATTATCGCCGATCTTGGAATAAATTCTATTAAACATCAGGAATATGAAGGTATTGTGAGAGCTATGACATTACTGATATGATTTTCTAACATGACACTGGGCACACTTGTATATCTTTAGGAATGTTTTTTTACGACATGGCTTGATTATTTTCTTACTTCATCTTGAGGAGTTTGCTAAAATATGGTGTTACCATATGAGATGGCAGACACATTTATCCGAATTTTTCGCTATTTATTGATTTTATTAGGCAGGATTTTGATCTTTATTTTCTTGAAGTGATAGTATTTTTGATCATGGTGATTTTAATCGAGTATTTCGAAATTCGAGACCTGCAGTCGGATAGTTTAGATTTCGTCAGCTTATTGCACACTAGCGAGTATGTGAGATTTATCAGCAGGGATTTTTCTTTATTGGATTGTTTTTGAGATGTGGAATTTAATTCGCTCTAGCGAATCAGTATCGCTTTGATGTGACAAGTAGAATATTGTTGATTCCTATCATGTGCACTCCCTCATTAGTCTACGAAGGCGGGGCCTGTTACTTTAAGTAGCTGTGTGGTGTTGATCGCCTGACCAGTCAAAATAGGAATTTATCATCTTAGTCTACGAAGACGGGGCCTGGTACTTCAGTAGCTGTGTGGTGTTGAACGCCTTACCCGTCGCTTAGGAATACCATATTATCATCCGAGAGCAATTGTGATAGTAAGGGAATTAAACAATGATTTACCAGTCAAATATTAGTTGATCTTTGTTAAATAATTTAGAAATAAATGTCTGCGGGGTTACATTTTGTAATTCTTGTATTGCCAAACCAATAGTTTGTTGCATTACTCTTTTGAGAATACAGTCAATTAATATTTAGTATTTGATACTCTTTTGTGAGTGAGTTTAAACCTTTGATAAGGATTTCAAGTAATTGAGTCTTTTAAGACGAGTTCTTTCTTATTAAGAATTTATTACAGGCAGATGATGAACAGATATTATGAATATGAGTTAATATAACACGTTGGTGTTCTTTTTGAAGTAAATTTTGAGGATCTTAACAGAGATTTTATACTCTGGATTAAAATAAATCTTGGATTGGATTATGATTACTTTGGTAATTTTTCTCATTGTTTAAGAAGTTGTCTGGACATGATAATACTGACTACAATTCTTGTAGGTCATTTTCGTCAACCGTCTGAATCCAGTGGCTCATTTGTGGATCATTCTGTATGATGAGTTAAGGAATATTTTTGGCCAAGTTTGTGAAGTTGCCAAAGAGAGGTTTATAATATTGCCAATGTGAGTTATTGATGCAGACATAAAGTCGTCGAACCCAGTCTAGTATATGTTTGAAGTTCATGCTGTGTGCTGAATAATTGTGGTATAATGTGAAATAATAATGGTATTCAAATGTGAGATTTGATGAAGTGAATTTAAGTGATAAAATTTTGGATGATGAGATCCAATGGGATTTAGTGTAGGCAACGTATTTTTGGCATGGCATTCGAGAGTATCAAGGGTATAGCCTGGAACTGGTGGATTTTTGGGGCAACGTTCGGTAACCGATCTTAAACATTTTCAAGAAGTTTTACAATCCAAGATTCTCTAATAATAATAATAACTGAAGTTTAAACATATTGATGATCTGACCTGATAATAAAAATGAATAGTAATTAATTAAATAAATTGAGGAATAAAATGGTAATTAATTAAAAGAGCTGATAATTAAAACAAAATAATAATAAATTTAAATAAGCTGATGACTATAAAAATAATTTAGCCTAACTGAATGGATTGAACTACATTAAATTAAATAAGATGTTGAAATTAAATAAAATTGAATGATATGATTTGCCGATGATTTAATGAGATGATGAATATAATATTTATTTGAATGATCTGATGATAAGGAAATTAATAATTCTGATTTGAATAGACCAGATAATTGAACGATAGCCGATGTGAGGACCAGTTAATAATTTTTCTATGGATGATGAAGATGATAACAGATGATTAGAACAGAATTGTGATTCACAACCGAGTAGTTGTTAGAAGTGGTGTAAATAACGTGTACAAATTTATTATTAATCTTAAGAGTGATTATTAAGATTCCAACGTTTGGATCGGTGACATTCAAGCCATTTTTGAATGATTAAATATATGTTAGTGTTGATATAAAATTTGTTGTGTGATAGAAAGTTTAATATGTAATTGAAATTGACGTGCCTGATGTTATCTGAAACAAAGATAGGTCTCAGGCCTCACAAAATGTCAGTGACGAAAAGACATAGTGCTACGATGACCCTGAGAGCACAAGAGAACTTTAACTATTTTATTTTTTTGCACGTGAATATTTTCTTTTGAAGCAGTGCGGAGATGGTATGATTTGAGAGAACATTAACATCCTAACTGTTATACTCTACCATACTCCTAGGCAGGAATTTATTTTGTTTCTGTCTGACCACTCAAGTTTAAATAAATTTTATTTTATTTTAAGTTGTGATCTCATGATCATGTGTTTTCCCAATCCTTTCCTTTGTCATACTTAAGGCTTAACCAGGAAGGATGTGGTTTGCTAGGTATTCAGTTGATGGCGCCCTTTTTATTTGATATTCTGATTATCTTTAAGCCCGTAACGACCCGGAGATATTTTATCTCGTGTTACCCTCTGCTTTTGTGATATTTCACCTGAATATCCGACACATTCCTTATTTTATTTTGTGTTTACTTCAACTCTACCTGTCCTGGGATGCCAGGTTTGCGATGTAATAGCAGATGGGTCATTGCATGCCTCGGACGAATGGGTACAACATACATACATACATACATACATACATACAGACATTTTTGAAGAAAAAAAATCGACTCTGATTCGACTGGTATAGGTTTGTACCCCGGGCGACGATGATATCCAATACACACACAGCATGAATGACAAAGAGTGAGTATTAATGTTCATTTGACACAATTAATAATCAAATTATGAAATAAAGTTCATGATACATTAGTTTAGTTCGACTTGTTTCCAAGTAGGTAGGCAGCCCTGCGCTCACATGTTTCTGCAGGAGTGTTATGACTTAGGTATCTCCGACAAGAGAGACATAAGTGTACTTTGTAAGACATTCAGACTGTATAAACACCTATTTGGAAGTAGAAAAGAGCTATGTTATAGGTACTACAGTAAGTTCCCCCAATTAACATATCACTAGATCTGTGTATCTCGAAAGTGCTGTTCCACAAGCCTTCATTATGCAACATATTAAAAACACTGCCGAATATTACTAATAATTATTTCAGGCCATGTACAGATTTTGTTGTAAGGAAACTGGTAGACAATATACAAAAACCGCATCTGGAATAAATTTCGTTCAGCAGCACGTTATCAGCGGATTCATGAAAAATGTGGTTAATCATACTAAGCGTGTCTCGTATGTATGTAGGGTATGCAAATAACTATTTTCAACTTTTGGATATTTCAGGAAGCACTTCTTAATTCATTCTGACAAATGGACAAACTCATCAAGTGATATCTGCGCGGCTAACTTTCCTCGGAAAGAATATTTGAAGACACACATGCTACATCAGAAGAGAGAAAAGTCCTACTCATGTGATACGTGTCAAGCAAAATTTACTCAGAAAGGAAGTTTGAAGAGACACATATTACTTCACATTAGCCAAAAGCCACAGTCATCGAGTATGCTGCAAGAAAAATTTACTCGGAGAGCTGAATTAAAGACCCAAGTGTTAGGTCACACTGGAAGAAGGCCACATTATTGCAGTATATGCAAAACAAAGTTTACTCAAAAGGGAAGTTTGAAGAATCACATGTTACGTCATACTGGGGAAATGCCTTATTCATGTAGAACATGCAAGAGAAAGTTTCCTTATAAGTCAAGTTTATGGACACACATGATAGTTCACAGTGGTGACAAGCCACATTCATGTACATTGTGTGAAGCAAAGTTTAGTTTGAAAGGAAATTTGAATAAACATATGTTATTTCACAGTGGTGAAAAGCCATATTCATGTGATACGTGCGATGAAAAATTTATTAGAAAAGCGCAATTGGAAACACACATGTTACTTCACATTGGTTTAAGGCCTCATTCATGTAGTATGTGCGAAGCACGATTTACCCGCAAAGGAGATTTAAAGAAACACATGTTACGTCACACTAATAAGACACACGTATGCCCTACGTGCGATGCAAACTTCAATCTCAAGAAAAAATTGATCATTCACATGCGACTTCATAGTGGGGAAATGCCGTATACATGTACTATTTGCGACAAAACGTTCAAGAAGGAGGAAAGTTTAAAGCTTCATATGTTAAGTCACAGTGGTAAAAAGCCACATTCATGTAGATTGTGCGAAGCAGAATTTCCTAGTAAGGCGGATTTAAAGATACACATGTCATTACACAGTAGTGGAAAGCCACATTTGTGTAGGTTGTGCAAAGCACAAATTTCTCAAAAGGGAGTAAATAATTCTCCCGTGGTACTTCACAGTGGTAAATGGCCACATGCATGTAGTATGTGCGAACCAACATTTCTCGTCAGGAAAATTTGAAGACTTATTAAGTAAAGAGCCATACTTCAGTTCTGACTGCGAATCAACATGTATCCTGAAGGAAAATTTGAAATCACATACGTTACATAACAGTGGCGAAAAGCCATATTCATTTGGGGCGTGCGAAGCCAAATTTACTAGCATAGATTTAGACACAGAAGGTTCCTCACTGTGATGAAGAGCCATAATCATGTAGTTCGTGCTAAGCAAAATTTATCCTGAAGGGAAAATTAAAGAGTCGTACTTAGATTCACAGTGGGTAAAAGGCATACCCATGTGGCGAATATTCATTCGAAACGGAATTATGCAGAGACCCAGGTCTCTTCAAAGTGGGATGGACAGGCGATGAAAAATGTAATCATAAGAGAGGTGTGAAGTGGATCATGGTATTTCGCAGTGGTAAAGGCCACGTGAGACTAAGTTTACACAGAGTGCATGTTTGAAATCACATATATAACTTCACATGTGGTAAGTGTGAAGCAATATTCTTTCGGAGGGGAGATTTGTAAAAGATTATGATAGTTCAATGTGGTAAAAGGACGTACTGTTGTAAAACGTAACAAGGAATATTTACTAGGAAGAAAAATTTGAAGTCACATAAATATGGTACTTCACTGCGATCAAAGGCATATTCTTGTGGAACGTGCGAGACAAAATGTAGTCAGCAAGTATGTTTGAAGACTCACATGTTATGCTACACTGGTGTGAAGCAAAATTTACCCGAAAGGCACATGTAACCACGCGTATTTTACTTCGCAATAGTCAGAAAGCCATATTCTTGTAGTATTCGCGACGTAAATGTGGCTCTTACCGCATATCTTATGACATGTAAGGTTTTCAGTGGTTCCTATACAAATCATTGATTCATTGGTCTTCAGTCGGTCAACATGAATGTGGTTAATGACTGGGCGAGGTACAATGTGTTGGCTATCACTATTATAATGTGGCAATTATGGATTAGTTGGCTATCACTATTATAATGGGGGCAATTATGGATTGGTTGGCTATCACTATTATAATGGGGCTATTATGAATTAGTAGGCTATGACTATTATAATGGGGCAATTATGGATTAGTTGGCTATCACTATTATAATGGGGCTATTATGGATTAGTAGGCTATCACTATTATAATGGGGCAATTATGGATTAGTTGGCTATCACTATTATAACGGGGCAATTATGGATTAGTTGGCTGTCACTATTATAATGGGGCAATTATGGATCAGTTGGCTATCACTATTATAATGGATCAGTTGGCTATCACTATTATAATGGGGCAATTATGGATTAGTTGGCTATCCGTATTATAATGGGGCAAGTATGGATTAGTAGGTTATCACTATTATAATGGGGCAATTATGGATTAGTTGGCTATCACTATTATAATGGGGCAATTATGGATTAGTTGGCTATCACTATTATAATAGGGCAATTATGGATTAGTTGGCTGTCACTATTATAATGGGGAATTATGGATTAGTTGGCTATCACTATTATAATGGGGCAATTATGGATTAGTTGGCTATCACTATTATAATGGGGCAATTATGGATTAGTTGGCTATCACTATTATAATGGGGCAATTATGGATTAGGCGTTTTGACCTTCCAGCGGTCAGCATCAGATCCGGATCACTTAAATTAAGCACTTATATTCTCTGCTCAAGAGAAGTTTTGCATATTGTTATTAACGTTGCTTGTTAATTTTTTTATGTGCATGCATATTATGCACAAAACGAATCGGTGTTTTTTGAAAGGGCGTAATCGACATTTATTGACATTTTCACTTTTTTAGCGTTTTGTTTTCGTTTTGGATAGAACCATCCGTTTCCTTCGAAAGGACGCTTGTGCAAGCGTTCTTTCGGTATAAAACTCATGTTCATAAATATTGAGTTTTTTTTTGATTGCGCGTTCTTGCAGCCCTTAAACTAAGGAACCAACCAACAATGACTTTCTTATGTTGTAAGTGTTTCCCTGTGCTTCAGATTTGTTGCAATTCTTGTGTGTAGCAAATACATTCTATCTGAACACAGTGTCTGTGCTTTAGATTTGCACTAATTTCTTAGTATTGCCAAAAAATTGATTGAGATGGTTTGGACATGCCAAAAGGATGAATGAAGTAACGCTACCAAGACGAGCACTGGAACGACAGATGACAGGGAAGAGAGGATGAGGAAGACCAAGAATGCGTTGGATGGACTCTGTGGAGAATAGTATTAGAAAACGGAACCTGGATTGGAAGACTGTGTCAGAAGAGGAATGGTGGAACGACGGAACAAAGTGGAGAGGAACCATATTTGCCCCCACCCAGTGTCAACTGGAAAAGGGGAAATGAAGATGATGCCAAAAAATCCCATATAAGTCCTAAACTGATATTTAACACTGATCCATTATATTTTGTGTCCATCTTTGCCATATATTTGTGTACTGTAAATATCTGTCTCTAGCAAATAGATTGCATTTTCAAACAATTTAAAGAACATTTTTGTGTCTAATTATTCGATCTTTTTCTGAAAGGGCGTAATTGCATGATTTTCATTTGCGCATATCTTCAGGCCAAATATTTATAAAATTATTTTAGAGAGTGGAACAAGTTCCATAAAAGTATGTTAGTCACAAAATCCATTAAAATAAAATTTAAATTAAAAATTGAGCCTTTGGGGAAGTTTCTTTTAGTTTCCCTACGATATCCTTTTGTTCACCTACGCCCTTTCAAGAAACACTGATTCACATAGGATGCCTACAAAGAAGAACAACACACAGTGTGCTCTGTAAAGGAGACAGAAACACAAAAGGAACAACTAAAGTGACAATGTGGGACTTGGTACACATGTTGGGCATAACGATACCGTGTATGGCCAGCACGAGGCTTACTGAGAGCCAACGGAACCTGATTTGGGAAGTTTATTCCACTCGTTGATAGCAGCTTAAAGCAGTTGTTGAATGTTTGTTGGGAGTCTGGGACGGTGCGAAATTGTCCTCTTAAGATCTTTCCCTGCATGTGCAATGTAGTTCATGTCCACAGAATATGCAGGCCACTCCATTCTCTGTATGCCATGCATCTAAAGGACTGATTGACCTCCCTAGCTTGATGGGGCAAGCATTATCGTCCACTTGTGTAAAGCCCTCACACACTAGGGC
Source organism: Meconema thalassinum (assembly GCA_946902985.2). Classification (NCBI taxonomy): domain Eukaryota; kingdom Metazoa; phylum Arthropoda; class Insecta; order Orthoptera; family Tettigoniidae; genus Meconema; species Meconema thalassinum. Next base: position 39,649,827 of record OX336388.2, read on the forward strand.
AGCGAAACCTGTAACAAAACAATTGATGATGTTGCCTTTGTACACAAGACCAGTCGTGTTACCGTGGATACCAATTAGAGGCGTACGTAGACCAAAACATGACTTAACCTTCTTGCTGTTGGTGCGTTCCTGGATGAAGGGCACATGAAATCTCACTTGTCGCCACACTCAAATGCTCCTGTTGTATGTGTTCAGTCCAATAGAGACCTCAATAGTAAAGAGAGTACGCTTCCAGTGTTTCTGCTCACATGTCCGATGGGTTGCTGCCCCCCTCTCCTTGCAAGGGTTGCCGTATGTTGTGGTTCCAGAGGAGGTTTCGGCGCAGGCACCCATAAAATCAGTCCTGCTTCATGCAGCCAATTGCGCTTTGTCTGATTGGATTCGTTCCCTCCAGTTGCACTTGGAAGAACCTGGCGGAGGGACGTGCCAGTACCAATGTGCCTGCGACGTGCTGAAAGCAACAGGCACCGATCCTCCCTGCGAGTGGTTTTGGGGCGGCGTCTAGTTCTTTGTCGATCAGCAACTCTTTAGATCTCCCTGTTGTTCCACACCCTGGAGACATCTCTTTTACTCACTCCAACACGAGCAGCAACATCCACTTGTTGGAATCCCTCTTGAAGCAATATTCACTTTCCAATACTGCCTGTTGTACGAATGGCATGTTAACAATACGCTACAGTGTCTTTGCCTTCCACATGCTCCTGAACCAAATTTACAAGTTATTTATTTAGGGTATGGTCCCTACAATCGAGTTATATATGGAAATAACATATGTAGACCTACATATTTACATAACAGAAAACGATGAACAAGATAAAACTCCTCACAATTGAATGTCCAGATCATTGACCTACCGTATTGTTTCTGGAGTTGCCATCAGGAAATCAGCTTGGCAACCTGTGAATACTGGCTGGCAATGTGGTGGATGGTCTGTCGGGTGTTAGCAATTGTTCCATTTATACAACATGTCTTTGCACCTGCCATGGTCTATTCAGGGTAGTCAATGTTTTACTACTCGTATGAAAATTATAAACGTACTCGTGTCTTAATTATTGCCATTATAGGCTCGTTGCATAATGTACTATTAAAGTATTGATTGTTCATACTGTATAAGAAATATAAATTAAAGTTAGTGCGATTGAGACATATTCTGCTGTAGATAATATAGTTGTGGAGGAAACACTCCTTTCAGTCAACGTTACTTGTAGTTATGAGACAGCTTGCACAATCCATTGCGAACTGGTTCAAACTCAGCGCACTCTCAAGTGAACTCGCCGCTATTTTGTTCCACGTTAGCGCACATATACAAAGTAGTACTGTAAGTGTTGGGTTGGCAATACTGTACAAGTGTATAATTAATGGCGAAAATGGCAGACATAGATGGAATTTCATGTACCGGTCTATATTATAAGTCGTGGTCCTATTTGGGATGGCTGGGCAGGTAACATCTATTGCTACATCATCTCGAGATATTTTCCTGACAATTACTAGGCCTACAGGTAATTTGGGTAATTTTTGTACTTTATTGAAGTTATGAGGGAGTGATTTTTATGCACCCTAACCATGTAGTGATCAATGGTTTAGTCCAGACATCCATTTTAGCTCATCAGAATTTTTCGTCCAGACGGTCACCAAAACCCCCTACGGCGGTAAAGTGAAGTTGGCACCACTGCCTCATACAAGTATTATGGTATGTAATAATACAAATAATAAATAAAAGCCCAATTATTTATTTTTTCATGTCATTACAACGTTACGTGTGTCGTCTGGTGTATTAGTATCGGACATATTGGCAACTACTGACGAAAATATGTGCGCCGCATTGTGAGCGCTCGCTGCGGTAGTTTCATATACTAAATATGCTATCAAACATGGCTGCGGTTGTTAAATTATGCATATTTACGTGATTTAGTATAGGCTACATGTATATCCGGTGCAGAAGTGACCAAGGTGACAGTAGCGTAGCCAGGATCGACCAATGGGGGAGTATAATTACTCAAGCCAAATTGAACAAGCCTGCGAGCTCAAGTGATCCTCAGAGCTATGCCTGCGGGAGCTTAAGCTCCTGGTAGGGTCACCCAAGCTGGACAGGTCTAAAGTGATGAGCCAGACTAAGAGCGGTACCCTGGTCCTCGAGGTTGGGGGTTGCGCGTGGGGCTAACAACCTCACACTGTAAAACCTCAAAAGTTACGAAACTCTCAACGAAGCCTCGGAATTTGGAGGGAATTAACGATGATGAACCTGGAAAATGTTTAAGGACAAGGAAAAAGCATATGACTTTGACATGGCAACATGGAACGTACGAACGATGTTACAGATAGGAAAAATGACAGAAGTAGCTGAGGAAGTTTTGAAGTATGGAATGGATATAGCACCACTACAGGAAGTGAGATGGAGGGGAAACGGTAGGATTGACAAGAAGGACTATACAATGTTATTCAGTGGTCCTGAAGTAAGAACTGGTCAGTGTGGAACAGGCTTTATCATTAGTTCAAAGATAAAAAGAAGTTTTCTTGGATTTGAGCCTCTAGGAGATAGAATGTGTAAAATGAGATTAAAAGGACGATTCAGAAATCTGACACTTATATCAGCGTATGCACCTATAGTAGACGATAGTGAAGAGAAGAAAAATCCATTCTATGACCAGTTGGAAAAGGAATGTAGTATGATACCAAAATATGATGTGATAATACTTCTTGGGGACTTCAATGCCAAAATAGGTAGAGAGGAATTCTTGCAGTATGTAGCAGGGAAGCATTCTTTATATATTAATACTAGTGAAAATGGGAAGCTTCTATGCCAATTTGCAGAAAGTAATATAATGGTAATCAAAAGTACTTGTTTTAAACATAAGGACATACACAAAGAAACCTGGAAAATGCCAGGCACTGGAGTGGTAAACCAAATTGACCATGTCTTGATTTCAAGAAGACATGCATCTTCAATGATTTACGTCAGATCTGCAAGGGGCCCCAGCTGCGATTCGGATCATTTTTGGTGAAGGCTCTGTTTAGAGAACGAATTGTGAATGTAGAATGTGACAGAGGAATTAAGAGGATACAGTGGGAGGTGGAAAAGTTTCAGCAAACACAAATTGTTAAGCAATATGAGGACACACTGAACAAGAAGTTGGAAGAGAGATTAAAGAATATGAATGAGGATGACACTGTAGAGAGCAGATGGACTGGAATAAAGAAAGCATTGGAAGAGACTGTGAAAGAAACTATTGGGGAGAAGAAGAGGAACAGGAATGAAGAATGGTTTGTTGATGAATGTAGGAAATATATAGAGCAGAAGAATGCAGACAGATTGATTATGATTCAAAGAGAGACAAGATGGAATTGTGAAAGATATGAAGTAGAAGAACAGCAAATAGAGTTCCGAAAAGGAAGAAGAGAATGTATCTAAGAAGACAAATGGAAAGAATTGAAGAATTGAACAGCCAGAATGAAAGTAAGAAATTGTACCAAGCAACGAAACGAATGACAAAGGAATTACAACCGGGAGAACTCGTTTATTTATTTATTATTTATTTATTATTCACAACGGCAAAGCCAATATATACATGAAAAATACAACAAGAATGATAACATTAAATAATTAATACATAAAGCTAAGAAAGATAAACTAATTAACAACTGAATTAACAATAATAACAAGAAGAAAAAAGCTATTATAGGTAACGAAAAACAAGAGCAAACTTAAAATAACAGCAAATAAGGGTAACTATAATAACAGTAAATGAAAATCAGAGAAAGCTAATAAATAAGAATTAAATTTAACAATAAAATAGTGGTTGTAATGGAAGCAAAGGTTAAAGTCGGCGAAAAGTGACAAGATGAGCCCATGCTTTATCTATGTCAAATCTTTGGCTGACAAAAATAAAAAATAGAACAAATTAGGTAACAAAAATTAAGAGCAAACTTAAAATTACGACAAAAAATTAACAACAAATAAGGGAACGATAATAACAGTAAATGAAAAACAGAGAAAGGTAATAAATAAGAATAGAATTTAACAATAAATTAGTTTTAGAAATGGAAGCAAAGGTTAAAGTTGGCGAAAAGTGACAAGATGAGCCAATACTTTATCTTTGAAAACTCTTTGGCTGTCAAAAAAGAAGTCGACCTCAGCCGGTAAAGTATTACCCAGACGGTGAAATCTAGCAACTGGACAATGTTTCAGATAGTTTGTTCTATGGTAGCAATGAGCAAAGAGGTCAGAAGATCTGGAGGACCCAGGGATCCTAAAATTCAGTCTAGATAGAAAGGCAGGACAAACAATTAAGCCATTAATTAATCTGTGCAGGAAGATCAAATCAGCAAGATCACGACGGATTTCAAGAGGACAAAGATCGAATTGACTCATTAAATCATCAACTGGCACATCAAGATACCTAAAACCCAATTTAACACCAAGTAGCCTCACAAATCTTCTTTGAATCCTTTCAAGTCTAGAGATGTGAAAATTGTAGAACGGCTTCCAAGCAACCGAAGCGTATTCAAGAATGGGACGGAGGAGAGACTTGTAAAGGATAACTGAGGAGTGAACAGAGAGACCGCTATTAACACCACGCCAAAGAAAGCCCAAAAGTCTACTAGCTCTGCTACAAAGTAATTCAATATGATGGTCAGGCGAAAGAGTGTTGTTAAGATGAACTCCAAGATCCTTTACAACTTCGTAACGTTGTACGGAAGATCCATTTATAGTATAGTCCACAAGATGGATAGACTGACCACGGTGAAAGGAGAGAACCATACATTTAGAGGCATTGAGTTGCATCCTGTTTTCCGTACACCAGTTGCTAATGTTATCAAGAGAACTTTGAAGAGTGTTACAATTCTCGTTAAGACTGATCTTGTCAAAAAGCTTGATATCATCAGAAAACATCAAGAACTCACAATCGATAGTCTCGGTAATATCATTCATGAAAAGATTAAAAAGGAAGGGTCCGAGGAGTGACCCCTGGGGAACACCTGAGACGACTTCAAAAGGATCAGAACAACCATCCGCAAACCTCACAGTCGTGACCCTACCAGAAAGATAACTCCTCAACCAAGACAACAAAGGATCAGTGATACCATAAGCTTTCAATTTAGATATAAGAATGGAATGATTAACTTTATCAAAGGCTTTGCTGCAATCAAGATAAATGGCATCCACCTGAAGACTGTTAGAAAAGGCACACAGTATAAACTCTTCAAACACAACAAGATTAGTAGTCGTTGAACGTCCTAACGTGAACCCATGCTGCTCAGGGATAAGAACCGATGTGATGAGAGGCTTCAGCTTGTCAAGCACTAAAGCTTCAAAGATTTTAGCAATTGAAGACTGTATTGTGATGGGGCGATAATTACTTGCAGTTTCCCGACAACCGTCCTTGAAGATCGGAACAATATAACTTGACTTTAGAAACGAAGGGAAAGTGCCTTCTTGTAGGCTCATATTAAACAAATCCGCCAAGGTCCCACAAAGAAGATCACAGCAATGCCTCAAAATGGAAGGAGGAATACCATCAGGACCACAGCCCTTATGAATATCCAAGGCATTAATTTTGCTTTTGACCTCATCCGGACTACATTGGATTAGTGATAGAGACAAGTTACTCTCCTTTAACAGAAAATCAGGTTCAGCCGCCAATGGAACAGAATAGACACTGGAAAACTGACGAGCAAGAAGATTGCACATGTCATCAGGGGTGCTAGCCACATCATCTGCAAGCTTCAACTTCGATGGGCTAACATCCATCCTTTTAAGGTTGTTCATATGACTCAAAAAAATCTTAGGATTGGATGATATAGTACTATCAACACGCGAAATATAAGCATTATAGCAGCCAATGGCAAGAGCCTTACAATCAGATCTAGCTCTAGAGAAAGCCAAATAGTCGCTGTCACTTCCAGTAGTCTTGTAAATCCTGTGTAACATTTTCTTATAGATGGTCATCCTTTTTAATTCATTATTAAACCAGCGGGGAAAAGGGGAAGGACCAACCTTTCTCAGAGGTGTATTATCCCTCACTAAGATACTAAAGTCTTGGATGTACTGATTGAGAGATTCGCCTTGGGAAGAGGTAGAAATCTGCACATTTTCATTAAGAACAATCAGGTCAGATCTCAGCCCCTCAATATTGCACTTGAAATAATTAGGCACCAACCTGAACTTAGAGGGCAAATGCTGAGAAGGAAAAGTGAGATCAATATCAAGGGCAGGGTGGTGGTTATCCTCCTTAACAATAGGATCCAAAGCACGAGTGACTACACAAGGCAAATTACTGAAAACCAAATCCAACTGAGAGCCCCGCATATTGACTATTCCACTCTGTTGGCGCATTCCAAGAGTGTTTGACATGTCATAAAGCAGGTCAGATGAAGACGTAGGGCAAGCAGCACTATTTAAATTAAAATCACCAGCTAGAAGAAGACTGGGCTCATTACCCAATTGAGCAAGAAGTTGTTCAATTGAGTCACATAATAATTGATATTTCCTAACAGGCTGATTTGGAGGCACATAGGCAGCAACAATAATGAGTTGAAAGTGGCCAATCTTAACAATCACACCTATAGCTTCTGATTCTTCATTCGCAAAATTAACTAAAGAAGCAATTATTTTGAAGTGAGTAGCAATCATAACACCGCCACCACCTAATTTAGAACTGGTTTTAGTAGATCTATCACATCTATAAATATTGAACTCCTTGAGACCCAGCTCAGCATCAGTAATATCAGGGTTAAGTTTAGTTTCAGTAAACACAATCGCATCAAAATCATTAAGGTTAACATTAATAACTAAGTCAGTAATCTTAGATCTAACACCATTTACGTTCTGATAATATAACTTGAAACATGAATTGCCGTTGGGTGAAACTAGTTTTTTTGAGCCTTATCAGATTTAACAATCATAGGGATACCTCTCTTATATTTAATGGTAAGATTATTCTCACCATCCGATGATGTACGAGAAGCAAGTTCAAGACGTAGTTTTTTTAGAGAATCTAATTCCTTGGGAGTGCGGTCTCTGGAGAGCTTGACATCCTGAAGGGAAGGATCAGTAGAACTAAGACCATCAGGTGAAAAATTACTGAGCATCAGGTTCCTATCATGTTCCGTAGGAAAAACAAGTTTGAGAGGTCTAATCTTCGAGGGTTGTTTATTACCAACCCTAAAGAACTTAATACTATCAGTCTCCACTTGCAGAACTGAGCAATTGAGTATTTTAGTAATCACGCCTTTATCGTGTGCTTTCAAATCCACAGCAACGCTGCTTTTTAACTCAGGGACATTAAAAACGATATTTTTCTTCCTGTAGTTACGTTCATTTATCTCAGCCATAATATTTTCCATGTTTAAGCCTCCACCATCAGGCTCACGCTGTTCCAGAGAAGTGACTCTCTTATCAATGTCATCAAGCTTAGGTTCAATGGCTGTGAGCTTGTCCTGAATTGCCTTTATTTCAGACTTTATGATGCGAGTATCGTTTGGGACATCTTTTAAAGTATTTACAACTGAAGCAAGATCATCTACTTTAGATACCAAAGTGCTGAAGATCACAGTTATGTTAATAGAAGATGATTTGGGAGTTCAGTCAGCCCTGGTGCAGTGCCATTTGTTAGCCGAGTTTCCAGCTAGTTTCGAGTATTCAGATTTGGAGACTCCGATACAGGACCTATGAAACCATCTACTACATGAATCGTCACACAGAAGCCCCACTTCATGATCCAGGACTTTCTTTACGCAAATAGCACAGACGTTTTCACCAAGAGACAGCATAATGAGTGTCAACTTGAATTAATAAGTAGTAGATAACGTTTAGTTGCGTAATAATTGTAATAAAATACTGATTATATAAATAATCTAACCAAAAACAGTGAAGATTATTCGGACAAAGGAATCGTGTAAGGATAAAGATGGAAAAGTGATTGGAGAGGAAGAGCGAGTTCTTGAAAGATGGGCGGAGCACTTTAAAGATACGTTAAATATAGAACGTAAGGACGAGATGAATGAGAGCCAGGTCTACATGAATGTAGAGCCACAGGTCACTAAACCACCCATAGATGATGTTATGGAGGCAGTGAAGCGTCAACGAAATGGAAGAGCACCAGGAGAGGATCAGATCATAGCGGAGGTAATAAAGAATCGAGGACAAGGGATAGCTAGGAACCTACATGAACTGATTGGGGAGATATGGGAAAGAGAGATAATGCCTCAGGATTGGAAGGTTGGCCTTATCTGTCACATCTCCAAGAAAGGTGATAAGTTACAATGTGGAAATTATAGAGGGATAACATTACTAAGTGTTGCAAATAAGATATTCTCAAGTACACACATCAAAAAAAGTTTTGCATCACCTCGGTTCCCAGATCTCCGGCATATAGACGTTGACTGTGTATATTGTATCCAAGATACAGTCCCTTTGACTGTTCATAGATGTCACTAAAACTGCTCAAAGATGTAAACAACCATGCATGAGCAGGGCCTATTAGACGGAGGGGGTACGACAGCCGATCAGTTCCAGTCATTCCACCAGGACGAAGGTACGCTGCTCATGTTGTCTGTAGTTCTACCATGCCTAGAAGGTCAATACCGCAGTTCGATCGCGTCCGCATTGTTACTTTGTGTCAAGAAGGGCTCTCAACAAGGGAAGTTTCCAGGCGTCTCAGAGTGAACCAAAGCGATGTTGTTCGGACATGGAGGAGGTACAGAGATACAGGAACTGTCGATGACAGGCCTCGCTCAGGCCGCCCAAGGGCTACTACTGTAGTGGATGACCGCTACTTACGGATTGCCGCTCGGAGGAACCCTGACAGCAATGCCACCATGTTGAATAATGCGTTTCGTTCAGCCACAGGACGTCGTGTTTCAACTCAAACTGTGCGCAATAGGCTGCATGATGCGCAACTTCACTCCCGACGTCCATGGCGAGGTCCAGCTTTGCAACCCCGACACCATGCAGCGCGGTACAGATGGGCCCAACAACATGCTGAATGGACCCCACGGAATTGGTATCACGTTCTCTTCACCGATGAGTGTCGCATATGCCTTCAACCAGACAATCGTCGGAGACGTGTTTGGAGGCACCCTGGTCAGGCTGAACGTCTTAGACACACTGTCCAGCGAGTGCAGCAAGGTGGTGGTTCCCTGATGTTTTGGGGTGGCATTATGTGGGGCCGACGTACGCCACTGGTGGTCATGGAAGGCTCCGAAACGGCTTTACGATACCTGAATGACATCCTCCGACCCATAGTGCAACCATATCGGCAGAATATTGGAGAGGCATTTGTCTTCATGGACGACAATTCTCGACCTCATCGTGCACATCTTGTGAATGCGTTCCTTCAAGATAACGACATCGCTCGACTACAGTGGCCAGCATGTTCGCCAGACATGAACCCTATCGAACATGCCTGGGATATGTTGAAAAGGGCTGTTTATGGACGTCTTGACCCACCAACCACTCTGAGAGATTTACGCCGAATTGTCGTTGAGGAGTGGGACAATTTGGACCAACAGTGTCTTGATGAACTTGTGGATAGTATGCCACGGCGAATACAGGCATGCATCAATGCAAGAGGACGTGCTACTGGGTATTAGAGGTAGTGGTGTGTACTGCAATCTGGACCACAAATGCTGAAAGTCTAGCTGTATGATGGTACAACATGCAATGTGTGGGTCTCATGAGCAATAAAACGAGCTGAAATGTTGTTTGTGTTGATCTCTATTCCCTTTGTATTTAACGGTTCCGGAACTCTTGGAACCGAGGTGATGCAAAACTTTTTTTGATGTGTGTATATTGCAAAGGAGACTGAGCGACCACGCTGAAGAAATACTGGATGAGAATCAGTGTGGATTCCGGCCAGGAAGGGGAACTACTGACCAAATATTTGTTATGAGACAATCCATGGAGGAATGCTATGAATATGGTGTTGATCTGCATTTGCTATTCATTGATTTCCAACAGGCGTTGGATAGCATTGACAGAACGAAGATGTTGAACGCCCTAGAAGCATGTAGAGTGCCAATGAAGTTGATCAGACTAGTAGCAATGACAATCGAAGGATCGCAGGCCAATGTTTATGTAGGAGGAAAAACTAGCAGGAATTTTGAGGTGAATACCGGAGTGAGGCAAGGAGATTCATTGTCTGCAGTGTTATTCAACTTGACACTGAATGAAGTTATGAAAGAACTGGGATTGGGAGGGACGATAATAAGCAAGTCCAAGCAGGCGTATGCATATGCGGATGACATTGTGTTGATGGCACGGAACTGGGAATCTCTTAAAGAAATGTTCAAGATTCTGGAGAAGAAGAGTGGAAAGATGGGAATGAGAATTAATGAAAGGAAAACGAAATATATGAAAATGTCAGCGGGAAAAGATAGAAGAGCAAGAGAATATGTAGAAATTGATCAGTATAAGTTCGAGAATGTAAAATGCTTCAGTTACCTTGGTACTATACTAAATTGTGAGAATTCGGTATCAGAGAAGATTCATAAACGGGTCATGAATGAAAACAGGGCTTACTATGCTAACACTAAGCACTTAAAATCAAAACTGTTAAGTAGGAACTTGAAAGTTAAACTCTACAAGACCCTTATAAGACCAATGGTGACCTATGGATCTGAGACGTGGACAATGTCAACAAATGATGAGAATGATCTCAAAATTTTTGAAAGGAAAATTTAAGAAGGATATATGGCCCAGTAAAGGAGGATGAAGGGTGGCGAATCAGGACAAACTAAGAAATTGAAGAGATAATCAAAGGTGAAGATATTGTGAAATTTATTAAGTCCCGACGACTGGATTGGCTTGGTCATGTAGAGAGGGTGAATGAAGAAAGAACACCAAGGAAGATATTACATGGAAATATGGAAGGGAAGAGGAGACGTGGACGACCGCGCAAAAGATGGCTACAAGACTTAGGAGAAGACCTGAGAACTATGAGGGTTGGAAGATGGAGGGAGATAACTCACAGAAGGGACGAATGGCGAGGAATCGTGAGAGGGGCCAAAGCCTACCCCAGGCTATAGCGCCGAGGAAGTAAGTAAGTAAGTTTTAAATGAAACATTGGTGCATACCTTTACAAGAACATTTTAATTGCTGAATTATTTATTCGCTAGCTAAAATTTGATTTCCTTTGGGTGCCCTGTGTTTCAGCAGAAGAGATGTCGTTCAAGGTCGGCAACCAAATTGCAAAATTAAATCTAAACTGAATATTCTTGTGTACAATTTGCATATTTTTATTAGTTTTCTATTACATTTTGTAACTAATACCTAGGTATCACACTAGATAACACACTAACTTGGGAAAATCATGTAGAAAATGTAAAACATATAATCAGCCCTATAATTAGTATTATTTTCAGATTAAGATATAGTTGTGTTACTAGCCAACAATTGAAAAAGATATACTTTGCTCTGATACATTTACTTCTAATATACATGAATTACATATGGGGCTGATAAAAGATCTTGAGATACTCCAGAGATATGCAATAAAATCAATCATTGGATATTCTTGGCTCACACCTTCAAATCAATTATACACAAAAACTAAAATTATGGCACTGCAAATACAAATAGTTACTGTATGTTAGCAACAGTATTTGTATACAAATTAGAAAAGAAATTGATGCGTACACACATCCATTTTACCCATGCAAATGGCATTCATTAAGCAACAAGAGGAGCCATTCCCAATCCATTAAATTTGAAAATAAAGGAATTATGTCCTCTATAATAAGGATATAACTCGCCACCATTAGGCATAAAGGAAAGTTTTTCTAGAAAAATATTTAAGAGGAAAGCAAGAGAACTCCTATTAACCAATGTGTTCAAAATGTAGCAATACAAAAAATTTTACCAATTACTTGTGTAAAGTTAGTCACTATCAATCTATTGAACCATTAACTTAAACACAATATTTCTTTGTTACAAATATTAGGTATATGCCAATCTGTATCGATGCTACTTGATTGTCCCAAACATGAACTCTGGCTGTGTAAATAAGCGATTAAATAAATAAATATGGTGAGCAATGTTATATTATTGAACTACATTACTTTTGTCTTGAGTTAATTGCTAAATGTAACACCACACGAAATTTGCTAGAAAAGGCTAATTGTAAAAAGCATACAAAATCCTAAATGAGGCATTTTCAATGCTAAAACCCATAAACTCTAATGATAAGGCATGTTCTGTTTTTAAATTGAGCTATAAACTGGAAAATGATGAATATTAATGCTTGTTCTGTGTAATTTACCTGTAATTAAAGTTGGAGTTTACAAGGAAGTGAGGCTCCTCCTCGTGTACTGGTGACGTGAGAAATGTGCGAGGGTTATGTCCCCGTGGACTGGGCAAGTTATGGAAGTTAGTCCAACAACAAACAGAGATACGACTATGATTTACTACTCTCAATATTGGAAAGTTGACTGGCCGACAATAGTGAGATAGCAGAAATGTTAGAAGACTCGTGTATAGAAAGGACACCAAGTGGAGGAGATCAAAGGCGATATAAATTAGAGAACGTTACAAACTCAACAATCATGGCACAAGTACACGAGTGTCAACATAGCGTCGGACAGACTGCCCACATTGTATCGTGCTACGCACATCAAACTGGATGCCCCGAGGATAAGGTACTGCCTTGATTCTTATCTACAAGCAATCCAACCGAACGTTCTACCCCTTAAAACCTCAATAACTACCTATCCTCCTTGAAAGGAACGAAATTTTTGGTTTTCAGTCGGTCAACACGATTGCACCCTATTGTAATGGTGTTTCCTTAATCCTGAAAAAAAAACTGATATTCATAAATAGAGATTCGATCATCAAGTGATCATCATCGGCTCCTTTACACTTAGGCTATTAGATATATGTCTACAAGTTTGGGTGATGGTACAATATACAAGTTGTCGAAAAATTACGTCGATAAACTGAAACCAGAGGTTCCGGCATCTGAAGCAACTTGAGAGGAGACTTTCATGGCCGGAAACGAACCGTTAAAAATCTGTGCGACTTTAAATTTAAACGAGGCAAATCGGCAAGACCGTGCCGAGAATGCGTGAGGAATGCCACTTCCCGACTGGCGAACTACTGTCGACCAAATTATTATGTGCACTCGAGTTTGAAGGTTGTTTGTGAAGTAACCAATAGACCTACACAAAATCCAATAACATCATCATTTTCATCGTTCTATTTTACGATAGTTCATGTAGGTTTAGAATTTTTAGTTTATATTTTAATATTTTTTTCACAGTTGAAACACTAAAAGTGCCCGTTCTTAAGCGTGTTTCAACCATGCGTCACATTTAAGAATTATTATCTCACAAACCCGTCATTAGATCGAATCCAAATTTTAACAAAATATACATTGGAATGTTGTATAACTGGTTTATTAATTTCAAAATTTTGTGTGTTCAAGAACGAAAGTTGTTATCATTTTTGTAAGGTAACTTTTCCTCGGATCGGGGTCGTTGGAAAATGTAGTTCTTGGTTGCGTTGTAATCCTTATACATCAAAAGTATGCTGTATGACTGTGAAATACGTAAATGAATTCACTTATTTTATATCGGTTTGAATTTGTGCGGGGAATTAAGACAGGTTCACCAGCTAGCCGCTCCGGGAAATGCTGTACAGCGTTGCTGATATGCAGCCCATCACTTCCGAGCGAGGCGCGCCATGACGCGTCATGGAGCCCATCTTGGCAACGTTGTACAGCTTTCACCGGAGCGGCTAACTGGTGATTCATGTCTTAATTCCCCGTACAAATACAAACCGATATAAAAATAAGTGAATTAATTTACGTATTTCACAATCATTTAGTTGCTGTCATTAATGTAAGGCAACTAGTCAAGATTTGCTAAGTGTACCCATCTTGTAGACATAGATATAATAGCCTAAGTGTAAGGGACTGGTCATCCAGGTGTACTTATTAATCCCCTGTACATTTCTTTTCAGGACTAAGGAACCACCCATTACAATAGGGTACACTCGTGTTGACCGACTGAAAAACATTTCATCTCAATCACAAAGGCAACACATAAAAATGGCTTCCAATACGATAATAATCCTCGACGTTACTAAGGAGGGCATAGACTTTGTGTTTGTAACGATGTAACGCATTAGGCTGATGCCCTGGTATGACTAGCAGTTATTGAAGAAGACCCAGATTGATTACTGGATGGTTCGACAGCAAGATCTGACGTTACTGTGATTTCATATGACAGTATCGCCCCCAAACGTCGCATCCTCGTCCTTCATATTCGGACAAATGTCTGGCAACTGAAAACACCTAATACTGGACGCAAGAAAATTAAGCAGTAATCATTGTGAATGACAGACGAGACGAGTTGAAGACAGCCACGACCAACTTCTCAGTGAAAACCGATCACTCAGTAGAATGCATGTGGAAATATGCTATGACACCGATACACGAATCAGCAATGGTCAACACTGGGATCAACCATACATAGGTAAAAATACATTGACAAACAAACTCGGTGGTGGCATCAAGTTAAAAGGACAATAAGGTAGTATACAATGCATGGTGGAACTTGCGCATTGATTCCAACTTCAGAGATATCGCGAGCTGAAATTAGCAGCAAAAATAGTAGTGGCTGCTGAAAAAGACTATTCTTATCAGGATCTAAACGACCAGCTCAATACCCCATCAAGAGAAAACAAAAATTGTCTTGCCAAGTCCCATCATCGTCCAGCTGAAGATATCGGACACGTCATGCATATCAAGGGAGCCGACAACACAGTACTACAAGAACAACCAGCTATCCTCCAACAATGGTCAGGCTACTTTGCTGATATCAGCAACAAAGTCTTAACACAGCCACCACTTATATGTCCTGATCACTCCTTTAGAACTGTGACCTTAATTGCAGTTGAGGAAGTAATGACCGTATGCAGTATGACAGAGAATGGAAAAGAAACAGACCCAGATGACGCACCTGATGATATCTTGAAAATGCTACGAAAGCCTGCTTCTAAATTCCTTGTGCACACTTCAACCATTCCGCCGAGAATAAACTTCCCCAAGCATGGACAACTAGCACGACAGGACCAATATGAAAAGGTAAAAAGACGTGAGCGACAGCGCAATTTTATCGCCCTTTTCGACTTCTCTGCCATACGGTCAAGATAATCGAGTGTGTGCTGAAACACATGCGGTAGCCGTAATATCTAAACAGTGTGGATTTGTTAAGGGTTGCAGCACCATTGATGCAAACCATGTTACACGCCTATTGATGGCAAAGCACATAGAGAGGCTGAAGAATGTAGCATGGCATTTCTACACCTTGAGAAAGCATTCGATCGAGACCCACACGATCTCACTTGGCGAGTTCGTCCTTGTCACGGAGTCCCCAAACACTATGTAAGGTGGGTATCTCAATACCACTTGTGTATTCACTAGTCCAGCCGAAAACTCTTCGCCTTTTGATATCACTGTGGATGTGCACGGAGCTTCTACCGTATCACCATTATTTCTCAACCACTGCAAGGATACAGCAACAGCTGACATACAGGATCGCAAATCTGGACCCTTCTTCACGCGAATGATGTGCTACTTGCTCTAACACTACGCCTTGAGCTCCAAAACCAGACGCAAGCTTCAAATGAAAAACTGGCTGAAAATTGACTGCGCCTCACCATCCAGAATATACAATAACTAGAAGGTGGCCCACAAACCTGCCGTACCATCTGAATCAATAATCAAGTCCATGCCCTTTAAGCCTAGGTTCATTAACACCTCATGCTACGCTGCCACTTCTGATACCCAGAGTGGGGGTAGCGTAGCTTGGCTGAAGTAGAGACAAGTTTCCGGAGATCTCACTGATAACAAATATCCCTCCACATCTAAAGGCAAACGTCAACCAGACCATGGTTTTCTCATCGGCAATGTATGCTGCAGAATAACACCCAATGACGATTTTTAAAAAAAATTCATGATCAGATTCTACATACAATGGAGATGAAGATGTTTTGATGAAACCTAAACTGACTCGATGTTGCGAAATACAGATGTTCGACGAACGTTCGGCATCGCTCCGATTGTGGAGGTTGTGAGGCTCCACTGGTCAAGAGAAGGTAACGTTACTCAATCAGTTCTTACATTTGACCCAGGTGGAATGTGGCCACGTGGAAGACCAGCAACAAGTGGATGTTGGCTTAAAACATAAAGATGCTAACGACAGACTGAATAGGAGGAGATATTGCAATACATCGGACCCTGTGTGGCGGAAGAGAGAGAGAAAACAATGTATTGAATGTAACCAATTTGTGTAGGAATAGTTAACTCAATTTCTACAATATTTATTTTAATGTATTTTCTTGTGTTAAGATGAAGAAAGGTTGTCCGAAACAAGGCCTAGTTTTTATGTTTATAGTACTCTTGGTTGACACATTTCTCAATTCCACAACAAGTAATTGTGCAGTAAAGACACTCTAAGATGCTGCTTCCTAAGCATTTCCAGAATTTCAAGGTTAGTACAATTGTAGAGCATAATGTGAAGGTCTGGGTTCTTGACGTGATTGGCAAAGAGTTCTGACCGTACACCTTCGAAATTAAGATCAAACTTTAAGACCATGAGCTGCTCAATGCCGCATAGAATTCGCAAGCTTTCTCCCGTCATTCTATCACACTCGAGTACTTCCAGGTGAGTCAGCACTGGCAGCTCAAGAAGGTAAGGCGCAGATTGATCTGTGATGCAACGGTTGCGAATCAAGTGCAGATTGGTCAGCTTCTTAAAACAAGATACATGCTTCAAACAGCGATTTCCGAAATAGCGTCCTAAGTAAGACAAGGTTAATTTCTTTACTTGGGGACAGTTTTCGGCGACTACACGCAATGTCTCCTCGTCGTACAATGTGCATTTGTTTAGCTGTAGTTCGACTAAATTTGGAAAGAACTTAAAGAGAGATAAAACATCATTCTGAGTGTACCACTTTGAATCTCTGACAGTGAGAGATGAAACCTGTTTCAAATGTTTTAATTTCTCAGTAGTAAAGCTGCTGATTTTATCACACAGACAATACAAGGTCAAGGTTGTCAACTTTCTGCATTGTGATAGATGGGGCAAGGCACAGCGAAATTCTTGTGTTTCACATCGAACACCTACAGTGTGCATATATCGTCTTCTGATCCTCCAATAGGACACAAGATCATTCTCATCAATTAAAAGGGAATTGCTGTCTAGGTGTTCTAAATTAGGAAAGTATTTGAGCAGAAAATTCAAATTTAGATCCTTGCAATCATCAAAGTCGAGAATTAGATTCTTGATCTTCTTGATTGGGATATGTATATTGTCATATAAACAATCCCACAGGATGGTGAGCTGTTCTAAACTGGGACAGGTCCTAACTAGTTCTTCTAATAGTTCTCGGCAGACTGTGGAGCGTGTGACGTACCTCAGGTCCAGGGCCTGCAACATTGGGGAGACCTTCAGATTGTTTATTATATCCTCACTGCTGCCCTTCCATTCAGGGTGGTACACGATGCCTCGCCAAAGTTTACTGTCTCGAGACACCTGCTGCCACCAACGGCAGACAAATTGAACGTTCACCAAATCACGGTACGACAAGTAGGAGAAGATCTCTAGAAGCACATCAGCTGGTAGCAAGCCTGAGTTAGTCTCCATGTTGAGCTGGAAGAGAAAGCGATCATATCAATCATTTTTGCGATAACTATCACTTTAATCCATGCTAAGGAGGCTATACTAAGGTAATCTCTTGTAATTGGTGTGAGGCAGAGAAACCCACGGCCGTGGCTTTTGTAGTGGGAACTCGTGGAGGTGTAAGGTACAATTTGTTCATTGTTAGAAATGAAGAGGTTAATTAGAATGCAGTAATAAATTCAAATGCCAAAAATTATTTACACTAAGGTATTGGATATTGTTCACAGTAAGAGTGCACTGAAAAGTTTGGACGTGGTATAATTAGCCAGACGAGAACATATGATTCCCCTTGGCATGTGGTGTATGTTACTGTATGTAAGACCGAAACAATGAATTAGTTAGCATTACCACATGATTTGGTTGTCACGAGAATAAGTCGTTAATATATTGTTTTGTGCTTAAATGATGATGATGATGATGTTGTTTTAAGGGGCTTAACATCTAGGTTATCGGCACCTGGCTTTGTGCTTAAATATCAAACATAAACTTCACATCTGAAGAACGTAAACAGGTTACATGCAACCAGATGTTATTCAGGCAACGTTCATGCTGACAGGTCAAAAGTGAAGGTAGGGAGAGGAAACCAGTCTAAGACCGACACTTGTTAAGCTGTTGCCAGACCGCGTTCTACCTAAAAGTTCCTGCATTAACTTGGATTTTCGAGAGATCCAGCCACCGTATGTTTAGCTATGCTGCACAACATTGTACAAATTAGCCATGTTAAGGAAACAGGACAGTGTTTACGGATTCTAATGGGCTAGGGTTCCGCCTGAATCAATACTTTTATTGAAAATAATCACTTATGTGGTCATTAGAAATGGCACATGTTTCGAGGGCTAATATACATTTTTTTGTCCACTTCATCAGCGAATATTAAGCACTAAGTGAGAAAATTATTTGATTAGCGTAGCACTAAAATGTCAATAGCCACTGAACCTAATATGGAGCACCATATAGATTGATAGGATAACTGAAATGTTTAAGGCACAATACACGAGAAAACACTTTTAACTGGGTCAGTTCTAGATGTCACGTCGATATCAACTGCATTGAATTCTACTAAACTCACCATGGAGCTGAAAGGCATTAAGTCACGTTTGCAATATTGATTAGAAAGACGTTTAGAAAATTAAAATTAATATTCCGCTAACACAAATATAACCTGAAGAGTTGCTTCACAACATAGATGACTAATATAGTGTGTTTGTTAAGTTCTGTTCTCTCAATGACGTATTATCTGTCTCCTGAGAAGTAGTGAAAACTGACCTAATCCTTTTCAGCTCCGGTCGATTCAATTAAAAGTATTTACTTAGCACAGCCCATTTGCATATACAATACAACATTATTTATTTCCTCACCGTAATCCTGTTTACTAAATATAACTCTAGTATAACCTTAAGCTGTTAACACATTTCCATACCGTGTGATCAGCTGCTAGGCTGAACAGAGCTGGACACTGAATTTATTGTGCCGCCTTTGCCGTAACCGATATGCATTCCATTACTTTAGTCATGAAGTCTGTAGCATTACAGAGGTTGCATGAATCCCACTTCAACATAAAATCTCATCCAAGTGATCACTGAACATAGGCTACTAACTTGCCTTTACTCACATTTGCTTGATCAGCCAAATTCAGGTAAATAAAGGAACGTGCAGTTCTGATGCTAAAATGTCATTCTGTTTTAAATCACATGTACTGTATAGACCTAAATACCAGAGCTATATTCCATTAGGTTCTGGAACGAGGCAGAAACGTTTTGTCGCACACAGTAATTCAACGACGGCAGAGATGATTCTATTGACGTCACATTACACAGCCACTGTTGCCAATAGTGGGACACAAAATACACCACATAGGTCTGGATAAAGATTATTATTGATCCGTGAGGCTTTACGTAGACCGCAGAGCTGTAGCATTTAGGTCACTTGCCACGGATACTGCCTTCAGTAGCGCATGCGCGGGGTTGGCGATATGCTCCTTGTCACATCATTTTCCCGGATAATAACGTACACAGCTGGAATTATTAATTGTGGATCTTGTTTTCAAAACTGAATATCTCGAATATTTAAAAACAAGATGTTCAGTAAAGAACATATAGCCTACTTTCTCCTAAATGTATGAGTATTGGCAACTCAAACTAACACTTGGGGCGCTGCGGTCGGTCTGAATAAGTAGGGTTTAAAATACTCAATATCACGCGTTTGATAAGGAACACGTTTTATTTTTCGGTTATAATCAGTAAATATGGTCTCTAAAGTAATGACAGTGTTATTTTTAATTGAATATATGTATAACTGCGATACACGTGATCTAATTAGTGTGTTTCACTGGATTTTTTGGTGTCATTTGCATATTATCAAGCATCAGTTTTTATGGGTGATGTAGATCAGCTGATTCAAATTTACACAGGGCTACACTTCGGACATTATTTCGGTACTATTATGCGCAATATAATGTAAATGTCGATCCTGAGTCAACGCCGAGGACATTCAAATAGAGAAATACGGTACATAAACAAATAAATAACACACCGAAGCTGTGCTACTTTTATCATTCCGAGACTAGCATCCACGCAAACCAGACGCCACTGTTCCAAGCTCCGACTTATATCGTGAATTGATGTCAAACTGATGATCCGCCAGCCTTTCCGCCAAGCCTACACCTCGTAATCGCTAAGTTCTTCGATATTCGAGCTATTCCACTACGAGTCATATAGGCCTAATTTGCCTCCCCGTGGGCACTGTAGAATGAGTGATTCCGCTACCATTCAAATATTCAACACCAAACCCACCTATTAACCATCCAAATCAAGCAATTCCTGTCGCCCCCCGAGTTTTAATACAAGTTAAACTCATTCCTTCTCCCTACCAAGCAGCCAATAATTATTTAATTAATTATTCAAGTAACTTCAATCTTACCAGCGCGCCCATCGTAACAGCTGTTTTTAAACTGAATAACCTTCGCTGACTTTACGTCGCAGGTCATCTGTCTGTCTACCTCGACAAGTGTTAGATCCTTCCCTGGGTGGAAAGGTATTATTATTAGGTATTAGGTATTATTAGGTATCATCACATTTCGGCTATTGCTATTTGCATCTTTTGGAAAGTGATGAAAACGTATGTCCGCAGCCCTCTTATACATCGACTTACAGCCGTAAACTGAGCAATACACTTTGCTTTTAATCATTTTTCACTCTATCAACGAGTAAAATTTATTACTTATGTATAAAGACACGAACAATTTACCACGATCTGTTTACCAATACAAGAAACCATATACAAACAGTCACCACGTGACAAACGTACCCTACTTGGTAAGTTTCTCATTTTTACCGCTAGATGTCATATCAGATAGCTGGAGTTGACAATAGTTATAACTCGTTGTTATTATCAAAGAGTATAATAGAACTATTCTTTGTTGAAGACCTTAGAAACGATTTACCTCTACCAAACGCCACAACCTAGATAAAAACTGCTACCATCATTGAAGAAAGAATGAAAGAAAGAAAGAAAGATAAGAAGTATATCAAGAATGTTATGGATCTGGAGACATAATCGACCGGACTGGCTGCGTGGCTCAGCGGTAACGTTCTCGCTTGCTGGGCCCTAGGTTGCAGGTTCGTATCCTGGCGCAGTCAGCTGGCATTTGAGGGTGCACAAATGCGAGGGAGCCGTGCCAGTACATTTACTGGCACGTTAAAGATCCCCTTCGGGCCAAAATTCCGGCACCCCGGTGTCTCTAAAAGCAGCAGTAGTTAAAAGGGATGTAAAACCAATAACATTATTATTATTATTATTATTATTATTACATATACGACCTGCCGTGGGCAACATCCAACTTTGAGTTGAGGCATGTCTTTACACGTCTGGTTGTGCATGGCTTTCACAACCCTAATTGAATTAACAAATCTTTCCATGACCCTACAGAGACGTGTGTATACAAACTATGTGGATATTTTTGATTGCTATTTGCCTGAAATAAAAGTAGTAATTAATAACCTGAACTAACACCAACGGCTTGAATTCAGTTACTATGTGAAATCGTTTTGTTCTTTACTTCAAATAACATTTTCCAGTAACGCAAAATAGGCTGTTACAAACCCTTTAAAATAAAAAGTAAAAATGTATCGTAGTATCATCTTGTCATTCTTCAAATTCGATGCGCATAGAGTGCCAATGGTATAGTAATCAATGGAGCCCCACGTAGACTAGTCGTGACATCTAGTGGTGAAATATCGAACAATATAATCCTAACAGAGCGAGTGCATTCTAGCGGCCAGAAGAAGAAACTTTTCAATAAAATCTGGATGTTAATAAGTAGGTCGGCGTGCAGTTACCTTTTTGGCAGCTAGATGTCTCGAGTAAATCTGCTGGCGAATTATGTTTTAATTAAATATATATTTTACACCATAATATGCACAATATAACGCTTAATTTTAAAACATCTGAGTCATTACAAAACAATAAACATATAACATTTCAAGCAAAAAACCTAGCTCTGATCGGGTTTGAACCATAGGCATTTGAGCGATAGGCTAACGCTCTACCACTGAGCTAATTGTGTCAACGAATATCGTTCTATATAAAATGACTTACATAGAACGTGTTAGCAAATAATGATTTATACTAAACGATTTCATCACTGGAGTATATTATTTATATAAAGCATTTCATACAAAGTTTATTTATTTTGTATCAGTACGCTACATTGCATGCAATACTCAATATAAGTCAGGCACAAGCTATCCGCTGCCATCTTGTCTTATTACTGAATCGGCTCAGCTTTTTAAAATCACGTCTGCACTATAGTATTAACAAATAAACTTTTAATTTCGAACGTGCCTCTTCCTTTAGAACAGTTAAAACGATTCTCGGCTCGATAATCGGAACTGGTGGGTCCCATGATATGGATTATAAAGTTTGAATAATTCGCACGGCCGCCATCCTGAAATGGTATGGCGGACGACCTTGTAGTTTGGTCACAAGACGCATCCTATACGAAGGTATGTTGTTACCAAATTTGGTAGAGATCGGATGATTTGGTTAGTCGTTATTTGATTTTACGTTTTGAACGTTTGAGTGGCCGCCATTCAGTTTTAGTAAAGATGACGGCGATATAAAACATGACACTGAGGTGTCCTTTGCTAGTGCTACCTTTGTACCAAATTTCGTTCAATTCGCATTCACCGTGTTCGAATTGATAGGGGGGACAGACATTCAGAGTACACACACTCACACACACAGACTCAAACACACACATATACACACACACACACACACACAGACTCACACACATACACACACACAGACAGACAGACACACTTTTATCGCCCTGTGTTGATCTCATAAGTCTACTTTCATTTTTTGCAAAAATCGAAAGTAGGCTAAAAATAGTTTTATAGTTGATTCGGTAACAATTGCCTCAGATGGTAGAATATTTATTGATCAAATGTTAATATTGATAAGGTTGTTAAGGCTGTGAGAAAACATGCTTTTGTTCAAAACTTAATATATCCATCACTTACAATATATTGAACAAAATGAATACGGTATTTGTAAATTAAGGCATTTAATTTCTGATTTTACCTATTAATATAATTTTCAAAATAAATATCACGAATTAGGATACATATTTGAGATTATGTGAAATGCCTTCTCATTAACCCCCTCGATATCAACATCAACCCATCGATTACCATTTCGTTTCCAAGTTATCCCTGATGTATGAGACGAGAGTGCGGCTCCGTTACTCCCATGGGTCCTAGGCTTGCTCAAGGCATGTTTAGCAGGTTCGCTTTGGAATAGCAACTAAAATAATAACAATTCAGTCTCTATAAGAGAGAACTTTCAAGAATTCCGGAATGAGTCAATTCAGAAGACAAATGAAATTACCTACAGGATAGTGCCATGAAGATATGATCAATTGACTGAATGTATCTTGCACTAATTTTCAGATATTCTTGACAAATACTAAAATCTTTATGCCGAGATAATGGCCGTAACTCTTGAGATGTCTAGCATCACGTTTTGATACAAATGCACAGACAACAGTAGTTTCTCCTAGGCTATCAAATTGTATGTTTGTATGAATCGAATATTGATGAGGCCTGCTTGCTTCACTAACAAAGTACGGTACTTTATTTAAATTCTGCAGGGAAATGGAGTGGATACAAACAGTTCTTTTGTTGATGTTTGTTATTGTTGCTGGATTTATGTTAGCACTATGTAAAAGTTATCACTATTTACGTGCCCGTTAATCTCATGATCATGAGCATCGGGAGCTCCATCATTACGTTGATTCCGTATCACTCGACGTGATATTTCACTTAGAAGCCATATTTGAGTGTTGCCCTTAGGATTGCTTTTCAGTCGGTCCACACGAGTGTACCAAATTAGATAGGGAGGGAATTAATTTTCTAATGCCTGAAATAAATATATGGATTACCCTATTTATACACTTCACATTTAAGGGGAAATGGGTGTGAGAACTGTTTTATTAAGTGTATAAATAATTCAATGCAAGCCATCACTGACATCGAACACTTGCAAAAGTTATCCTTACAAACAGCAATACAATAACCATATTTTCAGTGCCAGTACTAATATACGGACCGCCTAAAGAAGAAGGATCTGAAAACCTGGGAAAATGTTAATGCCATTTTATTAAAAAGAGCAATGGGGGTCTCAAAATGTACCTTAAATAATTAATGTATTATTAATTACACAATTATACCAGGAAATGAATTGTTACTCCCCGCCCAATCTTATTGAGTGTATTCATGTTGGCTGGCTGAAGAATGATTCTACTACCGGTAATATAGACTGATCAAATAACTAGAAGAAGACCAAGGATCCTGAAAGGTAAGACTTGAGCTATGGGTTTTCAAACTTTTCAAACAAACAACGGAACTACCGGTAGGTCTTTAGTTGGTTATAAATCAGATGAATATCTGGGTAGGACATCTATGCAATTTGAAAATTACGCCATAGTCTTTATAAATGAAGTCACCTCAAATCAAACACGAGCCGATATTTTAGTTTTTAGGAGTACAAAAAGGAGGGAAGCTAGTAGTTTAACGAGGCAGTTAATCTCGCGATCATGAGCCACGGAACCTCCTTTTTACGTAGAATCCGAACCACAGGCCATGGAATTTCACTTCGAAAGTCTAACATGCATTGACCGGGAATCGAACCCGGTCCACCTTGGTGGGAGGCTACAGCATGAATGCTGCGCCACCACGCCCCAATTTACTGTAGGTGTAGAAAAGAGAGCTGATTAAATGAATAAAGATGTGGACAATAATATAGCATTATGCTCGAATCATTTTTAATACACTTAGATTTAACAGGCGGTTTGTGGACCATGGTCACACATTGTCCATCTTAAGCGCTGGACACGTAGTACCAACTACATAGCAATTTACATTCATTGGGAAATTTAGCCAACAACATGAATCGACAGCACCCACACGTACACTTATATTATCAGGCGGTTCACGCACGATGGTCACACATTCTCATCTAAAGCGCTGGACACTTAGTACCAACTACATAGCAATTTATTTTCATTGGGAAATTGCTTGCCACGGTGGGTGAGTGGTTATAGAGTCGGACTACCAACCCCAAGATTGCAGGTTCGCCCCTGGCCATGGTAAGTGATTTTTGAAGGCGACAAAAATCACGACACTCATGTCATACGTTGTTGGCATGTTAAAGAACCCATTTGAATTCAGTAGGCCGTGTTCAATGGCAAAATTAATCTCGGTATTTTCCGCCAACACAAAGTTCCTCCATTCTCTACTTGAAAGCGCTGTAGTGTCAAGGAGTTAAGATATCTAACCTCCTTGACTTTCATAGCGTTCAAAGGAATGACGAAATTCGACATGCAAGCTACCCTCTGGGTGTCAATTAACAAAGCTTGCACCAGGCACCCGAGGCCATACGATATTATTATTATTATTATTGGGAAATTTAACCATCAACATGAATGGACAGCACCCACACGAACACTTAGATTTAACAGGCGGTTCGCGCACGATGATCACACACATAGTCCATCTTAAGCATTGGACACTTAGTACAACTACATAGCAATTTACTTTCATTGGGAAATTTAGCCAACAACATGAATGGACAGCACCCACACGAACACTTAGATTTAACAGGCGGTTCACGCACGATGGTCACACATTGTCCACCTTAAGTGCTGGACACTTAGTACCAACTACATAGCAATTTACTTTCATTGGGAAATTTAGCCAACAACATGAATGGACAGCACCCATACGAACACTTAGATTTAACAGGCGGTTCGTGCACGATGGTCACAAGTGAGCTCTTCTCCTTCAGTTTCTTGAGACCCTTCAAGTTGACATGCTTACAGTTGTACAGACTGATATAGACGAGCTTCTTCATTTGGTTCGAGAACAATTGAAAAAGGAAGACACGCACATCACATTCATCTAGGATGAGTCGTTTGAGATTACTCAGGGTTACCATCCTCTTCATGGCTTCCCCACTAAGTTTCTTACACCTCGTGAGATTGAGGTTCTGCAGACGGCTGCAGGAGCTGAGGTAGTCAATAGAGTCCTCCTTGCATATGGCTGAGCCTTCCAATGAGACATCTTCCAGCAGCCGGAGAGAGGGTAGGTTTATCAGGCAATCTTTCAGACCACTACAGCGAACTCAGGAAAACTGTTTGAGCAGCGGACAATTCTCGGTGATACAATCGATTAATTGTTTGTGTTCATGGTCAACATGAAGACTCAGAGTAACCAGCTGACCCAGACAACGACTACGGAACAGTTTTTAGCCGTCATGTAACACCTATTTTCTATTGGGAGGAAACTGTTGAACAAGTGTAAACTTAGGGAGGTGACAGTTTATAATGTCTGCAGCTTCAATGGCCGTTGTTCAGCAATCTCCACTGCCTTCAGGTCCGTACACCAGCAAGTGATGCGCAGCCAATCGAGCTTTCTGCACACCGACAACAAGGGCAGAACACACTTCCCAACCCCTGGGCAACGAACTTGCAGCTGTGGCAACGTACTTCCTTTCTTCTCGAGAAAATAGGCAAGGTCTTCTTTCAGAATCCGTAAGAGCCGGAAACTGATCCCCTCTAAGGATGGGCAGCCATCTCCGAGCGGTTATCAAAATTTACCTCCTGCTGAACATAGTTATTCAGAATTACCTATAATAAATAATTTCTAATATGGCAGACAAGTGTAGTAGATTTAAGCTCTACACATAAAGGAATAAACTTTTATTATAAAATGGCAACATGATCAGATTTAAATTTACAAAATAGTGCATCTCGTTTAATAGAACATCTTATGATCATACATTATTAATTTATTATTATTGACTCTTAAATTATATTAACATTATTTTTTAATAAATACACCCATCGATATTTATTAGAAGGGCAAACAATTGTAGCAATTTGAACAATATACATGAAATAGTTGAACCTAAGGTAGAAATAACATTTCATGAAGTATAAACATCTGGATAATCAGAGTATCGTCCTCGTATACCAGCTAACCCTAAAATACGTTGAGGGAAAAATGTTAGATTTACCGGTACACCTACAAATATAATAGTGAATTGAATTTTTAATCACTTAGGATTTATGGATGATCCTGTAAATAATGGATATGATTGAACAAATCCAGCTATAATAGCGAATACAGCTCCTATAGAGAGAACATAATGGAAATGGGCAACTATATAGTATCATGTAAAATAATATCAATTGATGAATTTGCTAAAACTACTCCTGTTAAACCTCCAATGTTAAACAAGAAAACAAACCCTAAAGTTCATAGTAATGAAGGTCCGTAATTAAATTGGGTTCCATGAAGAGTAGCTAGCCATCTGACAATCTTAAACCCGGTTGGCACCGCAATAATTATGGTAGCTGAAGTGTAATAAGCACGTGTATCTACATCTATTCCGACTGTAAATATATGGTGGGCTCATACGACAAATCCTAGTAAACCAATGGCAAGTATAGAATAAATTATTCCCAATATTCCAAATGCTTCCTTTTTTCCTTGACTAATAATATGTGAAATTATACCAAATCCAGATAAAATTAAAATATAAATTTCAGGGTGACCAAAAAATCAAAATAAGTGTAGGTATAGAAGAGGGTCTCCGCCCCCAGCAGGATCAAAGAATGAAGTACCGGTATTTAAGTTTCGGTCAGTTAATATAGTAATAGCTCCGGCTAAAACAGGTAAAGAAAGAAGTAAAAGTAATGCTGTAATTCCTACAGCTCAAACAAATAAAGGTGTTTGATCTAGAGATATTCCTGGGGCCCGTATATTAATAGTTGTAGTAATAAAATTTACTTCCCCTAAAATTGAGAAATTCCAGCTAAATGAAGTGAAAAGATTGCTAAATCTACAGATGCTCCAGCATGAGCAAAATTTGCAGAGAGACTTGGGTAGACAGTTCGAAGCATTGAAGCCGGATTTTACAAACAATACTTGACTCACGAAAGAACAAAGTAAATTTCGAAAATCAATCGTATTTACCCTGTAAACACTCGCAAAAACAACCTTCAAACATGGATGGAAGTATCTTTCAAATCAGTTCTAAAAAAAATAACGCCAACGTTCAGCATTCCCTCAAATAAAAATTTAAAAAACGTTCAAACTGATGGAAAATTATATTTGCATTAATTTAAGTTATTACAGCGTAACTTACAATATTGTGAACAATATGTTTTAGGTGTAACTATTATTGGCGCCTTTTAAATGCAAAAATCACATAAATAACGTTCAGGTTTCTTTTTCCATGAATTGCAGTCTTTGTGAGTCCAATTTCTGCACAATGCTTTGAACATTATACCGTAGCTCATTGTCACGTCCAAGTTCTACACAACACAACATACCTCACCAGAATAAGTTTGGGATATAATATCAACTCACTCCTCCTTTAAAAAGGAATGAACCACGCTTTTCTATCAATATTGTAACATGCTAAAAGAAAACCCCAAGAAGGATTGAACCACGCTCTTGTACCAATATTGTAACATAGTGAAACCCCGATAACAGTTACTTGCATCTGTCATCCTGAAGCCGGATACTCCTTCCGCGATGTTTGCTACTTTGTTGAGGCTCTCTTGAAAATTGTTAGGACGAGTTAGGGCCTAATAAATGAATTAAATAAATATATGTATGATATATTTAGAACAAGCCATACTGCCTTTAATTGAACGGTTTTAAATTAATAAAATGATTGTTATCAATCGGAAAATATTTAGGGTAATGCCGAACAAGTGGACGCCATGATAATATTTTGTTAATAACTTCTTAAGTAAACAGTTAAAACGTGTTCTACAGGATTAAGATATGAACTGAATGTAAATAATACACGTACTATCCCTATGAAGAAGAAGTAACCGTACATGTATTTATTTTTGTGCTAAATAGCTGCACAACGTTACTAGCAGTTTCATAAAAAACACGTCTTGCCGCCAACTAGAGTGTGCAGTTGCTGTGGAGTTAGAGGGACTTGCGCTAGACATCAGCACCAATTTAAGACACCGTTATGTCATCGAAACACCCTGTTCACCGTTACCCCAATGTTCGCCATTACCCCGGTCTCCCCTATAACCTCATTGCTTCGTCCATCGCTGGTTATCTTGCTTCCCAAGTACCAGAAGTCACCTACTTCCTGCCAATTCGACATCCAGAGGGGTTTCTGATTTCTTTCGACTGCATTCCAATATTTTTGTATTACATTTATTGATTTTTATCATGAATTCTTTCCTCAAGAGAGAATCCATACCATTTAAAAACTCATTCAACTCATCTGGTGTGTCAGCTAAGATGACAGACGATGTCATCAGCAAATCTCAGTGTTGAAATTATTTATCCTTAATCTTTACTCCCACTTTGAATTTTTCTCCTATTTCTTTCATTGCTTGTTCAATGTATAGATTGAAAAGTATTGGTGATAACTTGCAGCCTTGCCTTACATCTTTGTGAATACCAGCTTCTCTCTCATGTCCTTTGGCTCGAATAACTTCTGTCTGGTTTCTTTATAGATTGTAGAGCACCCTCCTATCCCTGTAAATTATTCCAATAGTCTTCAAAATGTCAAACAACTTACTCCAATCAACGGTATCAAAAGCCTTTTCTAAGTCTACAAATGCCACGAACGTTCTCTTATCCTTCCTTATTCTAGTTTCCAAAATCAGCCAAAGACGTAGTATAGCCTCCCTTGTTCCAACGTTTCTCCTGAAGCCAAACTGGTCATCACCCATCTCTCTTTCTATCCATATTTCCATCCTCCAGTAAATTATTCTAGTCAGGATGTATGAAGCATGAGTGATCAAGCTGATGGTACTGTAGTCTTCACATCTGTCAGCTCCTATTTTCTCCCGTATATGTATGATAATATTCTTCTTGAAATCAGAGAGTACCTCACCTGACTCATAAATCCTACACACCAAGTGAAATAACCTTGACAGGCCTTCATCACCTATGCAGCTTAGCAACTCAATCGGTATATCATCTATGCCTGGTGCTTTGTTCCTGCTTAAGTCTTCCTATGCTCTGTCAAATTCTGATTTCAATATTAAATCTCCGTTCTCATCCTCATCAATTTCCTCTTCCCATTCCATTATCTGATTATCAATATCCTTTCCCTTATACAAACACTCTATGTAAGCTTTCCAACTTTCCACCTTTTCTTCCCTATCTGTTAGAGGTTTTCCATCTGAGTCAATATTACAGCACTTAGACTTCCTTTCACCGAAAAGTACTTTTAATCTTTCGATTAGCTGTATCTAGCCTATCTTTCCTAACTTCAGACAATTTTCTAAACCTGCACATTTCTCTTTCAACCGTTTTCCTTTTGCTTCCTTGCACATCTTGTTAACCTCATTTCTCAGACGACTGCATTCTGCTTTTCCCCTTTCCTCTCGTGCTTCCGCCGTTCGTCCCTCAATTCTATTATATCCAGCGTGATCCACGGTTTTCTTTCTTTCCTACCAATGTTTTCTTCTGCGGATTTTGTAATTTCATTCTTCAAAAGTGTCCATTCCTCAGCATTTGTAGCTTTTTCAGGGTTTTTCATTAATCCTTCCTATATACTCGCCTTGAATCGTTTGTTCACGTCGTTCTCTTTCAGTCTGACTATTGCCCACCTTCAGGGCTTTTGACTTTTCTTCAATTTCTTCATCTTGAGTCTGCATTTCATAACAACCAGATTGTGATCAGAGTTTATGTCAGCACCGGGATACGTTTTGCGATCCAAAATCTGGTTTCAAAATCTCTGCTTGACCATAATAAAGTCGATTTGGTAACGCCCTGTATCTCCTGGTCTCATCCATGAGAATATTCTCCCATTGTTAGTTTTTTAATAAGGTGTTAGCTATGACCAACTCATGCTCTGTGCAGAATTCCATCAGCCTGCTTCCTCGATCATTCCTTTCACCTAATCAGAAATCTCCTACTATTTTCCCTTCTCTTCCTTTTCCTACCACAGCATTCCAATCTCCCATTACTATAACATTTTATTCACCCTTGACATACCTGAAAACTTCATCTGTCCAAGTTTCCTAGACTATATGAGACCTACCCCTGCTTGGCCATTGTTTAATTTAGTGCTAATGATCCTATAGTCTCCTGACCAAGAGTCCTGATCTTCCTGCCAGCGCATTTCACTAATCCCAACCAAATCCAACCTCAACCTATCCATTTCCCTTTCTAAGTTTTCTAACCTTCCACTGCCTGTCAGACTTCTAACATTCCACGCTCCGATCAGTAGAATGTCAGATTTCC
This sequence comes from Meconema thalassinum, assembly GCA_946902985.2. Lineage (NCBI taxonomy): Eukaryota > Metazoa > Arthropoda > Insecta > Orthoptera > Tettigoniidae > Meconema > Meconema thalassinum. The sequence continues at coordinate 39,681,305 of OX336388.2, forward strand.
TCTTTATCACTTCTGTGATTTTTAGTTATGTATAAGCAAAGGGAAGGAATAGGTAGGCTATTTACATAAAAATCCTAGCCCCGATCTAGGTTGTGTTTGGTTTGCCGCGCACTGGTCTGTCTCAAACATCTCCATGATGAAGCGCTGACTCTCCCCGCTGGTCTGTTGGGAGAGCGGGCTTTGAGTAATGATGACGTCACCACTATGAACCAATCAGGTTGTCCGGCCCATGTGTCTCGGTGCGTGACGGAGGATGGATGTTCGGTTGCGGTCGCGAGTATTCCGGCCTCTTCGTTAGTCCCGCTGGTCTGTCTCTAAGGGCTAATTATAGAGAAGTTCTCCAGTGTTGCCAACTCACCAAATCAAGTGTTACCGATAGCTCAATAACAACAGAGAATTTCCAATGTATACATTTTAATTTTACTTATTTCAAGATATCTGTGTTAAAAATAACTGAAGTTTGAATCAGTGTTGTACAATTTACAGAGCAGTTGCGAACACTGGAAATGTAACTCGCCATTCCCGACACAACATTTAACATAACCTATAAAGTAGTCGTATCTTGTTTCATTTGAGGGGCCAGGACATCGTGGTCGTTTAGCTCCTTGTAGATTCTTTCTGAAAACCTGTGTTATTGTAATGTCGGTACGGTAGTAGTGTGTAGTTGTAATGAAGGTGAAGATTGGGAAGGTGGCGGCAGTGGCCCTAAGTTAAGAAGCATTACGGTATTTGCCAGGATTAAGAAAGAGGAACCATTGGTCTGAATAAATGTTATTGATGAGTAGTACCAGCATGCCATATGCGCGGGGTTTGCAATACATAGCGGAGGAGGAAACATTTATTATTCATCATTACAAACAGGATTTCGACTAATTTAAGTATTGGTAGATTTATCGAAAGTTCAGCACTCCTGAATTTGATCAAAATTCCTTGTGCTATTCAATGTGGGTACCGTATGGCATTTCACAGTATCATGGGGTAGCCTACCTACGGCAACGTTTTGAATAATCATGTAGCCCGAGACTCCAGAGTGGAAAATCTCATAAAAAGTGTTGGTTTTTGTAAAAAGTCATTGATTCTTATTGGTTTAATATTAAAATATGTGGTATTTTACAATATCATGGAGTAGCCTATAAACTAAATTGTTTTAAGTTAAAAGTAGCCTAACAAAAATTCTGATCAAAATTTGCTGTAGGTAGAATTTCTAACATTCAGAAAGTTTGTCTAGAACATTTATTATTCGTCATGTATGAGTGCAAAAGGATCACAGAACTTGAGGAAGACATGATAAGAGTAACATATTACAATAGAAGACTTAAAATACAAGACGGACGCACCAAAGATATAGAAAGACAATCACACTACGACAGACGAAGATCAACAAACAGAGGATAGGAAGAGTGATTCGAGAGGACAAAAGAACGAACAGAGTGGATGAAGAATTATTGGGCGGTTAAAAAGAACAACATGAATCTTAAACCTGACTAAAGTGGTCCTATGCAGACCATAGAATTAAAATAATATTAATAATCATGAGTACAAACGCGCCATAAGAACATTTTACCATTGGACATTAAGATTAAACTCATCCAGGCACTATTAATACCAATTCTAGACTACTGTGACATCGTTCTCGTCGACGCGACTCATGGACAAACATTGAAACTCCAACAAGCATTGAACTGTTGTCTTCGGTTTGCTTTCAATCTAAGATACGATGCCCACATAATCCCAAGCTACCGTGCTCTTTCATGGCTTAAACCTGATGAACGCCGTAAATTTCACTTGATGACATCCATCTATCGATTTCTGCATGAAAACACCCCCACGTACATGTCATCAAAATTTAGTTACTTGTCCACATATCATAATTGAAGCACTCGATCTGGCTCTTCCCTCGCCATCCCCATCAACCACTCATCCATGTTTAACCGCTCTGTTGCTGTACCTGGGTCTCGACTATGGAATTCAACTCCTCCTGACACCAGAAATTCCACAACAATAAATAAATTTAAGGCCGCATGCTGAGATTACCTGTTGAATACTGCTGATTGCCCCGTGTGAATGGTGATGGATGATAGGACGTATGACTGAGCTAAGATTATATCTAGGATATTATAGAAAGGTCTGTGACATTGTGATTATTATTAGGATTGTTATAATTATTACTATCATTATTCATGTGCATTTTCATTAATATTAGTATTAGCATAATTAATTTACTCCTTATTTATCTTCATAATAATTTTTGTATTTCCGAAATTGTCTCTGATGAACTAGCAGCTTATTATAAATAACAACGATCGATGAACTGGAACACTTGAGTGCTTTTAATTGAAATTGAATAGCCTACATTATAACAATATTACGCATGTGCTCTAAGCCCAACACAAGCATGGGAGATGGTAGAGTTTGTTTCCACAGAGTGTACACACAAGACTAGACACTGCCTTGAAATCCATGGTGATTAGGCTATGCCAGCGCTCTCGGCAACCAGCTTGGAGTATCTGAACCTTGTGGCAAACGCCCTACAACACCCCTTCTCGCTGTCATGGGTTCGTATCATTGTAGACCCAGTTGTTCCACAATGTTCTGGAATGATTCTCTATCCAAAGACTTCGTGAATACATCTGCCAGCATCTTGTTGGATGGACAATACAGCACTTCTATGATGTCCTTTTCTCGAAGATCCCGAAGCTGATGATGACATACATCAATGTGTTTGGTGAAAGCCCCAAACCGATTTGACTCAATTAATTTAATACAACCTTGGTTATCTTCATACATGGTTGTTGGACCAACAATCGGTAAACTCATGTCCATAAGTAATTGTCTGAGCCACAGCAGCTCCCGACTGGCAAATGATGCTGCAATGTATTCCGCCTCCATAGACGACATGGCAACTGACGTTTGCTTCCGGCTTGACCATGCTACAACTCCTTCGCCAAGAAAGAAAACATAACCACTTGTAGATTTCCTGTTGGTCTTGTCACCAGCCCAATCAGCATCCACATAACATCTGAGCACTGTGTCTTTAGTTGAAGATAAACGAAGTGCCCTGTGTATTGTAAATGAAAGATACCGCATCACTTGTTTTACAGCATTCCAGTCCTGTTGAGTAGGCTTCTACACTAAGTACTACTAAGTAGACTCATTGCGACTGCGATGTCTGGTCTGGATACTGAGGCTATGTATAGTAGACCCCCTTATAGCATTCCTGTACAGAGTGTTATTTGGTAACTCTGCACTTGCAGTCACTTCACCAGACAAGAAATTGGTTTCCATTGGAGTCGCAGCTGGTTTTGGCTCCGATAAGCCATGATCCTCCAACAATGCTGCGATCTTTGCCGTTTGGTTTAGCAAAAATGTTCCATTTTCCTATCGTTCCACTTGAATTCCCAAATAGTAACTAACATCACCCAAGTCTTTGATGTGAAAATAATTCTGCAATTCTGTACCAACTTTATCAGTTAAGTTTGCAGACTGACCGGCTACCAGCATATCATCGACATACAACAGAATGTAAGTGATGCTTCCATCTCCTTCCTTTCTTGAATAAAGACACTGATCTGCATTTCCTTGTTGAAAGCCTAACCTGGATAATGTCTCTTTAGCTGTCTTGTTACAAACGTGTGCCGATTGCTTTAAACCATAGAGACTTTTCCGCAATTTCAGAACTTTGCTATCTTGACCAGGTTCCTCAAAACCCTATGGCTGTTCCATATATAGTTCCTCTTTTAATTCACCGTTCAAATAAGCACTTCTCACTTCAAGATGCCGAATGTGAAGTCCCCTCTGTGCTTTCACTGGCGCAAGAGTTTCATCGTAATCCTCACCATATCGTTGAGAAAATCCTCTGGCTACCAATCGGGCCTTGTATGTGTGGATCTGACCGTTACCATCCAACTTTGCCTTAAATACACACTTACAAGAAAGAGTCTTCTTCCCTGGTGGAAGCTCCGTTAATTCCCATACACAATGTTGATTGAGACAGCTTATTTCATCTTCCGCAGCACAAGTCCATAATTTTTGTTCACGAGGTGACATTTTGAGCATTTCGTTCCATGAGGCTGGCTCCATGGTGTGATTCGTCTGCACCTTGTACGTTAGCTTCTTTGCTGGTACACCCTTATTTGGCCGTTCAGAAACTCTTCGTGGAAATTATGGTGTTTCTTGTTCAGTCTCACATTCATCTCCTATGCTGCTTAGTCTCTCCTCTGTTGAAAGTCACAGTGTTGTTACCTCTGTGGAAACATACTCTACCATCTCCCATGCTTGTGTTGGGCTTGGAGCACATGTGTACAGGGGCGCACCCAGACTTTTGGCTTGGAGGGGGCTTTCCTCAATAATATGATTTCAGCTATGGAAAGAGAATGTGTCCATTATTAGTCTTGTATGTAAATATGTATATAGGAGACCATATGCATAAAAAGATATTCTATAAGATCAAACATACTGTAGACTGCTCTGTTTAAACCAATACAAAAAATGCTATTAGACTGGAGATAATTTAAACAAAATGTGCATTGGTTTTATACAAATTTTAGTTACAGTACCATTGAGCTAAGGTTATGCAAGTAATAAAAAGGAACAGCATGATTTTTATCAAGAATTAACTTTTGATCACGATCAGAGTGATAACGTCTGGATTGCTCTGCTCACTATTATAAGTATATATCCAGCTACCAGGATCGTCAGATTGATGTGTAACATCAATTATCTGCAATCATTTACTAAGTTTTGAGTTGTTTATACCAAGAACTAGTTCGGTATAGGTTTTAGGAAATTATTAATTTTTGATTTTGAATACGTAAATTTAATTGGAACTAAAAATTACATTTTAAAAATTACCAGATGTAATTGTATACTGTTACGTGCCACCCCCCTAGTGGCACTTTTGTTAACTGGATTACGGTGGGTTGAAGCACAACACAGATTGTTTCTTTAAAGAAATAATTAACTTTATTGTGGCCAGAAAATTACACAACTCATCAGCAAATACAAGCAATTAGGACCTTACTCCAGTTTCCTCAAGTCTCTTCCTTCAGCGCTCTTAGCCCTTTCACTTGTCAACAGACCACAGAAGATAATCCGTCCTAATGAGTACGGTGGCCTTGACAGAAACTACCTGCTCCTCTCCCTTATGTTCACCGACTACAATTTCTTACGATCACTTGCTGCAGGCTATTTCGCTGTCCTCAAGCTGGGGAAACAAAGTCACTGGATTTCGTAACTCGCACGGCACTTCGTCATCACACTTCTGTCGCACTCGCTCAAGAACACACACCCACAGAAAAACTCGGTCCCCTCACTGTTGAAGCCGCTTATATAGCAGTCCGGTGACTCAATAAATGCTTCTAGATCCATCCAGGGTTCACGGCTTCTCGAGGTTTCCATCGCTGGCTCCGTCACGAACATTCTGGACCATCCCTTTGTCCTAGTAGCCCTGTTGCATAAGGCACACGCAATACACGAGGCAGGGCACAGCCCATCCCTGGGGCAGTTGTGACTCATGCGGCGAGCGATGACACAAACTCACAGCCGTAACTCCACACCCTTCCCAAAAAGGCTGATCGTCCCGATCAATCATTGGTCCGTTTGTGTCCCTCCGTAGGCTGCCAGGCGATCTCGATGCACGATCTTCATCTTCGCCCTCGGGCTCCGCTGGATCCTGTAGACGAAATCGTTGATCCGTTTCACGACTCGGTACGGTCCCTCCCAGGACTTCTGCAGTTTGGGTGACAGGCCTTTCTTCCGTAATGGGTTGAAGAGCCAGACCAGGTCGTCCTCGCGGAATCCGCCGGCATCCGTCTGCTGGTCGTATCGGGTCTTCATTCGGTCGGTCTCGATCCGCAGTTTCCCCCTCGCGAACGCGTGCACGTCCTCCAGTTGGTCGACCAGTTCTTGACAATACTGGCTTACCGGGATCGGATCATTCCCAGGTCGGCCGAAGGCAAGATCGACAGGTAGATGGAGCTCCCTCCCAAACATGGCCCGGGCTGGTGTTCACCCGGTGGCTTCATGCACGGCGGCGCGGTAGGCCAGGAGAAATAGTGGAAGATGTTTGTCCCAATCCCTCTGGTGCTCGCTGACGACTATTCGGAGATGGTTCTCGATGGTGCGATTGAATCGCTCTACCATCCCGTCGGACTGAGGGTGTAGCGGCGTTGTCCTTGTCTTCCGGATTCCCAGCAGCTGGCATAGATTCTGGAACACCTGCGACTCGAAGTTCCTCCCTTGGTCGGAGTGCAGCTCCAGGGGTACTCCGTACCGGCTGACGAATTCCTTCACCAGGGTCTCTGCGATCGTCGCGGCTTCTTGGTTAGGGAGCGCATACGCCTCCGGCCATTTGGTGAAGTAGTCGCTGACGACCAATATGTAGCGGTTACCTGCCTCGCTTAACGGGAATGGCCCAGCGACATCGATGGCCACTCTCTCCATGGGGCCGCCCACGTTGTAAGTCTTCAGTGGACCCCGTCGTCTTCGTCCTGGGCCTTGCTGGCTGCGCAATCGTGGCACCTCGCGCAGTGGTTCTCCACGTCAGTTCGGCACCCGATCCAGTAGAACCGCTCTCTCAGCTTCTCCTGGGTTTTCTTTATCCCTAGGTGTCCACCAGATGATCCTCCATGGTCTTCCTTCAGGACTTCCTCCGTCATAGCCTTTGGAACGACGACTTGTTCCCGAGATGTCTTCCCGTCAGTGCTCTCCCAGGTACGGCATATGAGGCCATTTCTCACAAACAGCGAGTCCCACTGCGCCCAGTAGGACTTAAACTTTGGGCTGCAGTCACTCACAATGTTCCACCCGGGTCTGGGGACACAGTCCCTCTTCCATTCGATTATCAGTCCCAGGTCTTCTGCTTGTGCCCGCGTGAAAGATTCGCGGCTCCAGCTCCCTTGAAGTTCCACGGTAGTCCTTCGGCACTGTGTCCCGGTGTTCTCCTCCCTTCGGGCACAGAAGGTGCAGTCTTCGGGGCACGGTCTTCGTGACAGGGCGTCGGCGTAAGAGCGCAGTTGGCCTTTCCTGTGCTGAATCTCAAAGTTGTACTGTTGAAGCCTCTCTAACCACCGCGCGAGTTGACCCTCGGGCTGCTTGAAGTTCAGGAGCCACCGCAGGGATGCATGGTCGGTCCTGATGAGAAATTCTTGCCCGTTCAGATACTTGTGGAAGTGTTCAATGGTCTTCACGATGGCGAGCAGCTCCTTCCTGGTGACGCAGTAGTTCCTTTCTGGCTTTGACAAGGCCTTGCTGAAGTAGGCCATATGCCAAAGTCGCTGGCATCGGTATCGACGATGAACCTTGTTCCAGGTCTGGGATAGGCCAGAATAGGCGCGGTGCACAGAGCCTGCTTGAGTTGTTCAAATGCACTGAGGCATTCTGCTGTCCTTGTGAAGAGTTGGTCCTTCTCAGTCAGTCGAAGTACAGGTTTGGCGATGACGGCGAATCCTTTCACGTAGCGACGGTAATATGAGCAGAGTCCCAGGAAGCTTCGTAGTTGGGACTTGTCCTTCAGAACTGGCCACTCCCTCACAGCTGCGGTCTTTTCTGGGTCGGTGCGCACCCCTTCCTCGGAGGCAATATGCCCAAGGTACTGGACCTCTTCTGGAAGAGCTGACACTTCTTGGGGCTCAACTTCAGCTGGGCAGCCCGTAGCTTCAACAAGATCTCCTTCAGGTTGCTGTAGTGCTCCTCGAAGCTTTTTCCCAGAACGATGACGTCGTCTAGGTAGACCAGGCAGGTCTTCCAGTGTAATCCCCTCAGAATGGACTCCATTAGCCTTTCGAAGTTCGCAGGGGCGTTGCACAGACCGAATGGCATGACGGTGAACTGCCAGAGCCCGCTGCCCACAGAGAACGCAGTTTTCTTGCGGTCCTTAGGGTGGACCTCCACCTGCCAGTAGCCACTCTTCAAATCCAAGGTGGAGAACCACCTCGACCCTGATATGGTGTCCAGCGTGTCGTCGATCCGGGGTAGAGGGTAGCTGTCCTTTTTCGTGACGTCGTTCACCCGCCTGTAGTCCACGCAGAACCTGGTGGAACCGTCCTTCTTCTTCACTAGCACGACCGGAGAACTCCAAGGACTATGTGATGGCTCGATCACCCCTTGCTCCTTCATCTCTTCTACCATCCGGTCGACGTCGGCTTGCTTGGCGAGCGGGACACGTCGGAATGGGGCCCTAATCGGTGCGCTGTCCCCAACGTCGATTCTGTGCTGGACCAAGCTTGTCCTACCGAAGTCTTTGCTCCCCACGGAGAAGACATCCTGAAATTCGCGTAACAGGTCCTGAAGTTGGCGTGATTGCTCCTCGTCTAAATGGTCCTGGGATCCTTGGTACAGCTTTTGTAGTTCTTCTGGCAGGGCGCGTCTTCTTCGGTTGTCCGTCTGCAGGTGTCCGTCCGTCGTGTCTGTGATGCGAGCAATCCAGGTAACGGGCTCGCAGACTCCTAGGTTGGTGTCCCGGTGAACCGTAATATCGTAGTCGTTCAGGTCACACAGGCGGACGTACGGCCGAGGCGTCGTGTTGATGAGGGTCTTGGCAACTAGCAATCCTTTTGTCTGGATGTCCTCATATTTTGGCTCGATGACAGCCGCCACTCCCTCGGCTGTTCCGTCGACAATTATGGCAGCGCTGACTTCCGTCCTGGCGAGAACGATGACGTCCTCTCTCAGCTTTACTCGTCGTGGGGCGACGGCCTCGTGTGCTGGTTGCAAAGCAAGTTCCTCACTTCCGAAGTGCAGAGTGTTGGCACTCAGGTCCAAGATGATGTTGTTCTGGTCCAGGAAGTCCAGTGCGATGATCACTTCATTTGATACGTCAGCCACAAGCACTGGATGCTTTATCGCCCGTCGACCAATGACGAACTCCAGTGATGCTTCGCCATGTACCGGTGCACTCTCTCCGGTCGCGGTTATTAGCTGGAGGTTCCTTTGTGTGGGTTGCACTCTCCATTCCGGGATCACGGTGGGATTGACGATGGTCCTCGACGCTCCCGTGTCGATTAGCATGGGCCAGCTCTCTCCGTTGACGACTCCGTCGACCATCAGGCTCTTATTATCCCTCCGTATTTGCGTCACACGAACTTGACTGCCGGGGCTTGACGACTGTCACAAGCCAACCTTTGCCCCCCAAGGCTGGCTGATACTTGCTTTCCTGGGCCGCGCGGTTTCCCCACGACTGACTGTCCCGACGGAAACCCTTGGCGGCGGCGATCACCGCAGTCCTTGCTCAGGTGGCCTCTCTTACGGCAGGTCCAGCAGGTCGGAAGTCCTCTTCCGGGCCGCCTCTCCGGATGTCCTTTGGCTACTTTTTTGTTGGTGGTACTGCGACTCTTGAAGAACCGGCCTACCGCCTCCATCAGTTCATCGGCCAGGGGCTTGGTCTTGTTGGCTTTGGCTGGTTCGTCGACGTCCACCTGACGCACCCGCGCGCGCATTCTAGATACCTGCTTTGCCGTCTCGAACTCAAGTGCGTGGCTCAGCGCATCTGCCAGGGTCTTATTGCGCGCGAGTCGCAGCGCCTGTTGAGTGTCCGAGTCCCGTAGCCCGTCGGTGAAGGCCTGCGTCGCAATCTGTTCCAGAAAGTCGGCCGGCGCTGTTGGATAGGCGAGCCTTACGAGGCGTGCGATGTCCATCTCGAACTCCTGCAGGGTTTCCGCGTTCTTCTGTACCCGGGTCCGGAGCTGCATCTGGTAGGCCTGCTGAAGATGGCTATCTCCATATCGGGACTCCATATGGGTGATCAGTGAAGCGTAGTCCTGGGATCCAGTCGGGATGGCCTGAAGGACGTTAAGGGCGTCACCTCTCAGCGCTACAATGAGGGCTGTAGCCTTTTCTGTGTTGTTCCAGTTATTTATGGAACAGGCCGCCTCGAACTGACGTAAGTAGGTGCTCCACGGGACCTTTCCGTCGAAGGTTGGGGGCGTCACTCTGCTATGTCCCGTTCCTGATATTCCCGGTGTAACGGTGGGCGGGCGTTGGCGCAGCTCGGCAACTTCCTCTTGTAGAGCGTTGAATGTCGCTTCCATCCCCGTCGGCGGGCGTTGGCTCAGCTCAGCTATTTCCTTTTGTAACGCGTTGAATTTCTCTTCCACCCCCGTCAGTGGGCGTTGGCGCAGCTCGGCAACTTCCTTTTGTAAGGCGTTGAATTTCTCCTCCACCCCCATCAGCGGGCGTTGGCGCAGCTCGGCAACTTCCACTCGTAAGGCGTTGAACTTCTTTTCCACCGCCGTGACTTCCTCACGCAGACCCAGTTCTAATTTCTTCAGGTCCTGTGTCAACTTATTCTGAACGTCTTCCATCTTCTTCTCGCCGTCCTCTATCCTCTTCAGGTCCTCCGCTAGCTTATTTTGGCCGTCTTCCATCTTCTTCTGGCCGTCTTCTAGTTTGGCAGTTAGGTCCTCGGCTAACTTATTTTGACCGTCTTCCATCTTCTTCTGGCCGTCTTCTAATTTGGCAGTTAGGTCCATGGTTAAATTCTTCTGGCCGTCCTCCATTTTGGTTTCCATGCCATTTAACTTTTCCAGCAATGCTGCCAATTGCGCCTCCATTTTAGCTGTTTGTCTTGTAAAGGGCATGCACTCACAGGAAAATTAGAGAAAATGACCTGCTCGGGTTTGAAACCAGGACCGCCAGGTGTTGTGCTTGTGCTTGAGTTCGTAATCCGGCTTCTGACACCAGATGTTACGTGCCACCCCCCTAGTGGCACTTTTGTTAACTGGATTACGGTGGGTTGAAGCACAACACAGATTGTTTCTTTAAAGAAATAATTAACTTTATTGTGGCCAGAAAATTACACTACTCATCAGCAATTACAAGCAATTAGGACCTTACTCCTGTTTCCTCAAGTCTCTTCCTTGAGCGCTCTTAGCCCTTTCACTTGTCAACAGACCACAGAAGTTAATCCGTCCTAATGGGTACTACCTGTTCCTCTCCCTTATGTTCACCGACTACAATTACTTACGATCACTTGCTGCAGGCTATTTCGCTGTCCACAAGCTGGGGAAACAAAGTCACTGGATTTCGTAACTCGCACGGCACTTCGTCACCACACTTCTGACGCACCCGCTCAAGAACACACACCCACAGAAAAACTCGGTCCCCTCACTGTTGAAGCCGCTTATATAGCAGTCCGGTGACTCAATAAATGCTTCTAGATCCATCCAGGGTTCACGGCTTCTCGAGGTTTCCATCGCTGGCTCCGTCACGAACATTCTGGACCATCCCTTTGTCCTAGTAGCCCTGTTGCATAAGGCACACGCAATACACGAGGCAGGGCACAGCCCAGCCCTGGGGCAGTTGACTCATGCGGCGAGCGATGACACAAACTCACAGCCGTAACAATACCATAGTGTTATGGATTGTAACAAATATTTTATGTACTGAACGTGAAAATATATAAGTTATTTAAATTTTCCTTAATAACTAACATTATAATAAAAAACTTGAACATTTCTAGAATTTCAAGTTGAACTTAATTACACAGACTGAATGCAAGTTTAAACAGATAGTTGAATACAAATCATGGATTAATGAATTAACATTATCATTGTTTGAATAAAGTGGAAACTCAAATTTCACAGAACAAAATCCAGCCGCCTAGCAGATTTTTTCAAACGGAAACTACCTCTGTACTGGTGACTTCAATTTCTCGGTGAATATTCAGTGCTGCTAGTCCAGTCAGCCTGTCTGCACCCATGGTATTCCTAAGATATGTTTTCAGCCGACGTAGTGTAGAAAATGACCTCTCAGCAGTGCTTGTAGTCACAGGGATGGTACACAAAATTCTCAACAATGTGTGGATATTAGGAAACAAGTCCTTGTCACATAGATTCAACACATCGATTGCGTTTTTAGGGATATGAGCGTAGGTCTTGAAGCTCTTGTGCCACAGTTCAAACTCAGCCATAAGCAGGCCTTTGTTGTTTCCTCCACTTTCAATTATGTCATTCTTATAAAAATTACACAGCTGTAAGAAATCAGGTTGCATTTTATTCTTGGAAGGTTTCTTTATGTGTATGTGATGCATTGGCTGATGGCAGTAAGCACTCAAAACTCTTTAATAAGTCTTTATGCTTGATGAATCGAGATTCCAATGAAATAATGAAAGAGTCAATCCAAGGGATGAAAACAGATCTTTTATAGTATAATTCTGGAGTTTCTGCCAGTATGTTGCTTCTGTTCAGTTGTCTTCCAACTGTTCGAGGCATCGAAATTTTTGAACCCCAGTTATTAGCAATTTTGGTAGCTTCTTCAAACAACGAGTGAAATTCTTGATCTGCATTTTATCTTAGAGATTTTAAGCTTTCAATCACAGTTTCAGCGTGTGTTATTGCAGATGATAAATCTAAATCAGTTCCCTGAAGCTTTTTGCTTAGGTTTACTGCGTAACCAAGCAGTTTTTCTGATGCCATGAGAGAAATTATAAATTCACCCTGATTTAAGGAGTTTATTAGTATTAGAGCTCCTGAAGAAGATTCCCTATCATTCCAGTTTTTAATCTCCTCTAACGCTACTTCAAGAGGTTGCAGCAGTTCTTTCATAACAAAAATAGCATCGTGCCTTTGTACCCATCTCGTTGGACAAAGCTGCAGGAGTTTTTTCTTGTTGGTTTCAAGATTTACCTAAGATTCAATGCACTGTTTTAAAACTGCTTGTCTTTTAGGAGTGTTAAAAAAATCCCACAACTTCTCCACTATTCCAAAGCAGTTCCTGATTGATACAACCTCAGACGCGGTCGACAATGCCAGGTTAAGGCTATGAGAAGCGCAATGCACGTATATTGCTGTGGGGTGAGCTTCTTGGATGCACGCTTGAGCCCCTTTAAACTTTGCACTCATGGCAGCCGCCCCATCGTACCCCTGGCCACGTAGGTTATTTATGTCTATATTACTGTCTTCAAGACCTTTAATCAATGTTTTTGCCAATACGCTACCCGTAGTAGAGGTTAGAGGCATGAACTTCAAAAATTGCTCTCATATTTCATAAGCATTTAAAGTATTTGGGGTTACATAACGTAAACACAAAGAAAACTGTTCAACAGTTGGAATATCAGATGTTTCATCTGCGAGAACACTAAAAAACTTAGCTTCTTCTACTTTGCTTGCTATTTTTTCAGTTATTATTTGGTTACAAGCATCGATGACTTGATTTTGAAAATTCCAACTTATATAGGTCGCATTTTTGCCACATGACCCAAAGTGATCTTTCATATTGTTGTCACCTGCTTCAATTCTAGCTCTGAGCAAAGCTCTTAAGTTCCCCTCATTTTCAAATGGTTTGCTGTCGATTTGAAACTGACCATAATCTCTATGGCCCCTAAGGGCGATATTTTGCCTGCCACACAAAATAACAGTTTCTATTATTGGAATTATTCTTTTCACATTATTTTGGGCTTGGACGTCTTTTCCTTTATCAAGAGATTTGTCAATCGGTTTCATTCGGCAGTCCATAACTCTTTTAAAGTCAGCTGCGCTTACACATGAGTCTTTATGATACTGCGAGTTTGCATGTTTTTCAAACTTTTCTAGTGCTTTTTTCCAGTTACAAAAACCTTCTTCAACAAGTTGTCCAGTATGTTGAGCGTTACTCTTAGCCTACCTATTTCTTTTTTTGAAAAAAAAGCATACAATGGACACAGTATGCAGAGTCTTCAATTCCAGAATACGAAAGCCAGGTATATTTCTTTAGCCATGGAAACGAAAATTTTCGTTGTTGGTTCCCATGCGATCTAAAAGGAAAGTTAAAGTTGCTCTGAGGAACCCATTTGTCATTCAAAACTTTGAACTTTTCATTGTCCGTCAACACTTTGTTTTTAAATAAACCAATGTCCAAATCCATGTTATGTTTACTTACAACGGCCTTAGGCCTGCTCACATTTGCCTCTGAGCCCTCCTCTGACGAACAACTTGGCTGTTTTTCTATGCTTGCAGTCCTTGTTAACAGTTTCTTACTCGTTGAAGGATCGCCACATTCACTAACACTAACCGCATCATATTTATTGATTTTTAACGGTTTAAAATAGTTTTGGATGTTGGACTTTCTTTTGTCTCCCATTACGACTAGTCCAATTGGACACACTACGAACACCAATAGCCAATAGAAAATACAAACACAATAACAATCATCGAATCAACTTTTAATAACGCCACTACTGACTTGACGCCTGACACAGAGCACAGCACAATAGCCTACCTTGGGGAGAGAAATTTTCACCGCTGTCCCACGCGCATCTTGCTCCGAGTATTGGCAACTCCAGCTATCTGATATGACATCTAGCGGTAAAAATGAGAAACTTACCAAGTAGGGTACATTTGTCACGTGGTGACTGTTTGTATATGGTTTCTTGTATTGGTAAACAGATCGTGGTAAATTGTTCGTGTCTTTATACATAAGTAATAAGTTTTACTCGTTGATAGAGTGAAAAATGAGTAAAAGCAAAGTGTATTGCTCAGTTTACGGCTGTAAGTCGATGTATAAGAGGGCTGCGGATATACGTTTTCATCACTTTCCAAAAGATGCAAATAGCAATAGTTGAAATGTGATGATACCTAATAATACCTAATAATAATACCTTTCCACCCCGGGAAGGATCTAACACTTGTCGAGGTAGACAGACAGAAGACCTGCGACGTAAAGCCAGCGAAGGTTATTCAGTTTAAAAACAGCTGTTACGATGGGCGCGCTGGTAAGATTGAAGTTACCGGTACTTGAATAATTAATGAAATAATTAATTATTGGCTGCTTGGTAGGGAAAGGGATGAGTTTAACTTGTATTAAAACTCGTGGGGCGACAGGAATTGCTTGATTTGGATGGTTAAAAGGTGGGTTTGGTGTTGAATATTTGAATGGTAGCGGAATCACTCATTCTACAGTGCCCACGGGGAGGCAAATTAGGCCTATATGACTCGTAGTGGAATAGCTCGAATATCGAAGAACTTAGCGATTACGAGGTGTAGGCTTGGCGGAAAGGCTGGGGGATCATCAGTTTGACATCAATTCACGATATAAGTCGGAGCTTGGAACAGTGGCGTCTGGTTTGCGTGGATGCTAGTCTCGGAATGATAAAAGTAGCACAGCTTCGGTGTGTTATTTATTTGTTTATGTACCGTATTTCTCTATTTGAATGTCCTCGGCGTTGACTCAGGATCGACATTTACATTATATTGCGCATAATAGTACCGAAATAATGTCCGAAGTGTAGCCCTGTGTAAATTTGAATCAGCTGATCTACATCAACCAAAAAAACTGATGCTTGATAATATGCAAATGACACCAAAAATCCAGTGGAACACACAAATTAGATCACGTGTATCGCACAGTTATACATATATACAATTAAAAATAACACTGTCATTACTTTAGAGACCACATTTACTGATTATAACCGAAAAATAAAAAGTGTTCCATATCAAACGCGTGTTATTGAGTATTTTAAACCCTACTTATCCAGACCGACCGCAGCGCCCCAAGTGTTAGTTTGAGTTGCCAATAGTTACGACAACGGACGGAAATATCCGATCGTGTTGTGTTTACAATATATATTACTAGCGGACCCGTTCGAGAAATCTCGCATGTTCATAAACCACACTTTTCCCAATAGGGTTTGCAAATCGAACACTTCTTACAAAAATTGATATTTAAGAAATTTAGAATGCAATTTGTCATTGATTGAGTGTGCTGTAATACTCATTGGTTATTCGATATTTATGAAATCATACTATTTGTGTACTCATTCCTTTGATTTAGGCAACTGTTTCTGAAATCCATGCAAAATTATAAAGCAAAGACCTCAATGTTAAAATGACATGAAACGGGCGTCACAGCGACCAAAATGTGAAGTAAACAGCAATTATGGAGCGTATTTTCATACATCAACAGTATCTGCAAATCGCACACTTCGTACATTTTTAAAGTCATTTTTTTAAGAAATTATTGATATTTATGGAATTAGAGTGCAATTCGTCATATGTCTATTCTCTTTCATTTGAATGCTCATTTTCACAATCGGTCGCTTGTGAGCGCTGCAGGAGGGATATATACTAGGCCTACTGAAATAATATAGGCCTATATATGATTATCACTTAAGTGTTGCTTAAATATAGGCCTAACATAATTCTATTTTAAACAGTAGAAAGTCGCAAAATGTTCCAACGTTCCAACACTAAACATTCTGGAACCCGTTATGCAATCAATTTTCTTGAAAGATATCATAAATGTTTTAAAGTGTTCCCGGGTTTTGTGGGGGGGGGGGGGCTTAAGCTCCCAAAGCCCCCCCCCCCCCCCCTGCGTGCGCCCCTGCATGTGTAATATTGTTATAATGTAGACTATTCAATTTCAAATGAAAGCACTCAAGTGCTACAGTACATCGATCGTTTTCATTTATAATAAGCTGCTATTTCATCAGGTTATGGGCCCAGTCTACGGCCAACGGCGCGTAAGTGGATTAAAAGTCTGTTTAACGATCGTGTTCGGTTACAAGATGCTCAAGAAAGTGTCAAGTTGAATATTCGAATGCTAAATGGTGAAAATTTTATATTTTGGAAAACAAAGTTGCGAGCCGTATTAGTGCGTGATGATTTGTGGGAAGTTGTCAGTGAACCAAAGCCAGAAGTAATTAACGTGGTGTGGCAGAAGAAAAATAACAAAGCCTTAGCGTACATTACATTGAGTGTTGAGGACAGTCAACTCATTCATTTTGCACATTTGAAGGATGCGTGTGGTGCATGGCAGGCTCTGTCGAGAAAGTACGAGAGATCCACGTTCGGAAGCAGGTTATATTTACGACGTAAACTGTACGGAATACATTATCGTGGTGGACCAATCAGCAGTCACATCGACGCAATTATGGAAGTAGTGGGTTTACTGCGTGGATCTGGTAGGCCACTTGAAAACGACGAGATTGTTGCGGTTTTGCTGGTGAGTCTTCCAGAAGCTTATTCAAGGCTTGTCACAGCGCTCGAGGGCCGTGACGAGGCAGATCTAACAGTGGAATACCAAAGGCGTGCCGAAGCTGGTGTGCCTGGAAATTGTGATTCAGGGGTTGCATTACAGTCGGCGGTCGCAGGTTCAAGTAAGATTAGTCGTGCTCATCAAAATTCAAGCGGGAAACCAAACAAGGGTGGCAAAGAGACACGGGCATGTTACAGTACTTCTGTAATAAACTTCGCCATTTAAAAGCAGATTGCTATCGATTCAAGAAAAGTCAACAGCAGAGGTCAGCAGGTTCAGAATCGGCAAAATCATCGATTGAGGTTAAGGTATGCAACACACAGAACTATGCTACATTTGAGGCACTAGATCAACAACATGCTGCAAATAGGCCTACTGGAGGATGGTGTATAGATTCAGGGGCCACCAGTCATATGACGAATGTTAGGCAATTTTTCATGTATATTCGTGACACAAGTGCTACAGTCTTTCTTGCTGATGGTTCATCCGTGGTAGCTGCTGGAATCGGAGATGGACAATTTTAATGTGAGGTACCAGACGGGCACCTCCAAGAAGTACTATTGAAAAATGTGCTGTTTATTCCACAATTGGATGATATTCTACTTTCGGTGAAGCGCATAACAGAGCAAGGTCACCGAGTGACGTTCGAGAATGACACGTGCAGCATCTACAAACAACATCAGGTCATCGCAGAAGCAAGGAACGATGGGAATTTATTCAGACTGTGGTACCAAGTTCGTCAGTTCATGTGGCGAGGGAAGCTGTACGCCTACACCAGTGGCATCGTGATCCGGCTGCAATCCAGCGTCTGATCAATGAGGAATTGGCTACAGGTATCCACGTGTCGACATGTTCGGAGAAGGTAGTATGCGAAGACTGCATCAAGGGAAAACTAACCGAAGCAAAATTTTCTGAGAGTACATCCAGACAGAAGGAGCCCATGCGACTCTTTCATTCTGACCTTTGTGGGCCCATTCACTCTGCAAAGCCAAGTGGAAATAGGTATTTTCTATCACTCATTAACGATTACTCCCGTTTTACTGTGGTGAGGCTGGTAAAATCCAAAGATGAGGTGGCAGGCGTTGTAGAAGACTACATTGCTGCAATGCATACTAGATTTGGAAGGAAGCCGATTGCCATTCGTACCGACAATGGCAAGGAATACGTTTCACAAAAAACTGGAGAACTTCCAGCGGAAGGAGGGGATCCAACATCAGCTCACAGTCCCCTACACTCCACAACAAAACGACGTAGCAGAGAGGAAGAATTGGTCATTAACAGAATCTGCAAAGTGCATGTTGTTGGATGCTGATCTGAAAAACCGCTTCTGGGAAGAAGCAGTTTTGAACACAGCTTATTGGCAGAATCGATCATCGAGCCGGAGTATCAACAAAACTCCAGTTGAATTGTTTACAGGAGTGAAGCCAGATCTGGGTCATTTACGTGTGTTTGGATCTAAGGTCTATTCGCTTGTACCCAAACAAAAGTGAAAGAAATGGGACAACAAAGCAATCGAGTGCGTCCTGATTGGCTATGATGGAAACACCAAAGGCTATCGGATTCTGGATCCAAAGACAGCCAAGGTTTGGATCAGCAGATCGGTGCGGGTAATTGAGAGTGTTGCCAAACATCCAGCTTCGGTACGCAGTGCACCGGAAGAAGGTGCTAATGAAATCACACCGCAGCATGTAGGGACATTGGAACATGTTTCGACACAGACGGAATCAGCTGACAACTCAACACTGAATCCCAGAGGTAACAACACTGTGACTTTCAACAGAGGAGAGACTGTAAGCAGCATGGGAGATGGTAGAGTTTCTTTCCACATAGTGTACACACAAGACTAGACACTGCCTTGCAATCCATAGTGATTAGGCTATGCCAGCGCTCTCGGCAACCAGCTTGGAGTATTCGAACCTTGTGGCAAGCGCTCTCCAACAGTCTCATATGTACTAGTATAATATTACGTGGTTAAGTGTAAGAGAGGGTCATGAGCCCTAACTTCGCCACTACCGAAGACATAAAATAAATAAAATAAAACCTTGATTAATGCAGTTGTCAGAAGAGTAATAGTTGTATTTAGATAGGCTGTTGGTAGAAGTGATGTTTTAATCAAGTTCCATACTCATAACCTCTCCTTGAGAATTAGGTTCACTGTAACCAAACTCTTCCCCATGTCAAGACACGGTATCGAACTATGTGGAGGCTTTGTCGCAATAAGACCCCCCTTTTCAGTTTGATTCAGTGGTTTGAAATAGGGGAAACACAAATCAATGTGATCCTTATCTCATGGCAAATCAATGGAATCACATGTCACTATTACTAGTGCTGCAACAATCTCTTAATTACTGTATGCACATAATTATTATATGATTTACAATCTGAAATAGGATGCCCCAACAAAGAACAATTATACCCCAACATCGACCAGAAATCCCTCTGAAATTACATAACCTGCAGCTGACTGGAAGATAACGGCAAAAGATGAGTGGAATATTGGATTTCACGGTCAAGAAATTAAACTGAAACATTTCTTCTAGGGTTATGCAGTGTCTGCAGATGTACGGTAGCCTACAAATCTCGTCAGCAAGCTTTGGTATAAATGGCCAGTCGTATGCACATGAGAAATTTAGAGCGAGTCTACTTAATATTACGTAAAATACCCTTGACAGTCTTCTGGCACACCTGCCCAGCACTTCAGCACTCATTATTCATGACGTTCACACATTGCTTTGTTGTCGCCACAAACCATAGGCTATTATCTCAAACGTACCAAAGCTCACTGTGTGTGGATATACCACTGTGAACATAAATTGTACTGCCCTATACACCGCGCCTGAACTCCATCGGGATACTGGACCATGCACTACGACCTTTTCTGGGGAAGTAGAGCTCCCTCAGCATTATCTAATCCCTATAAATCAGGAACGCCTATCGACATCAAATTGGCAGGTGGAAAGCTAACGGAAGTAGGAGACTCTTGTTACTAAATATCCAGTGATGGACGGAGCAACAAGGGTATAAAAAGCACGTTGGCTCAGGCAAGGAAAGCATTCCTACAGTAAAGAAAATTATTGCCATCAAATATAGATTTAGATATGAGCAAGTCCTTCTCGAACGCCTTTGACTGGAGCATGGCGCTCTATGGAAATGAAACTTGAACTGTTGGCGAAATTGGAAGAGTAGAAGCATTTGAAATGTGGTGTTACAGAAGAATGATCAGATGGGTAGATATTGAGTAACAAATGAAGAGGTATTAAGGCGATTGGGAGAGGAGATATGTTTCAGGCGACTGCTACCGTAGAACGGGGTGAAGTCGATCATTGTGACGTCTTGATATAATTTCAGTACTAACACCTGGTGGGTAAATGGAGAAGTAACGATTTAACTTTCTTTGGAATGTTAAAGCTCCGTGCTATTTATATGATATTATTTGTATGTTATAACCATAACCATGGAGGAAAGAAGGAAGGAGATGCCTTCGCTGCGCTGCCTAGCGCAAGCTGTTGAAGCCAAACGGCTCGCCCACTTGGGTTGCAAGAAAATGGCTGTCCCTATGCTTAAAGCCGTAAACCACTCCAACTAGTAATGGATTTTAGTGACATAAAACTGCAATGACAAGTCAAGATTTTTTCTTGGATAGGCAGAATACATTCTGTACATCACGGTACTTGGCATAAATAAGCTGCGTTATCGTTTTAAAAGCCAATTTAAATATAAATATGAGAGCACCTTTGCGAGGCTAGTTTTGTAAGGAAGACGCGACAAAACGTAATAATACGCTGAAACACTGCTTAAATTGAATACAGGTGTCTGAAGATGCGAGTTATACCAAAGAAGGAACATCTTGGGAATTAATGATACCGAACTAATTACGGTATTTACACCAAATTGAGTTTTATATTCTTATAGGTGTTGAGGCATTCATCCGTTTTTAGGCCTAATTTCGATCACAGCTACTTTCACTCATTGGTCGTACACATTTTGATATTGAAAAATACGAACCTCAAAATTAATAAATAGAACAATTAAAAAAGGACGCATATTTGCACAAAAATACGGTATAGCCTATACGTTTCGTTACCGTACGGTATTTTCTTTGTGGGGGGTAGAAACTCGACGATTAGCCTCGAATTGGTTAATTACGTAGGCCTACCGGTAATTATTGACCGACAGCCGTTTGATAATTTGGGATTTCCAGAGGAATGTTTTTTTTTTTTTTTTTTTTTGCATAAAGGGTAGGCCTACACATGCTGAGATTAGAATTGAACAGTTTTTTTCAATAACTTATCACTACTGTTATTACGTTTCCAAAGTTGCATAATCGGAGCGCGATAAAAACCAGGGCCAAAATAAGGTTTAGCCATGCACAATGCCCCATGCAAGTCACAGAACACCGAATACGAGTTAAGGTTACGCCCACTTTGGTTGCAGCGCTTGGCTTCACTCATACGAGCTCAGGGCATCTCCTCTTATTCTTTCCTCCATGACCATAACACATTAAGTGTGGTTAAGTTTTCAATCAATGTCCATTTTTAATATTTTTCAAAACCTTGGTCAACAAATCGGTCAGGTATTAGCAAGTCATTTTTGAAAGCCATCGTCTGGAGCGTAGCGCTCTATGGAAATGAAACTTAAACTGATGGCACAATTGGAAATGGAAGAGTAGAAGAATTTGAAATGTGATGTTACAGAAGAATGATTAGATCGGTACGCCAACTTCTTCACCGACTTAATTTGATAAGATGATGTGTTGTGCTCTTTTGCTGCCCTTCAGACCACACCTAATTTATGCCGCATGCAAGCAATAATGTATTATGCCGATGGTTTACAGTTTGTACGGCGAAGTCGATCATGGTACGAATATATCAGAAGAAGCCAGGCTCTGCTGGGAAATGATATTATAATGTATTTGAACAATGCTGAGCTAAGAGTGGAAAGGGGGGGGGGATACGATCCTTAATGATTGGGTCAAAGGTAAACACAATACTACCCTGAATGATTGGGTCAAAGGTAAACACACTGAACATTTGGAGGACAACCTGCATTTAATACCACTGATGAGAATTGTTTGAAGGAAGGTTTAGTTAAGTACTCTGAAATGTACTGATGTACGAAATGTAGAGGGAAAGACGACTACTATTGGAGACAATTTGTCAAGTCATTTGTCTCTGAATGTAATTTATTCGTTTTTGCAAAGAATATAATATTGAAATTGCTCTCAAAGAGTTTAAAAAGGGTACCGGTACGCTACCTCTTCCATAGACTATGTCAGAAATGAACATAACATTAAACGAGAATAATAGGGAATTTTTGTTTAACGAATTATATTGTATGCTTTAGAGAGTAAGCCCGCTAGCCTTCAATATTTGTAAAATGTAATAATTTTGTCATTTCTATATGTTAAATAATGATTCAAAGATTTTAAAAACTAAAATATTGATCAATTTCACCCCATATGATGTGTAAAGTCGTTTCTAGGTTGAAATACGCCGATCACACTTCAAACAGTAATAGTTTCGTAATTTACGGAAGTTCTTAGGCTAGTATTAATTGATGAAGCTTCGTTACATATATATCTGTTTTCAAAATTGCATTCCGTTATCGTCATACTGTAATATGTCAAAAATACTTATTTTTGATCGACTTTACGCCACTCTACTGTAATGAAGAGAAGAGATAGGTTGGAAGGACGCAGACTAAAACACCCCGGAATAGCAAAGTTAGTTACGGAAGGAAGGGTCAAGGACGAGAACTGTAGGGGTAGCACATACCAAGGTTAGAATATGTTAAACAAATTTACCTGTATGTAAGGTGTGTTAGCTTTGTAGAGATGAAATGATTAGCTCTGGACAAGGAGCCATGGAGGGCTACATCAAACCAGTAAATACAAATTGTGATGCACAGACAGGAATTACAACCCTGACTTTTAACACATATCTAAACAGTAAAACAACACCTTATCCTTTAAAAAAAATATATTTTCCTAAAATTAATAGTGGTACATTAAAAGACAGCTAACTTAAAATGGGCAATAAATCTACAAAATAATTTTCTCTAACAATTTTTTTAACGTTTTTTTTTTTTTTTTTATGACACAAACGTACCAATATTAGGACATAACATTTAAGAGGAACCAAACCCTATACATAACGTAACACTAACACTTAACATACATCATTTACCCTTGTACCTGTATTATGAGAGAATACTGGGTGAGTAACATAAAGCGGAACCGGCCTACACAGTAAATACGTTGTCGCAAACGTTCAACAAAGACTGAAACCTCGCGCTGTAGGGCGACCTTGAGTACACCCAGCCGCCACTGTACAGTTCGCTCCACGGTGACCTGGAGAGCTCGCGCATTAAAGCGAGTTTAGTACTAGCAGATGACAGGAGATGCTGACGCCACGGTTTATGGCCGGAGACCTAGAGAGCTCGCGCATTAAAGCGAGTTTAGTACTAGCAGATGACAGGAGATGCTGACGCCACGGTTATTGGCCGGTGACCTAGAGAGCTCGCGCATTGAAGCGAGTTTAGTACTAGCAGATGACAGGAGATGCTGACGCCACGGTTTATGGCCGGTGATCTAGAGAGCTCGCGCATTGAAGCGAGTTTAGTACCAGCAGATGACAGGAGATGCTGACGCCACTGTTTATGGCCGGTGACCTAGAGAGCTCGCGCATTGAAGCGAGTTTAGTACTAGCAGATGACAGGAGATGCTGACGCCACGGTTTATGGCCGGTGACCTAGAGAGCTCGCGCATTGAAGCGAGTCTAGTACTAGCAGATGACAGGAGATGCTGACGCCACTGTTTATGGCCGGTGACCTAGAGAGCTCGCGCATTAAAGCGAGTTTAGTACTAGCAGATGACAGGAGATGCTGACGCCACGGTTTATGGCCGGTGATCTAGAGAGCTCGCGCATTAAAGCGAGATTAGTGCTAGCAGATGACAGGAGATGCTGACGCCACGGTTTATGGCCGGTGACCTGGAGAGCTCGCGCATTAAAGCGAGCTTAGTACTAGCAGATGACAGGAGATGCTGACGCCACGGTTTATGGCCGGTGACCTGGAGAGCTCGCGCATTGAAGCGAGTTTAGTACTAGCAGATGCTAGGAGATGCTGACACCACGGTTTATGGCCGGTAACCTAGAGAGCTCACGCATTAAAGCGAGTTTAGTACTAGCAGATGACAGGAGATGCTGACGCCACGGTTTATGGCCGGTAACCTAGAGACATCGCGCATTGAATCGAGTTTAGTACTAGCCGATGACAGGAGATGCTGACGCCACGGCTTATGGCTGGGGATCTAGAGAGCTCACACATAGGAGCGAGTTTAGTACTAGCAGTTGATAGGAGATGTTGACGCCACTGTTTATGGCTGGGGATCTAGAGAGCTCACACATTGGAGCGAGTTTAGTACTAGCAGATGACAGGAGATGCTGACGCCACGGTTTATGACCGGTAACCTAGAGACATCGCGCATTGAAGCAGATGACAAGAGATGGCCGGTGCCCTGGAGAGCTTGCGCATTGAAGTGAGTTTAGGACTAGCAGACGACAGGAGATACTGACGCCATGGTTTATGGCCGGTGACCTCGAGAGCTGGCGCATTGAGGCGAGTTTAGTACTAGCAGATGCCAGGAGATGCTGACGCCACTGTATTTGGCCGGTGACCACGAGATCTCGCGCATTGAGGCGAGTTTAGTACTAGCAGATGACAGGAGATGCTGACGCCACTGTATTTGGCCGGTGACCTAGAGAGCTCGCGCATTGAGGCGAGTTTAGTACTAGCAGATGATAGGAGATGCTGACGCCACGGTTTATGGTCTGTGACCTAGAGAGCTCACGCATTGGAGCGAGTTTAGTACTAGCAGCTGACAGGAGATGCTGACGCCACGGTTTATGGCCGGTGATCTAGAGAGCTCGCGCATTGAAGCAGATGACAGGAGATGTAGACGCCACGGTTTAAGGCCGGTGACCTAAGGAGCTCGCGCAGTGAAGCGAGTTTAGTACTAGCAGATGACAGGAGATGTTGACGCCACGGTTTTTGGCCGGTAACCAAGAGTGCTCGCGCATTGAAACAAATGACAGAAGAACCTGACGCCACGGTTTATGGCCGGTGACCTGGAGAGCTCACGCATTGGAGCGAGTTTAGTACTAGCAGATGACAGGAGATGTTGACGCCACGGTATATGGCCGGTGACCTGGAGAGGTCGTACATTGTGCGAGTTTAGTACTAGCAGTTGATAAGAGATGTTGACGCCATGGTTTTTGGCCGGTAACCAAGAGTGCTCGCGCATTGAAACAAATGACAGAAGATGCTGACGCCACGGTTTATGGCCGGTGACCTGGAGAGCTCACGCATTGGAGCGAGTTTCGTACTAGCAGATGACAGGAGATGTTGACGCCACGGTTTATGGCCGGTGACCTATAGAGCTCGTACATTGTGCGTGTTTAGTACTAGCAGATGATAAGAGATGTTGACGCCACGGTATATGGCCGGTGACCTAGAAAGCTCGTACATTGTGCGTGCTTAGTACTAGCAGTTGATAAGAGATGTTGACGCCACGGTTTATGGCCGGTGACCTATAGAGCTCGTACATTGTGCGTGTTTAGTACTAGCAGATGATAAGAGATGTTGACGCCACGGTTTATGGCCGGTGACCTAGACAGCTCGTACATTGTGCGTGTTTAGTACTAGCAGTTGATAAGAGATGTTGACGCCACGGTTTATGGCCGGTGATCTATAGAGCTCGTACATTGTGCGTGTTTAGTACTAGCAGATGATAAGAGATGTTGACTCCACGGTTTATGGCCGGTGACCTATAGAGCTCGTACATTGTGCGTGTTTAGTACTAGCAGTTGATAAGAGATGTTGACGCCACGGTATATGGCCGGTGACCTATAGAGCTCGTACATTGTGCGTGTTTAGTACTAGCAGTTGATAAGAGATGTTGACGCCACGGTATATGGCCGGTGACCTATAGAACTCGTACATTGTGCGTGTTTAGTACTAGCAGATGATAAGAGATGTTGACGCCACGGTATATGGCCAGTGACCTATAGAGCTCGTACATTGTGCGTGTTTAGAACTAGCAGTTGATAAGAGATGTTGACGCCACGGTATATGGCCGGTGACCTATAGAGCTCGTACATTGTGCGTGTTTAGTACTAGCAGTTGATAAGAGATTTTGACGCCACGGTATATGGCTGGTGACCTATAGAGCTCGTACATTGTGCGTGTTTAGTACTCGCAGATGATAAGAGATGTTGACGCCACGGTATATGGCCGGTGACCTATAGAGCTCGTACATTGTGCGTGTTTAGTACTAGCAGATGATAAGAGATGTTGACGCCACGGTATATGGCCGGTGACCTATAGAGCTCGTACATTGTGCGTGTTTAGTACTAGCAGTTGATAAGAGATGTTGACGCCACGGTATATGGCCGGTGACCTATAGAGCTCGTACATTGTGCGTGTTTAGTACTAGCAGATTATAAGAGATGTTGACGCCACGGTTTATGGCCGGTGACCTATAGAGCTCGTACATTGTGCGTGTTTAGTACTAGCAGATGATAAGAGATGTTGACGCCACGGTATATGGCCGGTGACCTATAGAGCTCGTACATTGTGCGTGTTTAGTACTAGCAGTTGATAAGAGATGTTGACGCCACGGTTTATGGCCGGTGACCTATAGAGCTCGTACATTGTGCGTGTTTAGTACTAGCAGTTGATAAGAGATGTTGACGCCACGGTATATGGCCGGTGACCTATAGAGCTCGTACATTGTGCGTGTTTAGTACTAGCAGATGATAAGAGAAGTTGACGCCACGGTTTATGGCTGGTGACCTATAGAGCTCGTACATTGTGCGTGTTTAGTACTAGCAGATGATAAGAGATGTTGATGCCACGGTTTATGGCCGGTGACCTATAGAGCTCGTGCATTGTGCGTGTTTAGTACTAGCAGATGATAAGAGATGTTGACGCCACGGTATATGGCCGGTGACCTATAGAGCTCGTACATTGTGCGTGTTTAGTACTAGCAGTTGATAAGAGATGTTGACGCCACGGTATATGGCCGGTGACCTATAGAGCTCGTACATTGTGCGTGTTTAGTACTAGCAGTTGATAAGAGATGTTGACGCCACGGTATATGGCCGGTGACCTATAGAGCTCGTACAATGTGCGTGTTTAGTACTAGCAGTTGATAAGAGATGTTGACGCCACGGTTTATGGCCGGTGACCTATAGAGCTCGTACATTGTGCGTGTTTAGTACTAGCAGTTGATAAGAGATGTTGACGCCACGGTATATGGCCGGTGACCTATAGAGCTCGTACATTGTGCGTGTTTAGTACTAGCAGTTGATAAGAGATGTTGACGCCACCGCTAATGGCCGGTGACCTATAGAGCTCGTACATTGTGCGTGTTTAGTACTAGCAGTTGATAAGAGATGTTGACGCCACGGTTTATGGCCGGTGACCTATAGAGCTCGTACATTGTGCGTGTTTAGTACTAGCAGTTGATAAGAGATGTTGACGCCACGGTTTATGGCCGGTGACCTATAGAGCTCGTACATTGTGCGTGTTTAGTACTAGCAGTTGATAAGAGATGTTGACGCCACGGTTTATGGCCGGTGACCTATAGAGCTCGTACATTGTGCGTGTTTAGTACTAGCAGTTGATAAGAGATGTTGACGCCACGGTTTATGGCCGGTGACCTATAGAGCTCGTACATTGTGCGTGTTTAGTACTAGCAGTTGATAAGAGATGTTGACGCCACGGTTTATGGCCGGTGACCTATAGAGCTCGTACATTGTGCGTGTTTAGTACTAGCAGTTGATAAGAGATGTTGACGCCACGGTATATGGCCGGTGACCTATAGAGCTCGTACATTGTGCGTGTTTAGTACTAGCAGATTATAAGAGATGTTGACGCCACGGTTTATGGCCGGTGACCTATAGAGCTCGTACATTGTGCGTGTTTAGTACTAGCAGATGATAAGAGATGTTGACGCCACGGTATATGGCCGGTGACCTATAGAGCTCGTACATTGTGCGTGTTTAGTACTAGCAGATGATAAGAGATGTTGACGCCACGGTTTATGGCCGGTGACCTATAGAGCTCGTACATTGTGCGTGTTTAGTACTAGCAGTTGATAAGAGATGTTGACGCCACGGTTTATGGCCGGTGACCTATAGAGCTCGTACATTGTGCGTGTTTAGTACTAGCAGATGATAAGAGATGTTGACGCCACGGTATATGGCCGGTGACCTATAGAGCTCGTACATTGTGCGTGTTTAGTACTAGCAGTTGATAAGAGATGTTGACGCCACGGTATATGGCCGGTGACCTATAGAGCTCGTACATTGTGCGTGTTTAGTACTAGCAGTTGATAAGAGATGTTGACGCCACGGTATATGGCCGGTGACCTATAGAGCTCGTACAATGTGCGTGTTTAGTACTAGCAGTTGATAAGAGATGTTGACGCCACGGTTTATGGCCGGTGACCTATAGAGCTCGTACATTGTGCGTGTTTAGTACTAGCAGTTGATAAGAGATGTTGACGCCACGGTATATGGCCGGTGACCTATAGAGCTCGTACATTGTGCGTGTTTAGTACTCGCAGATGATAAGAGATGTTGACGCCACGGTATATGGCCGGTGACCTATAGAGCTCGTACATTGTGCGTGTTTAGTACTAGCAGTTGATAAGAGATGTTGACGCCACGGTATATGGCTGGTGACCTATAGAGCTCGTACATTGTGCGTGTTTAGTACTAGCAGTTGATAAGAGATGTTGACGCCACGGTTTATGGCCGGTGACCTATAGAGCTCGTACATTGTGCGTGTTTAGTACTAGCAGTTGATAAGCGATGTTGACGCCACGGTTTATGGCCGGTGACCTATAGAGCTCGTACATTGTGCGTGTTTAGTACTAGCAGATGATAAGAGATGTTGACGCCACGGTTTATGGCCGGTGACTTATAGAGCTCGTACATTGTGCGTGTTTAGTACTAGCAGTTGATAAGAGATGTTGACGCCACGGTTTATGGCCGGTGACCTATAGAGCTCGTACATTGTGCGTGTTTAGTACTAGCAGTTGATAAGAGATGTTGACGCCACGGTTTATGGCCGGTGACCTATAGAGCTCGTACATTGTGCGTGTTTAGAACTAACAGTTGATAAGAGATGTTGACGCCACGGTATCTGGCCGGTGACCTATAGAGCTCGTGCATTGTGCGTGTTTAGTACTAGCAGATTATAAGAGATATAGACGCCACGGTTTATGGCCGGTGACCTATAGAGCTCGTACATTGTGCGTGTTTAGTACTAGCAGATGATAAGAGATGTTGACGCCACGGTATATGGCCGGTGACCTATAGAGCTCGTACATTGTGCGTGTTTAGTACTAGCAGTTGATAAGAGATGTTGACGCCACGGTTTATGGCCGGTGACCTATAGAGCTCGTACATTGTGCGTGTTTAGTACTAGCAGTTGATAAGAGATGTTGACGCCACGGTATATGGCCGGTGACCTATAGAGCTCGTACATTGTGCGTGTTTAGTACTAGCAGATGATAAGAGATGTTGACGCCACGGTTTATGGCCGGTGACCTATAGAGCTCGTACATTGTGCGTGTTTAGTACTAGCAGATGATAAGAGATGTTGATGCCACGGTTTATGGCCGGTGACCTATAGAGCTCGTACATTGTGCGTGTTTAGTACTAGCAGATGATAAGAGATGTTGACGCCATGGTATATGGCCGGTGACCTATAGAGCTCGTACATTGTGCGTGTTTAGTACTAGCAGTTGATAAGAGATGTTGACGCCACGGTATATGGCCGGTGACCTATAGAGCTTGTACATTGTGCGTGTTTAGTACTAGCAGTTGATAGGAGATGTTGACGCCACGGTATATGGCCGGTGACCTATAGAGCTCGTACAATGTGCGTGTTTAGTACTAGCAGTTGATAAGAGATGTTGACGCCACGGTTTATGGCCGGTGACCTATAGAGCTCGTACATTGTGCGTGTTTAGTACTAGCAGTTGATAAGAGATGTTGACGCCACGGTATATGGCCGGTGACCTATAGAGCTCGTACATTGTGCGTGTTTAGTACTAGCAGTTGATAAGAGATGTTGACGCCACCGCTAATGGCCGGTGACCTATAGAGCTCGTACATTGTGCGTGTTTAGTACTAGCAGTTGATAAGAGATGTTGACGCCACGGTTTATGGCCGGTGACCTATAGAGCTCGTACATTGTGCGTGTTTAGTACTAGCAGTTGATAAGAGATGTTGACGCCACGGTTTATGGCCGGTGACCTATAGAGCTCGTACATTGTGCGTGTTTAGTACTAGCAGTTGATAAGAGATGTTGACGCCACGGTTTATGGCCGGTGACCTATAGAGCTCGTACATTGTGCGTGTTTAGTACTAGCAGTTGATAAGAGATGTTGACGCCACGGTTTATGGCCGGTGACCTATAGAGCTCGTACATTGTGCGTGTTTAGTACTAGCAGTTGATAAGAGATGTTGACGCCACGGTTTATGGCCGGTGACCTATAGAGCTCGTACATTGTGCGTGTTTAGTACTAGCAGATGATAAGAGATGTTGACGCCACGGTTTATGGCCGGTGACCTATAGAGCTCGTACATTGTGCGTGTTTATTACTAGCAGATGATAAGAGATGTTGATGCCACGGTTTATGGCCGGTGACCTATAGAGCTCGTACATTGTGCGTGTTTAGTACTAGCAGTTGATAAGAGATGTTGACGCCACGGTATATGGCCGGTGACCTATAGAGCTCGTACATTGTGCGTGTTTAGTACTAGCAGTTGATAAGAGATGTTGACGCCACGGTATATGGCCGGTGACCTATAGAGCTCGTACAATGTGCGTGTTTAGTACTAGCAGTTGATAAGAGATGTTGACGCCACGGTTTATGGCCGGTGACCTATAGAGCTCGTACATTGTGCGTGTTTAGTACTAGCAGTTGATAAGAGATGTTGACGCCACGGTATATGGCCGGTGACCTATAGAGCTCGTACATTGTGCGTGTTTAGTACTCGCAGATGATAAGAGATGTTGACGCCACGGTATATGGCCGGTGACCTATAGAGCTCGTACATTGTGCGTGTTTAGTACTAGCAGTTGATAAGAGATGTTGACGCCACGGTATATGGCCGGTGACCTATAGAGCTCGTACATTGTGCGTGTTTAGTACTAGCAGTTGATAAGAGATGTTGACGCCACGGTTTATGGCCGGTGACCTATAGAGCTCGTACATTGTGCGTGTTTAGTACTAGCAGTTGATAAGCGATGTTGACGCCACGGTTTATGGCCGGTGACCTATAGAGCTCGTACATTGTGCGTGTTTAGTACTAGCAGATGATAAGAGATGTTGACGCCACGGTTTATGGCCGGTGACTTATAGAGCTCGTACATTGTGCGTGTTTAGTACTAGCAGTTGATAAGAGATGTTGACGCCACGGTTTATGGCCGGTGACCTATAGAGCTCGTACATTGTGCGTGTTTAGTACTAGCAGTTGATAAGAGATGTTGACGCCACGGTTTATGGCCGGTGACCTATAGAGCTCGTACATTGTGCGTGTTTAGAACTAACAGTTGATAAGAGATGTTGACGCCACGGTATCTGGCCGGTGACCTATAGAGCTCGTGCATTGTGCGTGTTTAGTACTAGCAGTTGATAAGAGATGTTGACGCCACGGTTTATGGCCGGTGACCTATAGAGCTCGTACATTGTGCGTGTTTAGTACTAGCAGATGATAAGAGATGTTGACGCCACGGTTTATGCCCGGTGACCTATAGAGCTCGTACATTGTGCGTGTTTAGTACTAGCAGTTGATAAGAGATGTTGACGCCACGGTTTATGGCCGGTGACCTATAGAGCTCGTACATTGTGCGTGTTTAGAACTAGCAGTTGATAAGAGATGTTGACGCCACGGTATATGGCCGGTGACCTATAGAGCTCGTACATTGTGCGTGTTTAGTACTAGTAGATGATAAGAGATGTTGACGCCACGGTTTATGGCCGGTGACCTATAGAGCTCGTACATTGTGCGTGTTTAGTACTAGCAGTTGATAAGAGATGTTGACGCCACGGTTTATGGCCGGTGACCTATAGAGCTCGTACATTGTGCGTGTTTAGAACTAGCAGTTGATAAGAGATGTTGACGCCACGGTATATGGCCGGTGACCTATAGAGCTCGTACATTGTGCGTGTTTAGTACTAGCAGTTGATAAGAGATGTTGACGCCACGGTTTATGGCCGGTGACCTATAGAGCTCGTACATTGTGCGTGTTTAGTACTAGCAGTTGATGAGAGATGTTGACGCCACGGTATATGGCCGGTGACCTATAGAGCTCGTACATTGTGCGTGTTTAGAACTAGCAGATGATAAGAGATGTTGACGCCAGGCTTTATGGCCGGTGACCTATAGAGCTCGTACATTGTGCGTGTTTAGAACTAGCAGTTGATAAGAGATGTTGACGCCACGGTATATGGCCGGTGACCTGTAGAGCTCTTACATTGTGCGTGTTTAGTACTAGCAGTTGATAAGAGATGTTGACGCCAGGGTTTATGGCCGGTGACCTATAGAGCTCGTACATTGTGCGTGTTTAGTACTAGCAGTTGATAAGCGATGTTGACGCCACGGTATATGGCCGGTGACCTATAGAGCTCGTACATTGTGCGTGTTTAGTACTAGCAGTTGATAAGAGATGTTGACGCCACGGTATATGGCCGGTGACCTATAGAGCTCGTACATTGTGCGTGTTTAGTACTAGCAGATGATAAGAGATGTTGACCCCACGGTTTATGGCCGGTGACCTATAGAGCTCGTACATTGTGCGTGTTTAGTACTAGCAGTTGATAAGAGATGTTGACGCCACGGTATATGGCCGGTGACCTATAGAGCTCGTACATTGTGCGTGTTTAGTACTAGCAGTTGATAAGAGATGTTGACACCACGGTATATGGCCGGTGACCTATAGAGCTCGTACATTGTGCGTGTTTAGTACTAGCAGATGATAAGAGATGTTGACGCCACGGTTTATGGCCGGTGACCTATAGAACTCGTACATTGTGCGTGTTTAGTACTAGCAGTTGATAAGAGATGTTGACGCCACGGTTTATGGCTGGTGACCTATAGAGTTCGTACATTGTGCGTGTTTAGTACTATTAGATGATAAGAGATGTTGACGCCACGGTATATGGCCGGTGACCAAGAGAGGTCGTACATTGTGCGTGTTTAGTACTAGCAGATGATAAGAGATGTTGACGCCACGGTTTATGGCCGGTGACCTATAGAGCTCGTACATTGTGCGTGTTTAGTACTAGCAGTTGATAAGAGATGTTGACGCCACGGTATATGGCCGGTGACCTATAGAGCTCGTACATTGTGCGTGTTTAGTACTAGCAGTTGATAAGAGTTGTTGACGCCACGGTTTATGGCCGGTGACCTATAGAGCTCGTACATTGTGCGTGTTTAGAACTAGCAGATGATAAGAGATGTTGACGCCACGGTATATGGCCGGTGACCAAGAGAGGTCGTACATTGTGCGTGTTTAGTACTAGCAGTTGATAAGAGATGTTGACGCCACGGTTTATGGCCGGTGACCTATAGAGCTCGTACATTGTGCGTACTTAGTACTGGCAGATGATAAGAAATGTTGAAGCCACGGTATATGGCCGGTGACCAAGAGAGGTCGTACATTGTGCGTGTTTAGTACTAGCAGTTGATAAGAGATGTTGACGCCACGGTATATGGCTGGTGACCTGTAGAGCTCTTACATTGTGCGTGTTTAGTACTAGCAGTTGATAAGAGATGTTGACGCCAGGGTTTATGGCCGGTGACCTATAGAGCTCGTACATTGTGCGTGTTTAGTACTAGCAGTTGATAAGCGATGTTGACGCCACGGTTTATGGCCGGTGACCTATAGAGCTCGTACATTGTGCGTGTTTAGTACTAGCAGATGATAAGAGATGTTGACGCCACGGTATATGGCCGGTGACCTGTAGAGCTCGTACATTGTGCGTGTTTAGTACTAGCAGTTGATAAGAGATGTTGACGCCACGGTTTATGGCCGGTGACCTATAGAGCTCGTACATTGTGCGTGTTTAGTACTAGCAGATGATAAGAGATGTTGACGCCACGGTTTATGCCCGGTGACCTATAGAGCTCGTACATTGTGCGTGTTTAGTACTAGCAGTTGATAAGAGATGTTGACGCCACGGTTTATGGCCGGTGACCTATAGAGCTCGTACATTGTGCGTGTTTAGAACTAGCAGTTGATAAGAGATGTTGACGCCACGGTATATGGCCGGTGACCTATAGAGCTCGTACATTGTGCGTGTTTAGTACTAGTAGATGATAAGAGATGTTGACGCCACGGTTTATGGCCGGTGACCTATAGAGCTCGTACATTGTGCGTGTTTAGTACTAGCAGTTGATAAGAGATGTTGACGCCACGGTTTATGGCCGGTGACCTATAGAGCTCGTACATTGTGCGTGTTTAGAACTAGCAGTTGATAAGAGATGTTGACGCCACGGTATATGGCCGGTGACCTATAGAGCTCGTACATTGTGCGTGTTTAGTACTAGCAGTTGATAAGAGATGTTGACGCCACGGTTTATGGCCGGTGACCTATAGAGCTCGTACATTGTGCGTGTTTAGTACTAGCAGTTGATAAGAGATGTTGACGCCACGGTATATGGCCGGTGACCTATAGAGCTCGTACATTGTGCGTGTTTAGAACTAGCAGATGATAAGAGATGTTGACGCCAGGCTTTATGGCCGGTGACCTATAGAGCTCGTACATTGTGCGTGTTTAGAACTAGCAGTTGATAAGAGATGTTGACGCCACGGTATATGGCCGGTGACCTGTAGAGCTCTTACATTGTGCGTGTTTAGTACTAGCAGTTGATAAGAGATGTTGACGCCAGGGTTTATGGCCGGTGACCTATAGAGCTCGTACATTGTGCGTGTTTAGTACTAGCAGTTGATAAGCGATGTTGACGCCACGGTATATGGCCGGTGACCTATAGAGCTCGTACATTGTGCGTGTTTAGTACTAGCAGATGATAAGAGATGTTGACGCCACGGTA
Source organism: Meconema thalassinum (assembly GCA_946902985.2). NCBI lineage: Eukaryota > Metazoa > Arthropoda > Insecta > Orthoptera > Tettigoniidae > Meconema > Meconema thalassinum. The sequence continues at coordinate 39,716,386 of OX336388.2, forward strand.
TATGGCCGGTGACCTGTAGAGCTCGTACATTGTGCGTGTTTAGTACTAGCAGATGATAAGAGATGTTGACGCCAGGGTTTATGGCCGGTGACCTATAGAGCTCGTACATTGTGCGTGTTTAGTACTAGCAGTTGATAAGAGATGTTGACGCCACGGTATATGGCCGGTGACCTATAGAGCTCGTACATTGTGCGTGTTTAGTACTAGCAGATGATAAGAGATGTTGAGGCCACGGTATATGGCCGGTGACCTGTAGAGCTCTTACATTGTGCGTGTTTAGTACTAGCAGTTGATAAGAGATGTTGACGCCACGGTTTATGGCCGGTGACCTATAGAGCTCGTACATTGTGCGTGTTTAGAACTAGCAGTTGATAAGAGATGTTGACGCCACGGTTTATGGCCGGTGACCTATAGAGCTCGTACATTGTGCGTGTTTAGTACTAGCAGATGATAAGAGATGTTGACGCCACGGTATATGGCCGGTGACCAAGAGAGGTCGTACATTGTGCGTGTTTAGTACTAGTAGATGATAAGAGATGTTGACGCCACGTTATATGGCCGGTGACCTATAGAGCTCGTACATTGTGCGTGTTTAGTACTAGCAGTTGATAAGAGATGTTGACGCCACGGTGTATGGCCGGTGACCTATAGAGCTCGTACATTGTGCGTGTTTAGTACTAGCAGATGATAAGAGATGTTGACGCCACGGTATATGGCAGGTGACCTATAGAGCTCGTACATTGTGCGTGTTTAGTACTAGCAGTTGATAAGAGATGTTGACGCCACAGTTTATGGCCGGTGACCTATAGAGCTCGTACATTGTGCGTGTTTAGTACTAGCAGATGATAAGAGGTGTTGACGCCACGGTTTATGGCCGGTGACCTATAGAGCTCGTACATTGTGCGTGTTTAGTACTAGCAGTTGATAAGAGATGTTGACGCCACGGTTTATGGCCGGTGACCTGTAGAGCTCGTACATTGTGCGTGTTTAGTACTAGCAGTTGATAAGAGATGTTGACGCCACGGTATATGGCCGATGACCTATAGAGCTCGTACATTGTGCGTGTTTAGTACTAGCAGTTGATAAGAGATGTTGACGCCACGGTATATGGCCGGTGACCTATAGAGCTCGTACATTGTGCGTGTTTAGTACTAGCAGATGATAAGAGATGTTGACCCCACGGTTTATGGCCGGTGACCTATAGAGCTCGTACATTGTGCGTGTTTAGTACTAGCAGTTGATAAGAGATGTTGACGCCACGGTATATGGCCGGTGACCTATAGAGCTCGTACATTGTGCGTGTATAGTACTAGCAGTTGATAAGAGATGTTGACACCACGGTATATGGCCGGTGACCTATAGAGCTCGTACATTGTGCGTGTTTAGTACTAGCAGATGATAAGAGATGTTGACGCCACGGTTTATGGCCGGTGACCTATAGAACTCGTACATTGTGCGTGTTTAGTACTAGCAGTTGATAAGAGATGTTGACGCCACGGTTTATGGCTGGTGACCTATAGAGTTCGTACATTGTGCGTGTTTAGTACTATTAGATGATAAGAGATGTTGACGCCACGGTATATGGCCGGTGACCAAGAGAGGTCGTACATTGTGCGTGTTTAGTACTAGCAGATGATAAGAGATGTTGACGCCACGGTTTATGGCCGGTGACCTATAGAGCTCGTACATTGTGCGTGTTTAGTACTAGCAGTTGATAAGAGATGTTGACGCCACGGTATATGGCCGGTGACCTATAGAGCTCGTACATTGTGCGTACTTAGTACTGGCAGATGATAAGAAATGTTGACGCCACGGTATATGGCCGGTGACCAAGAGAGGTCGTACATTGTGCGTGTTTAGTACTAGCAGATGATAAGAGATGTTGACGCCACGGTTTATGGCCGGTGACCTATAGAGCTCGTACATTGTGCGTGTTTAGTACTAGCAGTTGATAAGAGATGTTGACGCCACGGTATATGGCTGGTGACCTGTAGAGCTCTTACATTGTGCGTGTTTAGTACTAGCAGTTGATAAGAGATGTTGACGCCAGGGTTTATGGCCGGTGACCTATAGAGCTCGTACATTGTGCGTGTTTAGTACTAGCAGTTGATAAGCGATGTTGACGCCACGGTTTATGGCCGGTGACCTATAGAGCTCGTACATTGTGCGTGTTTAGTACTAGCAGATGATAAGAGATGTTGACGCCACGGTATATGGCCGGTGACCTGTAGAGCTCGTACATTGTGCGTGTTTATTACTAGCAGATGATAAGAGATGTTGACGCCAGGGTTTATGGCCGGTGACCTATAGAGCTCGTACATTGTGCGTGTTTAGTACTAGCAGTTGATAAGAGATGTTGACGCCACGGTATATGGCCGGTGACCTATAGAGCTCGTACATTGTGCGTGTTTAGTACTAGCAGATGATAAGAGATGTTGACGCCACGGTATATGGCCGGTGACCTGTAGAGCTCTTACATTGTGCGTGTTTAGTACTAGCAGTTGATAAGAGATGTTGACGCCACGGTTTATGGCCGGTGACCTATAGAGCTCGTACATTGTGCGTGTTTAGAACTAGCAGTTGATAAGAGATGTTGACGCCACGGTTTATGGCCGGTGACCTATAGAGCTCGTACATTGTGCGTGTTTAGTACTAGCAGATGATAAGAGATGTTGACGCCACGGTATATGGCCGGTGACCAAGAGAGGTCGTACATTGTGCGTGTTTAGTACTAGTAGATGATAAGAGATGTTGACGCCACGGTATATGGCCGGTGACCTATAGAGCTCGTACATTGTGCGTGTTTAGTACTAGCAGTTGATAAGAGATGTTGACGCCACGGTTTATGGCCGGTGACCTATAGAGCTCGTACATTGTGCGTGTTTAGTACTAGCAGATGATAAGAGATGTTGACGCCACGGTATATGGCAGGTGACCTATAGAGCTCGTACATTGTGCGTGTTTAGTACTAGCAGTTGATAAGAGATGTTGACGCCACAGTTTATGGCCGGTGACCTATAGAGCTCGTACATTGTGCGTGTTTAGTACTAGCAGATGATAAGAGGTGTTGACGCCACGGTTTATGGCCGGTGACCTATAGAGCTCGTACATTGTGCGTGTTTAGTACTAGCAGTTGATAAGAGATGTTGACGCCACGGTTTATGGCCGGTGACCTGTAGAGCTCGTACATTGTGCGTGTTTAGTACTAGCAGTTGATAAGAGATGTTGACGCCACGGTATATGGCCGATGACCTATAGAGCTCGTACATTGTGCGTGTTTAGTACTAGCAGTTGATAAGAGATGTTGACGCCACGGTATATGGCCGGTGACCTATAGAGCTCGTACATTGTGCGTGTTTAGTACTAGCAGATGATAAGAGATGTTGACCCCACGGTTTATGGCCGGTGACCTATAGAGCTCGTACATTGTGCGTGTTTAGTACTGGCAGTTGATAAGAGATGTTGACGCCACGGTATATGGCCGGTGACCTATAGAGCTCGTACATTGTGCGTGTTTAGTACTAGCAGTTGATAAGAGATGTTGACACCACGGTATATGGCCGGTGACCTATAGAGCTCGTACATTGTGCGTGTTTAGTACTAGCAGATGATAAGAGATGTTGACGCCACGGTTTATGGCCGGTGACCTATAGAACTCGTACATTGTGCGTGTTTAGTACTAGCAGTTGATAAGAGATGTTGACGCCACGGTTTATGGCTGGTGACCTATAGAGTTCGTACATTGTGCGTGTTTAGTACTATTAGATGATAAGAGATGTTGACGCCACGGTATATGGCCGGTGACCAAGAGAGGTCGTACATTGTGCGTGTTTAGTACTAGCAGATGATAAGAGATGTTGACTCCACGGTTTATGGCCGGTGACCAATAGAGCTCGTACATTGTGCGTGTTTAGTACTAGCAGGTGATAAGAGATGTTGACGCCACGGTATATGGCCGGTGACCTATAGAGCTCGTACATTGTGCGTGTTTAGTACTAGCAGTTGATAAGAGTTGTTGACGCCACGGTTTATGGCCGGTGACCTATAGAGCTCGTACATTGTGCGTGTTTAGAACTAGCAGATGATAAGAGATGTTGACGCCACGGTATATGGCCGGTGACCAAGAGAGGTCGTACATTGTGCGTGTTTAGTACTAGCAGTTGATAAGAGATGTTGACGCCACGGTTTATGGCCGGTGACCTATAGAGCTCGTACATTGTGCGTACTTAGTACTGGCAGATGATAAGAGATGTTGACGCCACGGTATATGGCCGGTGACCAAGAGAGGTCGTTCATTGTGCGTGTTTAGTACTAGCAGATGATAAGAGATGTTGACGCCACGGTTTATGGCCGGTGACCTATAGAGCTCGTACATTGTGCGTGTTTAGTACTAGCAGATGATAAGAGATGTTGACGCCACGGTTTATGGCCGGTGACCTAGACAGCTCGTACATTGTGCGTGTTTAGTACTAGCAGTTGATAAGAGATGTTGACGCCACGGTTTATGGCCGGTGATCTATAGAGCTCGTACATTGTGCGTGTTTAGTACTAGCAGATGATAAGAGATGTTGACTCCACGGTTTATGGCCGGTGACCTATAGAGCTCGTACATTGTGCGTGTTTAGAACTAGCAGATGATAAGAGATGTTGACGCCACGGTTTATGGCCGGTGACCTATAGAGCTCGTACATTGTGCGTGTTTAGTACTAGCAGTTGATAAGCGATGTTGACGCCACGGTTTTTGGCCGGTAACCAAGAGTGCTCGCGCATTGAAACAAATGACAGAAGATGCTGACGCCACGGTTTATGGCCGGTGACCTGGAGAGCTCACGCATTGGAGCGAGTTTCGTACTAGCAGATGACAGGAGATGTTGACGCCACGGTTTATGGCCGGTGACCTATAGAGCTCGTACATTGTGCGTGTTTAGTACTAGCAGATGATAAGAGATGTTGACGCCACGGTATATGGCCGGTGACCTAGAAAGCTCGTACATTGTGCGTGCTTAGTACTAGCAGTTGATAAGAGATGTTGACGCCACGGTATATGGCCGGTGACCTATAGAGCTCGTACATTGTGCGTGTTTAGTACTAGCAGTTGATAAGAGATGTTGACACCACGGTATATGGCCGGTGACCTATAGAGCTCGTACATTGTGCGTGTTTAGTACTAGCAGATGATAAGAGATGTTGACGCCACGGTTTATGGCCGGTGACCTATAGAACTCGTACATTGTGCGTGTTTAGTACTAGCAGTTGATAAGAGATGTTGACGCCACGGTTTATGGCTGGTGACCTATAGAGTTCGTACATTGTGCGTGTTTAGTACTATTAGATGATAAGAGATGTTGACGCCACGGTATATGGCCGGTGACCAAGAGAGGTCGTACATTGTGCGTGTTTAGTACTAGCAGATGATAAGAGATGTTGACTCCACGGTTTATGGCCGGTGACCAATAGAGCTCGTACATTGTGCGTGTTTAGTACTAGCAGTTGATAAGAGATGTTGACGCCACGGTATATGGCCGGTGACCTATAGAGCTCGTACATTGTGCGTGTTTAGTACTAGCAGTTGATAAGAGTTGTTGACGCCACGGTTTATGGCCGGTGACCTATAGAGCTCGTACATTGTGCGTGTTTAGAACTAGCAGATGATAAGAGATGTTGACGCCACGGTTTATGGCCGGTGCCTTAGTGAGCTCGTACATTGTGCGTGTTTAGTACTAGCAGTTGATAAGAGATGTTGACGCCACGGTTTATGGCCGGTGACCTATAGAGCTCGTACATTGTGCGTACTTAGTACTGGCAGATGATAAGAGATGTTGACGCCACGGTATATGGCCGGTGACCAAGAGAGGTCGTTCATTGTGCGTGTTTAGTACTAGCAGATGATAAGAGATGTTGACGCCACGGTTTATGGCCGGTGACCTATAGAGCTCGTACATTGTGCGTGTTTAGTACTAGCAGATGATAAGAGATGTTGACGCCACGGTTTATGGCCGGTGACCTAGACAGCTCGTACATTGTGCGTGTTTAGTACTAGCAGTTGATAAGAGATGTTGACGCCACGGTTTATGGCCGGTGATCTATAGAGCTCGTACATTGTGCGTGTTTAGTACTAGCAGATGATAAGAGATGTTGACTCCACGGTTTATGGCCGGTGACCTATAGAGCTCGTACATTGTGCGTGTTTAGAACTAGCAGATGATAAGAGATGTTGACGCCACGGTTTATGGCCGGTGACCTATAGAGCTCGTACATTGTGCGTGTTTAGTACTAGCAGTTGATAAGCGATGTTGACGCCACGGTTTTTGGCCGGTAACCAAGAGTGCTCGCGCATTGAAACAAATGACAGAAGATGCTGACGCCACGGTTTATGGCCGGTGACCTGGAGAGCTCACGCATTGGAGCGAGTTTCGTACTAGCAGATGACAGGAGATGTTGACGCCACGGTTTATGGCCGGTGACCTATAGAGCTCGTACATTGTGCGTGTTTAGTACTAGCAGATGATAAGAGATGTTGACGCCACGGTATATGGCCGGTGACCTAGAAAGCTCGTACATTGTGCGTGCTTAGTACTAGCAGTTGATAAGAGATGTTGACGCCACGGTTTATGTCCGGTGACCTATAGAGCTCGTACATTGTGCGTGTTTAGTACTAGCAGATGATAAGAGATGTTGACGCCACGGTTTATGGCCGGTGACCTAGACAGCTCGTACATTGTGCGTGTTTAGTACTAGCAGTTGATAAGAGATGTTGACGCCACGGTTTATGGCCGGTGATCTATAGAGCTCGTACATTGTGCGTGTTTAGTACTAGCAGATGATAAGAGATGTTGACTCCACGGTTTATGGCCGGTGACCTATAGAGCTCGTACATTGTGCGTGTTTAGTACTAGCAGTTGATAAGAGATGTTGACGCCACGGTATATGGCCGGTGACCTATAGAGCTCGTACATTGTGCGTGTTTAGTACTAGCAGTTGATAAGAGATGTTGACGCCACGGTATATGGCCGGTGACCTATAGAACTCGTACATTGTGCGTGTTTAGTACTAGCAGATGATAAGAGATGTTGACGCCACGGTATATGGCCGGTGACCTATAGAGCTCGTACATTGTGCGTGTTTAGAACTAGCAGTTGATAAGAGATGTTGACGCCACGGTATATGGCCGGTGACCTATAGAGCTCGTACATTGTGCGTGTTTAGTACTAGCAGTTGATAAGAGATTTTGACGCCACGGTATATGGCTGGTGACCTATAGAGCTCGTACATTGTGCGTGTTTAGTACTCACAGATGATAAGAGATGTTGACGCCACGGTATATGGCCGGTGACCTATAGAGCTCGTACATTGTGCGTGTTTAGTACTAGCAGATGATAAGAGATGTTGACGCCACGGTATATGGCCGGTGACCTATAGAGCTCGTACATTGTGCGTGTTTAGTACTAGCAGTTGATAAGAGATGTTGATGCCACGGTTTATGGCCGGTGACCTATAGAGCTCGTACATTGTGCGTGTTTAGTACTAGGAGTTGATAAGAAATGTTGACGCCACGGTTTATGGCCGGTGACCTATAGAGCTCGTACATTGTGCGTGTTTAGTACTAGCAGTTGATAAGAGATGTTGACGCCACGGTTTATGGCCGGTGACCTATAGAGTTCGTACATTGTGCGTGTTTAGTACTAGCAGTTGATAAGAGATGTTGACGCCACGGTTTATGGCCGGTGACCTATAGAGCTCGTACATTGTGCGTGTTTAGTACTAGCAGTTGATAAGAGATGTTGACGCCACGGTATATGGCCGGTGACCTATAGAGCTCGTACATTGTGCGTGTTTAGTACTAGCAGATTATAAGAGATGTTGACGCCACGGTTTATGGCCGGTGACCTATAGAGCTCGTACATTGTGCGTGTTTAGTACTAGCAGATGATAAGAGATGTTGACGCCACGGTATATGGCCGGTGACCTATAGAGCTCGTACATTGTGCGTGTTTAGTACTAGCAGTTGATAAGAGATATTGACGCCACGGTATATGGCCGGTGACCTATAGAGCTCGTACATTGTGCGTGTTTAGTACTAGCAGTTGATAAGAGATGTTGACGCCACGGTATATGGCCGGTGACCTATAGAGCTCGTACATTGTGCGTGTTTAGTACTAGCAGATGATAAGAGATGTTGACGCCACGGTTTATGGCCGGTGACCTATAGAGCTCGTACATTGTGCGTGTTTAGTACTAGCAGATGATAAGAGATGTTGATGCCACGGTTTATGGCCGGTGACCTATAGAGCTCGTACATTGTGCGTGTTTAGTACTAGCAGATGATAAGAGATGTTGACGCCACGGTATATGGCCGGTGACCTATAGAGCTCGTACATTGTGCGTGTTTAGTACTAGCAGTTGATAAGAGATGTTGACGCCACGGTATATGGCCGGTGACCTATAGAGCTCGTACATTGTGCGTGTTTAGTACTAGCAGTTGATAAGAGATGTTGACGCCACGGTATATGGCCGGTGACCTATAGAGCTCGTACAATGTGCGTGTTTAGTACTAGCAGTTGATAAGAGATATTGACGCCACGGTTTATGGCCGGTGACCTATAGAGCTCGTACATTGTGCGTGTTTAGTACTAGCAGTTGATAAGAGATGTTGACGCCACGGTATATGGCCGGTGACCTATAGAGCTCGTACATTGTGCGTGTTTAGTACTAGCAGTTGATAAGAGATGTTGACGCCACCGCTAATGGCCGGTGACCTATAGAGCTCGTACATTGTGCGTGTTTAGTACTAGCAGTTGATAAGAGATGTTGACGCCACGGTTTATGGCCGGTGACCTATAGAGCTCGTACATTGTGCGTGTTTAGTACTAGCAGTTGATAAGAGATGTTGACGCCACGGTTTATGGCCGGTGACCTATAGAGCTCGTACATTGTGCGTGTTTAGTACTAGCAGTTGATAAGAGATGTTGACGCCACGGTTTATGGCCGGTGACCTATAGAGCTCGTACATTGTGCGTGTTTAGTACTAGCAGTTGATAAGAGATGTTGACGCCACGGTTTATGGCCGGTGATCTATAGAGCTCGTACATTGTGCGTGTTTAGTACTAGCAGATGATAAGAGATGTTGACTCCACGGTTTATGGCCGGTGACCTATAGAGCTCGTACATTGTGCGTGTTTAGAACTAGCAGATGATAAGAGATGTTGACGCCACGGTTTATGGCCGGTGACCTATAGAGCTCGTACATTGTGCGTACTTAGTACTGGCAGATGATAAGAGATGTTGACGCCACGGTATATGGCCGGTGACCAAGAGAGGTCGTTCATTGTGCGTGTTTAGTACTAGCAGATGATAAGAGATGTTGACGCCACGGTTTATGGCCGGTGACCTATAGAGCTCGTACATTGTGCGTGTTTAGTACTAGCAGATGATAAGAGATGTTGACGCCACGGTTTATGGCCGGTGACCTAGACAGCTCGTACATTGTGCGTGTTTAGTACTAGCAGTTGATAAGAGATGTTGACGCCACGGTTTATGGCCGGTGATCTATAGAGCTCGTACATTGTGCGTGTTTAGTACTAGCAGATGATAAGAGATGTTGACTCCACGGTTTATGGCCGGTGACCTATAGAGCTCGTACATTGTGCGTGTTTAGAACTAGCAGATGATAAGAGATGTTGACGCCACGGTTTATGGCCGGTGACCTATAGAGCTCGTACATTGTGCGTGTTTAGTACTAGCAGTTGATAAGCGATGTTGACGCCACGGTTTTTGGCCGGTAACCAAGAGTGCTCGCGCATTGAAACAAATGACAGAAGATGCTGACGCCACGGTTTATGGCCGGTGACCTGGAGAGCTCACGCATTGGAGCGAGTTTCGTACTAGCAGATGACAGGAGATGTTGACGCCACGGTTTATGGCCGGTGACCTATAGAGCTCGTACATTGTGCGTGTTTAGTACTGGCAGATGATAAGAGATGTTGACGCCACGGTATATGGCCGGTGACCTAGAAAGCTCGTACATTGTGCGTGCTTAGTACTAGCAGTTGATAAGAGATGTTGACGCCACGGTTTATGTCCGGTGACCTATAGAGCTCGTACATTGTGCGTGTTTAGTACTAGCAGATGATAAGAGATGTTGACGCCACGGTTTATGGCCGGTGACCTAGACAGCTCGTACATTGTGCGTGTTTAGTACTAGCAGTTGATAAGAGATGTTGACGCCACGGTTTATGGCCGGTGATCTATAGAGCTCGTACATTGTGCGTGTTTAGTACTAGCAGATGATAAGAGATGTTGACTCCACGGTTTATGGCCGGTGACCTATAGAGCTCGTACATTTTGCGTGTTTAGTACTAGCAGTTGATAAGAGATGTTGACGCCACGGTATATGGCCGGTGACCTATAGAGCTCGTACATTGTGCGTGTTTAGTACTAGCAGTTGATAAGAGATGTTGACGCCACGGTATATGGCCGGTGACCTATAGAACTCGTACATTGTGCGTGTTTAGTACTAGCAGATGATAAGAGATGTTGACGCCACGGTATATGGCCGGTGACCTATAGAGCTCGTACATTGTGCGTGTTTAGAACTAGCAGTTGATAAGAGATGTTGACGCCACGGTATATGGCCGGTGACCTATAGAGCTCGTACATTGTGCGTGTTTAGTACTAGCAGTTGATAAGAGATTTTGACGCCACGGTATATGGCTGGTGACCTATAGAGCTCGTACATTGTGCGTGTTTAGTACTCGCAGATGATAAGAGATGTTGACGCCACGGTATATGGCCGGTGACCTATAGAGCTCGTACATTGTGCGTGTTTAGTACTAGCAGATGATAAGAGATGTTGACGCCACGGTATATGGCCGGTGACCTATAGAGCTCGTACATTGTGCGTGTTTAGTACTAGCAGTTGATAAGAGATGTTGATGCCACGGTTTATGGCCGGTGACCTATAGAGCTCGTACATTGTGCGTGTTTAGTACTAGCAGTTGATAAGAAATGTTGACGCCACGGTTTATGGCCGGTGACCTATAGAGCTCGTACATTGTGCGTGTTTAGTACTAGCAGTTGATAAGAGATGTTGACGCCACGGTTTATGGCCGGTGACCTATAGAGTTCGTACATTGTGCGTGTTTAGTACTAGCAGTTGATAAGAGATGTTGACGCCACGGTTTATGGCCGGTGACCTATAGAGCTCGTACATTGTGCGTGTTTAGTACTAGCAGTTGATAAGAGATGTTGACGCCACGGTATATGGCCGGTGACCTATAGAGCTCGTACATTGTGCGTGTTTAGTACTAGCAGATTATAAGAGATGTTGACGCCACGGTTTATGGCCGGTGACCTATAGAGCTCGTACATTGTGCGTGTTTAGTACTAGCAGATGATAAGAGATGTTGACGCCACGGTATATGGCCGGTGACCTATAGAGCTCGTACATTGTGCGTGTTTAGTACTAGCAGTTGATAAGAGATATTGACGCCACGGTATATGGCCGGTGACCTATAGAGCTCGTACATTGTGCGTGTTTAGTACTAGCAGTTGATAAGAGATGTTGACGCCACGATATATGGCCGGTGACCTATAGAGCTCGTATATTGTGCGTGTTTAGTACTAGCAGATGATAAGAGATGTTGACGCCACGGTTTATGGCCGGTGACCTATAGAGCTCGTACATTGTGCGTGTTTAGTACTAGCAGATGATAAGAGATGTTGATGCCACGGTTTATGGCCGGTGACCTATAGAGCTCGTACATTGTGCGTGTTTAGTACTAGCAGATGATAAGAGATGTTGACGCCACGGTATATGGCCGGTGACCTATAGAGCTCGTACATTGTGCGTGTTTAGTACTAGCAGTTGATAAGAGATGTTGACGCCACGGTATATGGCCGGTGACCTATAGAGCTCGTACATTGTGCGTGTTTAGTACTAGCAGTTGATAAGAGATGTTGACGCCACGGTATATGGCCGGTGACCTATAGAGCTCGTACAATGTGCGTGTTTAGTACTAGCAGTTGATAAGAGATATTGACGCCACGGTTTATGGCCGGTGACCTATAGAGCTCGTACATTGTGCGTGTTTAGTACTAGCAGTTGATAAGAGATGTTGACGCCACGGTATATGGCCGGTGACCTATAGAGCTCGTACATTGTGCGTGTTTAGTACTAGCAGTTGATAAGAGATGTTGACGCCACCGCTAATGGCCGGTGACCTATAGAGCTCGTACATTGTGCGTGTTTAGTACTAGCAGATGATAAGAGATGTTGACGCCACGGTTTATGGCCGGTGACCTATAGAGCTCGTACATTGTGCGTACTTAGTACTGGCAGATGATAAGAGATCTGGACGCCACGGTATATGGCCGGTGACCAAGAGAGGTCGTTCATTGTGCGTGTTTAGTACTAGCAGATGATAAGAGATGTTGACGCCACGGTTTATGGCCGGTGACCTATAGAGCTCGTACATTGTGCGTGTTTAGTACTAGCAGATGATAAGAGATGTTGACGCCACGGTTTATGGCCGGTGACCTAGACAGCTCGTACATTGTGCGTGTTTAGTACTAGCAGTTGATAAGAGATGTTGACGCCACGGTTTATGGCCGGTGATCTATAGAGCTCGTACATTGTGCGTGTTTAGTACTAGCAGATGATAAGAGATGTTGACTCCACGGTTTATGGCCGGTGACCTATAGAGCTCGTACATTGTGCGTGTTTAGAACTAGCAGATGATAAGAGATGTTGACGCCACGGTTTATGGCCGGTGACCTATAGAGCTCGTACATTGTGCGTGTTTAGTACTAGCAGTTGATAAGCGATGTTGACGCCACGGTTTTTGGCCGGTAACCAAGAGTGCTCGCGCATTGAAACAAATGACAGAAGATGCTGACGCCACGGTTTATGGCCGGTGACCTGGAGAGCTCACGCATTGGAGCGAGTTTCGTACTAGCAGATGACAGGAGATGTTGACGCCACGGTTTATGGCCGGTGACCTATAGAGCTCGTACATTGTGCGTGTTTAGTACTGGCAGATGATAAGAGATGTTGACGCCACGGTATATGGCCGGTGACCTAGAAAGCTCGTACATTGTGCGTGCTTAGTACTAGCAGTTGATAAGAGATGTTGACGCCACGGTTTATGTCCGGTGACCTATAGAGCTCGTACATTGTGCGTGTTTAGTACTAGCAGATGATAAGAGATGTTGACGCCACGGTTTATGGCCGGTGACCTAGACAGCTCGTACATTGTGCGTGTTTAGTACTAGCAGTTGATAAGAGATGTTGACGCCACGGTTTATGGCCGGTGATCTATAGAGCTCGTACATTGTGCGTGTTTAGTACTAGCAGATGATAAGAGATGTTGACTCCACGGTTTATGGCCGGTGACCTATAGAGCTCGTACATTTTGCGTGTTTAGTACTAGCAGTTGATAAGAGATGTTGACGCCACGGTATATGGCCGGTGACCTATAGAGCTCGTACATTGTGCGTGTTTAGTACTAGCAGTTGATAAGAGATGTTGACGCCACGGTATATGGCCGGTGACCTATAGAACTCGTACATTGTGCGTGTTTAGTACTAGCAGATGATAAGAGATGTTGACGCCACGGTATATGGCCGGTGACCTATAGAGCTCGTACATTGTGCGTGTTTAGAACTAGCAGTTGATAAGAGATGTTGACGCCACGGTATATGGCCGGTGACCTATAGAGCTCGTACATTGTGCGTGTTTAGTACTAGCAGTTGATAAGAGATTTTGACGCCACGGTATATGGCTGGTGACCTATAGAGCTCGTACATTGTGCGTGTTTAGTACTCGCAGATGATAAGAGATGTTGACGCCACGGTATATGGCCGGTGACCTATAGAGCTCGTACATTGTGCGTGTTTAGTACTAGCAGATGATAAGAGATGTTGACGCCACGGTATATGGCCGGTGACCTATAGAGCTCGTACATTGTGCGTGTTTAGTACTAGCAGTTGATAAGAGATGTTGATGCCACGGTTTATGGCCGGTGACCTATAGAGCTCGTACATTGTGCGTGTTTAGTACTAGCAGTTGATAAGAAATGTTGACGCCACGGTTTATGGCCGGTGACCTATAGAGCTCGTACATTGTGCGTGTTTAGTACTAGCAGTTGATAAGAGATGTTGACGCCACGGTTTATGGCCGGTGACCTATAGAGTTCGTACATTGTGCGTGTTTAGTACTAGCAGTTGATAAGAGATGTTGACGCCACGGTTTATGGCCGGTGACCTATAGAGCTCGTACATTGTGCGTGTTTAGTACTAGCAGTTGATAAGAGATGTTGACGCCACGGTATATGGCCGGTGACCTATAGAGCTCGTACATTGTGCGTGTTTAGTACTAGCAGATTATAAGAGATGTTGACGCCACGGTTTATGGCCGGTGACCTATAGAGCTCGTACATTGTGCGTGTTTAGTACTAGCAGATGATAAGAGATGTTGACGCCACGGTATATGGCCGGTGACCTATAGAGCTCGTACATTGTGCGTGTTTAGTACTAGCAGTTGATAAGAGATATTGACGCCACGGTATATGGCCGGTGACCTATAGAGCTCGTACATTGTGCGTGTTTAGTACTAGCAGTTGATAAGAGATGTTGACGCCACGATATATGGCCGGTGACCTATAGAGCTCGTATATTGTGCGTGTTTAGTACTAGCAGATGATAAGAGATGTTGACGCCACGGTTTATGGCCGGTGACCTATAGAGCTCGTACATTGTGCGTGTTTAGTACTAGCAGATGATAAGAGATGTTGATGCCACGGTTTATGGCCGGTGACCTATAGAGCTCGTACATTGTGCGTGTTTAGTACTAGCAGATGATAAGAGATGTTGACGCCACGGTATATGGCCGGTGACCTATAGAGCTCGTACATTGTGCGTGTTTAGTACTAGCAGTTGATAAGAGATGTTGACGCCACGGTATATGGCCGGTGACCTATAGAGCTCGTACATTGTGCGTGTTTAGTACTAGCAGTTGATAAGAGATGTTGACGCCACGGTATATGGCCGGTGACCTATAGAGCTCGTACAATGTGCGTGTTTAGTACTAGCAGTTGATAAGAGATATTGACGCCACGGTTTATGGCCGGTGACCTATAGAGCTCGTACATTGTGCGTGTTTAGTACTAGCAGTTGATAAGAGATGTTGACGCCACGGTATATGGCCGGTGACCTATAGAGCTCGTACATTGTGCGTGTTTAGTACTAGCAGTTGATAAGAGATGTTGACGCCACCGCTAATGGCCGGTGACCTATAGAGCTCGTACATTGTGCGTGTTTAGTACTAGCAGTTGATAAGAGATGTTGACGCCACGGTTTATGGCCGGTGACCTATAGAGCTCGTACATTGTGCGTGTTTAGTACTAGCAGTTGATAAGAGATGTTGACGCCACGGTTTATGGCCGGTGACCTATAGAGCTCGTACATTGTGCGTGTTTAGTACTAGCAGTTGATAAGAGATGTTGACGCCACGGTTTATGGCCGGTGACCTATAGAGCTCGTACATTGTGCGTGTTTAGTACTAGCAGTTGATAAGAGATGTTGACGCCACGGTTTATGGCCGGTGATCTATAGAGCTCGTACATTGTGCGTGTTTAGTACTAGCAGATGATAAGAGATGTTGACTCCACGGTTTATGGCCGGTGACCTATAGAGCTCGTACATTGTGCGTGTTTAGAACTAGCAGATGATAAGAGATGTTGACGCCACGGTTTATGGCCGGTGACCTATAGAGCTCGTACATTGTGCGTACTTAGTACTGGCAGATGATAAGAGATGTTGACGCCACGGTATATGGCCGGTGACCAAGAGAGGTCGTTCATTGTGCGTGTTTAGTACTAGCAGATGATAAGAGATGTTGACGCCACGGTTTATGGCCGGTGACCTATAGAGCTCGTACATTGTGCGTGTTTAGTACTAGCAGATGATAAGAGATGTTGACGCCACGGTTTATGGCCGGTGACCTAGACAGCTCGTACATTGTGCGTGTTTAGTACTAGCAGTTGATAAGAGATGTTGACGCCACGGTTTATGGCCGGTGATCTATAGAGCTCGTACATTGTGCGTGTTTAGTACTAGCAGATGATAAGAGATGTTGACTCCACGGTTTATGGCCGGTGACCTATAGAGCTCGTACATTGTGCGTGTTTAGAACTAGCAGATGATAAGAGATGTTGACGCCACGGTTTATGGCCGGTGACCTATAGAGCTCGTACATTGTGCGTGTTTAGTACTAGCAGTTGATAAGCGATGTTGACGCCACGGTTTTTGGCCGGTAACCAAGAGTGCTCGCGCATTGAAACAAATGACAGAAGATGCTGACGCCACGGTTTATGGCCGGTGACCTGGAGAGCTCACGCATTGGAGCGAGTTTCGTACTAGCAGATGACAGGAGATGTTGACGCCACGGTTTATGGCCGGTGACCTATAGAGCTCGTACATTGTGCGTGTTTAGTACTGGCAGATGATAAGAGATGTTGACGCCACGGTATATGGCCGGTGACCTAGAAAGCTCGTACATTGTGCGTGCTTAGTACTAGCAGTTGATAAGAGATGTTGACGCCACGGTTTATGTCCGGTGACCTATAGAGCTCGTACATTGTGCGTGTTTAGTACTAGCAGATGATAAGAGATGTTGACGCCACGGTTTATGGCCGATGACCTAGACAGCTCGTACATTGTGCGTGTTTAGTACTAGCAGTTGATAAGAGATGTTGACGCCACGGTTTATGGCCGGTGATCTATAGAGCTCGTACATTGTGCGTGTTTAGTACTAGCAGATGATAAGAGATGTTGACTCCACGGTTTATGGCCGGTGACCTATAGAGCTCGTACATTTTGCGTGTTTAGTACTAGCAGTTGATAAGAGATGTTGACGCCACGGTATATGGCCGGTGACCTATAGAGCTCGTACATTGTGCGTGTTTAGTACTAGCAGTTGATAAGAGATGTTGACGCCACGGTATATGGCCGGTGACCTATAGAACTCGTACATTGTGCGTGTTTAGTACTAGCAGATGATAAGAGATGTTGACGCCACGGTATATGGCCGGTGACCTATAGAGCTCGTACATTGTGCGTGTTTAGAACTAGCAGTTGATAAGAGATGTTGACGCCACGGTATATGGCCGGTGACCTATAGAGCTCGTACATTGTGCGTGTTTAGTACTAGCAGTTGATAAGAGATTTTGACGCCACGGTATATGGCTGGTGACCTATAGAGCTCGTACATTGTGCGTGTTTAGTACTCGCAGATGATAAGAGATGTTGACGCCACGGTATATGGCCGGTGACCTATAGAGCTCGTACATTGTGCGTGTTTAGTACTAGCAGATGATAAGAGATGTTGACGCCACGGTATATGGCCGGTGACCTATAGAGCTCGTACATTGTGCGTGTTTAGTACTAGCAGTTGATAAGAGATGTTGATGCCACGGTATATGGCCGGTGACCTATAGAGCTCGTACATTGTGCGTGTTTAGTACTAGCAGTTGATAAGAGATGTTGACGCCACGGTTTATGGCCGGTGACCTATAGAGCTCGTACATTGTGCGTGTTTAGTACTAGCAGTTGATAAGAGATGTTGACGCCACGGTTTATGGCCGGTGACCTATAGAGCTCGTACATTGTGCGTGTTTAGTACTAGCAGTTGATAAGAGATGTTGACGCCACGGTTTATGGCCGGTGATCTATAGAGCTCGTACATTGTGCGTGTTTAGTACTAGCAGATGATAAGAGATGTTGACTCCACGGTTTATGGCCGGCGACCTATAGAGCTCGTACATTGTGCGTGTTTAGAACTAGCAGATGATAAGAGATGTTGACGCCACGGTTTATGGCCGGTGACCTATAGAGCTCGTACATTGTGCGTACTTAGTACTGGCAGATGATAAGAGATGTTGACGCCACGGTATATGGCCGGTGACCAAGAGAGGTCGTTCATTGTGCGTGTTTAGTACTAGCAGATGATAAGAGATGTTGACGCCACGGTTTATGGCCGGTGACCTATAGAGCTCGTACATTGTGCGTGTTTAGTACTAGCAGATGATAAGAGATGTTGACGCCACGGTTTATGGCCGGTGACCTAGACAGCTCGTACATTGTGCGTGTTTAGTACTAGCAGTTGATAAGAGATGTTGACGCCACGGTTTATGGCCGGTGATCTATAGAGCTCGTACATTGTGCGTGTTTAGTACTAGCAGATGATAAGAGATGTTGACTCCACGGTTTATGGCCGGTGACCTATAGAGCTCGTACATTGTGCGTGTTTAGAACTAGCAGATGATAAGAGATGTTGACGCCACGGTTTATGGCCGGTGACCTATAGAGCTCGTACATTGTGCGTGTTTAGTACTAGCAGTTGATAAGCGATGTTGACGCCACGGTTTTTGGCCGGTAACCAAGAGTGCTCGCGCATTGAAACAAATGACAGAAGATGCTGACGCCACGGTTTATGGCCGGTGACCTGGAGAGCTCACGCATTGGAGCGAGTTTCGTACTAGCAGATGACAGGAGATGTTGACGCCACGGTTTATGGCCGGTGACCTATAGAGCTCGTACATTGTGCGTGTTTAGTACTGGCAGATGATAAGAGATGTTGACGCCACGGTATATGGCCGGTGACCTAGAAAGCTCGTACATTGTGCGTGCTTAGTACTAGCAGTTGATAAGAGATGTTGACGCCACGGTTTATGTCCGGTGACCTATAGAGCTCGTACATCGTGCGTGTTTAGTACTAGCAGATGATAAGAGATGTTGACGCCACGGTTTATGGCCGGTGACCTAGACAGCTCGTACATTGTGCGTGTTTAGTACTAGCAGTTGATAAGAGATGTTGACGCCACGGTTTATGGCCGGTGATCTATAGAGCTCGTACATTGTGCGTGTTTAGTACTAGCAGATGATAAGAGATGTTGACTCCACGGTTTATGGCCGGTGACCTATAGAGCTCGTACATTTTGCGTGTTTAGTACTAGCAGTTGATAAGAGATGTTGACGCCACGGTATATGGCCGGTGACCTATAGAGCTCGTACATTGTGCGTGTTTAGTACTAGCAGTTGATAAGAGATGTTGACGCCACGGTATATGGCCGGTGACCTATAGAACTCGTACATTGTGCGTGTTTAGTACTAGCAGATGATAAGAGATGTTGACGCCACGGTATATGGCCGGTGACCTATAGAGCTCGTACATTGTGCGTGTTTAGAACTAGCAGTTGATAAGAGATGTTGACGCCACGGTATATGGCCGGTGACCTATAGAGCTCGTACATTGTGCGTGTTTAGTACTAGCAGTTGATAAGAGATTTTGACGCCACGGTATGTGGCTGGTGACCTATAGAGCTCGTACATTGTGCGTGTTTAGTACTCGCAGATGATAAGAGATGTTGACGCCACGGTATATGGCCGGTGACCTATAGAGCTCGTACATTGTGCGTGTTTAGTACTAGCAGATGATAAGAGATGTTGACGCCACGGTATATGGCCGGTGACCTATAGAGCTCGTACATTGTGCGTGTTTAGTACTAGCAGTTGATAAGAGATGTTGATGCCACGGTTTATGGCCGGTGACCTATAGAGCTCGTACATTGTGCGTGTTTAGTACTAGCAGTTGATAAGAAATGTTGACGCCACGGTTTATGGCCGGTGACCTATAGAGCTCGTACATTGTGCGTGTTTAGTACTAGCAGTTGATAAGAGATGTTGACGCCACGGTTTATGGCCGGTGACCTATAGAGTTCGTACATTGTGCGTGTTTAGTACTAGCAGTTGATAAGAGATGTTGACGCCACGGTTTATGGCCGGTGACCTATAGAGCTCGTACATTGTGCGTGTTTAGTACTAGCAGTTGATAAGAGATGTTGACGCCACGGTATATGGCCGGTGACCTATAGAGCTCGTACATTGTGCGTGTTTAGTACTAGCAGATTATAAGAGATGTTGACGCCACGGTTTATGGCCGGTGACCTATAGAGCTCGTACATTGTGCGTGTTTAGTACTAGCAGATGATAAGAGATGTTGACGCCACGGTATATGGCCGGTGACCTATAGAGCTCGTACATTGTGCGTGTTTAGTACTAGCAGTTGATAAGAGATATTGACGCCACGGTATATGGCCGGTGACCTATAGAGCTCGTACATTGTGCGTGTTTAGTACTAGCAGTTGATAAGAGATGTTGACGCCACGATATATGGCCGGTGACCTATAGAGCTCGTACATTGTGCGTGTTTAGTACTAGCAGATGATAAGAGATGTTGACGCCACGGTTTATGGCCGGTGACCTATAGAGCTCGTACATTGTGCGTGTTTAGTACTAGCAGATGATAAGAGATGTTGATGCCACGGTTTATGGCCGGTGACCTATAGAGCTCGTACATTGTGCGTGTTTAGTACTAGCAGATGATAAGAGATGTTGACGCCACGGTATATGGCCGGTGACCTATAGAGCTCGTAAATTGTGCGTGTTTAGTACTAGCAGTTGATAAGAGATGTTGACGCCACGGTATATGGCCGGTGACCTATAGAGCTCGTACATTGTGCGTGTTTAGTACTAGCAGTTGATAAGAGATGTTGACGCCACGGTATATGGCCGGTGACCTATAGAGCTCGTACAATGTGCGTGTTTAGTACTAGCAGTTGATAAGAGATATTGACGCCACGGTTTATGGCCGGTGACCTATAGAGCTCGTACATTGTGCGTGTTTAGTACTAGCAGTTGATAAGAGATGTTGACGCCACGGTATATGGCCGGTGACCTATAGAGCTCGTACATTGTGCGTGTTTAGTACTAGCAGTTGATAAGAGATGTTGACGCCACCGCTAATGGCCGGTGACCTATAGAGGTCGTACATTGTGCGTGTTTAGTACTAGCAGTTGATAAGAGATGTTGACGCCACGGTTTATGGCCGGTGACCTATAGAGCTCGTACATTGTGCGTGTTTAGTACTAGCAGTTGATAAGAGATGTTGACGCCACGGTTTATGGCCGGTGACCTATAGAGCTCGTACATTGTGCGTGTTTAGTACTAGCAGTTGATAAGAGATGTTGACGCCACGGTTTATGGCCGGTGACCTATAGAGCTCGTACATTGTGCGTGTTTAGTACTAGCAGTTGATAAGAGATGTTGACGCCACGGTTTATGGCCGGTGATCTATAGAGCTCGTACATTGTGCGTGTTTAGTACTAGCAGATGATAAGAGATGTTGACTCCACGGTTTATGGCCGGTGACCTATAGAGCTCGTACATTGTGCGTGTTTAGAACTAGCAGATGATAAGAGATGTTGACGCCACGGTTTATGGCCGGTGACCTATAGAGCTCGTACATTGTGCGTACTTAGTACTGGCAGATGATAAGAGATGTTGACGCCACGGTATATGGCCGGTGACCAAGAGAGGTCGTTCATTGTGCGTGTTTAGTACTAGCAGATGATAAGAGATGTTGACGCCACGGTTTATGGCCGGTGACCTATAGAGCTCGTACATTGTGCGTGTTTAGTACTAGCAGATGATAAGAGATGTTGACGCCACGGTTTATGGCCGGTGACCTAGACAGCTCGTACATTGTGCGTGTTTAGTACTAGCAGTTGATAAGAGATGTTGACGCCACGGTTTATGGCCGGTGATCTATAGAGCTCGTACATTGTGCGTGTTTAGTACTAGCAGATGATAAGAGATGTTGACTACACGGTTTATGGCCGGTGACCTATAGAGCTCGTACACTGTGCGTGTTTAGAACTAGCAGATGATAAGAGATGTTGACGCCACGGTTTATGGCCGGTGACCTATAGAGCTCGTACATTGTGCGTGTTTAGTACTAGCAGTTGATAAGCGATGTTGACGCCACGGTTTTTGGCCGGTAACCAAGAGTGCTCGCGCATTGAAACAAATGACAGAAGATGCTGACGCCACGGTTTATGGCCGGTGACCTGGAGAGCTCACGCATTGGAGCGAGTTTCGTACTAGCAGATGACAGGAGATGTTGACGCCACGGTTTATGGCCGGTGACCTATAGAGCTCGTACATTGTGCGTGTTTAGTACTGGCAGATGATAAGAGATGTTGACGCCACGGTATATGGCCGGTGACCTAGAAAGCTCGTACATTGTGCGTGCTTAGTACTAGCAGTTGATAAGAGATGTTGACGCCACGGTTTATGTCCGGTGACCTATAGAGCTCGTACATTGTGCGTGTTTAGTACTAGCAGATGATAAGAGATGTTGACGCCACGGTTTATGGCCGATGACCTAGACAGCTCGTACATTGTGCGTGTTTAGTACTAGCAGTTGATAAGAGATGTTGACGCCACGGTTTATGGCCGGTGATCTATAGAGCTCGTACATTGTGCGTGTTTAGTACTAGCAGATGATAAGAGATGTTGACTCCACGGTTTATGGCCGGTGACCTATAGAGCTCGTACATTTTGCGTGTTTAGTACTAGCAGTTGATAAGAGATGTTGACGCCACGGTATATGGCCGGTGACCTATAGAGCTCGTACATTGTGCGTGTTTAGTACTAGCAGTTGATAAGAGATGTTGACGCCACGGTATATGGCCGGTGACCTATAGAACTCGTACATTGTGCGTGTTTAGTACTAGCAGATGATAAGAGATGTTGACGCCACGGTATATGGCCGGTGACCTATAGAGCTCGTACATTGTGCGTGTTTAGAACTAGCAGTTGATAAGAGATGTTGACGCCACGGTATATGGCCGGTGACCTATAGAGCTCGTACATTGTGCGTGTTTAGTACTAGCAGTTGATAAGAGATTTTGACGCCACGGTATATGGCTGGTGACCTATAGAGCTCGTACATTGTGCGTGTTTAGTACTCGCAGATGATAAGAGATGTTGACGCCACGGTATATGGCCGGTGACCTATAGAGCTCGTACATTGTGCGTGTTTAGTACTAGCAGATGATAAGAGATGTTGACGCCACGGTATATGGCCGGTGACCTATAGAGCTCGTACATTGTGCGTGTTTAGTACTAGCAGTTGATAAGAGATTTTGATGCCACGGTTTATGGCCGGTGACCTATAGAGCTCGTACATTGTGCGTGTTTAGTACTAGCAGTTGATAAGAAATGTTGACGCCACGGTTTATGGCCGGTGACCTATAGAGCTCGTACATTGTGCGTGTTTAGTACTAGCAGTTGATAAGAGATGTTGACGCCACGGTTTATGGCCGGTGACCTATAGAGTTCGTACATTGTGCGTGTTTAGTACTAGCAGTTGATAAGAGATGTTGACGCCACGGTTTATGGCCGGTGACCTATAGAGCTCGTACATTGTGCGTGTTTAGTACTAGCAGTTGATAAGAGATGTTGACGCCACGGTATATGGCCGGTGACCTATAGAGCTCGTACATTGTGCGTGTTTAGTACTAGCAGTTGATAAGAGATGTTGACGCCACGGTTTATGGCCGGTGATCTATAGAGCTCGTACATTGTGCGTGTTTAGTACTAGCAGATGATAAGAGATGTTGACTCCACGGTTTATGGCCGGTGACCTATAGAGCTCGTACATTGTGCGTGTTTAGTACTAGCAGATGATAAGAGATGTTGACGCCACGGTTTATGGCCGGTGACCTAGACAGCTCGTACATTGTGCGTGTTTAGTACTAGCAGTTGATAAGAGATGTTGACGCCACGGTTTATGGCCGGTGATCTATAGAGCTCGTACATTGTGCGTGTTTAGTACTAGCAGATGATAAGAGATGTTGACTCCACGGTTTATGGCCGGTGACCTATAGAGCTCGTACATTGTGCGTGTTTAGAACTAGCAGATGATAAGAGATGTTGACGCCACGGTTTATGGCCGGTGACCTATAGAGCTCGTACATTGTGCGTACTTAGTACTGGCAGATGATAAGAGATGTTGACGCCACGGTATATGGCCGGTGACCAAGAGAGGTCGTTCATTGTGCGTGTTTAGTACTAGCAGATGATAAGAGATGTTGACGCCACGGTTTATGGCCGGTGACCTATAGAGCTCGTACATTGTGCGTGTTTAGTACTAGCAGATGATAAGAGATGTTGACGCCACGGTTTATGGCCGGTGACCTAGACAGCTCGTACATTGTGCGTGTTTAGTACTAGCAGTTGATAAGAGATGTTGACGCCACGGTTTATGGCCGGTGATCTATAGAGCTCGTACATTGTGCGTGTTTAGTACTAGCAGATGATAAGAGATGTTGACTCCACGGTTTATGGCCGGTGACCTATAGAGCTCGTACATTGTGCGTGTTTAGAACTAGCAGATGATAAGAGGTGTTGACGCCACGGTTTATGGCCGGTGACCTATAGAGCTCGTACATTGTGCGTGTTTAGTACTAGCAGTTGATAAGCGATGTTGACGCCACGGTTTTTGGCCGGTAACCAAGAGTGCTCGCGCATTGAAACAAATGACAGAAGATGCTGACGCCACGGTTTATGGCCGGTGACCTGGAGAGCTCACGCATTGGAGCGAGTTTCGTACTAGCAGATGACAGGAGATGTTGACGCCACGGTTTATGGCCGGTGACCTATAGAGCTCGTACATTGTGCGTGTTTAGTACTGGCAGATGATAAGAGATGTTGACGCCACGGTATATGGCCGGTGACCTAGAAAGCTCGTACATTGTGCGTGCTTAGTACTAGCAGTTGATAAGAGATGTTGACGCCACGGTTTATGTCCGGTGACCTATAGAGCTCGTACATTGTGCGTGTTTAGTACTAGCAGATGATAAGAGATGTTGACGCCACGGTTTATGGCCGGTGACCTAGACAGCTCGTACATTGTGCGTGTTTAGTACTAGCAGTTGATAAGAGATGTTGACGCCACGGTTTATGGCCGGTGATCTATAGAGCTCGTACATTGTGCGTGTTTAGTACTAGCAGATGATAAGAGATGTTGACTCCACGGTTTATGGCCGGTGACCTATAGAGCTCGTACATTTTGCGTGTTTAGTACTAGCAGTTGATAAGAGATGTTGACGCCACGGTATATGGCCGGTGACCTATAGAGCTCGTACATTGTGCGTGTTTAGTACTAGCAGTTGATAAGAGATGTTGACGCCACGGTATATGGCCGGTGACCTATAGAACTCGTACATTGTGCGTGTTTAGTACTAGCAGATGATAAGAGATGTTGACGCCACGGTATATGGCCGGTGACCTATAGAGCTCGTACATTGTGCGTGTTTAGAACTAGCAGTTGATAAGAGATGTTGACGCCACGGTATATGGCCGGTGACCTATAGAGCTCGTACATTGTGCGTGTTTAGTACTAGCAGTTGATAAGAGATTTTGACGCCACGGTATATGGCTGGTGACCTATAGAGCTCGTACATTGTGCGTGTTTAGTACTCGCAGATGATTAGAGATGTTGACGCCACGGTATATGGCCGGTGACCTATAGAGCTCGTACATTGTGCGTGTTTAGTACTAGCAGATGATAAGAGATGTTGACGCCACGGTATATGGCCGGTGACCTATAGAGCTCGTACATTGTGCGTGTTTAGTACTAGCAGTTGATAAGAGATGTTGATGCCACGGTTTATGGCCGGTGACCTATAGAGCTCGTACATTGTGCGTGTTTAGTACTAGCAGTTGATAAGAAATGTTGACGCCACGGTTTATGGCCGGTGACCTATAGAGCTCGTACATTGTGCGTGTTTAGTACTAGCAGTTGATAAGAGATGTTGACGCCACGGTTTATGGCCGGTGACCTATAGAGTTCGTACATTGTGCGTGTTTAGTACTAGCAGTTGATAAGAGATGTTGACGCCACGGTTTATGGCCGGTGACCTATAGAGCTCGTACATTGTGCGTGTTTAGTACTAGCAGTTGATAAGAGATGTTGACGCCACGGTATATGGCCGGTGACCTATAGAGCTCGTACATTGTGCGTGTTTAGTACTAGCAGATTATAAGAGATGTTGACGCCACGGTTTATGGCCGGTGACCTATAGAGCTCGTACATTGTGCGTGTTTAGTACTAGCAGATGATAAGAGATGTTACCGCCACGGTATATGGCCGGTGACCTATAGAGCTCGTACATTGTGCGTGTTTAGTACTAGCAGTTGATAAGAGATATTGACGCCACGGTATATGGCCGGTGACCTATAGAGCTCGTACATTGTGCGTGTTTAGTACTAGCAGTTGATAAGAGATGTTGACGCCACGGTATATGGCCGGTGACCTATAGAGCTCGTACATTGTGCGTGTTTAGTACTAGCAGATGATAAGAGATGTTGACGCCACGGTTTATGGCCGGTGACCTATAGAGCTCGTACATTGTGCGTGTTTAGTACTAGCAGATGATAAGAGATGTTGATGCCACGGTTTATGGCCGGTGACCTATAGAGCTCGTACATTGTGCGTGTTTAGTACTAGCAGATGATAAGAGATGTTGACGCCACGGTATATGGCCGGTGACCTATAGAGCTCGTACATTGTGCGTGTTTAGTACTAGCAGTTGATAAGAGATGTTGACGCCACGGTATATGGCCGGTGACCTATAGAGCTCGTACATTGTGCGTGTTTAGTACTAGCAGTTGATAAGAGATGTTGACGCCACGGTATATGGCCGGTGACCTATAGAGCTCGTACAATGTGCGTGTTTAGTACTAGCAGTTGATAAGAGATATTGACGCCACGGTTTATGGCCGGTGACCTATAGAGCTCGTACATTGTGCGTGTTTAGTACTAGCAGTTGATAAGAGATGTTGACGCCACGGTATATGGCCGGTGACCTATAGAGCTCGTACATTGTGCGTGTTTAGTACTAGCAGTTGATAAGAGATGTTGACGCCACCGCTAATGGCCGGTGACCTATAGAGCTCGTACATTGTGCGTGTTTAGTACTAGCAGTTGATAAGAGATGTTGACGCCACGGTTTATGGCCGGTGACCTATAGAGCTCGTACATTGTGCGTGTTTAGTACTAGCAGTTGATAAGAGATGTTGACGCCACGGTTTATGGCCGGTGACCTATAGAGCTCGTACATTGTGCGTGTTTAGTACTAGCAGTTGATAAGAGATGTTGACGCCACGGTTTATGGCCGGTGACCTATAGAGCTCGTACATTGTGCGTGTTTAGTACTAGCAGTTGATAAGAGATGTTGACGCCACGGTTTATGGCCGGTGACCTATAGAGCTCGTACATTGTGCGTGTTTAGTACTAGCAGTTGATAAGAGATGTTGACGCCACGGTTTATGGCCGGTGACCTATAGAGCTCGTACATTGTGCGTGTTTAGTACTAGCAGTTGATAAGAGATGTTGACGCCACGGTATATGGCCGGTGAGCTATAGAGCTCGTACATTGTGCGTGTTTAGTACTAGCAGATTATAAGAGATGTTGACGCCACGGTTTATGGCCGGTGACCTATAGAGCTCGTACATTGTGCGTGTTTAGTACTAGCAGATGATAAGAGATGTTGACGCCACGGTATATGGCCGGTGACCTATAGAGCTCGTACATTGTGCGTGTTTAGTACTAGCAGATGATAAGAGATGTTGACGCCACGGTTTATGGCCGGTGACCTATAGAGCTCGTA
The DNA here is from genome assembly GCA_946902985.2 of Meconema thalassinum. Taxonomy (NCBI): domain Eukaryota; kingdom Metazoa; phylum Arthropoda; class Insecta; order Orthoptera; family Tettigoniidae; genus Meconema; species Meconema thalassinum. The sequence continues at coordinate 39,743,959 of OX336388.2, forward strand.
CATTGTGCGTGTTTAGTACTAGCAGTTGATAAGAGATGTTGACGCCACGGTATATGGCCGGTGACCTATAGAACTCGTACATTGTGCGTGTTTAGTACTAGCAGATGATAAGAGATGTTGACGCCACGGTATATGGCCGGTGACCTATAGAGCTCGTACATTGTGCGTGTTTAGAACTAGCAGTTGATAAGAGATGTTGACGCCACGGTATATGGCCGGTGACCTATAGAGCTCGTACATTGTGCGTGTTTAGTACTAGCAGTTGATAAGAGATTTTGACGCCACGGTATATGGCTGGTGACCTATAGAGCTCGTACATTGTGCGTGTTTAGTACTCGCAGATGATAAGAGATGTTGACGCCACGGTATATGGCCGGTGACCTATAGAGCTCGTACATTGTGCGTGTTTAGTACTAGCAGATGATAAGAGATGTTGACGCCACGGTATATGGCCGGTGACCTATAGAGCTCGTACATTGTGCGTGTTTAGTACTAGCAGTTGATAAGAGATGTTGATGCCACGGTTTATGGCCGGTGACCTATAGAGCTCGTACATTGTGCGTGTTTAGTACTAGCAGTTGATAAGAAATGTTGACGCCACGGTTTATGGCCGGTGACCTATAGAGCTCGTACATTGTGCGTGTTTAGTACTAGCAGTTGATAAGAGATGTTGACGCCACGGTTTATGGCCGGTGACCTATAGAGTTCGTACATTGTGCGTGTTTAGTACTAGCAGTTGATAAGAGATGTTGACGCCACGGTTTATGGCCGGTGACCTATAGAGCTCGTACATTGTGCGTGTTTAGTACTAGCAGTTGATAAGAGATGTTGACGCCACGGTATATGGCCGGTGACCTATAGAGCTCGTACATTGTGCGTGTTTAGTACTAGCAGATTATAAGAGATGTTGACGCCACGGTTTATGGCCGGTGACCTATAGAGCTCGTACATTGTGCGTGTTTAGTACTAGCAGATGATAAGAGATGTTGACGCCACGGTATATGGCCGGTGACCTATAGAGCTCGTACATTGTGCGTGTTTAGTACTAGCAGTTGATAAGAGATATTGACGCCACGGTATATGGCCGGTGACCTATAGAGCTCGTACATTGTGCGTGTTTAGTACTAGCAGTTGATAAGAGATGTTGACGCCACGGTATATGGCCGGTGACCTATAGAGCTCGTACATTGTGCGTGTTTAGTACTAGCAGATGATAAGAGATGTTGACGCCACGGTTTATGGCCGGTGACCTATAGAGCTCGTACATTGTGCGTGTTTAGTACTAGCAGATGATAAGAGATGTTGATGCCACGGTTTATGGCTGGTGACCTATAGAGCTCGTACATTGTGCGTGTTTAGTACTAGCAGATGATAAGAGATGTTGACGCCACGGTATATGGCCGGTGACCTATAGAGCTCGTACATTGTGCGTGTTTAGTACTAGCAGTTGATAAGAGATGTTGACGCCACGGTATATGGCCGGTGACCTATAGAGCTCGTACATTGTGCGTGTTTAGTACTAGCAGTTGATAAGAGATGTTGACGCCACGGTATATGGCCGGTGACCTATAGAGCTCGTACAATGTGCGTGTTTAGTACTAGCAGTTGATAAGAGATATTGACGCCACGGTTTATGGCCGGTGACCTATAGAGCTCGTACATTGTGCGTGTTTAGTACTAGCAGTTGATAAGAGATGTTGACGCCACGGTATATGGCCGGTGACCTATAGAGCTCGTACATTGTGCGTGTTTAGTACTAGCAGTTGATAAGAGATGTTGACGCCACCGCTAATGGCCGGTGACCTATAGAGCTCGTACATTGTGCGTGTTTAGTACTAGCAGTTGATAAGAGATGTTGACGCCACGGTTTATGGCCGGTGACCTATAGAGCTCGTACATTGTGCGTGTTTAGTACTAGCAGTTGATAAGAGATGTTGACGCCACGGTTTATGGCCGGTGACCTATAGAGCTCGTACATTGTGCGTGTTTAGTACTAGCAGTTGATAAGAGATGTTGACGCCACGGTTTATGGCCGGTGACCTATAGAGCTCGTACATTGTGCGTGTTTAGTACTAGCAGTTGATAAGAGATGTTGACGCCACGGTTTATGGCCGGTGATCTATAGAGCTCGTACATTGTGCGTGTTTAGTACTAGCAGATGATAAGAGATGTTGACTCCACGGTTTATGGCCGGTGACCTATAGAGCTCGTACATTGTGCGTGTTTAGAACTAGCAGATGATAAGAGATGTTGACGCCACGGTTTATGGCCGGTGACCTATAGAGCTCGTACATTGTGCGTACTTAGTACTGGCAGATGATAAGAGATGTTGACGCCACGGTATATGGCCGGTGACCAAGAGAGGTCGTTCATTGTGCGTGTTTAGTACTAGCAGATGATAAGAGATGTTGACGCCACGGTTTATGGCCGGTGACCTATAGAGCTCGTACATTGTGCGTGTTTAGTACTAGCAGATGATAAGAGATGTTGACGCCACGGTTTATGGCCGGTGAACTAGACAGCTCGTACATTGTGCGTGTTTAGTACTAGCAGTTGATAAGAGATGTTGACGCCACGGTTTATGGCCGGTGATCTATAGAGCTCGTACATTGTGCGTGTTTAGTACTAGCAGATGATAAGAGATGTTGACTCCACGGTTTATGGCCGGTGACCTATAGAGCTCGTACATTGTGCGTGTTTAGAACTAGCAGATGATAAGAGATGTTGACGCCACGGTTTATGGCCGGTGACCTATAGAGCTCGTACATTGTGCGTGTTTAGTACTAGCAGTTGATAAGCGATGTTGACGCCACGGTTTTTGGCCGGTAACCAAGAGTGCTCGCGCATTGAAACAAATGACAGAAGATGCTGACGCCACGGTTTATGGCCGGTGACCTGGAGAGCTCACGCATTGGAGCGAGTTTCGTACTAGCAGATGACAGGAGATGTTGACGCCACGGTTTATGGCCTGTGACCTATAGAGCTCGTACATTGTGCGTGTTTAGTACTAGCAGATGATAAGAGATGTTGACGCCACGGTATATGGCCAGTGACCTAGAAAGCTCGTACATTGTGCGTGCTTAGTACTAGCAGTTGATAAGAGATGTTGACGCCACGGTTTATGTCCGGTGACCTATAGAGCTCGTACATTGTGCGTGTTTAGTACTAGCAGATGATAAGAGATGTTGACGCCACGGTTTATGGCCGGTGACCTAGACAGCTCGTACATTGTGCGTGTTTAGTACTAGCAGTTGATAAGAGATGTTGACGCCACGGTTTATGGCCGGTGATCTATAGAGCTCGTACATTGTGCGTGTTTAGTACTAGCAGATGATAAGAGATGTTGACTCCACGGTTTATGGCCGGTGACCTATAGAGCTCGTACATTTTGCGTGTTTAGTACTAGCAGTTGATAAGAGATGTTGACGCCACGGTATATGGCCGGTGACCTATAGAGCTCGTACATTGTGCGTGTTTAGTACTAGCAGTTGATAAGAGATGTTGACGCCACGGTATATGGCCGGTGACCTATAGAACTCGTACATTGTGCGTGTTTAGTACTAGCAGATGATAAGAGATGTTGACGCCACGGTATATGGCCGGTGACCTATAGAGCTCGTACATTGTGCGTGTTTAGAACTAGCAGTTGATAAGAGATGTTGACGCCACGGTATATGGCCGGTGACCTATAGAGCTCGTACATTGTGCGTGTTTAGTACTAGCAGTTGATAAGAGATTTTGACGCCACGGTATATGGCTGGTGACCTATAGAGCTCGTACATTGTGCGTGTTTAGTACTCGCAGATGATAAGAGATGTTGACGCCACGGTATATGGCCGGTGACCTATAGAGCTCGTACATTGTGCGTGTTTAGTACTAGCAGATGATAAGAGATGTTGACGCCACGGTATAAGGCCGGTGACCTATAGAGCTCGTACATTGTGCGTGTTTAGTACTAGCAGTTGATAAGAGATGTTGATGCCACGGTTTATGGCCGGTGACCTATAGAGCTCGTACATTGTGCGTGTTTAGTACTAGCAGTTGATAAGAAATGTTGACGCCACGGTTTATGGCCGGTGACCTATAGAGCTCGTACATTGTGCGTGTTTAGTACTAGCAGTTGATAAGAGATGTTGACGCCACGGTTTATGGCCGGTGACCTATAGAGTTCGTACATTGTGCGTGTTTAGTACTAGCAGTTGATAAGAGATGTTGACGCCACGGTTTATGGCCGGTGACCTATAGAGCTCGTACATTGTGCGTGTTTAGTACTAGCAGTTGATAAGAGATGTTGACGCCACGGTATATGGCCGGTGACCTATAGAGCTCGTACATTGTGCGTGTTTAGTACTAGCAGATTATAAGAGATGTTGACGCCACGGTTTATGGCCGGTGACCTATAGAGCTCGTACATTGTGCGTGTTTAGTACTAGCAGATGATAAGAGATGTTGACGCCACGGTATATGGCCGGTGACCTATAGAGCTCGTACATTGTGCGTGTTTAGTACTAGCAGTTGATAAGAGATATTGACGCCACGGTATATGGCCGGTGACCTATAGAGCTCGTACATTGTGCGTGTTTAGTACTAGCAGTTGATAAGAGATGTTGACGCCACGGTATATGGCCGGTGACCTATAGAGCTCGTACATTGTGCGTGTTTAGTACTAGCAGATGATAAGAGATGTTGACGCCACGGTTTATGGCCGGTGACCTATAGAGCTCGTACATTGTGCGTGTTTAGTACTAGCAGATGATAAGAGATGTTGATGCCACGGTTTATGGCCGGTGACCTATAGAGCTCGTACATTGTGCGTGTTTAGTACTAGCAGATGATAAGAGATGTTGACGCCACGGTATATGGCCGGTGACCTATAGAGCTCGTACATTGTGCGTGTTTAGTACTAGCAGTTGATAAGAGATGTTGACGCCACGGTATATGGCCGGTGACCTATAGAGCTCGTACATTGTGCGTGTTTAGTACTAGCAGTTGATAAGAGATGTTGACGCCACGGTATATGGCCGGTGACCTATAGAGCTCGTACAATGTGCGTGTTTAGTACTAGCAGTTGATAAGAGATATTGACGCCACGGTTTATGGCCGGTGACCTATAGAGCTCGTACATTGTGCGTGTTTAGTACTAGCAGTTGATAAGAGATGTTGACGCCACGGTATATGGCCGGTGACCTATAGAGCTCGTACATTGTGCGTGTTTAGTACTAGCAGTTGATAAGAGATGTTGACGCCACCGCTAATGGCCGGTGACCTATAGAGCTCGTACATTGTGCGTGTTTAGTACTAGCAGTTGATAAGAGATGTTGACGCCACGGTTTATGGCCGGTGACCTATAGAGCTCGTACATTGTGCGTGTTTAGTACTAGCAGTTGATAAGAGATGTTGACGCCACGGTTTATGGCCGGTGACCTATAGAGCTCGTACATTGTGCGTGTTTAGTACTAGCAGTTGATAAGAGATGTTGACGCCACGGTTTATGGCCGGTGACCTATAGAGCTCGTACATTGTGCGTGTTTAGTACTAGCAGTTGATAAGAGATGTTGACGCCACGGTTTATGGCCGGTGACCTATAGAGCTCGTACATTGTGCGTGTTTAGTACTAGCAGTTGATAAGAGATGTTGACGCCACGGTTTATGGCCGGTGACCTATAGAGCTCGTACATTGTGCGTGTTTATTACTAGCAGTTGATAAGAGATGTTGACGCCACGGTATATGGCCGGTGAGCTATAGAGCTCGTACATTGTGCGTGTTTAGTACTAGCAGATTATAAGAGATGTTGACGCCACGGTTTATGGCCGGTGACCTATAGAGCTCGTACATTGTGCGTGTTTAGTACTAGCAGATGATAAGAGATGTTGACGCCACGTTATATGGCCGGTGACCTATAGAGCTCGTACATTGTGCGTGTTTAGTACTAGCAGATGATAAGAGATGTTGACGCCACGGTTTATGGCCGGTGACCTATAGAGCTCGTACATTGTGCGTGTTTAGTACTAGCAGATGATAAGAGATGTTGATGCCACGGTTTATGGCCGGTGACCTATAGAGCTCGTACATTGTGCGTGTTTAGTACTAGCAGTTGATAAGAGATGTTGACGCCACGGTATATGGCCGGTGACCTATAGAGCTCGTACATTGTGCGTGTTTAGTACTAGCAGTTGATAAGAGATGTTGACGCCACGGTATATGGCCGGTGACCTATAGAGTGCGTACAATGTGCGTGTTTAGTACTAGCAGTTGATAAGAGATGTTGACGCCACGGTTTATGGCCGGTGACCTATAGAGCTCGTACATTGTGCGTGTTTAGTACTAGCAGTTGATAAGAGATGTTGACGCCACGGTATATGGCCGGTGACCTATAGAGCTCGTACATTGTGCGTGTTTAGTACTCGCAGATGATAAGAGATGTTGACGCCACGGTATATGGCCGGTGACCTATAGAGCTCGTACATTGTGCGTGTTTAGTACTAGCAGTTTATAAGAGATGTTGACGCCACGGTATATGGCCGGTGACCTATAGAGCTCGTACATTGTGCGTGTTTAGTACTAGCAGTTGATAAGAGATGTTGACGCCACGGTTTATGGCCGGTGACCTATAGAGCTCGTACATTGTGCGTGTTTAGTACTAGCAGTTGATAAGAGATGTTGACGCCACGGTTTATGGCCGGTGACCTATAGAGCTCGTACATTGTGCGTGTTTAGTACTAGCAGTTGATAAGAGATGTTGACGCCACGGTTTATGGCCGGTGACCTATAGAGCTCGTACATTGTGCGTGTTTAGAACTAGCAGTTGATAAGAGATGTTGACGCCACGGTATATGGCCGGTGACCTATAGAGCTCGTACATTGTGCGTGTTTAGTACTAGTAGATGATAAGAGATGTTGACGCCACGGTTTATGGCCGGTGACCTATAGAGCTCGTACATTGTGCGTGTTTAGTACTAGCAGTTGATAAGAGATGTTGACGCCACGGTTTATGGCCGGTGACCTATAGAGCTTGTACATTGTGCGTGTTTAGAACTAGCACTTGATAAGATATGTTGACGCCACGGTATATGGCCGGTGACCTATAGAGCTCGTACATTGTGCGTGTTTAGTACTAGCAGATGATAAGAGATGTTGACGCCACGGTATATGGCCGGTGACCTATAGAGCTCGTACATTGTGCGTGTTTAGAACTAGCAGTTGATAAGAGATGTTGACGCCACGGTATATGGCCGGTGACCTATAGAGCTCGTACATTGTGCGTGTTTAGTACTAGCAGTTGATAAGAGATTTTGACGCCACGGTATATGGCTGGTGACCTATAGAGCTCGTACATTGTGCGTGTTTAGTACTCGCAGATGATAAGAGATGTTGACGCCACGGTATATGGCCGGTGACCTATAGAGCTCGTACATTGTGCGTGTTTAGTACTAGCAGATGATAAGAGATGTTGACGCCACGGTATATGGCCGGTGACCTATAGAGCTCGTACATTGTGCGTGTTTAGTACTAGCAGTTGATAAGAGATGTTGATGCCACGGTTTATGGCCGGTGACCTATAGAGCTCGTACATTGTGCGTGTTTAGTACTAGCAGTTGATAAGAAATGTTGACGCCACGGTTTATGGCCGGTGACCTATAGAGCTCGTACATTGTGCGTGTTTAGTACTAGCAGTTGATAAGAGATGTTGACGCCACGGTTTATGGCCGGTGACCTATAGAGTTCGTACATTGTGCGTGTTTAGTACTAGCAGTTGATAAGAGATGTTGACGCCACGGTTTATGGCCGGTGACCTATAGAGCTCGTACATTGTGCGTGTTTAGTACTAGCAGTTGATAAGAGATGTTGACGCCACGGTATATGGCCGGTGACCTATAGAGCTCGTACATTGTGCGTGTTTAGTACTAGCAGATTATAAGAGATGTTGACGCCACGGTTTATGGCCGGTGACCTATAGAGCTCGTACATTGTGCGTGTTTAGTACTAGCAGATGATAAGAGATGTTGACGCCACGGTATATGGCCGGTGACCTATAGAGCTCGTACATTGTGCGTGTTTAGTACTAGCAGTTGATAAGAGATATTGACGCCACGGTATATGGCCGGTGACCTATAGAGCTCGTACATTGTGCGTGTTTAGTACTAGCAGTTGATAAGAGATGTTGACGCCACGGTATATGGCCGGTGACCTATAGAGCTCGTACATTGTGCGTGTTTAGTACTAGCAGATGATAAGAGATGTTGACGCCACGGTTTATGGCCGGTGACCTATAGAGCTCGTACATTGTGCGTGTTTAGTACTAGCAGATGATAAGAGATGTTGATGCCACGGTTTATGGCCGGTGACCTATAGAGCTCGTACATTGTGCGTGTTTAGTACTAGCAGATGATAAGAGATGTTGACGCCACGGTATATGGCCGGTGACCTATAGAGCTCGTACATTGTGCGTGTTTAGTACTAGCAGTTGATAAGAGATGTTGACGCCACGGTATATGGCCGGTGACCTATAGAGCTCGTACATTGTGCGTGTTTAGTACTAGCAGTTGATAAGAGATGTTGACGCCACGGTATATGGCCGGTGACCTATAGAGCTCGTACAATGTGCGTGTTTAGTACTAGCAGTTGATAAGAGATATTGACGCCACGGTTTATGGCCGGTGACCTATAGAGCTCGTACATTGTGCGTGTTTAGTACTAGCAGTTGATAAGAGATGTTGACGCCACGGTATATGGCCGGTGACCTATAGAGCTCGTACATTGTGCGTGTTTAGTACTAGCAGTTGATAAGAGATGTTGACGCCACGGTTTATGGCCGGTGACCTATAGAGCTCGTACATTGTGCGTGTTTAGTACTAGCAGTTGATAAGAGATGTTGACGCCACGGTTTATGGCCGGTGACCTATAGAGCTCGTACATTGTGCGTGTTTAGTACTAGCAGTTGATAAGAGATGTTGACGCCACGGTTTATGGCCGGTGACCTATAGAGCTCGTACATTGTGCGTGTTTAGTACTAGCAGTTGATAAGAGATGTTGACGCCACGGTTTATGGCCGGTGACCTATAGAGCTCGTACATTGTGCGTGTTTAGTACTAGCAGTTGATAAGAGATGTTGACGCCACGGTTTATGGCCGGTGACCTATAGAGCTCGTACATTGTGCGTGTTTAGTACTAGCAGTTGATAAGAGATGTTGACGCCACGGTATATGGCCGGTGAGCTATAGAGCTCGTACATTGTGCGTGTTTAGTACTAGCAGATTATAAGAGATGTTGACGCCACGGTTTATGGCCGGTGACCTATAGAGCTCGTACATTGTGCGTGTTTAGTACTAGCAGATGATAAGAGATGTTGACGCCACGTTATATGGCCGGTGACCTATAGAGCTCGTACATTGTGCGTGTTTAGTACTAGCAGTTGATAAGAGATGTTGACGCCACGGTTTATGGCCGGTGACCTATAGAGCTCGTACATTGTGCGTGTTTAGTACTAGCAGATGATAAGAGATGTTGATGCCACGGTTTATGGCCGGTGACCTATAGAGCTCGTACATTGTGCGTGTTTAGTACTAGCAGTTGATAAGAGATGTTGACGCCACGGTATATGGCCGGTGACCTATAGAGCTCGTACATTGTGCGTGTTTAGTACTAGCAGTTGATAAGAGATGTTGACGCCACGGTATATGGCCGGTGACCTATAGAGTGCGTACAATGTGCGTGTTTAGTACTAGCAGTTGATAAGAGATGTTGACGCCACGGTTTATGGCCGGTGACCTATAGAGCTCGTACATTGTGCGTGTTTAGTACTAGCAGTTGATAAGAGATGTTGACGCCACGGTATATGGCCGGTGACCTATAGAGCTCGTACATTGTGCGTGTTTAGTACTCGCAGATGATAAGAGATGTTGACGCCACGGTATATGGCCGGTGACCTATAGAGCTCGTACATTGTGCGTGTTTAGTACTAGCAGTTTATAAGAGATGTTGACGCCACGGTATATGGCCGGTGACCTATAGAGCTCGTACATTGTGCGTGTTTAGTAGTAGCAGTTGATAAGAGATGTTGACGCCACGGTTTATGGCCGGTGACCTATAGAGCTCGTACATTGTGCGTGTTTAGTACTAGCAGTTGATAAGAGATGTTGACGCCACGGTTTATGGCCGGTGACCTATAGAGCTCGTACATTGTGCGTGTTTAGTACTAGCAGTTGATAAGAGATGTTGACGCCACGGTTTATGGCCGGTGACCTATAGAGCTCGTACATTGTGCGTGTTTAGAACTAACAGTTGATAAGAGATGTTGACGCCACGGTATCTGGCCGGTGACCTATAGAGCTCGTACATTGTGCGTGTTTAGTACTAGCAGTTGATAAGAGATGTTGACGCCACGGTTTATGGCCGGTGACCTATAGAGCTCGTACATTGTGCGTGTTTAGTACTAGCAGATGATAAGAGATGTTGACGCCACGGTTTATGGCCGGTGACCTATAGAGCTCGTACATTGTGCGTGTTTAGTACTAGCAGTTGATAAGAGATGTTGACGCCACGGTTTATGGCCGGTGACCTATAGAGCTCGTACATTGTGCGTGTTTAGAACTAGCAGTTGATAAGAGATGTTGACGCCACGGTATATGGCCGGTGACCTATAGAGCTCGTACATTGTGCGTGTTTAGTACTAGTAGATGATAAGAGATGTTGACGCCACGGTTTATGGCCGGTGACCTATAGAGCTCGTACATTGTGCGTGTTTAGTACTAGCAGTTGATAAGAGATGTTGACGCCACGGTTTATGGCCGGTGACCTATAGAGCTTGTACATTGTGCGTGTTTAGAACTAGCACTTGATAAGATATGTTGACGCCACGGTATATGGCCGGTGACCTATAGAGCTCGTACATTGTGCGTGTTTAGTACTAGCAGTTGATAAGAGATGTTGACGCCACGGTTTATGGCCGGTGACCTATAGAGCTCGTACATTGTGCGTGTTTAGTACTAGCAGTTGATAAGAGATGTTGACGCCACGGTATATGGCCGGTGACCTATAGAGATCGTACATTGTGCGTGTTTAGAACTAGCAGATGATAAGAGATGTTGACGCCAGGCTTTATGGCCGGTGACCTATAGAGCTCGTACATTGTGCGTGTTTAGAACTAGCAGTTGATAAGAGATGTTGACGCCACGGTATATGGCCGGTGACCTGTAGAGCTCTTACATTGTGCGTGTTTTGTACTAGCAGTTGATAAGAGATGTTGACGCCAGGGTTTATGGCCGGTGACCTATAGAGCTCGTACATTGTGCGTGTTTAGTACTAGCAGTTGATAAGAGATGTTGACGCCACGGTATATGGCCGGTGACCTATAGAGCTCGTACATTGTGCGTGTTTAGTACTAGCAGATGATAAGAGATGTTGACGCCACGGTATATGGCCGGTGACCTGTAGAGCTCTTACATTGTGCGTGTTTAGTACTAGCAGTTGATAAGAGATGTTGACGCCACGGTTTATGGCCGGTGACCTATAGAGCTCGTACATTGTGCGTGTTTAGTACTAGCAGATGATAAGAGATGTTGACGCCACGGTATATGGCTGGTGACCTGTAGAGCTCGTACATTGTGCGTGTTTAGTACTAGCAGATGATAAGAGATGTTGACGCCAGGGTTTATGGCCGGTGACCTATAGAGCTCGTACATTGTGCGTGTTTAGTACTAGCAGTTGATAAGAGATGTTGACGCCACGGTATATGGCCGGTGACCTATAGAGCTCGTACATTGTGCGTGTTTAGTACTAGCAGATGATAAGAGATGTTGACGCCACGGTATATGGCCGGTGACCTGTAGAGCTCTTACATTGTGCGTGTTTAGTACTAGCAGTTGATAAGAGATGTTGACGCCACGGTTTATGGCCGGTGACCTATAGAGCTCGTACATTGTGCGTGTTTAGAACTAGCAGTTGATAAGAGATGTTGACGCCACGGTTTATGGCCGGTGACCTATAGAGCTCGTACATTGCGCGTGTTTAGTACTAGCAGATGATAAGAGATGTTGACGCCACGGTATAGGGCTGGTGACCTATAGAGCTCGTACATTGATGCGTGTTTAGTACTAGCAGATGATAAGAGATGTTGACGCCACGGTATATGGCTGGTGACCTATAGAGCTCGTACATTGTGCGTGTTTAGTACTAGCAGATGATAAGAGATGTTGACGCCACGGTATATGGCTGGTGACCTATAGAGCTCGTACATTGATGCGTGTTTAGTACTAGCAGATGATAAGAGATGTTGACGCCACGGTATATGGCTGGTGACCTATAGAGCTCGTACATTGTGCGTGTTTAGTACTAGCAGATGATAAGAGATGTTGACGCCACGGTATATGGCCGGTGACCTATAGAGCTCGTACAATGTGCGAGTTTAGTACTAGCAGTTGATAAGAGATGTTGACGCCACGGTTTATGGCCGGTGACCTATAGAGCTCGTACATTGTGCGTGTTTAGAACTAGCTGATGATAAGAGATGTTGACGCCACGGTTTATGGCCGGTGACCTATAGAGCTCGTACATTGTGCGTGTTTAGTACTAGCAGATGATAAGAGATGTTGACGCCACGGTTTATGGCCGGTGACCTAAAGAGCTCGTACATTGTGCGTGTTTAGTACTAGCAGTTGATAAGAGATGTTGACGCCACGGTTTATGGCCGGTGACCTATAGAGCTCGTACATTGTGCGTGTTTAGTACTAGCAGATGATAAGAGATGTTGACGCCACGGTTTATGGCCGGTGACCTATAGAGCTCGTACATTGTGCGTGTTTAGTACTAGCACTTGATAAGAGATGTTGACGCCACGGTATGTGGCCGGTGACCTATAGAGCTCGTACATTGTGCGTGTTTAGAACTAGCAGATGATAAGAGATGTTGACGCCACGGTTTATGGCCGGTGACCTATAGAGCTCGTACATTGTGCGTGTTTAGAACTAGCAGTTGATAAGAGATGTTGACGCCACGGTATATGGCCCGTGACCTATAGAGCTCGTACATTGTGCGTGTTTAGCACTAGCAGATGATAAGAGATGTTGACGCCACGGTTTATGGCCGGTGACCTATAGAGCTCGTACATTGTGCGTGTTTAGTACTAGCAGTCGATAAGAGATGTTGACGCCACGGTTTATGGCTGGTGACCTATAGAGCTCGTACATTGTGCGTGTTTAGAACTAGCAGATGATAAGGGATGTTGACGCCACGGTTTATGCCCGGTGACCTATAGAGCTCGTACATTGTGCGTGTTTAGTACTAGCAGTTGATAAGAGATGTTGACGCCAAGGTTTATGGCCGGTGACCTATAGAGCTCGTACATTGATGCGTGTTTAGTACTAGCAGATGATAAGAGATGTTGACGCCACGGTATATGGCCGGTGACCTATAGAGCTCGTACATTGTGAGTGTTTATTACTAGCAGATGATAAGAGATTTTGACGCCACGGTTTATGGCTTGTGACCTATAGAGCTCGTACATTGTGCGTGTTTAGTACTAGCAGATGATAAGAGATGTTGATGCCACGGTATATGGCCGGTGAACTATAGAGCTCGTACATTGTGCGTGTTTAGTACTAGCAGTTGATAAGAGATGTTGACGCCACGGTATATGGCCGGTGACCTATAGAGCTCGTACATTGTGCGAGTTTAGTACTAGCAGTTGATAAGAGATGTTGACGCCACGGTATATGGCCGGTGACCTATAGAGCTCGTACATTGTGCGTGTTTAGTACTAGCAGATGATAAGAGATGTTGACGCCACGGTTTATGGCCGGTGACCTATAGAGCTCGTACATTGTGCATGTTTAGAACTAGCAGATGATAAGAGATGCTGACGCCACGGTTTATGGCCGGTGACCTATAGAGCTCGTACATTGTGCGTGTTTAGAACTAGCAGTTGATAAGAGATGTTAACGCCACGGTATATGGCCGGTGACCTATAGAGCTCGTACATTGTGCGTGTTTAGTACTAGCAGTTGATAAGAGATGTTGACGCCACGGTATATGGCCGGTGACCTATAGAGCTCGTACATTGTGCGTGTTTAGAACTAGCAGATGATAAGAGATGTTGACGCCACGGTATATGGCCGATGACCTATAGAGCTCGTACATTGTGCGTGTTTAGTACTAGCAGTTGATAAGAGATGTTAACGCCACGGTATATGGCCGGTGACCTATAGAGCTCGTACATTGTGCGTGTTTAGTACTAGCAGATGATAAGAGATGTTGACGCCACGGTTTATGGCCGGTGACCTATAGAGCTCGTACATTGTGCGTGTTTAGTACTAGCAGTTGATAAGAGATGTTGATGCCACGGTATATGGCCGGTGACCTATAGAGCTCGTACATTGTGCGTGTTTAGTACTAGCAGTTGATAAGAGATGTTGACGCCACGGTATATGGCCGGTGACCTATAGAGCTCCTACATTGTGCGTGTTTAGTACTAGCAGATGATAAGAGATGTTGACACCACGGTATATGGCCGGTGACCTATAGAGCTCGTACATTGTGCGTGTTTAGTACTAGCAGTTGATAAGAGATGTTGACCCCACGGTTTATGGCCGGTGACCTATAGAGCTCGTACATTGTGCGTGTTTATTACTAGCAGTTGATAAGAGGTGTTGACGCCACGGTTTATGGCCGGGGACCTATAGAGCTCGTACATTGTGCGTGTTTAGTACTAGCAGATGACACGAGATGTTGACGCCACGGTTTATGGCCGGTAACCTATAGAGCTCGTACATTGTGCGTGTTTAGTACTAGCAGATGATAAGAGATGTTGACGCCACGGTTTATGGCCGGTGACCTATAGAGCTCGTACATTGTGCGTGTTTAGTACTAGCAGATGATAAGAGATGTTGACGCCACGGTATATGGCCGGTGACCTATAGAGCTCGTACATTGTGCGTGTTTAGAACTAGCAGTTGATGAGAGATGTTGACGCCACGGTTTATGGCCGGTGACCAAGAGAGCTCGTACATTGTGCGTGTTTAGTACTAGCAGTTGATAAGAGATGTTGACGCCACGGTTTATGGCCGGTGACCTATAGAGCTCGTACATTGCGCGTGTTTAGTACTAGCAGTTGATAAGAGATGTTGACGCCACGGTATATGGCCGGTGACCTATAGAGCTCGTACATTGTGCGTGTTTAGTACTAGCAGATGATAAGAGATGTTGACGCCACGGTATATGGCCGGTGACCAAGAGAGCTCGTACATTGTGCGTGTTTAGTACTAGCAGTTGATAAGAGATGTTGACGCCACGGTTTATGGCCGGTGACCTATAGAGCTCGTACATTGTGCGTGTTTAGAACTAGCAGTTGATAAGAGATGTTGACGCCACGGTTCATGGCCGGTGCCTTAGTGAGCTCGTACATTGTGCGTGTTTAGAACTAGCAGATGATAAGAGATGTTGACGCCACGGTATATGGCCGGTGACCTATAGAGCTCGTACATTGTGCGTGTTTAGTACTAGCAGATGATAAGAGATGTTGACGCCACGGTATATGGCCGGTGACCTATAGAGCTCGTACATTGTGCGTGTTTAGTACTAGCAGTTGATAAGAGATGTTGACGCCACGGTATATGGCCGGTGACCTATAGAGCTCGTACATTGTGCGTGTTTAGTACTAGCAGATGATAAGAGATGTTGACGCCACGGTATATGGCCGGTGACCTATAGAGCTCGTACATTGTGCGTGTTTGGTACTAGCAGTTGATAAGAGATGTTGACGCCACGGTATATGGCTCGTGACCTATAGAGCTCGTACATTGTGCGTGTTTAGTACTAGCAGATGATAAGAGATGTTGACGCCACGGTATATGGCCGGTGCCTTAGTGAGCTCGTACATTGTGCGTGTATAGAACTAGCAGTTGATAAGAGATGTTGACGCCACGGTATATGGCCGGTGACCTATAGAGCTCGTACATTGTGCGTGTTTAGAACTAGCAGTTGATAAGAGATGTTGACGCCACGGTTTATGGCCGGAGCCTTAGTGAGCTCGTACATTGTGCGTGTTTAGAACTAGCAGTTGATAAGAGATGTTGACGCCACGGTATATGGCGGGTGACCTATAGTACTCGTACATTGTGCTTGTTTAGAACTAGCAGTTGATAAGAGATGTTGACGCCACGGTATATGGCTGGTGACCTATAGAGCTCGTACATTGTGCGTGTTTAGTACTAGCAGATGATAAGAGATGTTGACGCCACGGTTTATGGCCGGTGCCTTAGTGAGCTCGTACATTGTGCGTGTTTAGAACTAGCAGTTGATAAGAGATGTTGACGGCACGGTATATGGCCGGTGACCTACAGAGCTCGTACATTGTGCGTGTTTAGTACTAGCAGTTGATAGGAGAATTTGACACCACGGTATATGGCCGGTGACCTATAGAGCTCGTACATTGTGCGTGTTTAGTACTAGCAGTTGATAAGAGATGTTGACGCCACGGTATATGGCCGGTGACCTATAGAGCTCGTACTTTGTGCGTGTTTAGAACTAGCAGTTGATAAGAGATATTGACGCCACGGTATATGGCCGGTGACCTATAGAGCTCGTACATTGTGCGTGTTTAGTACTAGCAGTTGATAAGAGATGTTGACGCCACGGTTAATGGCCGGTGACCTATAGAGCTCGTACATTGTGCGTGTTTAGTACTAGCAGATGATAAGAGATGTTGACGCCACGGTATATGGCCGGTGACCTATAGAGCTCGTACATTGTGCGTGTTTATTACTAGCAGTTGATAAGAGATGTTGACGCCACGGTATATGGCCGGTGACCTATAGAGCTCGTACATTGTGAGAGTTTAGTACTAGCAGTTGATAAGAGATGTTGACGCCACGGTATATGGCCGGTGACCTATAGAGCTCGTACATTGTGCGTGTTTAGTTCTAGCAGTTGATAAGAGATGTTGACGCCACGGTATATGGCCGGTGACCTATAGAGCTCGTACATTGTGCGTGTTTATTACTAGCAGTTGATAAGAGATGTTGACGCCACGGTTTATGGCCGGTGACCTATAGAGCTCGTACATTGTGCGTGTTTAGTACTAGCAGTTGATAAGAGATGTTGACGCCACGGTATATGGCCGGTGACCTATAGAGCTCGTACAATGTGCGAGTTTAGTACTAGCAGATGACAGGAGATGTTGACGACACGGTTTATGGCCGGTGACCTATAGAGCTCGTACATTGTGCGTGTTTAGTACTAGCAGTTGATAAGAGATGTTGACGCCACGGTTTATGGCCGGTGACCTATAGAGCTCGTACATTGTGCGTGTTTAGTACTAGCAGTTGATAAGAGATGTTGACGCCACGGTTTATGTTCGGTGACCTATAGAGCTCGTACATTGTGCGTGTTTAGTACTAGCAGATGATAAGAGATGTTGACGCCACGGTATATGGCCGGTGACCTATAGAGCTCGTACAATGTGCGAGTTTAGTACTAGCAGATGACAGGAGATGTTGACGCCACGGTTTATGGCCGGTGACCTATAGAGTCGTACATTGTGCGTGTTTAGTACTAGCAGATGATAAGGGATGTTGATGCCACGGTAAATGGCCGGTGACCTATAGAGCTCGTACATTGTGCGTGTTTAGTACTAGCAGTTGATGAGAGATGCTGACGCCACGGTATATGGCCGGTGACCTATAGAGCTCGTACAATGTGCGAGTTTAGAACTAGCAGTTGATAAGAGATGTTGACGCCAAGGTTTATGGCCGGTGACCTGTAGAGCTCGTACATTGTGCATGTTTAGTACTAGCAGATGATAAGAGATGTTGACGCCACGGTATATGGCCGGTGACCTATAGAGCTCGTACATTGTGCATGTTTAGTACTAGCAGATGATAAGAGATGTTGACGCCACGGTATATGGCCGGTGACCTATAGAGCTCGTACATTGTGCGTGTTTAGTACTAGCAGTTGATAAGAGATGTTGACGCCACGGTTTATGACCGGTGACCTGTAGAGCTCGTACATTGACGCGTGTTTAATACTAGCAGATGATAAGAGATGTTGATGCCACGGTATATGGCCGGTGACCTATAGAGCTCGTACATTGTGCGTGTTTAGTACTAGCAGTTGATAAGAAAAAAGGAAGCTTGTAGTTTAACGTGACCGTTAATCTCGAGATCATGAGCCACGGGACCTCCGTTTTACGTGGAATCCGAACCACAGGACATGGCATTTCACTTCGAAAATCTCGCATGCATTGACCGGGAATCGAACCCGGACCGCCTTGGTGAGAGGCATTCAGCTAGACCGCTGAGCCACCACGCCCCCCAGTTGATAAGAGATGTTGACGCCACGGTATATGGCCGGTGCCCTATAGAGCTCGTACAATGTGCGAGTTTAGTACTAGCAGTTGATAAAAGATGTTGACGCCACGGTTTATGGCCGGTGACCTATAGAGCTCGTACATTGTACATGTTTAGTACTAGCAGATGATAAGAGATGTTGACGCCACGGTATAGGGCTGGTGACCTATAGAGCTCGTACATTGATGCGTGTTTAGTACTAGCAGATGATAAGAGATGTTGACGCCACGGTATATGGCTGGTGACCTATAGAGCTCGTACATTGTGCGTGTTTAGTACTAGCAGATGATAAGAGATGTTGACGCCACGGTATATGGCCGGTGACCTATAGAGCTCGTACAATGTGCGAGTTTAGTACTAGCAGTTGATAAGCGATGTTGACGCCACGGTTTATGGCCGGTGAACTATAGAGCTCGTACATTGTGCGTGTTTAGAACTAGCTGATGATAAGAGAAGTTGACGCCACGGTTTATGGCCGGTGACCTATAGAGCTCGTACATTGTGCGTGTTTAGTACTAGCAGATGATAAGAGATGTTGACGCCACGGTTTATGGCCGGTGACCTATAGAGCTCGTACATTGTGCGTGTTTAGTACTAGCAGTTGATAAGAGATGTTGACGCCACGGTTCATGGCCGGTGACCTATAGAGCTCGTACATTGTGCGTGTTTAGTACTAGCAGTTGATAAGAGATGTTGACGCCACGGTATATGGCCGGTGACCTATAGAGCTCGTACATTGTGCGTGTTACTACTAGCAGTTGATAAGAGATGTTGACGCCACGGTTTATGGCCGGTGACCTATAGAGCTCGTACATTGTGCGTGTTTAGTACTAGCAGATGATAAGAGATGTTGACGCCACGGTTTATGGCCGGTGACCTATAGAGCTCGTACATTGTGCGTGTTTAGTACTAGCAGTTGATAAGAGATGTTGACGCCACGGTTTATGGCCGGTGACCTATAGAGCTCGTACATTGTGCGGGTTTAGAACTAGCAGTTGATAAGAGATGTTGACGCCACGGTATGTGGCCGGTGACCTAAAGAGCTCGTACATTGTGCGTGTTTAGAACTAGCAGATGATAAGAGATGTTGACGCCACGGTTTATGGCCGGTGACCTATAGAGCTCGTACATTGTGCGTGTTTAGAACTAGCAGTTGATAAGAGATGTTGACGCCACGGTATATGGCCGGTGACCTATAGAGCTCGTACATTGTGCGTGTTTAATACTAGCAGATGATAAGAGATGTTGACGCCACGGTTTATGGCCGGTGACCTATAGAGCTCGTACATTGTGCGTGTTTAGTACTAGCAGTTGATAAGAGATGTTGACGCCACGGTTTATGGCCGGTGACCTATAGAGCTCGTACAATGTGCGTGTTTAGAACTAGCAGATGATAAGAGATGTTGACGCCACGGTTTATGCCCGGTGACCTATAGAGCTCGTACATTGTGCGTGTTTAGTACTAGCAGTTGATAAGAGATGTTGACGCCACGGATTATGGCCGGTGACCTATAGAGCTCGTACATTGATGCGTGTTTAGTACTAGCAGATGATAAGAGATGTTGACGCCACGGTTTATGGCCGGTGACCTATAGAGCTCGTACATTGTGCGTGTTTAGTACTAGCAGATGATAAGAGATGTTGACGCCACGGTTTATGGCCGGTGACCTATAGAGCTCGTACATTGATGCGTGTTTAGTACTAGCAGATGATAAGAGATGTTGACGCCACGGTTTATGGTCGGTGACCTATAGAGCTCGTACATTGTGCGTGTTTAGTACAGGCAGATGATAAGAGATGTTGACGCCACGGTTTATGGCCGGTGACCTATAGAGCTCGGACATTGTGCGTGTTTAGTACTAGCAGTTGATAAGAGATGTTGACGCCACGGTTTAAGGCCGGTGACCTATAGAGCTCGTACATTGTGCGTGTTTATTACTAGCAGTTGATAAGGGATGTTGACGCCACGGTTTATGGCCGGTGACCTATAGAGCTCGTACATTGTGCGTGGTTAGTACTAGCAGTTGATAAGAGATATTGACGCCACGGTATATGGCCGGTGACCTGTAGAGCTCGTACATTGTGCGTGTTTAGTACTAGCAGATGATAAGAGATGTTGACGCCACGGTTTATGGCCGGTGACCTATAGAGCTCGTACATTGTGCGTGTTTAGTACTAGCAGTTGATAAGAGATGTTGACGCCACGGTTTATGGCCGGTGACCTATAGAGCTCGTACATTGTGCGTGTTTAGTACTAGCAGATGATAAGAGATGTTGATGCCACGGTATATGGCCGGTGAACTATAGAGCTCGTACATTGTGCGTGTTTAGTACTAGCAGTTGATAAGAGATGTTGACGCCACGGTATATGGCCGGTGACCTATAGAGCTCGTACATTGTGCGTGTTTAGTACTAGCAGTTGATAAGAGATGTTGACGCCACGGTATATGGCCGGTGACCTATAGAGCTCGTACATTGTGCGTGATTAGTACTAGCAGATGATAAGAGATGTTGACGCCACGTTTTATGGCCGGTGACCTATAGAGCTCGTACATTGTGCGTGTTTAGAACTAGCAGATGATAAGCGATGTTGACGCCACGGTTTATGGCCGGTGACCTATAGAGCTCGTACATTGTGCGTGTTTAGAACTAGCAGTTGATAAGAGATGTTGACGCCACGGTATATGGCCGGTGACCTATAGAGCTCGTACATTGTGCGTGTTTAGTACTAGCAGTTGATAAGAGATGTTGACGCCACGGTATATGGCCGGTGACCTATAGAGCTCG
This sequence comes from Meconema thalassinum, assembly GCA_946902985.2. NCBI lineage: Eukaryota > Metazoa > Arthropoda > Insecta > Orthoptera > Tettigoniidae > Meconema > Meconema thalassinum. The sequence continues at coordinate 39,765,088 of OX336388.2, forward strand.
TACATTGTGCGTGTTTAGAACTAGCAGATGATAAGAGATGTTGACGCCACGGTATATGGCCGATGACCTATAGAGCTCGTACATTGTGCGTGTTTAGTACTAGCAGTTGATAAGAGATGTTGACGCCACGGTATATGGCCGGTGACCTATAGAGCTCGTACATTGTGCGTGTTTAGTACTAGCAGATGATAAGAGATGTTGACGCCACGGTTTATGGCCGGTGACCTATAGAGCTCGTACATTGTGCGTGTTTAGTACTAGCAGTTGATAAGAGATGTTCATGCCACGGTTTATGGCCGGTGACCTGTAGAGCTCGTACATTGTGCCTGTTTAGTAATAGCAGTTGATAAGAGATGTTGATGCCGCGGTATATGGCCGGTGACCTATAGAGCTCGTACATTGTGCGTGTTTAGTACTAGCAGTTAATAAGAGATGTTGACGCCACGGTATATGGCCGGTGACCTATAGAGCTCCTACATTGTGCGTGTTTAATACTAGCAGATGATAAGAGATGTTGACACCACGGTATATGGCCGGTGACCTATAGAGCTCGTACATTGTGCGTGTTTAGTACTAGCAGTTGATAAGAGATGTTGACCCCACGGTTTATGGCCGGTGACCTATAGAGCTCGTACATTGTGCGTGTTTAGTACTAGCAGGTGATAAGAGATGTTGACGCCACGGTTTATGGCCGGGGACCTATAGAGCTCGTACATTGTGCGTGTTTAGTACTAGCAGATGACACGAGATGTTGACGCCACGGTTTATGGCCGGTAACCTATAGAGCTCGTACATTGTGCGTGTTTAGTACTAGCAGATGATAAGAGATGTTGACGCCACGGTTTATGGCCGGTGACCTATAGAGCTCGTACATTGTGCGTGTTAAGTACTAGCAGATGATAAGAGATGTTGACGCCACGGTATATGGCCGGTGACCTATAGAGCTCGTACATTGTGCGTGTTTAGAACTAGCAGTTGATGAGAGATGTTGACGCCACGGTTTATGGCCGGTGACCAAGAGAGCTCGTACATTGTGCGTGTTTAGTACTAGCAGTTGATAAGAGATGTTGACGCCACGGTTTATGGCCGGTGACCTATAGAGCTCGTACATTGCGCGTGTTTAGTACTAGCAGTTGATAAGAGATGTTGACGCCACGGTATATGGCCGGTGACCTATAGAGCTCGTACATTGTGCGTGTTTAGTACTAGCAGATGATAAGAGATGTTGACGCCACGGTATATGGCCGGTGACCAAGAGAGCTCGTACATTGTGCGTGTTTAGTACTAGCAGTTGATAAGAGATGTTGACGCCACGGTTTATGGCCGGTGACCTATAGAGCTCGTACATTGTGCGTGTTTAGAACTAGCAGTTGATAAGAGATGTTGACGCCACGGTTTATGGCCGGTGCCTTAGTGAGCTCGTACATTGTGCGTGTTTAGAACCAGCAGATGATAAGAGATGTTGACGCCACGGTATATGGCCGGTGACCTATAGAGCTCGTACATTGTGCGTGTTTAGTACTAGCAGATGATAAGAGATGTTGACGCCACGGTATATGGCCGGTGACCTATAGAGCTCGTACATTGTGCGTGTTTAGTACTAGCAGTTGATAAGAGATGTTGACGCCAGGGTATATGGCTCGTGACCTATAGAGCTCGTACATTGTGCGTGTTTAGTACTAGCAGATGATAAGAGATGTTGACGCCACGGTATATGGCCGGTGCCTTAGTGAGCTCGTACATTGTGCGTGTATAGAACTAGCAGTTGATAAGAGATGTTGACGCCACGGTATATGGCCGGTGACCTATAGAGCTCGTACATTGTGCGTGTTTAGTACTAGCAGTTGATAAGAGATGTTGACGCCACCGCTAATGGCCGGTGACCTATAGAGCTCGTACATTGTGCGTGTTTAGTACTAGCAGTTGATAAGAGATGTTGACGCCACGGTTTATGGCCGGTGACCTATAGAGCTCGTACATTGTGCGTGTTTAGTACTAGCAGTTGATAAGAGATGTTGACGCCACGGTTTATGGCCGGTGACCTATAGAGCTCGTACATTGTGCGTGTTTAGTACTAGCAGTTGATAAGAGATGTTGACGCCACGGTTTATGGCCGGTGACCTATAGAGCTCGTACATTGTGCGTGTTTAGTACTAGCAGTTGATAAGAGATGTTGACGCCACGGTTTATGGCCGGTGATCTATAGAGCTCGTACATTGTGCGTGTTTAGTACTAGCAGATGATAAGAGATGTTGACTCCACGGTTTATGGCCGGTGACCTATAGAGCTCGTACATTGTGCGTGTTTAGAACTAGCAGATGATAAGAGATGTTGACGCCACGGTTTATGGCCGGTGACCTATAGAGCTCGTACATTGTGCGTACTTAGAACTAGCAGTTGATGAGAGATGTTGACGCCACGGTTTATGGCCGGTGACCAAGAGAGCTCGTACATTGTGCGTGTTTAGTACTAGCAGTTGATAAGAGATGTTGACCCCACGGTTTATGGCCGGTGACCTATAGAGCTCGTACATTGCGCGTGTTTAGTACTAGCAGTTGATAAGAGATGTTGACGCCACGGTATATGGCCGGTGACCTATAGAGCTCGTACATTGTGAGTGTTTAGTACTAGCAGATGATAAGAGATGTTGACGCCACGGTATATGGCCGGTGACCAAGAGAGCTCGTACATTGTGCGTGTTTAGTACTAGCAGATGATAAGAGATGTTGACGCCACGGTTTATGGCCGGTGACCTATAGAGCTCGTACATTGTGCGTGTTTAGTACTAGCAGATGATAAGAGATGTTGACGCCACGGTATATGGCCGGTGACCTATAGAGCTCGTACATTGTGCGTGTTTAGAACTAGCAGTTGATGAGAGATGTTGACGCCACGGTTTATGGCCGGTGACCAAGAGAGCTCGTACATTGTGCGTGTTTAGTACTAGCAGTTGATAAGAGATGTTGACGCCACGGTTTATGGCCGGTGACCTATAGAGCTCGTACATTGCGCGTGTTTATTACTAGCAGTTGATAAGAGATGTTGACGCCACGGTATATGGCCGGTGACCTATAGAGCTCGTACATTGTGAGTGTTTAGTACTAGCAGATGATAAGAGATGTTGACGCCACGGTATATGGCCGGTGACCAAGAGAGCTCGTACATTGTGCGTGTTTAGTACTAGCAGTTGATAAGAGATGTTGACGCCACGGTTTATGGCCGGTGCCTTAGTGAGCTCGTACATTGTGCGTGTTTAGAACTAGCAGATGATAAGAGATGTTGACGCCACGGTATATGGCCGGTGAACTATAGAGCTCGTACATTGTGCGTGTTTAGTACTAGCAGTTGATAAGAGATGTTGACGCCACGGTATATGGCCGGTGACCTATAAAGCTCGTACATTGTGCGTGTTTAGTACTAGCAGATGATAAGAGATGTTGACGCCACGGTATATGGCCGGTGACCTATAGAGCTCGTACGTTGTGCGTGTTCGGTACTAGCAGTTGATAAGAGATGTTGACGCCAGGGTATATGGCTCGTGACCTATAGAGCTCGTACATTGTGCGTGTTTAGTACTAGCAGATGATAAGAGATGTTGACGCCACGGTATATGGCCGGTGCCTTAGTGAGCTCGTACATTGTGCGTGTATAGAACTAGCAGTTGATAAGAGATGTTGACGCCACGGTATATGGCCGGTGACCTATAGAGCTCGTACATTGTGCGTGTTTAGAACTAGCAGTTGATAAGAGATGTTGACGCCACGGTTTATGGCCGGTGCCTTAGTGAGCTCGTACATTGTGCGTGTTTAGAACTAGCAGTTGATAAGAGATGTTGACGCCACGGTATATGGCGGGTGACCTATAGAACTCGTACATTGTGCGTGTTTAGAACTAGCAGTTGATAAGAGATGTTGACGCCACGGTATATGGCTGGTGACCTATAGAGCTCGTACATTGTGCGTGTTTAGTACTAGCAGATGATAAGAGATGTTGACGCCACGGTTTATGGCCGGTGCCTTAGTGAGCTCGTACATTGTGCGTGTTTAGAACTAGCAGTTGATAAGAGATGTTGACGCCACGGTATATGGCCGGTGACCTACAGAGCTCGTACATTGTGCGTGTTTAGTATTAGCAGTTGATAAGAGGTTTTGACACCACGGTATATGGCCGGTGACCTATAGAGCTCGTACATTGTGCGTGTTTAGTACTAGCAGTTGATAAGAGATGTTGACGCCACGGTATATGGCCGGTGACCTATAGAGCTCGTACATTGTGCGTGTTTAGAACTAGCAGTTGATAAGAGATATTGACGCCACGGTATATGGCCTGTGACCTATAGAGCTCGTACATTGTGCGTGTTTAGTACTAGCAGTTGATAAGAGATGTTGACGCCACGGTTAATGGCCGGTGACCTATAGAGCTCGTACATTGTGCGTGTTTAGTACTAGCAGATGATAAGAGATGTTGACGCCACGGTATATGGCCGGTGACCTATAGAGCTCGTACATTGTGCGTGTTTAGTACTAGCAGTTGATAAGAGATGTTGACGCCACGGTATATGGCCGGTGACCTATAGAGCTCGTACATTGTGAGAGTTTAGTACTAGCAGTTGATAAGAGATGTTGACGCCACGGTATATGGCCGGTGACCTATAGAGCTCGTACATTGTGCGTGTTTAGTTCTAGCAGTTGATAAGAGATTTTGACGCCACGGTTTATGGCCGGTGACCTATAGAGCTCGTACATTGTGCGTGTTTAGTACTAGCAGTTGATAAGAGATGTTGACGCCACGGTTTATGGCCGGTGACCTATAGAGCTCATACTTTGTGCGTGTTTATTACTAGCAGTTGATAAGAGATGTTGACGCCACGGTATATGGCCGGTGACCTATAGAGCTCGTACAATGTGCGAGTTTAGTACTAGCAGATGACAGGAGATGTTGACGCCACGGTTTATGGCCGGTGACCTATAGAGCTCGTACATTGTGCGTGTTTAGTACTAGCAGTTGATAAGAGATGTTGACGCCACGGTTTATGGCCGGTGACCTATAGAGCTCGTACATTGTGCGTGTTTAGTACTAGCAGTTGATAAGTGATGTTGACGCCACGGTTTATGTTCGGTGACCTATAGAGCTCGTACATTGTGCGTGTTTAGTACTAGCAGATGATAAGAGATGTTGACGCCACGGTATATGGCCGGTGACCTATAGAGCTCGTACAATGTGCGAGTTTAGTACTAGCAGATGACAGGAGATGTTGACGCCACGGTTTATGGCCGGTGACCTATAGAGTCGTACATTGTGCGTGTTTAGTACTAGCAGATGATAAGAGATGTTGATGCCACGGTATATGGCCGGTGACCTATAGAGCTCGTACATTGTGCGTGTTTAGTACTAGCAGTTGATAAGCGATGTTCACGCCACGGTATATGGCCGGTGACCTATAGAGCTCGTACATTGTGCGTGTTTAGTACTAGCAGTTGATAAGAGATGTTGACGCCACGGTATATGGCCGGTGACCTATAGAGCTCGTACATTGTGCGTGTTTAATACTAGCAGATGATAAGAGATATTGACGCCACGGTATATGGCCGGTGACCTATAGAGCTCGTACATTGTGCGTGTTTGGTACTAGCAGTTGATAAGAGATGTTGACGCCAGGGTATATGGCTCGTGACCTATAGAGCTCGTACATTGTGCGTGTTTAGTACTAGCAGATGATAAGAGATGTTGACGCCACGGTATATGGCCGGTGCCTTAGTGAGCTCGTACATTGTGCGTGTATAGAACTAGCAGTTGATAAGAGATGTTGACGCCACGGTATATGGCCGGTGACCTATAGAGCTCGTACATTGTGCGTGTTTAGAACTAGCAGTTGATAAGAGATGTTGACGCCACGGTTTATGGCCGGTGCCTTAGTGAGCTCGTACATTGTGCGTGTTTAGAACTAGCAGTTGATAAGAGATGTTGACGCCACGGTATATGGCGGGTGACCTATAGAACTCGTACATTGTGCGTGTTTAGAACTAGCAGTTGATAAGAGATGTTGACGCCACGGTATATGGCTGGTGACCTATAGAGCTCGTACATTGTGCGTGTTTAGAACTAGCAGTTGATAAGAGATGTTGACGCCACGGTATATGGCGGGTGACCTATAGAACTCGTACATTGTGCGTGTTTAGAACTAGCAGTTGATAAGAGATGTTGACGCCACGGTATATGGCCGGTGACCTACAGAGCTCGTACATTGTGCGTGTTTAGTATTAGCAGTTGATAAGAGATTTTGACACCACGGTATATGGCCGGTGACCTATAGAGCTCGTACATTGTGCGTGTTTAGTACTAGCAGTTGATAAGAGATGTTGACGCCACGGTATATGGCCGGTGACCTATAGAGCTCGTACATTGTGCGTGTTTAGAACTAGCAGTTGATAAGAGATATTGACGCCACGGTATATGGCCGGTGACCTATAGAGCTCGTACATTGTGCGTGTTTAGTACTAGCAGTTGATAAGAGATGTTGACGCCACGGTATATGGCCGGTGACCTATAGAGCTCGTACATTGTGCGTGTTTAGTACTAGCAGTTGATAAGAGATGTTGACGCCACGGTATATGGCCGGTGACCTATAGAGCTCGTACATTGTGAGAGTTTAGTACTAGCAGTTGATAAGAGATGTTGACGCCACGGTATATGGCCGGTGACCTATAGAGCTCGTACATTGTGCGTGTTTAGTTCTAGCAGTTGATAAGAGATTTTGACGCCACGGTATATGGCCGGTGACCTATAGAGCTCGTACATTGTGCGTGTTTAGTACTAGCAGTTGATAAGAGATGTTGACGCCACGGTTTATGGCCGGTGACCTATAGAGCTCGTACTTTGTGCGTGTTTATTACTAGCAGTTGATAAGAGATGTTGACGCTACGGTATATGGCCGGTGACCTATAGAGCTCGTACAATGTGCGAGTTTAGTACTAGCAGATGACAGGAGATGTTGACGCCACGGTTTATGGCCGGTGACCTATAGAGCTCGTACATTGTGCGTGTTTAGTACTAGCAGTTGATAAGAGATGTTGACGCCACGGTTTATGGCCGGTGACCTATAGAGCTCGTACATTGTGCGTGTTTAGTACTAGCAGTTGATAAGAGATGTTGACGCCACGGTTTATGTTCGGTGACCTATAGAGCTCGTACATTGTGCGTGTTTAGTACTAGCAGATGATAAGAGATGTTGACGCCACGGTATATGGCCGGTGACTTATAGAGCTCGTACAATGTGCGAGTTTAGTACTAGCAGATTACAGGAGATGTTGACGCCACGGTTTATGGCCGGTGACCTATAGAGTCGTACATTGTGCGTGTTTAGTACTAGCAGATGATAAGAGATGTTGATGCCACGGTATATGGCCGGTGACCTATAGAGCTCGTACATTGTGCGTGTTTAGTACTAGCAGTTGATAAGCGATGTTCACGCCACGGTATATGGCCGGTGACCTATAGAGCTCGTACATTGTGCGTGTTTAGTACTAGCAGTTGATAAGAGATGTTGACGCCACGGTATATGGCCGGTGACCTATAGAGCTCGTACATTGTGCGTGTTTAGTACTAGCAGATGATAAGAGATGTTGACGCCACGGTATATGGCCGGTGACCTATAGAGCTCGTACAATGTGCGAGTTTAGTACTAGCAGATGATAAGAGATGTTGACGCCACGGTATATGGCCGGTGACCTATAGTTCTCGTACATTGTGCGTGTTTAGTACTAGCAGTTGATAAGAGATGTTGACGCCACGGTTTATGGCCGGTGACCTATAGAGCTCGTACATTGTGCGTGTTTAGTACTAGCAGTTGATAAGAGATGTTGACGCCACGGTTTATGTTCGGTGACCTATAGAGCTCGTACATTGTGCGTGTTTAGTACTAGCAGATGATAAGAGATGTTGACGCCACGGTATATGGCCGGTGACCTATAGAGCTCGTACAATGTGCGAGTTTAGTACTAGCAGATGACAGGAGATGTTGACGCCACGGTTTATGGCCGGTGACCTATAGAGTCGTACATTGTGCGTGTTTAGTACTAGCAGATGATAAGAGATGTTGATGCCACGGTATATGGCCGGTGACCTATAGAGCTCGTACATTGTGCGTGTTTAGTACTAGCAGTTGATAAGCGATGTTCACGCCACGGTATATGGCCGGTGACCTATAGAGCTCGTACATTGTGCGTGTTTAGTACTAGCAGTTGATAAGAGATGTTGACGCCACGGTATATGGCCGGTGACCTATAGAGCTCGTACATTGTGCGTGTTTAGTACTAGCAGATGATAAGAGATGTTGACGCCACGGTATATGGCCGGTGACCTATAGAGCTCGTACATTGTGCGTGTTTGGTACTAGCAGTTGATAAGAGATGTTGACGCCAGGGTATATGGCTCGTGACCTATAGAGCTCGTACATTGTGCGTGTTTAGTATTAGCAGATGATAAGAGATGTTGACGCCACGGTATATGGCCGGTGCCTTAGTGAGCTCGTACATTGTGCGTGTATAGAACTAGCAGTTGATGAGAGATGTTGACGCCACGGTATATGGCCGGTGACCTATAGAGCTCGTACATTGTGCGTGTTTAGAACTAGCAGTTGATAAGAGATGTTGACGCCACGGTTTATGGCCGGTGCCTTAGTGAGCTCGTACATTGTGCGTGTTTAGAACTAGCAGTTGATAAGAGATGTTGACGCCACGGTATATGGCGGGTGACCTATAGAACTCGTACATTGTGCGTGTTTAGAACTAGCAGTTGATAAGAGATGTTGACGCCACGGTATATGGCTGGTGACCTATAGAGCTCGTACATTGTGCGTGTTTAGTACTAGCAGATGATAAGAGATGTTGACGCCACGGTTTATGGCCGGTGCCTTAGTGAGCTCGTACATTGTGCGTGTTTAGAACTAGCAGTTGATAAGAGATGTTGACGCCACGGTATATGGCCGGTGACCTACAGAGCTCGTACATTGTGCGTGTTTAGTATTAGCAGTTGATAAGAGATTTTGACACCACGGTATATGGCCGGTGACCTATAGAGCTCGTACATTGTGCGTGTTTAGTACTAGCAGTTGATAAGAGATGTTGACGCCACGGTATATGGCCGGTGACCTATAGAGCTCGTACATTGTGCGTGTTTAGAACTAGCAGTTGATAAGAGATATTGACGCCATGGTATATGGCCGGTGACCTATAGAGCTCGTACATTGTGCGTGGTTAGTACTAGCAGTTGATAAGAGATGTTGACGCCACGGTTAATGGCCGGTGACCTATAGAGCTCGTACATTGTGCGTGTTTAGTACTAGCAGATGATAAGAGATGTTGACGCCACGGTATATGGCCGGTGACCTATAGAGCTCGTACATTGTGCGTGTTTAGTACTAGCAGTTGATAAGAGATGTTGACGCCACGGTATATGGCCGGTGACCTATAGAGCTCGTACATTGTGAGAGTTTAGTACTAGCAGTTGATAAGAGATGTTGACGCCACGGTATATGGCCGGTGACCTATAGAGCTCGTACATTGTGCGTGTTTAGTTCTAGCAGTTGATAAGAGATTTTGACGTCACGGTATATGGCCGGTGACCTATAGAGCTCGTACATTGTGCGTGTTTAGTACTAGCAGTTGATAAGAGATGTTGACGCCACGGTTTATGGCCGGTGACCTATAGAGCTCGTACTTTGTGCGTGTTTATTACTAGCAGTTGATAAGAGATGTTGACGCCACGGTATATGGCCGGTGACCTATAGAGCTCGTACAATGTGCGAGTTTAGTACTAGCAGATGACAGGAGATGTTGACGCCACGGTTTATGGCCGGTGACCTATAGAGCTCGTACATTGTGCGTGTTTAGTACTAGCAGTTGATAAGAGATGTTGACGCCACGGTTTATGGCCGGTGACCTATAGAGCTCGTACATTGTGCGTGTTTAGTACTAGCAGTTGATAAGAGATGTTGACGCCACGGTTTATGTTCGGTGACCTATAGAGCTCGTACATTGTGCGTGTTTAGTACTAGCAGATGATAAGAGATGTTGACGCCACGGTATATGGCCGGTGACTTATAGAGCTCGTACAATGTGCGAGTTTAGTACTAGCAGATGACAGGAGATGTTGACGCCACGGTTTATGGCCGGTGACCTATAGAGTCGTACATTGTGCGTGTTTAGTACTAGCAGATGATAAGAGATGTTGATGCCACGGTATATGGCCGGTGACCTATAGAGCTCGTACGTTGTGCGTGTTTAGTACTAGCAGTTGATAAGCGATGTTCACGCCACGGTATATGGCCGGTGACCTATAGAGCTCGTACATTGTGCGTGTTTAGTACTAGCAGTTGATAAGAGATGTTGACGCCACGGTATATGGCCGGTGACCTATAGAGCTCGTACATTGTGCGTGTTTAGTACTAGCAGATGATAAGAGATGTTGACGCCACGGTATATGGCCGGTGACCTATAGAGCTCGTACAATGTGCGAGTTTAGTACTAGCAGATGATAAGAGATGTTGACGCCACGGTATATGGCCGGTGACCTATAGTTCTCGTACATTGTGCGTGTTTAGTACTAGCAGTTGATAAGAGATGTTGACGCCACGGTTTATGGCCGGTGACCTATAGAGCTCGTACATTGTGCGTGTTTAGTACTAGCAGATGACAGGAGATGTTGACGCCACGGTTTATGGCCGGTGACCTATAGAGTCGTACATTGTGCGTGTTTAGTACTAGCAGATGATAAGAGATGTTGACGCCACGGTATATGGCCGGTGACCTATAGAGCTCGTACATTGTGCGTGTATAGAACTAGCAGTTGATAAGAGATGTTGACGCCACGGTTTATGCCCGGTGACATATAGAGCTCGTACATTGTGCGTGTTTAGTACTAGCAGTTGATAAGAGATGTTGACGCCACGGATTATGGCCGGTGACCTACAGAGCTCGTACATTGTGCATGTTTAGTACTAGCAGTTGATAAGAGATGTTGACGCCACGGTATATGGCCGGTGACCTATAGAGCTCGTACATTGTGCGTGTTTAGAACTAGCAGTTGATAAGAGATGTTGACGCCACGGTATATGGCCGGTGACCTGTAATGCTCGTACATTGTGCGTGTTTAGTACTAGCAGATGATAAGAGATGTTGACGCCACGGTTTATGGCCGGTGACCTATAGAGCTCGTACATTGTGCGTGTTTAGAACTAGCAGTTGATAAGAGATTTTGACGCCACGGTATATGGCCGGTGACCTATAGAGCTCGTACATTGTGCGTGTTTAGAACTAGCAGATGTTAAGAGATGTTGACGCCACGGTATATGGCCGGTGACCTATAGAGCTCGTACATTGTGCGTGTTTAGAACTAGCAGTTGATAAGAGACGTTGACGCCACGGTATATGGCCGGTGACCTATAGAACTCGTACATTGTGCGTGTTTAGTACTAGCAGATGATAATAGATGTTGACCCCACGGTATATGGCCGGTGACCTATAGAGCTCGTACATTGTGCGTGTTTAGTATTAGCAGATGATAAGAGATGTTGACCCCACGGTTTATGGCCGGTGACCTATAGAGCTCGTACATTGTGCGTGTTTAGAACTAGCAGTTGATAAGAGATGTTGACGCCACGGTTTATGGCTGGTGACCTATAGAGCTCGTACATTGTGCGTGTTTAAAACTAGCAGATGATAAGAGATGTTGACGCCACGGTTTATGGCCGGTGACCTATAGAGCTCGTACATTGTGCGTGTTTAGTACTAGCAGTTGATAAGAGATGTTGACGCCACGGTTTATGGCCGGTGACCTATAGAGCTCGTACATTGTGCGTGTTTAGTACTAGCAGTTGATAAGAGATGTTGACGCCACGGTATATGGTCGGTGACCTATAGAGCTCGTACATTGTGCGTGTTTAGTACTAGCAGTTGATAAGAGATGTTGACGCCAGGGTATATGGCCGGTGACCTGTAGAGCTCGTACATTGTGCGTGTTTAGTACTAGCAGATGATAAGAGATGTTGACGCCACGGTATATGGCCGGTGACCTATAGAGCTCGTACATTGTGCGTGTTTAGAACTAGCAGTTTATAAGAGATGTTGACGCTACGGTATATGGCCGGTGACCTATAGAGCTCGTACATTGTGCGTGTTTAGTACTAGCAGATGATAAGAGATGTTGACGCTACGGTATATGGCCGGTGACCTATAGAGCTCGTACATTGTGCGTGTTTAGTACTAGCAGATGATAAGAGATGTTGACGCCACGGTTTATGGCCGGTGACCTATAGAGCTCGTACATTGTGCGTGTTTAGAACTAGCAGTTGATAAGAGATGTTGACGCTACGGTATATGGCCGGTGACCTATAGAGCTCGTACATTGTGCGTGTTTAGTACTAGCAGATGATAAGAGATGTTGACGCCACGGTTTATGGCCGGTGACCTATAGAACTCGTACATTGTGCGTGTTTAGAACTAGCAGTTGATATGAGATGTTGACGCCACGGTATATGGCCGGTAACCTATAGAGGTCGTACATTGTGCGTGCTTAGTACTAGCAGTTGATAAGAGATGTTGACGCCACGGTATATGGCCGGTGACCTATAGAGCTCGTACATTGTGCGTGTTTAGTACTAGCAGATGATAAGAGATGTTGACGCCACGGTTTATGGCCGGTGTCCTGTAGAGCTCGTACATTGTGCGTGTTTAGTACTAGCAGTTGATAAGAGATGTTGACGCCACGGTTTATGGCCGGTGACCTGTAGAGCTCGTACATTGTGCGTGTTTAGTACTAGCAGATGATAAGAGATGTTGACGCCACGGTATATGGCCGGTGACCAAGAGAGGTCGTACATTGTGCGTGTTTAGTACTAGCAGTTGATAAGAGATGTTGACGCCACGGTATATGGCCGGTGACCTGTAGAGCTCGTACATTGTGCGTGTTTAGTACTAGCAGATGATAAGAGATGTTGACGCCACGGTATATGGCCGGTGACCTATAGAGCTCGTACATTGTGCGTGTTTAGAACTAGCAGATGATTAGAGATGTTGACGCCACGGTTTATGCCCGGTGACATATAGAGCTCGTACATTGTGCGTGTTTAGTACTAGCAGTTGATAAGAGATGTTGACGCCACGGTTTATGGCCGGTGACCTACAGAGCTCGTACATTGTCCGTGTTTAGTACTAGCAGTTGATAAGAGATGTTGACGCCACGGTATATGGCCGGTGACCTATAGAGCTCGTACATTGTGCGTGTTTAGAACTAGCAGTTGATAAGAGATGTTGACGCCACGGTATATGGCCGGTGACCTGTAATGCTCGTACATTGTGCGTGTTTAGTACTAGCAGATGATAAGAGATGTTGACGCCACGGTTTATGGCCGGTGACCTATAGAGCTCGTACATTGTGCGTGTTTAGAACTAGCAGTTGATAAGAGATGTTGACGCCACGGTATATGGCCGGTGACCTATAGAGCTCGTACATTGTGCGTGTTTAGAACTAGCAGATGTTAAGAGATGTTGACGCCACGGTATATGGCCGGTGACCTATAGAGCTCGTACATTGTGCGTGTTTAGAACTAGCAGTTGATAAGAGATGTTGACGCCACGGTATATGGCCGGTGACCTATAGTGTTCGTACATTGAGCGTGTTTAGTACTAGCAGTTGATAAGAGATGTTGACGCCACGGTATATGGCCGGTGACCTATAGAGCTCGTACATTGTGCGTGTTTAGTACTAGCAGATGATAATAGATGTTGACCCCACGGTATATGGCCGGTGACCTATAGAGCTCGTACATTGTGCGTGTTTAGTACTAGCAGATGATAAGAGATGTTGACCCCACGGTTTATGGCCGGTGACCTATAGAGCTCGTACATTGTGCGTGTTTAGAACTAGCAGTTGATAAGAGATGTTGACGCCACGGTTTATGGCTGGTGACCTATAGAGCTCGTACATTGTGCGTGTTTAGAACTAGCAGATGATAAGAGATGTTGACGCCACGGTTTATGGCCGGTGACCTATAGAGCTCGTACATTGTGCGTGTTGAGTACTAGCAGTTGATAAGAGATGTTGACGCCACGGTTTATGGCCGGTGACCTATAGAGCTCGTACATTGTGCGTGTTTAGTACTAGCAGTTGATAAGAGATGTTGACGCCACGGTATATGGTCGGTGACCTATAGAGCTCGTACATTGTGCGTGTTTAGTACTAGCAGTTGATAAGAGATGTTGACGCCACGGTATATGGCCGGTGACCTATAGTGTTCGTACATTGAGCGTGTTTAGTACTAGCAGTTGATAAGAGATGTTGACGCCACGGTATATGGCCGGTGACCTATAGAGCTCGTACATTGTGCGTGTTTAGTACTAGCAGTTGATAAGAGAAGTTGACGCCACGGTATATGGCCGGTGACCTATAGAGCTCGTACATTGTGCGTGTTTAGTACTAGCAGTTGATAAGAGATGTTGACGCCACGGTATATGGCCGGTGACCTATAGAGCTCGTACATTGTGCGTGCTTAGTACTAGCAGATGATAAGAGATGTTGACGCCACGGTTTATGGCCGGTGACCTATAGAGCTCGTACATTGTGCGTGTTTAGTACTAGCAGTTGATAAGAGATGTTGACGCCACGGTATATGGCCGGTGACCTATAGAGCTCGTACATTGTGCGTGTTTAGTACTAGCAGTTGATAAGAGATGTTGACGCCACGGTATATGGCCGGTGACCTATAGAGGTCGTACATTGTGCGTGTTTAGTACTAGCAGTTGATAAGAGATGTTGACGCCACGGTTTATGGCCGGTGACCTATAGAGCTCGTACATTGTGCGTGTTTAGTACTAGCAGTTGATAAGAGATGTTGACGCCACGGTATATGGCCGGTGAACTGTAGAGCTCGTACATTGTGCGTGTTTAGAACTAGCTGATGATAAGAGATGTTGACGCCACGGTTTATGGCCGGTGACCTATAGAGCTCGTAAATTGATGCGTGTTTAGTACTAGCAGATGATAAGAGATATTGACGCCACGGTTTATGGCCGGTGACCTATAGAGCTCGTACATTGTGCGTGTTTAGTACTAGCAGTTGATAAGAGATGTTGACGCCACGGTTTATGGCCGGTGACCTATAGAGCTCGTACATTGTGCGTGTTTAGTACTAGCAGTTGATAAGAGATGTTGACGCCACGGTATATGGCCGGTGAACTGTAGAGCTCGTACATTGTGCGTGTTTAGAACTAGCTGATGATAAGAGATGTTGACGCCACGGTTTATGGCCGGTGACCTATAGAGCTCGTAAATTGATGCGTGTTTAGTACTAGCAGATGATAAGAGATATTGTCGCCACGGTTTATGGCCGGTGACCTATAGAGCTCGTACATTGTGCGTGTTTAGTACTAGCAGATGATAAGAGATGTTGACACCACGGTATATGGCCGGTGACCTATAGAGCTCGTACATTGTGCGTGTTTAGTACTAGCAGTTGATAAGAGATGTTGACGCCACGGTATATGGCCGGTGACCTATAGAGGTCGTACATTGTGCGTGTTTATTACTAGCATATGATAAGAGATTTTGACGCCACGGTTTATGGCCGGTGACCTATAGAGCTCGTACATTGTGCGTGTTTAGTACTAGCAGTTGATAAGAGATGTTGACTCCACGGTTTATGGCCGGTGACCTGTAGAGCTCGTACATTGTGCGTGTTTAGTACTAGCAGTTGATAAGAGATGTTGACGCCACGGTATATTGCCGGTGACCTGTAGAGCTCGTACATTGTGCGTGTTTGGTACTAGCAGTTGATAAGAGATGTTGATGCCACGGTATATGGCCGGTGACCTATAGAGCTCGTACATTGTGCGTGTTTAGTACTAGCAGTTGATAAGAGATGTTGACGCCACGGTATATGGCCGGTGACCTATAGAGCTCGTACATTGTGCGCGTTTAGTACTAGCAGATGATAAGAGATGTTGACACCACGGTATATGGCCGGTGACCTATAGAGCTCGTACATTGTGCGTGATTAGAACTAGCAGTTGATAAGAGATGTTGACGCCACGGTTTATGGCCGGTGCCTTAGTGAGCTCGTACATTGTGCGTGTTTAGTACTAGCAGATGATAAGAGATGTTGACGCCACGGTTTATGGCCGGTGACCTATAGAGCTCGTACATTGTGCGTGTTTAGTACTAGCAGATGATAAGAGATGTTGACGCCACGGTATATGGCCGGTGACCTATAGAGCTCGTACATTGTGCGTGTTTAGTACTAGCAGATGATAAGAGATGTTGACGCCACGGTATATGGCCGGTGACCTATAGAAATCGTACATTGTGCGTGTTTGGTACTAGCAGATGATAAGAGATGTTGACGCCACGGTTTATGGCCGGTGACCTATAGAGCTCGTACATTGTGCGTGTTTAGTACTAGCAGATGATAAGAGATGTTGACGCCACGGTATATGGCCGGTGCCTTAGTGAGCTCGTACATTGTGCGTGTATAGAACTAGCAGTTGATAAGAGATGTTGACGCCAGGGTATATGGCCTGTGACCTATAGAGCTCGTACATTGTGCGTGTTTAGAACTAGCAGATGATAAGAGATGTTGACGCCACGGTTTATGGCCGGTGCCTTAGTGAGCTCGTACATTGTGCGTGTTTAGAACTAGCAGTTGATAAGAGATGTTGACCCCACGGTATATGGCCGGTGACCTATAGAGCTCGTACATTGTGCGTGTTTAGAACTAGCAGTTGATAAGAGATGTTGACGCCACGGTATATGGCTGGTGACCTATAGAGCTCGTACATTGTGCGTGTTTAGTACTAGCAGATGATAAGAGATGTTGACGCCACGGTTTATGGCCGGTGCCTTAGTGAGCTCGTACATTGTGCGTGTTTAGTACTAGCAGATGATAAGAGATGTTGACGCCGCGGTTTATGGCCGGTGACCTATAGAGCTCGTACATTGTGCGTGTTTAGTACTAGCAGATGATAAGAGATGTTGACGCCACGGTATATGGCCGGTGACCTATAGAGCTCGTACATTGTGCGTGTTTAGTACTAGCAGATGATAAGAGATGTTGACGTCACGGTTTATGGCCGGTGCCTTAGTGAGCTCGTACATTGTGCGTGTTTAGAACTAGCAGTTGATAAGAGATGTTGACCCCACGGTATATGGCCGGTGACCTATAGAGCTCGTATATTGTGCGTGTTTAGAACTAGCAGTTGATAAGAGATGTTGACGCCACGGTATATGGCCGGTGACCTACAGAGCTCGTACATTGTGCGTGTTTAGTACTAGCAGTTGATAAGAGATTTTGACGCCACGGTATATGGCCGGTGGCCTACAGAGCTCGTACATTGTGCGTGTTTAGTACTAGCAGTTGATAAGAGATTTTGACGCCACGGTATATGGCCGGTGACCTATAGAGCTCGTACATTGTGCGTGTTTAGTACTAGCAGATGATAAGGGATATTGACGCCACGGTATATGGCCGGTGACCTATAGAGGTCGTACATTGTGCGTGTTTAGTACTAGCAGTTGATAAGAGATGTTGACGCCACGGTTTATGGCCGGTGACCTATAGAGCTCGTACATTGTGCGTGTTTAGTACTAGCAGTTGATAAGAGATGTTGACGCCACGGTTTATGGCCGGTGACCTATAGAGCTCGTACATTGTGCGTGTTTAGTACTAGCAGTTGATAAGAGATGTTGACGCCACGGTATATGGCCGGTGAACTGTAGAGCTCGTACATTGTGCGTGTTTAGAACTAGCTGATGATAAGAGATGTTGACGCCACGGTTTATGGCCGGTGACCTATAGAGCTCGTAAATTGATGCGTGTTTAGTACTAGCAGATGATAAGAGATATTGACGCCACGGTTTATGGCCGGTGACCTATAGAGCTCGTACATTGTGCGTGTTTAGTACTAGCAGTTGATAAGAGATGTTGACGCCACGGTTTATGGCCGGTGACCTATAGAGCTCGTACATTGTGCGTGTTTAGTACTAGCAGTTGATAAGAGATGTTGACGCCACGGTATATGGCCGGTGAACTGTAGAGCTCGTACATTGTGCGTGTTTAGAACTAGCTGATGATAAGAGATGTTGACGCTACGGTTTATGGCCGGTGACCTATAGAGCTCGTAAATTGATGCGTGTTTAGTACTAGCAGATGATAAGAGATATTGACGCCACGGTTTATGGCCGGTGACCTATAGAGCTCGTACATTGTGCGTGTTTAGTACTAGCAGATGATAAGAGATGTTGACACCACGGTATATGGCCGGTGACCTATAGAGCTCGTACATTGTGCGTGTTTAGTACTAGCAGTTGATAAGAGATGTTGACGCCACGGTATATGGCCGGTGACCTATAGAGGTCGTACATTGTGCGTGTTTAGTACTAGCATATGATAAGAGATTTTGACGCCACGGTTTATGGCCGGTGACCTATAGAGCTCGTACATTGTGCGTGTTTAGTACTAGCAGTTGATAAGAGATGTTGACTCCACGGTTTATGGCCGGTGACCTGTAGAGCTCGTACATTGTGCGTGTTTAGTACTAGCAGTTGATAAGAGATGTTGACGCCACGGTATATTGCCGGTGACCTGTAGAGCTCGTACATTGTGCGTGTTTGGTACTAGCAGTTGATAAGAGATGTTGATGCCACGGTATATGGCCGGTGACCTATAGAGCTCGTACATTGTGCGTGTTTAGTACTAGCAGTTGATAAGAGATGTTGACGCCACGGTATATGGCCGGTGACCTATAGAGCTCGTACATTGTGCGCGTTTAGTACTAGCAGATGATAAGAGATGTTGACACCACGGTATATGGCCGGTGACCTATAGAGCTCGTACATTGTGCGTGATTAGAACTAGCAGTTGATAAGAGATGTTGACGCCACGGTTTATGGCCGGTGCCTTAGTGAGCTCGTACATTGTGCGTGTTTAGTACTAGCAGATGATAAGAGATGTTGACGCCACGGTTTATGGCCGGTGACCTATAGAGCTCGTACATTGTGCGTGTTTAGTACTAGCAGATGATAAGAGATGTTGACGCCACGGTATATGGCCGGTGACCTATAGAGCTCGTACATTGTGCGTGTTTAGTACTAGCAGATGATAAGAGATGTTGACGCCACGGTATATGGCCGGTGACGTATAGAGCTCGTACATTGTGCGTGTTTGGTACTAGCAGATGATAAGAGATGTTGACGCCACGGTTTATGGCCGGTGACCTATAGAGCTCGTACATTGTGCGTGTTTAGTACTAGCAGATGATAAGAGATGTTGACGCCACGGTATATGGCCGGTGCCTTAGTGAGCTCGTACATTGTGCGTGTATAGAACTAGCAGTTGATAAGAGATGTTGACGCCAGGGTATATGGCCTGTGACCTATAGAGCTCGTACATTGTGCGTGTTTAGAACTAGCAGATGATAAGAGATGTTGACGCCACGGTTTATGGCCGGTGCCTTAGTGAGCTCGTACATTGTGCGTGTTTAGAACTAGCAGTTGATAAGAGATGTTGACCCCACGGTATATGGCCGGTGACCTATAGAGCTCGTACATTGTGCGTGTTTAGAACTAGCAGTTGATAAGAGATGTTGACGCCACGGTATATGGCTGGTGACCTATAGAGCTCGTACATTGTGCGTGTTTAGTACTAGCAGATGATAAGAGATGTTGACGCCACGGTTTATGGCCGGTGCCTTAGTGAGCTCGTACATTGTGCGTGTTTAGTACTAGCAGATGATAAGAGATGTTGACGCCACGGTTTATGGCCGGTGACCTATAGAGCTCGTACATTGTGCGTGTTTAGTACTAGCAGATGATAAGAGATGTTGACGCCACGGTATATGGCCGGTGACCTATAGAGCTCGTACATTGTGCGTGTTTAGTACTAGCAGATGATAAGAGATGTTGACGCCACGGTTTATGGCCGGTGCCTTAGTGAGCTCGTACATTGTGCGTGTTTAGAACTAGCAGTTGATAAGAGATGTTGACCCCACGGTATATGGCCGGTGACCTATAGAGCTCGTATATTGTGCGTGTTTAGAACTAGCAGTTGATAAGAGATGTTGACGCCACGGTATATGGCCGGTGACCTACAGAGCTCGTACATTGTGCGTGTTTAGTACTAGCAGTTGATAAGAGATTTTGACGCCACGGTATATGGCCGGTGGCCTACAGAGCTCGTACATTGTGCGTGTTTAGTACTAGCAGTTGGTAAGAGATTTTGACGCCACGGTATATGGCCGGTGACCTATAGAGCTCGTACATTGTGCGTGTTTAGTACTAGCAGATGATAAGGGATATTGACGCCACGGTATATGGCCGGTGACCTATAGAGCTCGTACATTGTGCGTGTTTAGTACTAGCAGTTGATAAGAGATGTTGACGCCACGGTATATGGCCGGTGACCTATAGAGCTCGTACATTGTGCGATTTTAGTACTAGCAGATGATAAGAGATGTTGACGCCACGGTATATGGCCGGTGACCTATAGAGCTCGTACATTGTGCGTGTTTGGTACTAGCAGTTGATAAGAGATGTTGACGCCACGGTATATGGCTCGTGACCTATAGAGCTCGTACATTGTGCGTGTTTAGTTCTAGCAGTTGATAAGAGATGTTGACGCCACGGTATATGGCCGGTGACCTATAGAGCTCGTACATTGTGCGTGTTTAGTACTAGCAGTTGATAAGAGATGTTGACGCCACGGTTTATGGCCGGTGACCTATAGAGCTCGTACATTGTGCGTGTTTAATACTAGCAGTTGATAAGAGATGTTGACGCCACGGTATATGGCCGGTGACCTATAGAGCTCGTACAATGTGCGAGTTTAGTACTAGCAGATGACAGGAGATGTTGACGCCACGGTTTATGGCCGGTGACCTATAGAGCTCGTACATTGTGCGTGTTTAGTACTAGCAGTTGATAAGAGATGTTGACGCCACGGTTTATGGCCGGTGACCTATAGAGCTCATACATTGTGCGTGTAATGAACTAGCAGTTGATAAGAGATTTTGACGCCACGGTTTATGGCCGGTGACCTATAGAGCTCGTACATTTTGCGTGTTTAGAACTAGCTGATGATAAGAGATGTTGACGCCACGGTATATGGCCGGTGACCTATAGAGCTCGTACATTGTGCGTGTTTAGTACTAGCAGATGATAAGAGATGTTGACGCCACGGTTTATGGCCGGTGACCTATAGAGCTCGTACGTTGTGCGTGTTTAGTACTAGCAGATGATAAGAGATGTTGACGCCACGGTTTATGGCCGGTGACCTATAGAGCTCGTACATTGTGCGTGTTTAGAACTAGCTGATGATAAGAGATGTTGACGCCACGGTATATGGCCGGTGACCTATAGAGCTCGTACATTGTGCGTGTATAGAACTAGCAGTTGATAAGAGATGTTGACGCCACGGTTTATGGCCGGTGACCTATAGAGCTCGTACATTTTGCGTGTTTAGAACTAGCTGATGATAAGAGATGTTGACGCCACGGTATATGGCCGGTGACCTATAGAGCTCGTACATTGTGCGTGTTTAGTACTAGCAGATGATAAGAGATGTTGACGCCACGGTTTATGGCCGGTGACCTATAGAGCTCGTACATTGTGCGTGTTTAGAACTAGCTGATGATAAGAGATGTTGACGCCACGGTATATGGCCGGTGACCTATAGAGCTCGTACATTGTGCGTGTTTAGAACTAGCAGTTGATAAGAGATGTTGACGCCACGGTATATGGCTGGTGACCTATAGAGCTCGTACATTGTGCGTGTTTAGTACTAGCAGATGATAAGAGATGTTGACGCCACGGATTATGGCCGGTGACCTATAGAGCTCGTACATTGTGCATGTTTAGTACTAGCAGTTGATAAGAGATGTTGACGCCACGGTGTATGGCCGGTGACCTATAGAGCTCGTACATTGTGCGTGTTTAGTACTAGCAGTTGATAAGAGATGTTGACGCCACGGTTTATGGCCGGTGACCTATAGAGCTCGTACATTATGCGTGTTTAGTACTAGCAGTTGATAAGAGATGTTGACGCCACGGTATATGGCCGGTGACCTATAGAACTCGTGCATTGTGCGTGTTTAGTACTAGCAGTTGATAAGAGATGTTGACGCCACGGTATATGGCCGGTGACCTATTGAGCTCGTACATTGTGCGTGTTTAGTACTAGCAGATGATAAGAGATGTTGACGCCACGGTTTATGGCCGGTGACCTATAGAGCTCGTACATTGTGCGTGTTTAGTACTAGCAGTTGATAAGAGATGTTGACGCCACGGTTTATGGCCGGTGACCTATAGAGCTCGTACATTGTGCGTGATTAGAACTAGCTGATGATAAGAGATGTTGACGCCACGGTTTATGGCCGGTGACCTATAGAGCTCGTACATTGTGCGTGTTTAGTACTAGCAGTTGATAAGAGATGTTGACGCCACGGTATATGGCCGGTGACCTATAGAACTCGTACATTGTGCGTGTTTAGTACTAGCAGATGATAAGAGATGTTGACGCCACGGTATTTTGCCGGTGACCTATAGAGCTCGTACATTGTGCGTGTTTAGTACTAGCAGTTGATAAGAGATGTTGACGCCACGGTATATGGCCGGTGACCTAGAGAGCTCGTACATTGTGCGTGTTTAGTACTAGCAGTTGATAAGAGATTTTGACCCCACGGTTTATGGCCGGTGACCTATAGAGCTCGTACATTGTGCGTGTTTAGTACTAGCAGTTGATAAGAGATGTTGACGCCACGGTTTATGGCCGTTGACCTATAGAGGTCGTACATTGTGCGTGTTTAGTACTAGCATTTGATAAGAGATGTTGACGTCACGGTTTATGGCCGGTGACATATAGAGCTCGTACATTGTGCGTGTTTAGAACTAGCAGTTGATAAGAGATGTTGACGCCACGGTTTATGGCCGGTGACCTATAGAGCTCGTACAATGTGCGTGTTTAGTACTAGCAGTTGATAAGAGATATTGACGCCACGGTTTATGGCCGGTGACCTATAGAGCTCGTACATTGTGCGTGTTTAGAACTAGCAGTTGATAAGTGATGTTGACGCCACGGTATATGGCCTGTGACCTATAGAGCTCGTACATTGTGCGTGTTTAGAACTAGCAGATGATAAGAGATGTTGACGCCACGGTTTATGGCCGGTGACCTATAGAGCTCGTACATTGTGCGTGTTTAGTACTAGCAGTTGATAAGAGATGTTGACGCCACGGTATATGGCCGGTGACCTATAGAGCTCGTACAATGTGCGAGTTTAGTACTAGCAGATGACAGGAGATGTTGACGCCACGGTTTATGGCTGGTGACCTATAGAGCTCGTACATTGTGCGTGTTTAGTACTAGCAGTTGATAAGAGATGTTGACGCCACGGTTTATGGCCGGTGACCTATAGAGCTCGTACATTGTGCGTGTTTAGTACTAGCAGTAGATAAGAGATGTTGATGCCACGGTATATGGCCGGTGACCTATAGAGCTCGTACAATGTGCGTGTTTAGTACTAGCAGTTGATAAGAGATGTTGACGCCACGGTATATGGCCGGTGACCTATAGAGCTCGTACATTGATGCGTGTTTAGTACTAGCAGATGATAAGAGATGTTGACGCCACGGTTTATGGCCGGTGACCTATAGAGCTCGTACATTGTGCGTGTTTAGTACTAGCAGATGATAAGAGATGTTGACGCCACGGTATATGGCCGGTGACCTGTAGAGCTCGTACATTGTGCGTGTTTAGAACTAGCTGATGATAAGAGATGTTGACGCCACGGTTTATGGCCGGTGACCTATAGAGCTCGTACATTGTGCGTGTTTAGTACTAGCAGTTGATAAGAGATGTTGACGCCACGGTTTATGGCCGGTGACCTATAGAGCTCGTACATTGTGCGTGTTTAGTACTAGCAGTTGATAAGAGATGTTGACGCCACGGTATATGGCCGGTGAACTGTAGAGCTCGTACATTGTGCGTGTTTAGAACTAGCTGATGATAAGAGATGTTGACGCCACGGTTTATGGCCGGTGACCTATAGAGCTCGTAAATTGATGCGTGTTTAGTACTAGCAGATGATAAGAGATATTGACGCCACGGTTTATGGCCGGTGACCTATAGAGCTCGTACATTGTGCGTGTTTAGTACTAGCAGATGATAAGAGATGTTGACACCACGGTATATGGCCGGTGACCTATAGAGCTCGTACATTGTGCGTGTTTAGTACTAGCAGTTGATAAGAGATGTTGACGCCACGGTATATGGCCGGTGACCTATAGAGGTCGTACATTGTGCGTGTTTAGTACTAGCAGATGATAAGAGATTTTGACGCCACGGTTTATGGCCGGTGACCTATAGAGCTCGTACATTGTGCGTGTTTAGTACTAGCAGTTGATAAGAGATGTTGACGCCACGGTATATGGCCGGTGACCTATAGAGCTCGTACATTGTGCGTGTTTAGTACTAGCAGTTGATAAGAGATGTTGACTCCACGGTTTATGGCCGGTGACCTGTAGAGCTCGTACATTGTGCGTGTTTAGTACTAGCAGTTGATAAGAGATGTTGACGCCACGGTATATGGCCGGTGACCTGTAGAGCTCGTACATTGTGCGTGTTTGGTACTAGCAGTTGATAAGAGATGTTGATGCCACGGTATATGGCCGGTGACCTATAGAGCTCGTACATTGTGCGTGTTTAGTACTAGCAGTTGATAAGAGATGTTGACGCCACGGTATATGGCCGGTGACCTATAGAGCTCGTACATTGTGCGCGTTTATTACTAGCAGATGATAAGAGATGTTGACACCACGGTATATGGCCGGTGACCTAGAGAGCTCGTACATTGTGCGTGTTTAGTACTAGCAGTTGATAAGAGATATTGACGCCACGGTATATGGCCGGTGACCTATAGAGCTCGTACATTGTGCGTGATTAGAACTAGCAGTTGATAAGAGATGTTGACGCCACGGTTTATGGCCGGTGCCTTAGTGAGCTCGTACATTGTGCGTGTTTAGTACTAGCAGATGATAAGAGATGTTGACGCCACGGTTTATGGCCGGTGACCTATAGAGCTCGTACATTGTGCGTGTTTAGTACTAGCAGATGATAAGAGATGTTGACGCCACGGTATATGGCCGGTGACCTATAGAGCTCGTACATTGTGCGTGTTTAGTACTAGCAGATGATAAGAGATGTTGACGCCACGGTATATGGCCGGTGACCTATAGAGCTCGTACATTGTGCGTGTTTGGTACTAG
Organism: Meconema thalassinum; assembly: GCA_946902985.2. Lineage (NCBI taxonomy): Eukaryota > Metazoa > Arthropoda > Insecta > Orthoptera > Tettigoniidae > Meconema > Meconema thalassinum. The sequence goes on from OX336388.2 coordinate 39,790,393, forward strand.
CAGATGATAAGAGATGTTGACGCCACGGTTTATGGCCGGTGACCTATAGAGCTCGTACATTGTGCGTGTTTAGTACTAGCAGATGATAAGAGATGTTGACGCCACGGTATATGGCCGGTGCCTTAGTGAGCTCGTACATTGTGCGTGTATAGAACTAGCAGTTGATAAGAGATGTTGACGCCAGGGTATATGGCCTGTGACCTATAGAGCTCGTACATTGTGCGTGTTTAGAACTAGCAGTTGATAAGAGATGTTGACGCCACGGTTTATGGCCGGTGCCTTAGTGAGCTCGTACATTGTGCGTGTTTAGAACTAGCAGTTGATAAGAGATGTTGACCCCACGGTATATGGCCGGTGACCTATAGAGCTCGTACATTGTGCGTGTTTAGAACTAGCAGTTGATAAGAGATGTTGACGCCACGGTATATGGCTGGTGACCTATAGAGCTCGTACATTGTGCGTGTTTAGTACTAGCAGATGATAAGAGATGTTGACGCCACGGTTTATGGCCGGTGCCTTAGTGAGCTCGTACATTGTGCGTGTTTAGTACTAGCAGATGATAAGAGATGTTGACGCCACGGTTTATGGCCGGTGACCTATAGAGCTCGTACATTGTGCGTGTTTGGTACTAGCAGTTGATAAGAGATGTTGATGCCACGGTATATGGCCGGTGACCTATAGAGCTCGTACATTGTGCGTGTTTAGTACTAGCAGTTGATAAGAGATGTTGACGCCACGGTATATGGCCGGTGACCTATAGAGCTCGTACATTGTGCGCGTTTAGTACTAGCAGATGATAAGAGATGTTGACACCACGGTATATGGCCGGTGACCTAGAAAGCTCGTACATTGTGCGTGTTTAGTACTAGCAGTTGATAAGAGATATTGACGCCACGGTATATGGCCGGTGACCTATAGAGCTCGTACATTGTGCGTGATTAGAACTAGCAGTTGATAAGAGATGTTGACGCCACGGTTTATGGCCGGTGCCTTAGTGAGCTCGTACATTGTGCGTGTTTAGTACTAGCAGATGATAAGAGATGTTGACGCCACGGTTTATGGCCGGTGACCTATAGAGCTCGTACATTGTGCGTGTTTAGTACTAGCAGATGATAAGAGATGTTGACGCCACGGTATATGGCCGGTGACCTATAGAGCTCGTACATTGTGCGTGTTTAGTACTAGCAGATGATAAGAGATATTGACGCCACGGTATATGGCCGGTGACCTATAGAGCTCGTACATTGTGCGTGTTTGGTACTAGCAGATGATAAGAGATGTTGACGCCACGGTTTATGGCCGGTGACCTATAGAGCTCGTACATTGTGCGTGTTTAGTACTAGCAGATGATAAGAGATGTTGACGCCACGGTATATGGCCGGTGCCTTAGTGAGCTCGTACATTGTGCGTGTATAGAACTAGCAGTTGATAAGAGATGTTGACGCCAGGGTATATGGCCTGTGACCTATAGAGCTCGTACATTGTGCGTGTTTAGAACTAGCAGTTGATAAGAGATGTTGACGCCACGGTTTATGGCCGGTGCCTTAGTGAGCTCGTACATTGTGCGTGTTTAGAACTAGCAGTTGATAAGAGATGTTGACCCCACGGTATATGGCCGGTGACCTATAGAGCTCGTACATTGTGCGTGTTTAGAACTAGCAGTTGATAAGAGATGTTGACGCCATGGTATATGGCTGGTGACCTATAGAGCTCGTACATTGTGCGTGTTTAGTACTAGCAGATGATAAGAGATGTTGACGCCACGGTTTATGGCCGGTGCCTTAGTGAGCTCGTACATTGTGCGTGTTTAGTACTAGCAGATGATAAGAGATGTTGACGCCACGGTTTATGGCCGGTGACCTATAGAGCTCGTACATTGTGCGTGTTTAGTACTAGCAGATGATAAGAGATGTTGACGCCACGGTATATAGCCGGTGACCTATAGAGCTCGTACATTGTGCGTGTTTAGTACTAGCAGATGATAAGAGATGTTGACGCCACGGTTTATGGCCGGTGCCTTAGTGAGCTCGTACATTGTGCGTGTTTAGTACTAGCAGTTGATAAGAGATGTTGACGCCACGGTTTATGGCCGGTGACCTATAGAGCTCGTACATTGTGCGTGATTAGAACTAGCTGATGATAAGAGATGTTGACGCCACGGTTTATGGCCGGTGACCTATAGAGCTCGTACATTGTGCGTGTTTAGTACTAGCAGTTGATAAGAGATGTTGACGCCACGGTATATGGCCGGTGACCTATAGAACTCGTACATTGTGCGTGTTTAGTACTAGCAGATGATAAGAGATGTTGACGCCACGGTATATGGCCGGTGACCTATAGAGCTCGTACATTGTGCGTGTTTAGTACTAGCAGTTGATAAGAGATGTTGACGCCACGGTATATGGCCGGTGACCTAGAGAGCTCGTACATTGTGCGTGTTTAGTACTAGCAGTTGATAAGAGATGTTGACCCCACGGTTTATGGCCGGTGACCTATAGAGCTCGTACATTGTGCGTGTTTAGTACTAGCAGTTGATAAGAGATGTTGACGCCACGGTTTATGGCCGTTGACCTATAGAGGTCGTACATTGTGCGTGTTTAGTACTAGCATTTGATAAGAGATGTTGACGCCACGGTTTATGGCCGGTGACATATAGAGCTCGTACATTGTGCGTGTTTAGAACTAGCAGTTGATAAGAGATGTTGACGCCACGGTTTATGGCCGGTGACCTATAGAGCTCGTACAATGTGCGTGTTTAGTACTAGCAGTTGATAAGAGATATTGACGCCACGGTTTATGGCCGGTGACCTATAGAGCTCGTACATTGTGCGTGTTTAGAACTAGCAGTTGATAAGTGATGTTGACGCCACGGTATATGGCCTGTGACCTATAGAGCTCGTACATTGTGCGTGTTTAGAACTAGCAGATGATAAGAGATGTTGACGCCACGGTTTATGGCCGGTGACCTATAGAGCTCGTACATTGTGCGTGTTTAGTACTAGCAGTTGATAAGAGATGTTGACGCCACGGTATATGGCCGGTGACCTATAGAGCTCGTACAATGTGCGAGTTTAGTACTAGCAGATGACAGGAGATGTTGACGCCACGGTTTATGGCTGGTGACCTATAGAGCTCGTACATTGTGCGTGTTTAGTACTAGCAGTTGATAAGAGATGTTGACGCCACGGTTTATGGCCGGTGACCTATAGAGCTCGTACATTGTGCGTGTTTAGTACTAGCAGTAGATAAGAGATGTTGATGCCACGGTATATGGCCGGTGACCTATAGAGCTCGTACAATGTGCGTGTTTAGTACTAGCAGTTGATAAGAGATGTTGACGCCACGGTATATGGCCGGTGACCTATAGAGCTCGTACATTGATGCGTGTTTAGTACTAGCAGATGATAAGAGATGTTGACGCCACGGTTTATGGCCGGTGACCTATAGAGCTCGTACATTGTGCGTGTTTAGTACTAGCAGATGATAAGAGATGTTGACGCCACGGTATATGGCCGGTGACCTGTACAGCTCGTACATTGTGCGTGTTTAGAACTAGCTGATGATAAGAGATGTTGACGCCACGGTTTATGGCCGGTGACCTATAGAGCTCGTACATTGTGCGTGTTTAGTACTAGCAGTTGATAAGAGATATTGACGCCACGGTTTATGGCCGGTGACCTATAGAGCTCGTACATTGTGCGTGTTTAGTACTAGCAGTTGATAAGAGATGTTGACGCCACGGTATATGGCCTGTGAACTGTAGAGCTCGTACATTGTGCGTGTTTAGAACTAGCTGATGATAAGAGATGTTGACGCCACGGTTTATGGCTGGTGACCTATAGAGCTCGTAAATTGATGCGTGTTTAGTACTAGCAGATGATAAGAGATATTGACGCCACGGTTTATGGCCGGTGACCTATAGAGCTCGTACATTGTGCGTGTTTAGTACTAGCAGATGATAAGAGATGTTGACACCACGGTATTTGGCCGGTGACCTATAGAGCTCGTACATTGTGCGTGTTTAGTACTAGCAGTTGATAAGAGATGTTGACGCCACGGTATATGGCCGGTGACCTATAGAGGTCGTACATTGTGCGTGTTTAGTACTAGCAGATGATAAGAGATTTTGACGCCACGGTTTATGGCCGGTGACCTATAGAGCTCGTACATTGTGCGTGTTTAGTACTAGCAGTTGATAAGAGATGTTGACGCCACGGTATATGGCCGGTGACCTATAGAGCTCGTACATTGTGCGTGTTTAGTACTAGCAGTTGATAAGAGATGTTGACTCCACGGTTTATGGCCGGTGACCTGTAGAGCTCGTACATTGTGCGTGTTTAGTACTAGCAGTTGATAAGAGATGTTGACGCCACGGTATATGGCCGGTGACCTGTAGAGCTCGTACATTGTGCGTGTTTGGTACTAGCAGTTGATAAGAGATGTTGATGCCACGGTATATGGCCGGTGACCTATAGAGCTCGTACATTGTGCGTGTTTAGTACTAGCAGTTGATAAGAGATGTTGACGCCACGGTATATGGCCGGTGACCTATAGAGCTCGTACATTGTGCGCGTTTAGTACTAGCAGATGATAAGAGATGTTGACACCACGGTATATGGCCGGTGACCTAGAGAGCTCGTACATTGTGCGTGTTTAGTACTAGCAGTTGATAAGAGATATTGACGCCACGGTATATGGCCGGTGACCTATAGAGCTCGTACATTGTGCGTGATTAGAACTAGCAGTTGATAAGAGATGTTGACGCCACGGTTTATGGCCGGTGCCTTAGTGAGCTCGTACATTGTGCGTGTTTAGTACTAGCAGATGATAAGAGATGTTGACGCCACGGTTTATGGCCGGTGACCTATAGAGCTCGTACATTGTGCGTGTTTAGTACTAGCAGATGATAAGAGATGTTGACGCCACGGTATATGGCCGGTGACCTATAGAGCTCGTACATTGTGCGTGTTTAGTACTAGCAGATGATAAGAGATATTGACGCCACGGTATATGGCCGGTGACCTATAGAGCTCGTACATTGTGCGTGTTTGGTACTAGCAGATGATAAGAGATGTTGACGCCACGGTTTATGGCCGGTGACCTATAGAGCTCGTACATTGTGCGTGTTTAGTACTAGCAGATGATAAGAGATGTTGACGCCACGGTATATGGCCGGTGCCTTAGTGAGCTCGTACATTGTGCGTGTATAGAACTAGCAGTTGATAAGAGATGTTGACGCCAGGGTATATGGCCTGTGACCTATAGAGCTCGTACATTGTGCGTGTTTAGAACTAGCAGTTGATAAGAGATGTTGACGCCACGGTTTATGGCCGGTGCCTTAGTGAGCTCGTACATTGTGCGTGTTTAGAACTAGCAGTTGATAAGAGATGTTGACCCCACGGTATATGGCCGGTGACCTATAGAGCTCGTACATTGTGCGTGTTTAGAACTAGCAGTTGATAAGAGATGTTGACGCCACGGTATATGGCTGGTGACCTATAGAGCTCGTACATTGTGCGTGTTTAGTACTAGCAGATGATAAGAGATGTTGACGCCACGGTTTATGGCCGGTGACCTATAGAGCTCGTACATTGTGCGTGTTTAGTACTAGCAGATGATAAGAGATGTTGACGCCACGGTTTATGGCCGGTGACCTATAGAGCTCGTACATTGTGCGTGTTTAGTACTAGCAGATGATAAGAGATGTTGACGCCACGGTATATGGCCGGTGACCTATAGAGCTCGTACATTGTGCGTGTTTAGTACTAGCAGATGATAAGAGATGTTGACGCCACGGTTTATGGCCGGTGCCTTAGTGAGCTCGTACATTGTGCGTGTTTAGAACTAGCAGTTGATAAGAGATGTTGACCCCACGGTATATGGCCGGTGACCTATAGAGCTCGTATATTGTGCGTGTTTAGAACTAGCAGTTGATAAGAGATGTTGACGCCACGGTATATGGCCGGTGACCTACAGAGCTCGTACATTGTGCGTGTTTAGTACTAGCAGTTGATAAGAGATTTTGACGCCACGGTATATGGCCGGTGACCTACAGAGCTCGTACATTGTGCGTGTTTAGTACTAGCAGTTGATAAGAGATTTTGACGCCACAGTATATGGCCGGTGACCTATAGAGCTCGTACATTGTGCGTGTTTAGTACTAGCAGATGATAAGAGATATTGACGCCACGGTATATGGCCGGTGACCTATAGAGCTCGTACATTGTGCGTGTTTAGTACTAGCAGTTGATAAGAGATGTTGACGCCACGGTATATGGCCGGTGACCTATAGAGCTCGTACATTGTGCGATTTTAGTACTAGCAGATGATAAGAGATGTTGACGCCACGGTATATGGCCGGTGACCTATAGAGCTCGTACATTGTGCGTGTTTGGTACTAGCAGTTGATAAGAGATGTTGACGCCACGGTATATGGCTCGTGACCTATAGAGCTCGTACATTGTGCGTGTTTAGTTCTAGCAGTTGATAAGAGATGTTGACGCCACGGTATATGGCCGGTGACCTATAGAGCTCGTACATTGTGCGTGTTTAGTACTAGCAGTTGATAAGAGATGTTGACGCCACGGTTTATGGCCGGTGACCTATAGAGCTCGTACATTGTGCGTGTTTACTACTAGCAGTTGATAAGAGATGTTGACGCCACGGTATATGGCCGGTGACCTATAGAGCTCGTACAATGTGCGAGTTTAGTACTAGCAGATGACAGGAGATGTTGACGCCACGGTTTATGGCCGGTGACCTATAGAGCTCGTACATTGTGCGTGTTTAGTACTAGCAGTTGATAAGAGATGTTGACGCCACGGTTTATGGCCGGTGACCTATAGAGCTCATACATTGTGCGTGTATAGAACTAGCAGTTGATAAGAGATGTTGACGCCACGGTTTATGGCCGGTGACCTATAGAGCTCGTACATTTTGCGTGTTTAGAACTAGCAGATGATAAGAGATGTTGACGCCACGGTATATGGCCGGTGACCTATAGAGCTCGTACATTGTGCGTGTTTAGTACTAGCAGATGATAAGAGATGTTGACGCCACGGTTTATGGCCGGTGACCTATAGAGCTCGTACATTGTGCGTGTTTAGTACTAGCAGATGATAAGAGATGTTGACGCCACGGTTTATGGCCGGTGACCTATAGAGCTCGTACATTGTGCGTGTTTAGAACTAGCTGATGATAAGAGATGTTGACGCCACGGTATATGGCCGGTGACCTATAGAGCTCGTACATTGTGCGTGTATAGAACTAGCAGTTGATAAGAGATGTTGACGCCACGGTTTATGGCCGGTGACCTATAGAGCTCGTACATTTTGCGTGTTTAGAACTAGCTGATGATAAGAGATGTTGACGCCACGGTATATGGCCGGTGACCTATAGAGCTCGTACATTGTGCGTGTTTAGTACTAGCAGATGATAAGAGATGTTGACGCCACGGTTTATGGCCGGTGACCTATAGAGCTCGTACATTGTGCGTGTTTAGAACTAGCTGATGATAAGAGATGTTGACGCCTCGGTATATGGCCGGTGACCTATAGAGCTCGTACATTGTGCGTGTTTAGTACTAGCAGATGATAAGAGATGTTGACGCCACGGATTATGGCCGGTGACCTATAGAGCTCGTACATTGTGCATGTTTAGTACTAGCAGTTGATAAGAGATGTTGACGCCACGGTGTATGGCCGGTGACCTATAGAGCTCGTACATTGTGCGTGTTTAGTACTAGCAGTTGATAAGAGATGTTGACGCCACGGTTTATGGCCGGTGACCTATAGAGCTCGTACATTATGCGTGTTTAGTACTAGCAGTTGATAAGAGATGTTGACGCCACGGTATATGGCCGGTGACCTATAGAACTCGTGCATTGTGCGTGTTTAGTACTAGCAGTTGATAAGAGATGTTGACGCCACGGTATATGGCCGGTGACCTATTGAGCTCGTACATTGTGCGTGTTTAGTACTAGCAGATGATAAGAGATGTTGACGCCACGGTTTATGGCCGGTGACCTATAGAGCTCGTACATTGTGCGTGTTTAGTACTAGCAGTTGATAAGAGATGTTGACGCCACGGTTTATGGCCGGTGACCTATAGAGCTCGTACATTGTGCGTGATTAGAACTAGCTGATGATAAGAGATGTTGACGCCACGGTTTATGGCCGGTGACCTATAGAGCTCGTACATTGTGCGTGTTTAGTACTAGCAGTTGATAAGAGATGTTGACGCCACGGTATATGGCCGGTGACCTATAGAACTCGTACATTGTGCGTGTTTAGTACAAGCAGATGATAAGAGATGTTGACGCCACGGTATATGGCCGGTGACCTATAGAGCTCGTAAATTGTGCGTGTTTAGTACTAGCAGTTGATAAGAGATGTTGACGCCACGGTATATGGCCGGTGACCTAGAGAGCTCGTACATTGTGCGTGTTTAGTACTAGCAATTGATAAGAGATGTTGACCCCACGGTTTATGGCCGGTGACCTATAGAGCTCGTACATTGTGCGTGTTTAGTACTAGCAGTTGATAAGAGATGTTGACGCCACGGTTTATGGCCGTTGACCTATAGAGGTCGTACATTGTGCGTGTTTAGTACTAGCATTTGATAAGAGATGTTGACGCCACGGTTTATGGCCGGTGACATATAGAGCTCGTACATTGTGCGTGTTTAGAACTAGCAGTTGATAAGAGATGTTGACGCCACGGTTTATGGCCGGTGACCTATAGAGCTCGTACAATGTGCGTGTTTAGTACTAGCAGTTGATAAGAGATATTGACGCCACGGTTTATGGCCGGTGACCTATAGAGCTCGTACATTGTGCGTGTTTAGAACTAGCAGTTGATAAGTGATGTTGACGCCACGGTATATGGCCTGTGACCTATAGAGCTCGTACATTGTGCGTGTTTAGAACTAGCAGATGATAAGAGATGTTGACGCCACGGTTTATGGCCGGTGACCTATAGAGCTCGTACATTGTGCGTGTTTAGAACTAGCAGTTGATAAGAGATGTTGACGCCACGGTATATGGCCGGTGACCTATAGAGCTCGTACATTGTGCGTGTTTAGTACTAGCAGATGATAAGAGATGTTGACGCCACGGTTTATGGCCGGTGACCTATAGAGCTCGTACATTGTGCGTGTTTAGTACTAGCAGTTGATAAGAGATGTTGACGCCACGGTTTATGGCCGGTGACCTATAGAGCTCGTACATTGTGCGTGTTTAGTACTAGCAGATGATAAGAGATGTTGACGCACGGTATATGGCCGGTGACCAAGAGAGGTCGTACATTGTGCGTGTTTAGAACTAGCAGTTGATAAGAGATGTTGACGCCACGGTATATGGCCGGTGACCTATAGAGCTCGTACATTGTGCGTGTTTAGAACTAGCAGTTGATAAGAGATGTAGACGCCACGGTTTATGGCCGGTGACCTATAGAACTCGTACATTGTGCGTGTTTAGTACTAGCAGATGATAAGAGATGTTGACGCCACGGTATATGGCCGGTGACCTATAGAGCTCGTACATTGTGCGTGTTTAGTACTAGCAGTTGATAAGAGATGTTGACCCCACGGTATATGGCCGGTGACCAAGAGAGGTCGTACATTGTGCGTGTTTAGAACTAGCAGTTGATAAGAGATGTTGACCCCACGGTATATGGCCGGTGACCTATAGAGCTCGTACATTGTGCGTGTTTAGAACTAGCAGTTGATAAGAGATGTTGACGCCATGGTATATGGCTGGTGACCTATAGAGCTCGTACATTGTGCGTGTTTAGTACTAGCAGATGATAAGAGATGTTGACGCCACGGTTTATGGCCGGTGCCTTAGTGAGCTCGTACATTGTGCGTGTTTAGTACTAGCAGATGATAAGAGATGTTGACGCCACGGTTTATGGCCGGTGACCTATAGAGCTCGTACATTGTGCGTGTTTAGTACTAGCAGATGATAAGAGATGTTGACGCCACGGTATATGGCCGGTGACCTATAGAGCTCGTACATTGTGCGTGTTTAGTACTAGCAGATGATAAGAGATGTTGACGCCACGGTTTATGGCCGGTGCCTTAGTGAGCTCGTACATTGTGCGTGTTTAGTACTAGCAGTTGATAAGAGATGTTGACGCCACGGTTTATGGCCGGTGACCTATAGAGCTCGTACATTGTGCGTGATTAGAACTAGCTGATGATAAGAGATGTTGACGCCACGGTTTATGGCCGGTGACCTATAGAGCTCGTACATTGTGCGTGTTTAGTACTAGCAGTTGATAAGAGATGTTGACGCCACGGTATATGGCCGGTGACCTATAGAGCTCGTACATTGTGCGCGTTTAGTACTAGCAGATGATAAGAGATGTTGACACCACGGTATATGGCCGGTGACCTAGAGAGCTCGTACATTGTGCGTGTTTAGTACTAGCAGTTGATAAGAGATATTGACGCCACGGTATATGGCCGGTGACCTATAGAGCTCGTACATTGTGCGTGATTAGAACTAGCAGTTGATAAGAGATGTTGACGCCACGGTTTATGGCCGGTGCCTTAGTGAGCTCGTACATTGTGCGTGTTTAGTACTAGCAGATGATAAGAGATGTTGACGCCACGGTTTATGGCCGGTGACCTATAGAGCTCGTACATTGTGCGTGTTTAGTACTAGCAGATGATAAGAGATGTTGACGCCACGGTATATGGCCGGTGACCTATAGAGCTCGTACATTGTGCGTGTTTAGTACTAGCAGATGATAAGAGATATTGACGCCACGGTATATGGCCGGTGACCTATAGAGCTCGTACATTGTGCGTGTTTGGTACTAGCAGATGATAAGAGATGTTGACGCCACGGTTTATGGCCGGTGACCTATAGAGCTCGTACATTGTGCGTGTTTAGTACTAGCAGATGATAAGAGATGTTGACGCCACGGTATATGGCCGGTGCCTTAGTGAGCTCGTACATTGTGCGTGTATAGAACTAGCAGTTGATAAGAGATGTTGACGCCAGGGTATATGGCCTGTGACCTATAGAGCTCGTACATTGTGCGTGTTTAGAACTAGCAGTTGATAAGAGATGTTGACGCCACGGTTTATGGCCGGTGCCTTAGTGAGCTCGTACATTGTGCGTGTTTAGAACTAGCAGTTGATAAGAGATGTTGACCCCACGGTATATGGCCGGTGACCTATAGAGCTCGTACATTGTGCGTGTTTAGAACTAGCAGTTGATAAGAGATGTTGACGCCACGGTATATGGCTGGTGACCTATAGAGCTCGTACATTGTGCGTGTTTAGTACTAGCAGATGATAAGAGATGTTGACGCCACGGTTTATGGCCGGTGACCTATAGAGCTCGTACATTGTGCGTGTTTAGTACTAGCAGATGATAAGAGATGTTGACGCCACGGTTTATGGCCGGTGACCTATAGAGCTCGTACATTGTGCGTGTTTAGTACTAGCAGAAGATAAGAGATGTTGACGCCACGGTATATGGCCGGTGACCTATAGAGCTCGTACATTGTGCGTGTTTAGTACTAGCAGATGATAAGAGATGTTGACGCCACGGTTTATGGCCGGTGCCTTAGTGAGCTCGTACATTGTGCGTGTTTAGAACTAGCAGTTGATAAGAGATGTTGACCCCACGGTATATGGCCGGTGACCTATAGAGCTCGTATATTGTGCGTGTTTAGAACTAGCAGTTGATAAGAGATGTTGACGCCACGGTATATGGCCGGTGACCTACAGAGCTCGTACATTGTGCGTGTTTAGTACTAGCAGTTGATAAGAGATTTTGACGCCACGGTATATGGCCGGTGACCTACAGAGCTCGTACATTGTGCGTGTTTAGTACTAGCAGTTGATAAGAGATTTTGACGCCACAGTATATGGCCGGTGACCTATAGAGCTCGTACATTGTGCGTGTTTAGTACTAGCAGATGATAAGAGATATTGACGCCACGGTATATGGCCGGTGACCTATAGAGCTCGTACATTGTGCGTGTTTAGTACTAGCAGTTGATAAGAGATGTTGACGCCACGGTATATGGCCGGTGACCTATAGAGCTCGTACATTGTGCGATTTTAGTACTAGCAGATGATAAGAGATGTTGACGCCACGGTATATGGCCGGTGACCTATAGAGCTCGTACATTGTGCGTGTTTGGTACTAGGAGTTGATAAGAGATGTTGACGCCACGGTATATGGCTCGTGACCTATAGAGCTCGTACATTGTGCGTGTTTAGTTCTAGCAGTTGATAAGAGATGTTGACGCCACGGTATATGGCCGGTGACCTATAGAGCTCGTACATTGTGCGTGTTTAGTACTAGCAGTTGATAAGAGATGTTGACGCCACGGTTTATGGCCGGTGACCTATAGAGCTCGTACATTGTGCGTGTTTAATACTAGCAGTTGATAAGAGATGTTGACGCCACGGTATATGGCCGGTGACCTATAGAGCTCGTACAATGTGCGAGTTTAGTACTAGCAGATGACAGGAGATGTTGACGCCACGGTTTATGGCCGGTGACCTATAGAGCTCGTACATTGTGCGTGTTTAGTACTAGCAGTTGATAAGAGATGTTGACGCCACGGTTTATGGCCGGTGACCTATAGAGCTCATACATTGTGCGTGTATAGAACTAGCAGTTGATAAGAGATGTTGACGCCACGGTTTATGGCCGGTGACCTATAGAGCTCGTACATTTTGCGTGTTTAGAACTAGCAGATGATAAGAGATGTTGACGCCACGGTATATGGCCGGTGACCTATAGAGCTCGTACATTGTGCGTGTTTAGTACTAGCAGATGATAAGAGATGTTGACGCCACGGTTTATGGCCGGTGACCTATAGAGCTCGTACATTGTGCGTGTTTAGTACTAGCAGATGATAAGAGATGTTGACGCCACGGTTTATGGCCGGTGACCTATAGAGCTCGTACATTGTGCGTGTTTAGAACTAGCTGATGATAAGAGATGTTGACGCCACGGTATATGGCCGGTGACCTATAGAGCTCGTACATTGTGCGTGTATAGAACTAGCAGTTGATAAGAGATGTTGACGCCACGGTTTATGGCCGGTGACCTATAGAGCTCGTACATTTTGCGTGTTTAGAACTAGCTGATGATAAGAGATGTTGACGCCACGGTATATGGCCGGTGACCTATAGAGCTCGTACATTGTGCGTGTTTAGTACTAGCAGATGATAAGAGATGTTGACGCCACGGTTTATGGCCGGTGACCTATAGAGCTCGTACATTGTGCGTGTTTAGAACTAGCTGATGATAAGAGATGTTGACGCCTCGGTATATGGCCGGTGACCTATAGAGCTCGTACATTGTGCGTGTTTAGTACTAGCAGATGATAAGAGATGTTGACGCCACGGATTATGGCCGGTGACCTATAGAGCTCGTACATTGTGCATGTTTAGTACTAGCAGTTGATAAGAGATGTTGACGCCACGGTGTATGGCCGGTGACCTATAGAGCTCGTACATTGTGCGTGTTTAGTACTAGCAGTTGATAAGAGATGTTGACGCCACGGTTTATGGCCGGTGACCTATAGAGCTCGTACATTATGCGTGTTTAGTACTAGCAGTTGATAAGAGATGTTGACGCCACGGTATATGGCCGGTGACCTATAGAACTCGTGCATTGTGCGTGTTTAGTACTAGCAGTTGATAAGAGATGTTGACGCCACGGTATATGGCCGGTGACCTATTGAGCTCGTACATTGTGCGTGTTTAGTACTAGCAGATGATAAGAGATGTTGACGCCACGGTTTATGGCCGGTGACCTATAGAGCTCGTACATTGTGCGTGTTTAGTACTAGCAGTTGATAAGAGATGTTGACGCCACGGTTTATGGCCGGTGACCTATAGAGCTCGTACATTGTGCGTGATTAGAACTAGCTGATGATAAGAGATGTTGACGCCACGGTTTATGGCCGGTGACCTATAGAGCTCGTACATTGTGCGTGTTTAGTACTAGCAGTTGATAAGAGATGTTGACGCCACGGTATATGGCCGGTGACCTATAGAACTCGTACATTGTGCGTGTTTAGTACAAGCAGATGATAAGAGATGTTGACGCCACGGTATATGGCCGGTGACCTATAGAGCTCGTAAATTGTGCGTGTTTAGTACTAGCAGTTGATAAGAGATGTTGACGCCACGGTATATGGCCGGTGACCTAGAGAGCTCGTACATTGTGCGTGTTTAGTACTAGCAATTGATAAGAGATGTTGACCCCACGGTTTATGGCCGGTGACCTATAGAGCTCGTACATTGTGCGTGTTTAGTACTAGCAGTTGATAAGAGATGTTGACGCCACGGTTTATGGCCGTTGACCTATAGAGGTCGTACATTGTGCGTGTTTAGTACTAGCATTTGATAAGAGATGTTGACGCCACGGTTTATGGCCGGTGACATATAGAGCTCGTACATTGTGCGTGTTTAGAACTAGCAGTTGATAAGAGATGTTGACGCCACGGTTTATGGCCGGTGACCTATAGAGCTCGTACAATGTGCGTGTTTAGTACTAGCAGTTGATAAGAGATATTGACGCCACGGTTTATGGCCGGTGACCTATAGAGCTCGTACATTGTGCGTGTTTAGAACTAGCAGTTGATAAGTGATGTTGACGCCACGGTATATGGCCTGTGACCTATAGAGCTCGTACATTGTGCGTGTTTAGAACTAGCAGATGATAAGAGATGTTGACGCCACGGTTAATGGCCGGTGACCTATAGAGCTCGTACATTGTGCGTGTTTAGAACTAGCAGTTGATAAGAGATGTTGACGCCACGGTATATGGCCGGTGACCTATAGAGCTCGTACATTGTGCGTGTTTAGTACTAGCAGATGATAAGAGATGTTGACGCCACGGTTTATGGCCGGTGACCTATAGAGCTCGTACATTGTGCGTGTTTAGTACTAGCAGTTGATAAGAGATGTTGACGCCACGGTTTATGGCCGGTGACCTATAGAGCTCGTACATTGTGCGTGTTTAGTACTAGCAGATGATAAGAGATGTTGACGCACGGTATATGGCCGGTGACCAAGAGAGGTCGTACATTGTGCGTGTTTAGAACTAGCAGTTGATAAGAGATGTTGACGCCACGGTATATGGCCGGTGACCTATAGAGCTCGTACATTGTGCGTGTTTAGAACTAGCAGTTGATAAGAGATGTAGACGCCACGGTTTATGGCCGGTGACCTATAGAACTCGTACATTGTGCGTGTTTAGTACTAGCAGATGATAAGAGATGTTGACGCCACGGTATATGGCCGGTGACCTATAGAGCTCGTACATTGTGCGTGTTTAGTACTAGCAGTTGATAAGAGATGTTGACCCCACGGTATATGGCCGGTGACCAAGAGAGGTCGTACATTGTGCGTGTTTAGAACTAGCAGTTGATAAGAGATGTTGACCCCACGGTATATGGCCGGTGACCTATAGAGCTCGTACATTGTGCGTGTTTAGAACTAGCAGTTGATAAGAGATGTTGACGCCATGGTATATGGCTGGTGACCTATAGAGCTCGTACATTGTGCGTGTTTAGTACTAGCAGATGATAAGAGATGTTGACGCCACGGTTTATGGCCGGTGCCTTAGTGAGCTCGTACATTGTGCGTGTTTAGTACTAGCAGATGATAAGAGATGTTGACGCCACGGTTTATGGCCGGTGACCTATAGAGCTCGTACATTGTGCGTGTTTAGTACTAGCAGATGATAAGAGATGTTGACGCCACGGTATATGGCCGGTGACCTATAGAGCTCGTACATTGTGCGTGTTTAGTACTAGCAGATGATAAGAGATGTTGACGCCACGGTTTATGGCCGGTGCCTTAGTGAGCTCGTACATTGTGCGTGTTTAGTACTAGCAGTTGATAAGAGATGTTGACGCCACGGTTTATGGCCGGTGACCTATAGAGCTCGTACATTGTGCGTGATTAGAACTAGCTGATGATAAGAGATGTTGACGCCACGGTTTATGGCCGGTGACCTATAGAGCTCGTACATTGTGCGTGTTTAGTACTAGCAGTTGATAAGAGATGTTGACGCCACGGTATATGGCCGGTGACCTATAGAACTCGTACATTGTGCGTGTTTAGTACTAGCAGATGATAAGAGATGTTGACGCCACGGTATATGGCCGGTGACCTATAGAGCTCGTACATTGTGCGTGTTTAGTACTAGCAGTTGATAAGAGATGTTGACGCCACGGTATATGGCCGGTGACCTAGAGAGCTCGTACATTGTGCGTGTTTAGTACTAGCAGTTGATAAGAGATGTTGACCCCACGGTTTATGGCCGGTGACCTATAGAGCTCGTACATTGTGCGTGTTTAGTACTAGCAGTTGATAAGAGATGTTGACGCCACGGTTTATGGCCGTTGACCTATAGAGGTCGTACATTGTGCGTGTTTAGCACTAGCATTTGATAAGAGATGTTGACGCCACGGTTTATGGCCGGTGACATATAGAGCTCGTACATTGTGCGTGTTTAGAACTAGCAGTTGATAAGAGATGTTGACGCCACGGTTTATGGCCGGTGACCTATAGAGCTCGTACAATGTGCGTGTTTAGTACTAGCAGTTGATAAGAGATATTGACGCCACGGTTTATGGCCGGTGATCTATAGAGCTCGTACATTGTGCGTGTTTAGAACTAGCAGTTGATAAGTGATGTTGACGCCACGGTATATGGCCTGTGACCTATAGAGCTCGTACATTGTGCGTGTTTAGAACTAGCAGATGATAAGAGATGTTGACGCCACGGTTTATGGCCGGTGACCTATAGAGCTCGTACATTGTGCGTGTTTAGTACTAGCAGTTGATAAGAGATGTTGACGCCACGGTATATGGCCGGTGACCTATAGAGCTCGTACAATGTGCGAGTTTAGTACTAGCAGATGACAGGAGATGTTGACGCCACGGTTTATGGCTGGTGACCTATAGAGCTCGTACATTGTGCGTGTTTAGTACTAGCAGTTGATAAGAGATGTTGACGCCACGGTTTATGGCCGGTGACCTATAGAGCTCGTACATTGTGCGTGTTTAGTACTAGCAGTAGATAAGAGATGTTGATGCCACGGTATATGGCCGGTGACCTATAGAGCTCGTACAATGTGCGTGTTTAGTACTAGCAGTTGATAAGAGATGTTGACGCCACGGTATATGGCCGGTGACCTATAGAGCTCGTACATTGATGCGTGTTTAGTACTAGCAGATGATAAGAGATGTTGACGCCACGGTTTATGGCCGGTGACCTATAGAGCTCGTACATTGTGCGTGTTTAGTACTAGCAGATGATAAGAGATGTTGACGCCACGGTATATGGCCGGTGACCTGTAGAGCTCGTACATTGTGCGTGTTTAGAACTAGCTGATGATAAGAGATGTTGACGCCACGGTTTATGGCCGGTGACCTATAGAGCTCGTACATTGTGCGTGTTTAGTACTAGCAGTTGATAAGAGATATTGACGCCACGGTTTATGGCCGGTGACCTATAGAGCTCGTACATTGTGCGTGTTTAGTACTAGCAGTTGATAAGAGATGTTGACGCCACGGTATATGGCCTGTGAACTGTAGAGCTCGTACATTGTGCGTGTTTAGAACTAGCTGATGATAAGAGATGTTGACGCCACGGTTTATGGCCGGTGACCTATAGAGCTCGTAAATTGATGCGTGTTTAGTACTAGCAGATGATAAGAGATATTGACGCCACGGTTTATGGCCGGTGACCTATAGAGCTCGTACATTGTGCGTGTTTAGTACTAGCAGATGATAAGAGATGTTGACACCACGGTATTTGGCCGGTGACCTATAGAGCTCGTACATTGTGCGTGTTTAGTACTAGCAGTTGATAAGAGATGTTGACGCCACGGTATATGGCCGGTGACCTATAGAGGTCGTACATTGTGCGTGTTTAGTACTAGCAGATGATAAGAGATTTTGACGCCACGGTTTATGGCCGGTGACCTATAGAGCTCGTACATTGTGCGTGTTTAGTACTAGCAGTTGATAAGAGATGTTGACGCCACGGTATATGGCCGGTGACCTATAGAGCTCGTACATTGTGCGTGTTTAGTACTAGCAGTTGATAAGAGATGTTGACTCCACGGTTTATGGCCGGTGACCTGTAGAGCTCGTACATTGTGCGTGTTTAGTACTAGCAGTTGATAAGAGATATTGACGCCACGGTATATGGCCGGTGACCTGTAGAGCTCGTACATTGTGCGTGTTTGGTACTAGCAGTTGATAAGAGATGTTGATGCCACGGTATATGGCCGGTGACCTATAGAGCTCGTACATTGTGCGTGTTTAGTACTAGCAGTTGATAAGAGATGTTGACGCCACGGTATATGGCCGGTGACCTATAGAGCTCGTACATTGTGCGCGTTTAGTACTAGCAGATGATAAGAGATGTTGAAACCACGGTATATGGCCGGTGACCTAGAGAGCTCGTACATTGTGCGTGTTTAGTACTAGCAGTTGATAAGAGATATTGACGCCACGGTATATGGCCGGTGACCTATAGAGCTCGTACATTGTGCGTGATTAGAACTAGCAGTTGATAAGAGATGTTGACGCCACGGTTTATGGCCGGTGCCTTAGTGAGCTCGTACATTGTGCGTGTTTAGTACTAGCAGATGATAAGAGATGTTGACGCCACGGTTTATGGCCGGTGACCTATAGAGCTCGTACATTGTGCGTGTTTAGTACTAGCAGATGATAAGAGATGTTGACGCCACGGTATATGGCCGGTGACCTATAGAGCTCGTACATTGTGCGTGTTTAGTACTAGCAGATGATAAGAGATATTGACGCCACGGTATATGGCCGGTGACCTATAGAGCTCGTACATTGTGCGTGTTTGGTACTAGCAGATGATAAGAGATGTTGACGCCACGGTTTATGGCCGGTGACCTATAGAGCTCGTACATTGTGCGTGTTTAGTACTAGCAGATGATAAGAGATGTTGACGCCACGGTATATGGCCGGTGCCTTAGTGAGCTCGTACATTGTGCGTGTATAGAACTAGCAGTTGATAAGAGATGTTGACGCCAGGGTATATGGCCTGTGACCTATAGAGCTCGTACATTGTGCGTGTTTAGAACTAGCAGTTGATAAGAGATGTTGACGCCACGGTTTATGGCCGGTGCCTTAGTGAGCTCGTACATTGTGCGTGTTTAGAACTAGCAGTTGATAAGAGATGTTGACCCCACGGTATATGGCCGGTGACCTATAGAGCTCGTACATTGTGCGTGTTTAGAACTAGCAGTTGATAAGAGATGTTGACGCCACGGTATATGGCTGGTGACCTATAGAGCTCGTACATTGTGCGTGTTTAGTACTAGCAGATGATAAGAGATGTTGACGCCACGGTTTATGGCCGGTGACCTATAGAGCTCGTACATTGTGCGTGTTTAGTACTAGCAGATGATAAGAGATGTTGACGCCACGGTTTATGGCCGGTGACCTATAGAGCTCGTACATTGTGCGTGTTTAGTACTAGCAGATGATAAGAGATGTTGACGCCACGGTATATGGCCGGTGACCTATAGAGCTCGTACATTGTGCGTGTTTAGTACTAGCAGATGATAAGAGATGTTGACGCCACGGTTTATGGCCGGTGCCTTAGTGAGCTCGTACATTGTGCGTGTTTAGAACTAGCAGTTGATAAGAGATGTTGACCCCACGGTATATGGCCGGTGACCTATAGAGCTCGTATATTGTGCGTGTTTAGAACTAGCAGTTGATAAGAGATGTTGACGCCACGGTATATGGCCGGTGACCTACAGAGCTCGTACATTGTGCGTGTTTAGTACTAGCAGTTGATAAGAGATTTTGACGCCACGGTATATGGCCGGTGACCTACAGAGCTCGTACATTGTGCGTGTTTAGTACTAGCAGTTGATAAGAGATTTTGACGCCACAGTATATGGCCGGTGACCTATAGAGCTCGTACATTGTGCGTGTTTAGTACTAGCAGATGATAAGAGATATTGACGCCACGGTATATGGCCGGTGACCTATAGAGCTCGTACATTGTGCGTGTTTAGTACTAGCAGTTGATAAGAGATGTTGACGCCACGGTATATGGCCGGTGACCTATAGAGCTCGTACATTGTGCGATTTTAGTACTAGCAGATGATAAGAGATGTTGACGCCACGGTATATGGCCGGTGACCTATAGAGCTCGTACATTGTGCGTGTTTGGTACTAGCAGTTGATAAGAGATGTTGACGCCACGGTATATGGCTCGTGACCTATAGAGCTCGTACATTGTGCGTGTTTAGTTCTAGCAGTTGATAAGAGATGTTGACGCCACGGTATATGGCCGGTGACCTATAGAGCTCGTACATTGTGCGTGTTTAGTACTAGCAGTTCATAAGAGATGTTGACGCCACGGTTTATGGCCGGTGACCTATAGAGCTCGTACATTGTGCGTGTTTAATACTAGCAGTTGATAAGAGATGTTGACGCCACGGTATATGGCCGGTGACCTATAGAGCTCGTACAATGTGCGAGTTTAGTACTAGCAGATGACAGGAGATGTTGACGCCACGGTTTATGGCCGGTGACCTATAGAGCTCGTACATTGTGCGTGTTTAGTACTAGCAGTTGATAAGAGATGTTGACGCCACGGTTTATGGCCGGTGACCTATAGAGCTCATACATTGTGCGTGTATAGAACTAGCAGTTGATAAGAGATGTTGACGCCACGGTTTATGGCCGGTGACCTATAGAGCTCGTACATTTTGCGTGTTTAGAACTAGCAGATGATAAGAGATGTTGACGCCACGGTATATGGCCGGTGACCTATAGAGCTCGTACATTGTGCGTGTTTAGTACTAGCAGATGATAAGAGATGTTGACGCCACGGTTTATGGCCGGTGACCTATAGAGCTCGTACATTGTGCGTGTTTAGTACTAGCAGATGATAAGAGATGTTGACGCCACGGTTTATGGCCGGTGACCTATAGAGCTCGTACATTGTGCGTGTTTAGAACTAGCTGATGATAAGAGATGTTGACGCCACGGTATATGGCCGGTGACCTATAGAGCTCGTACATTGTGCGTGTATAGAACTAGCAGTTGATAAGAGATGTTGACGCCACGGTTTATGGCCGGTGACCTATAGAGCTCGTACATTTTGCGTGTTTAGAACTAGCTGATGATAAGAGATGTTGACGCCACGGTATATGGCCGGTGACCTATAGAGCTCGTACATTGTGCGTGTTTAGTACTAGCAGATGATAAGAGATGTTGACGCCACGGTTTATGGCCGGTGACCTATAGAGCTCGTACATTGTGCGTGTTTAGAACTAGCTGATGATAAGAGATGTTGACGCCTCGGTATATGGCCGGTGACCTATAGAGCTCGTACATTGTGCGTGTTTAGTACTAGCAGATGATAAGAGATGTTGACGCCACGGATTATGGCCGGTGACCTATAGAGCTCGTACATTGTGCATGTTTAGTACTAGCAGTTGATAAGAGATGTTGACGCCACGGTGTATGGCCGGTGACCTATAGAGCTCGTACATTGTGCGTGTTTAGTACTAGCAGTTGATAAGAGATGTTGACGCCACGGTTTATGGCCGGTGACCTATAGAGCTCGTACATTATGCGTGTTTAGTACTAGCAGTTGATAAGAGATGTTGACGCCACGGTATATGGCCGGTGACCTATAGAACTCGTGCATTGTGCGTGTTTAGTACTAGCAGTTGATAAGAGATGTTGACGCCACGGTATATGGCCGGTGACCTATTGAGCTCGTACATTGTGCGTGTTTAGTACTAGCAGATGATAAGAGATGTTGACGCCACGGTTTATGGCCGGTGACCTATAGAGCTCGTACATTGTGCGTGTTTAGTACTAGCAGTTGATAAGAGATGTTGACGCCACGGTTTATGGCCGGTGACCTATAGAGCTCGTACATTGTGCGTGATTAGAACTAGCTGATGATAAGAGATGTTGACGCCACGGTTTATGGCCGGTGACCTATAGAGCTCGTACATTGTGCGTGTTTAGTACTAGCAGTTGATAAGAGATGTTGACGCCACGGTATATGGCCGGTGACCTATAGAACTCGTACATTGTGCGTGTTTAGTACAAGCAGATGATAAGAGATGTTGACGCCACGGTATATGGCCGGTGACCTATAGAGCTCGTAAATTGTGCGTGTTTAGTACTAGCAGTTGATAAGAGATGTTGACGCCACGGTATATGGCCGGTGACCTAGAGAGCTCGTACATTGTGCGTGTTTAGTACTAGCAATTGATAAGAGATGTTGACCCCACGGTTTATGGCCGGTGACCTATAGAGCTCGTACATTGTGCGTGTTTAGTACTAGCAGTTGATAAGAGATGTTGACGCCACGGTTTATGGCCGTTGACCTATAGAGGTCGTACATTGTGCGTGTTTAGTACTAGCATTTGATAAGAGATGTTGACGCCACGGTTTATGGCCGGTGACATATAGAGCTCGTACATTGTGCGTGTTTAGAACTAGCAGTTGATAAGAGATTTTGACGCCACGGTTTATGGCCGGTGACCTATAGAGCTCGTACAATGTGCGTGTTTAGTACTAGCAGTTGATAAGAGATATTGACGCCACGGTTTATGGCCGGTGACCTATAGAGCTCGTACATTGTGCGTGTTTAGAACTAGGAGTTGATAAGTGATGTTGACGCCACGGTATATGGCCTGTGACCTATAGAGCTCGTACATTGTGCGTGTTTAGAACTAGCAGATGATAAGAGATGTTGACGCCACGGTTTATGGCCGGTGACCTATAGAGCTCGTACATTGTGCGTGTTTAGAACTAGCAGTTGATAAGAGATGTTGACGCCACGGTATATGGCCGGTGACCTATAGAGCTCGTACATTGTGCGTGTTTAGTACTAGCAGTTGATAAGAGATGTTGACCCCACGGTATATGGCCGGTGACCAAGAGAGGTCGTACATTGTGCGTGTTTAGAACTAGCAGTTGATAAGAGATGTTGACCCCACGGTATATGGCCGGTGACCTATAGAGCTCGTACATTGTGCGTGTTTAGAACTAGCAGTTGATAAGAGATGTTGACGCCATGGTATATGGCTGGTGACCTATAGAGCTCGTACATTGTGCGTGTTTAGTACTAGCAGATGATAAGAGATGTTGACGCCACGGTTTATGGCCGGTGCCTTAGTGAGCTCGTACATTGTGCGTGTTTAGTACTAGCAGATGATAAGAGATGTTGACGCCACGGTTTATGGCCGGTGACCTATAGAGCTCGTACATTGTGCGTGTTTAGTACTAGCAGATGATAAGAGATGTTGACGCCACGGTATATGGCCGGTGACCTATAGAGCTCGTACATTGTGCGTGTTTAGTACTAGCAGATGATAAGAGATGTTGACGCCACGGTTTATGGCCGGTGCCTTAGTGAGCTCGTACATTGTGCGTGTTTAGTACTAGCAGTTGATATGAGATGTTGACGCCACGGTTTATGGCCGGTGACCTATAGAGCTCGTACATTGTGCGTGATTAGAACTAGCTGATGATAAGAGATGTTGACGCCACGGTTTATGGCCGGTGACCTATAGAGCTCGTACATTGTGCGTGTTTAGTACTAGCAGTTGATAAGAGATGTTGACGCCACGGTATATGGCCGGTGACCTATAGAGCTCGTACATTGTGCGCGTTTAGTACTAGCAGATGATAAGAGATGTTGACACCACGGTATATGGCCGGTGACCTAGAGAGCTCGTACATTGTGCGTGTTTAGTACTAGCAGTTGATAAGAGATATTGACGCCACGGTATATGGCCGGTGACCTATAGAGCTCGTACATTGTGCGTGATTAGAACTAGCAGTTGATAAGAGATGTTGACGCCACGGTTTATGGCCGGTGCCTTAGTGAGCTCGTACATTGTGCGTGTTTAGTACTAGCAGATGATAAGAGATGTTGACGCCACGGTTTATGGCCGGTGACCTATAGAGCTCGTACATTGTGCGTGTTTAGTACTAGCAGATGATAAGAGATGTTGACGCCACGGTATATGGCCGGTGACCTATAGAGCTCGTACATTGTGCGTGTTTAGTACTAGCAGATGATAAGAGATATTGACGCCACGGTATATGGCCGGTGACCTATAGAGCTCGTACATTGTGCGTGTTTGGTACTAGCAGATGATAAGAGATGTTGACGCCACGGTTTATGGCCGGTGACCTATAGAGCTCGTACATTGTGCGTGTTTAGTACTAGCAGATGATAAGAGATGTTGACGCCACGGTATATGGCCGGTGCCTTAGTGAGCTCGTACATTGTGCGTGTATAGAACTAGCAGTTGATAAGAGATGTTGACGCCAGGGTATATGGCCTGTGACCTATAGAGCTCGTACATTGTGCGTGTTTAGAACTAGCAGTTGATAAGAGATGTTGACGCCACGGTTTATGGCCGGTGCCTTAGTGAGCTCGTACATTGTGCGTGTTTAGAACTAGCAGTTGATAAGAGATGTTGACCCCACGGTATATGGCCGGTGACCTATAGAGCTCGTACATTGTGCGTGTTTAGAACTAGCAGTTGATAAGAGATGTTGACGCCACGGTATATGGCTGGTGACCTATAGAGCTCGTACATTGTGCGTGTTTAGTACTAGCAGATGATAAGAGATGTTGACGCCACGGTTTATGGCCGGTGACCTATAGAGCTCGTACATTGTGCGTGTTTAGTACTAGCAGATGATAAGAGATGTTGACGCCACGGTTTATGGCCGGTGACCTATAGAGCTCGTACATTGTGCGTGTTTAGTACTAGCAGATGATAAGAGATGTTGACGCCACGGTATATGGCCGGTGACCTATAGAGCTCGTACATTGTGCGTGTTTAGTACTAGCAGATGATAAGAGATGTTGACGCCACGGTTTATGGCCGGTGCCTTAGTGAGCTCGTACATTGTGCGTGTTTAGAACTAGCAGTTGATAAGAGATGTTGACCCCACGGTATATGGCCGGTGACCTATAGAGCTCGTATATTGTGCGTGTTTAGAACTAGCAGTTGATAAGAGATGTTGACGCCACGGTATATGGCCGGTGACCTACAGAGCTCGTACATTGTGCGTGTTTAGTACTAGCAGTTGATAAGAGATTTTGACGCCACGGTATATGGCCGGTGACCTACAGAGCTCGTACATTGTGCGTGTTTAGTACTAGCAGTTGATAAGAGATTTTGACGCCACAGTATATGGCCGGTGACCTATAGAGCTCGTACATTGTGCGTGTTTAGTACTAGCAGATGATAAGAGATATTGACGCCACGGTATATGGCCGGTGACCTATAGAGCTCGTACATTGTGCGTGTTTAGTACTAGCAGTTGATAAGAGATGTTGACGCCACGGTATATGGCCGGTGACCTATAGAGCTCGTACATTGTGCGATTTTAGTACTAGCAGATGATAAGAGATGTTGACGCCACGGTATATGGCCGGTGACCTATAGAGCTCGTACATTGTGCGTGTTTGGTACTAGGAGTTGATAAGAGATGTTGACGCCACGGTATATGGCTCGTGACCTATAGAGCTCGTACATTGTGCGTGTTTAGTTCTAGCAGTTGATAAGAGATGTTGACGCCACGGTATATGGCCGGTGACCTATAGAGCTCGTACATTGTGCGTGTTTAGTACTAGCAGTTGATAAGAGATGTTGACGCCACGGTTTATGGCCGGTGACCTATAGAGCTCGTACATTGTGCGTGTTTAATACTAGCAGTTGATAAGAGATGTTGACGCCACGGTATATGGCCGGTGACCTATAGAGCTCGTACAATGTGCGAGTTTAGTACTAGCAGATGACAGGAGATGTTGACGCCACGGTTTATGGCCGGTGACCTATAGAGCTCGTACATTGTGCGTGTTTAGTACTAGCAGTTGATAAGAGATGTTGACGCCACGGTTTATGGCCGGTGACCTATAGAGCTCATACATTGTGCGTGTATAGAACTAGCAGTTGATAAGAGATGTTGACGCCACGGTTTATGGCCGGTGACCTATAGAGCTCGTACATTTTGCGTGTTTAGAACTAGCAGATGATAAGAGATGTTGACGCCACGGTATATGGCCGGTGACCTATAGAGCTCGTACATTGTGCGTGTTTAGTACTAGCAGATGATAAGAGATGTTGACGCCACGGTTTATGGCCGGTGACCTATAGAGCTCGTACATTGTGCGTGTTTAGTACTAGCAGATGATAAGAGATGTTGACGCCACGGTTTATGGCCGGTGACCTATAGAGCTCGTACATTGTGCGTGTTTAGAACTAGCTGATGATAAGAGATGTTGACGCCACGGTATATGGCCGGTGACCTATAGAGCTCGTACATTGTGCGTGTATAGAACTAGCAGTTGATAAGAGATGTTGACGCCACGGTTTATGGCCGGTGACCTATAGAGCTCGTACATTTTGCGTGTTTAGAACTAGCTGATGATAAGAGATGTTGACGCCACGGTATATGGCCGGTGACCTATAGAGCTCGTACATTGTGCGTGTTTAGTACTAGCAGATGATAAGAGATGTTGACGCCACGGTTTATGGCCGGTGACCTATAGAGCTCGTACATTGTGCGTGTTTAGAACTAGCTGATGATAAGAGATGTTGACGCCTCGGTATATGGCCGGTGACCTATAGAGCTCGTACATTGTGCGTGTTTAGTACTAGCAGATGATAAGAGATGTTGACGCCACGGATTATGGCCGGTGACCTATAGAGCTCGTACATTGTGCATGTTTAGTACTAGCAGTTGATAAGAGATGTTGACGCCACGGTGTATGGCCGGTGACCTATAGAGCTCGTACATTGTGCGTGTTTAGTACTAGCAGTTGATAAGAGATGTTGACGCCACGGTTTATGGCCGGTGACCTATAGAGCTCGTACATTATGCGTGTTTAGTACTAGCAGTTGATAAGAGATGTTGACGCCACGGTATATGGCCGGTGACCTATAGAACTCGTGCATTGTGCGTGTTTAGTACTAGCAGTTGATAAGAGATGTTGACGCCACGGTATATGGCCGGTGACCTATTGAGCTCGTACATTGTGCGTGTTTAGTACTAGCAGATGATAAGAGATGTTGACGCCACGGTTTATGGCCGGTGACCTATAGAGCTCGTACATTGTGCGTGTTTAGTACTAGCAGTTGATAAGAGATGTTGACGCCACGGTTTATGGCCGGTGACCTATAGAGCTCGTACATTGTGCGTGATTAGAACTAGCTGATGATAAGAGATGTTGACGCCACGGTTTATGGCCGGTGACCTATAGAGCTCGTACATTGTGCGTGTTTAGTACTAGCAGTTGATAAGAGATGTTGACGCCACGGTATATGGCCGGTGACCTATAGAACTCGTACATTGTGCGTGTTTAGTACAAGCAGATGATAAGAGATGTTGACGCCACGGTATATGGCCGGTGACCTATAGAGCTCGTAAATTGTGCGTGTTTAGTACTAGCAGTTGATAAGAGATGTTGACGCCACGGTATATGGCCGGTGACCTAGAGAGCTCGTACATTGTGCGTGTTTAGTACTAGCAATTGATAAGAGATGTTGACCCCACGGTTTATGGCCGGTGACCTATAGAGCTCGTACATTGTGCGTGTTTAGTACTAGCAGTTGATAAGAGATGTTGACGCCACGGTTTATGGCCGTTGACCTATAGAGGTCGTACATTGTGCGTGTTTAGTACTAGCATTTGATAAGAGATGTTGACGCCACGGTTTATGGCCGGTGACATATAGAGCTCGTACATTGTGCGTGTTTAGAACTAGCAGTTGATAAGAGATGTTGACGCCACGGTTTATGGCCGGTGACCTATAGAGCTCGTACAATGTGCGTGTTTAGTACTAGCAGTTGATAAGAGATATTGACGCCACGGTTTATGGCCGGTGACCTATAGAGCTCGTACATTGTGCGTGTTTAGAACTAGCAGTTGATAAGTGATGTTGACGCCACGGTATATGGCCTGTGACCTATAGAGCTCGTACATTGTGCGTGTTTAGAACTAGCAGATGATAAGAGATGTTGACGCCACGGTTAATGGCCGGTGACCTATAGAGCTCGTACATTGTGCGTGTTTAGAACTAGCAGTTGATAAGAGATGTTGACGCCACGGTATATGGCCGGTGACCTATAGAGCTCGTACATTGTGCGTGTTTAGTACTAGCAGATGATAAGAGATGTTGACGCCACGGTTTATGGCCGGTGACCTATAGAGCTCGTACATTGTGCGTGTTTAGTACTAGCAGTTGATAAGAGATGTTGACGCCACGGTTTATGGCCGGTGACCTATAGAGCTCGTACATTGTGCGTGTTTAGTACTAGCAGATGATAAGAGATGTTGACGCACGGTATATGGCCGGTGACCAAGAGAGGTCGTACATTGTGCGTGTTTAGAACTAGCAGTTGATAAGAGATGTTGACGCCACGGTATATGGCCGGTGACCTATAGAGCTCGTACATTGTGCGTGTTTAGAACTAGCAGTTGATAAGAGATGTAGACGCCACGGTTTATGGCCGGTGACCTATAGAACTCGTACATTGTGCGTGTTTAGTACTAGCAGATGATAAGAGATGTTGACGCCACGGTATATGGCCGGTGACCTATAGAGCTCGTACATTGTGCGTGTTTAGTACTAGCAGTTGATAAGAGATGTTGACCCCACGGTATATGGCCGGTGACCAAGAGAGGTCGTACATTGTGCGTGTTTAGAACTAGCAGTTGATAAGAGATGTTGACCCCACGGTATATGGCCGGTGACCTATAGAGCTCGTACATTGTGCGTGTTTAGAACTAGCAGTTGATAAGAGATGTTGACGCCATGGTATATGGCTGGTGACCTATAGAGCTCGTACATTGTGCGTGTTTAGTACTAGCAGATGATAAGAGATGTTGACGCCACGGTTTATGGCCGGTGCCTTAGTGAGCTCGTACATTGTGCGTGTTTAGTACTAGCAGATGATAAGAGATGTTGACGCCACGGTTTATGGCCGGTGACCTATAGAGCTCGTACATTGTGCGTGTTTAGTACTAGCAGATGATAAGAGATGTTGACGCCACGGTATATGGCCGGTGACCTATAGAGCTCGTACATTGTGCGTGTTTAGTACTAGCAGATGATAAGAGATGTTGACGCCACGGTTTATGGCCGGTGCCTTAGTGAGCTCGTACATTGTGCGTGTTTAGTACTAGCAGTTGATAAGAGATGTTGACGCCACGGTTTATGGCCGGTGACCTATAGAGCTCGTACATTGTGCGTGATTAGAACTAGCTGATGATAAGAGATGTTGACGCCACGGTTTATGGCCGGTGACCTATAGAGCTCGTACATTGTGCGTGTTTAGTACTAGCAGTTGATAAGAGATGTTGACGCCACGGTATATGGCCGGTGACCTATAGAACTCGTACATTGTGCGTGTTTAGTACTAGCAGATGATAAGAGATGTTGACGCCACGGTATATGGCCGGTGACCTATAGAGCTCGTACATTGTGCGTGTTTAGTACTAGCAGTTGATAAGAGATGTTGACGCCACGGTATATGGCCGGTGACCTAGAGAGCTCGTACATTGTGCGTGTTTAGTACTAGCAGTTGATAAGAGATGTTGACCCCACGGTTTATGGCCGGTGACCTATAGAGCTCGTACATTGTGCGTGTTTAGTACTAGCAGTTGATAAGAGATGTTGACGCCACGGTTTATGGCCGTTGACCTATAGAGGTCGTACATTGTGCGTGTTTAGTACTAGCATTTGATAAGAGATGTTGACGCCACGGTTTATGGCCGGTGACATATAGAGCTCGTACATTGTGCGTGTTTAGAACTAGCAGTTGATAAGAGATGTTGACGCCACGGTTTATGGCCGGTGACCTATAGAGCTCGTACAATGTGCGTGTTTAGTACTAGCAGTTGATAAGAGATATTGACGCCACGGTTTATGGCCGGTGATCTATAGAGCTCGTACATTGTGCGTGTTTAGAACTAGCAGTTGATAAGTGATGTTGACGCCACGGTATATGGCCTGTGACCTATAGAGCTCGTACATTGTGCGTGTTTAGAACTAGCAGATGATAAGAGATGTTGACGCCACGGTTTATGGCCGGTGACCTATAGAGCTCGTACATTGTGCGTGTTTAGTACTAGCAGTTGATAAGAGATGTTGACGCCACGGTATATGGCCGGTGACCTATAGAGCTCGTACAATGTGCGAGTTTAGTACTAGCAGATGACAGGAGATGTTGACGCCACGGTTTATGGCTGGTGACCTATAGAGCTCGTACATTGTGCGTGTTTAGTACTAGCAGTTGATAAGAGATGTTGACGCCACGGTTTATGGCCGGTGACCTATAGAGCTCGTACATTGTGCGTGTTTAGTACTAGCAGTAGATAAGAGATGTTGATGCCACGGTATATGGCCGGTGACCTATAGAGCTCGTACAATGTGCGTGTTTAGTACTAGCAGTTGATAAGAGATGTTGACGCCACGGTATATGGCCGGTGACCTATAGAGCTCGTACATTGATGCGTGTTTAGTACTAGCAGATGATAAGAGATGTTGACGCCACGGTTTATGGCCGGTGACCTATAGAGCTCGTACATTGTGCGTGTTTAGTACTAGCAGATGATAAGAGATGTTGACGCC